>OY756969.1:12828759-13575297 GCA_963580455.1 Euonymus europaeus
GTTAAAAGCTCTTTCATAGAGAGAGTTGAGCAACTTCGGACCATTAAAGTTGCTCGGGGTACACTTTTTATTGTTCTTCTATGTCAAATTCGACAAGTATAAGCCCGCTAGATTATTTTGATGCGGAAACACAAACTTTCTATGACAAATGGACAAAACCGTTAAAAGCTCCTCCATAAAGAGAGTTGAGCAAATTCTGACCATCAAAGTTGCTCGGGGTACACTTTTTATTGTTCTTCTATGTCAAATTCTACGAGTATAAGCTTGCTAGATTATTTCGATACCAATACACCAAGTTTCTATGATAAATGGACAAAACATTTAAAAGGTCCTTCATAGAGAGAGTTGAGCAACTTTGGACCATCCAAGTTGCTCGGGGTACACTTTTTATTGTTCTTCTATGTCAAATTCTGTGTATAAGCTTACTTGATTATTTAGTTGCCAAAACACCAACTTTCTATGACAAATGGACAAAACCGTTAAAAGCTCATCCATAGAGAGAGTTGAGCAACTTCGGACCATGAAAGTTGCTCGGTGTACACTTTTTATTGTTCTCCTATGTGAAATTTTACGAGTATAAAGCTTGCTAGATTATTTAGATGCCAAAACACCAACTTTCTATGACAATTGGACAAAACCTTTAAAAGCCACTTCGTAGAGAGAGTTGAGTAACTTCGGACCACGAAAGTTGCTCGGTGTACACTTTTTATTGTTCTCCTATGTGAAATTTTACGAGTATAAGCTTGCAAGATTATTTCGATGCCAAAATATCAACTTTCTATGACAAATGGACAAAACCGTTAAAAGCTTCAACATAGAGAGAGTCGAGCAACTTTGGACCATTTAAGTTGCTCGGGGTACACTTTTTATTGTTCTTCTATGTCAAATTCTACAAGTATAAAACTTGCTAGATTGTATTGATGCGGAAACACAAACTTTCTATGACAAATGGACAAAACCGTTAAAAGCTCCTCCATAGAGAGAGTTGAGCAACTTCGGACCATCAAAGTTGATAGGGGTACACTTTTTATTGTTTTTCTATGTCAAATTCTACGAGTATAAGCTTGCTAGATTATTTCGATTCCAATACACTAAGTTTCTATGATAAATGGACAAAACAGTTAAAAGGTCCTTCATAGAGAGAGTTGAGCAACTTCGGACCATGAAAGTTGCTAGGGGTACACTTTTTATTGTTCTTCTATGTGAAATTTTACGAGTATAAAGCTTCCAAGATTATTTCGATGTCAAAAGAGCAAGTTTCTATGACAAAATTGACAAAACCTTTAAAAGCTCCTTCGTAGTTAGAGTTGAGCAACTTCGGACAATCAAAGTTGCTCGGTGTACACTTTTTATTGTTCTTCTATGTGAAATTGTAAGAGTATAAGCTTCTTAGATTATTTTGATGTCCAAACAACAAGTTTCTATGACAAATGGACAAAACAGTTAAAAGCTCTTTCATAGAGATAGTTGAGCAAATTCTGACCATCAAAGTTGCTCGGGGTACACTTTTTATTGTTCTTCTATGTCAAATTCTACGAGTATAAGCTTGCCAGATTATTTCGATGCCAATACACTAAGTTTCTATGATAAATGGACAAAACAGTTAAAAGGTCCTTTATAGAGAGAGTTGAGCAACTTCGGACCATGAAAGTTGCACGGGTTACACTTTTTATTGTTCTTCTATGTGAAATTTTACGAGTATAAAGCTTCCTAGATTATTTCGATGTCAAAAGAGCAAGTTTCTATGACAAAATTGACAAAACCTTTAAAAGCTCCTTCGTAGTTAGAGTTGAGCAACTTCGGACAATCAAAGTTGCTCGGTGTACACTTTTTATTGTTCTTCTATGTGAAATTGTAAGAGTATAAGCTTCTTAGATTATTTTGATGTCCAAACAACAAGTTTCTATGACAAATGGACAAAACAGTTAAAAGCTCTTTCATAGAGATAGTTGAGCAAATTCTGACCATCAAAGTTGCTCGGGGTACACTTTTTATTGTTCTTCTATGTCAAATTCTACGAGTATAAGCTTGCCAGATTATTTCGATGCCAATACACTAAGTTTCTATGATAAATGGACAAAACAGTTAAAAGGTCCTTTATAGAGAGAGTTGAGCAACTTCGGACCATGAAAGTTGCACGGGTTACACTTTTTATTGTTCTTCTATGTGAAATTTTACGAGTATAAAGCTTCCTAGATTATTTCGATGTCAAAAGAGCAACTTTCTATGACAAATGGACAAAACCGTTAAAAGCCCCTTCGTAGAGAGAGTTGAGCAACTTCGGACCATGAAAGTTGCTCGGTGTACACTTTTTATTGTTCTCCTATGTGAAATTTTACGAGTATAAGCTTGCAAGATTATTTCGATGCCAAAATACCAACTTTCTATGACAAATGGACAAAACCGTTAAAAGCTCCAACATAGAGAGAGTCGAGCAACTTTGGACTATTTAAGTTGCTCGGGGTACACTTTTTATTGTTCTTCTATGTCAAATTCTACGAGTATAAGCTTGCCAGATTATTTCGATGCGGAAACACAAACTTTCTATGACAAATGGACAAAACAGTTAAAAGGTCCTTTATAGAGAGAGTTGAGCAACTTCGGACCATCAAAGTTGATAGGGGTACACTTTTTATTGTTTTTCTATGTCAAATTCTACGAGTATAAACTTGCTAGATTATTTAGATGCCAAAACACCAACTTTCTATGACAAGTGGACAAAACCTTTAAAAGCTCATCGATAAAGAGAGTTGAGCAACTTCGGACCATCAAAGTTGCTCGGTGTACACTTTTTATTGTTCTTCTATGTGAAATTTTACGAGTATAAAACTTGCTAGATTATTTTGATGCGGAAACACAAACTTTCTATGACAAATGGACAAAACCGTTAAAAGCTCCTCCATAGAGAGAGTTGAGCAATTTCGGACCATCAAAGTTGATAGGGGTACACTTTTTATTGTTCTTCTATGTCAAATTCTACGAGTATAAGCTTGCCAGATTATTTCGATGCCAATACACTAAGTTTCTATGATAAATGGACAAAACAGTTAAAAGGTCCTTTATAGAGAGAGTTGAGCAACTTCGGACCATGAAAGTTGCACGGGTTACACTTTTTATTGTTCTTCTATGTGAAATTTTACGAGTATAAAGCTTCCTAGATTATTTCGATGTCAAAAGAGCAACTTTCTATGACAAATGGACAAAACCGTTAAAAGTCCCTTCGTAGAGAGAGTTGAGCAACTTCGGACCATGAAAGTTGCTCGGTGTACACTTTTTATTGTTCTCCTATGTGAAATTTTACGAGTATAAGCTTGCAAGATTATTTCGATGCCAAAATACCAACTTTCTATGACAAATGGACAAAACCGTTAAAAGCTCCAACATAGAGAGAGTCGAGCAACTTTGGACTATTTAAGTTGCTCGGGGTACACTTTTTATTGTTCTTCTATGTCAAATTCTACAAGTATAAAACTTGCTAGATTTTAAAGATGCGGAAACACAAACTTTCTATGACAAATGGACAAAACCGTTAAAAGCTCCTCCATAGAGAGAGTTGAGCAACTTCGGACCATCAAAGTTGATAGGGGTACACTTTTTATTGTTTTTCTATGTCAAATTCTACGAGTATAAGCTTGCTAGATTATTTCGATGCCAAAACACCAACTTTCTATGACAAGTGGACAAAACCTTTAAAAGCTCATCGATAAAGAGAGTTGAGCAACTTCGGACCATCAAAGTTGCTCGGTGTACACTTTTTATTGTTCTTCTATGTGAAATTTTACGAGTATAAAACTTGCTAGATTATTTTGATGCGGAAACACAAACTTTCTATGACAAATGGACAAAACCGTTAAAAGCTCCTCCATAGAGAGAGTTGAGCAATTTCGGACCATCAAAGTTGATAGGGGTACACTTTTTATTGTTCTTCTATGTCAAATTCTACGAGTATAAGCTTGCCAGATTATTTCGATGCCAATACACTAAGTTTCTATGATAAATGGACAAAACAGTTAAAAGGTCCTTTATAGAGAGAGTTGAGCAACTTCGGACCATGAAAGTTGCACGGGTTACACTTTTTATTGTTCTTCTATGTGAAATTTTACGAGTATAAAGCTTCCTAGATTATTTCGATGTCAAAAGAGCAACTTTCTATGACAAATGGACAAAACCGTTAAAAGCCCCTTCGTAGAGAGAGTTGAGCAACTTCGGACCATGAAAGTTGCTCGGTGTACACTTTTTATTGTTCTCCTATGTGAAATTTTACGAGTATAAGCTTGCAAGATTATTTCGATGCCAAAATACCAACTTTCTATGACAAATGGACAAAACCGTTAAAAGCTCCAACATAGAGAGAGTCGAGCAACTTTGGACTATTTAAGTTGCTCGGGGTACACTTTTTATTGTTCTTCTATGTCAAATTCTACAAGTATAAAACTTGCTAGATTGTAAAGATGCGGAAACACAAACTTTCTATGACAAATGGACAAAACCGTTAAAAGCTCCTCCATAGAGAGAGTTGAGCAACTTCGGACTATCAAAGTTGATAGGGGTACACTTTTTATTGTTTTTCTATGTCAAATTCTACGAGTATAAGCTTGCTAGATTATTTCGATGCCAATACACTAAGTTTCTATGATAAATGGACAAAACAGTTAAAAGGTCCTTCATAGAGAGAGTTGAGCAACTTCGGACCATGAAAGTTGCTCGGGGTACACTTTTTATTGTTCTTCTATGTGAAATTTTACGAGTATAAAGCTTCCAAGATTATTTCGATGTCAAAAGAGCAAGTTTCTATGACAAAATGGACAAAACCTTTAAAAGCTTCTTCGTAGTTAGAGTTGAGCAACTTCAGACCATCAAAGTTGCTCGGTGTACACTTTTTATTGTTCTTCTATGTGAAATTGTAAGAGTATAAGCTTCTTAGATTATTTTGATGTCAAAACAACAAGTTTCTATGACAAATGGACAAAACCGTTAAAAGCTCCAACATAGAGAGAGTCGAGCAACTTTGGACTATTTAAGTTGCTCGGGGTACACTTTTTATTGTTCTTCTATGTCAAATTCTACAAGTATAAAACTTGCTAGATTGTAAAGATGCGGAAACACAAACTTTCTATGACAAATGGACAAAACCGTTAAAAGCTCCTCCATAGAGAGAGTTGAGCAACTTCGGACCATCAAAGTTGATAGGGGTACACTTTTTATTGTTTTTCTATGTCAAATTCTACGAGTATAAGCTTGCTAGATTATTTAGATGCCAAAACACCAACTTTCTATGACAAGTGGACAAAACCTTTAAAAGCTCATCGATAAAGAGAGTTGAGCAACTTCGGACCATCAAAGTTGCTCGGTGTACACTTTTTATTGTTCTTCTATGTGAAATTTTACGAGTATAAAACTTGCTAGATTATTTTGATGCGGAAACACAAACTTTCTATGACAAATGGACAAAACCGTTAAAAGCTCCTCCATAGAGAGAGTTGAGCAATTTCGGACCATCAAAGTTGATAGGGGTACACTTTTTATTGTTCTTCTATGTCAAATTCTACGAGTATAAGCTTGCCAGATTATTTCGATGCCAATACACTAAGTTTCTATGATAAATGGACAAAACAGTTAAAAGGTCCTTTATAGAGAGAGTTGAGCAACTTCGGACCATGAAAGTTGCACGGGTTACACTTTTTATTGTTCTTCTATGTGAAATTTTACGAGTATAAAGCTTCCTAGATTATTTCGATGTCAAAAGAGCAACTTTCTATGACAAATGGACAAAACCGTTAAAAGCCCCTTCGTAGAGAGAGTTGAGCAACTCCGGACCATGAAAGTTGCTCGGTGTACACTTTTTATTGTTCTCCTATGTGAAATTTTACGAGTATAAGCTTGCAAGATTATTTCGATGCCAAAATACCAACTTTCTATGACAAATGGACAAAACCGTTAAAAGCTCCAACATAGAGAGAGTCGAGCAACTTTGGACTATTTAAGTTGCTCGGGGTACACTTTTTATTGTTCTTCTATGTCAAATTCTACAAGTATAAAACTTGCTAGATTGTAAAGATGCGGAAACACAAACTTTCTATGACAAATGGACAAAACCGTTAAATGCTCCTCCATAGAGAGAGTTGAGCAACTTCGGACCATCAAAGTTGATAGGGGTACACTTTTTATTGTTTTTCTATGTCAAATTCTACGAGTATAAGCTTGCTAGATTATTTCGATGCCAATACACTAAGTTTCTATGATAAATGGACAAAACAGTTAAAAGGTCCTTCATAGAGAGAGTTGAGCAACTTCGGACCATGAAAGTTGCTCGGGGTACACTTTTTATTGTTCTTCTATGTGAAATTTTACGAGTATAAAGCTTCCAAGATTATTTCGATGTCAAAACAGCAAGTTTCTATGACAAAATGGACAAAACCTTTAAAAGCTCCTTCGTAGTTAGAGTTGAGCAACTTCGGACCATCAAAGTTGCTCGGTGTACACTTTTTATTGTTCTTCTATGTGAAATTGTAAGAGTATAAGCTTCTTAGATTATTTTGATGTCAAAACAACAAGTTTCTATGACAAATGGACAAAACAGTTAAAAGCTCTTTCATAGAGAGAGTTGAGCAACTTCGGACCATTAAAGTTGCTCGGGGTACACTTTTTATTGTTCTTCTATGTCAAATTCGACAAGTATAAGCCCGCTAGATTATTTTGATGCGGAAACACAAACTTTCTATGACAAATGGACAAAACAGTTAAAAGCTCTTTCATAGAGATAGTTGAGCAACTTCGGACCATTAAAGTTGCTCGGGGTACACTTTTTATTGTTCTTCTATGTCAAATTCGACAAGTATAAGCCCGCTAGATTATTTTGATGCGGAAACACAAACTTTCTATGACAAATGGACAAAACCGTTAAAAGCTCCTCCATAAAGAGAGTTGAGCAAATTCTGACCATCAAAGTTGCTCGGGGTACACTTTTTATTGTTCTTCTATGTCAAATTCTACGAGTATAAGCTTGCCAGATTATTTCGATGCCAATACACTAAGTTTCTATGATAAATGGACAAAACAGTTAAAAGGTCCTTTATAGAGAGAGTTGAGCAACTTCGGACCATGAAAGTTGCACGGGTTACACTTTTTATTGTTCTTGTATGTGAAATTTTACGAGTATAAAGCTTCCTAGATTATTTCGATGTCAAAAGAGCAACTTTTTATGACAAATGGACAAAACCGTTAAAAGCCCCTTCGTAGAGAGAGTTGAGCAACTTCGGACCATGAAAGTTGCTCGGTGTACACTTTTTATTGTTCTCCTATGTGAAATTTTACGAGTATAAGCTTGCAAGATTATTTCGATGCCAAAATACCAACTTTCTATGACAAATGGACAAAACCGTTAAAAGCTCCAACATAGAGAGAGTCGAGCAACTTTGGACTATTTAAGTTGCTCGGGGTACACTTTTTATTGTTCTTCTATGTCAAATTCTACAAGTATAAAACTTGCTAGATTTTAAAGATGCGGAAACACAAACTTTCTATGACAAATGGACAAAACCGTTAAAAGCTCCTCCATAGAGAGAGTTGAGCAACTTCGGACCATCAAAGTTGATAGGGGTACACTTTTTATTGTTTTTCTATGTCAAATTCTACGAGTATAAGCTTGCTAGATTATTTCGATGCCAAAACACCAACTTTCTATGACAAGTGGACAAAACCTTTAAAAGCTCATCGATAAAGAGAGTTGAGCAACTTCGGACCATCAAAGTTGCTCGGTGTACACTTTTTATTGTTCTTCTATGTGAAATTTTACGAGTATAAAACTTGCTAGATTATTTTGATGCGGAAACACAAACTTTCTATGACAAATGGACAAAACCGTTAAAAGCTCCTCCATAGAGAGAGTTGAGCAATTTCGGACCATCAAAGTTGATAGGGGTACACTTTTTATTGTTCTTCTATGTCAAATTCTACGAGTATAAGCTTGCCAGATTATTTCGATGCCAATACACTAAGTTTCTATGATAAATGGACAAAACAGTTAAAAGGTCCTTTATAGAGAGAGTTGAGCAACTTCGGACCATGAAAGTTGCACGGGTTACACTTTTTATTGTTCTTCTATGTGAAATTTTACGAGTATAAAGCTTCCTAGATTATTTCGATGTCAAAAGAGCAACTTTCTATGACAAATGGACAAAACCGTTAAAAGCCCCTTCGTAGAGAGAGTTGAGCAACTTCGGACCATGAAAGTTGCTCGGTGTACACTTTTTATTGTTCTCCTATGTGAAATTTTACGAGTATAAGCTTGCAAGATTATTTCGATGCCAAAATACCAACTTTCTATGACAAATGGACAAAACCGTTAAAAGCTCCAACATAGAGAGAGTCGAGCAACTTTGGACTATTTAAGTTGCTCGGGGTACACTTTTTATTGTTCTTCTATGTCAAATTCTACAAGTATAAAACTTGCTAGATTGTAAAGATGCGGAAACACAAACTTTCTATGACAAATGGACAAAACCGTTAAAAGCTCCTCCATAGAGAGAGTTGAGCAACTTCGGACTATCAAAGTTGATAGGGGTACACTTTTTATTGTTTTTCTATGTCAAATTCTACGAGTATAAGCTTGCTAGATTATTTCGATGCCAATACACTAAGTTTCTATGATAAATGGACAAAACAGTTAAAAGGTCCTTCATAGAGAGAGTTGAGCAACTTCGGACCATGAAAGTTGCTCGGGGTACACTTTTTATTGTTCTTCTATGTGAAATTTTACGAGTATAAAGCTTCCAAGATTATTTCGATGTCAAAAGAGCAAGTTTCTATGACAAAATGGACAAAACCTTTAAAAGCTTCTTCGTAGTTAGAGTTGAGCAACTTCAGACCATCAAAGTTGCTCGGTGTACACTTTTTATTGTTCTTCTATGTGAAATTGTAAGAGTATAAGCTTCTTAGATTATTTTGATGTCAAAACAACAAGTTTCTATGACAAATGGACAAAACCGTTAAAAGCTCCAACATAGAGAGAGTCGAGCAACTTTGGACTATTTAAGTTGCTCGGGGTACACTTTTTATTGTTCTTCTATGTCAAATTCTACAAGTATAAAACTTGCTAGATTGTAAAGATGCGGAAACACAAACTTTCTATGACAAATGGACAAAACCGTTAAAAGCTCCTCCATAGAGAGAGTTGAGCAACTTCGGACTATCAAAGTTGATAGGGGTACACTTTTTATTGTTTTTCTATGTCAAATTCTACGAGTATAAGCTTGCTAGATTATTTCGATGCCAATACACTAAGTTTCTATGATAAATGGACAAAACAGTTAAAAGGTCCTTCATAGAGAGAGTTGAGCAACTTCGGACCATGAAAGTTGCTCGGGGTACACTTTTTATTGTTCTTCTATGTGAAATTTTACGAGTATAAAGCTTCCAAGATTATTTCGATGTCAAAAGAGCAAGTTTCTATGACAAAATGGACAAAACCTTTAAAAGCTTCTTCGTAGTTAGAGTTGAGCAACTTCAGACCATCAAAGTTGCTCGGTGTACACTTTTTATTGTTCTTCTATGTGAAATTGTAAGAGTATAAGCTTCTTAGATTATTTTGATGTCAAAACAACAAGTTTCTATGACAAATGGACAAAACCGTTAAAAGCTCCAACATTGAGAGAGTCGAGCAACTTTGGACTATTTAAGTTGCTCGGGGTACACTTTTTATTGTTCTTCTATGTCAAATTCTACAAGTATAAAACTTGCTAGATTGTAAAGATGCGGAAACACAAACTTTCTATGACAAATGGACAAAACCGTTAAAAGCTCCTCCATAGAGAGAGTTGAGCAACTTCGGACTATCAAAGTTGATAGGGGTACACTTTTTATTGTTTTTCTATGTCAAATTCTACGAGTATAAGCTTGCTAGATTATTTCGATGCCAATACACTAAGTTTCTATGATAAATGGACAAAACAGTTAAAAGGTCCTTCATAGAGAGAGTTGAGCAACTTCGGACCATGAAAGTTGCTCGGGGTACACTTTTTATTGTTCTTCTATGTGAAATTTTACGAGTATAAAGCTTCCAAGATTATTTCGATGTCAAAAGAGCAAGTTTCTATGACAAAATGGACAAAACCTTTAAAAGCTTCTTCGTAGTTAGAGTTGAGCAACTTCAGACCATCAAAGTTGCTCGGTGTACACTTTTTATTGTTCTTCTATGTGAAATTGTAAGAGTATAAGCTTCTTAGATTATTTTGATGTCAAAACAACAAGTTTCTATGACAAATGGACAAAACAGTTAAAAGCTCTTTCATAGAGAGAGTTGAGCAACTTCGGACCATTAAAGTTGCTCGGGGTACACTTTTTATTGTTCTTCTATGTCAAATTCGACAAGTATAAGCCCGCTAGATTATTTTGATGCGGAATCACAAACTTTCTATGACAAATGGACAAAACCGTTAAAAGCTCCTCCATAAAGAGAGTTGAGCAAATTCTGACCATCAAAGTTGCTCGGGGAACACTTTTTATTGTTCTTCTATGTCAAATTCTACGAGTATAAGCTTGCTAGATTATTTCGATGCCAATACACCAAGTTTCTATGATAAATGGACAAAACATTCAAAAGGTCCTTCATAGAGAGATTTGAGCAACTTCGGACCATGAAAGTTGCTCGAGGTACACTTTTTATTGTTCTTCTATGTGAAATTTTACGAGTATAAAGCTTCCTAGATTATTTCGATGTCAAAAGAGCAAGTTTCTATGACAAATGGACAAAACCGTTAAAAGCTCATCCATAGAGAGAGTTGAGCAACTTCGGACTATCCAAGTTGCTCGGTGTACACTTTTTATTGTTCTCCTATGTGAAATTTTACGAGTGTTATACCCCATTTTTGTCCGGATTTCCTCCCTGTAATAAAAAAAATACGAAACAAAAAAAAAAACAACAAACAAAATAGAAAATAGAAAAATACATTGTACATAAAATGAATAAAGGACCCAAATAGACCAAGCCCAAACCAAGCCAAGCCCAAATAGACTTAAACCCAAACCTAACAATCCATGTTTTGGGCCCATCTCCAAAGAAGCTTCCAAATGACATTAAGGGAGGTGATGGGAGGCGGACAGAAGATGGGAACAGGGATGGGTTGAAGCCGGTGAGTTTAAGAGGAAAACATAGAGCATTAAAGAGGAGGATGGGGGGAGTAATGGTGGGGATTGATGAGGGGAATGGGCAGAGTGAGAGGCCCGGCTGAGATTGATACAAAAGAAAGAGAAAGAAGTGAGGGAGAGAGGGCCAGAGAGAGAGAGGAAAAAAAACCGGAAGGAAGAAAAAGGAGGAACCAGGAGAGCACCAGAGAAGACCGATTCGAGGAAGCAGAGCAAAACGGAGAGAGAGAGAGGCCTCAACCACCTCGCCGGACCACCTCCTCACCGTCTCCACAAGTCCCCGACCTCATCATTTTCCCCACCCTCAAAATCTCGAACCGGATCCATTTGCCTCATCACCCAGAAGCACCATCGGAAACACCCACCTCAACCGGAGCTTTCCCTACCTTCATACCCGCCTCTGTTTTTGGATCTATTTTCTTTAGAGATTGAAAGGTAATTCCTTGTCCCTCTCTCTGTAAACTCAAATCTTCATATATTATGTTGATGTTTGTTTCTCAAAAACTGGATTGAGGGTTTTTCATATGCTTTGATTCGACACTGCTCCTTTGTTCTATTACTGTTTTGTTTCTTGGTTATCTCCTGTTGTTTTCTCTGTTTCCTTCTTTGGTTTGCTTGCTTCGGTTTTTGTTTCACTCGTCGGAGCCGGTTGGAGATACATCAACGGAGGCGGAGACCAGTCCACCTCAGTCAGACGGAGAAGGAAGAGCCACGGTTGGGTTGTAACATTGGGCCAGAAAAGGTTATTGTATTGGGCCAGTGGATTGTGCATGTTGGGCCAGCCATGACGGGTAATACATATTGGGTTTCCAGTTTTTGATTGAGGTATTGGGCCGGTGTTGATGGTAAGACATTGGGCCAAGTTTAGATTATTTAGTTTGGGCTCTTTTGACTCATAAATTGGTATTATATTGGGTCAATACATATGGGTTTGGTTTAATCTGTTTAATGGGCCAGTATTGGTAATTTGATTCACATATATTTGGATCACATTTGTATATTGGGCTTTGGGTTTATAACTTAAACATGGGGATTATTGGGGTAGAATTTAATAGGCCCAAAGTCATATAAATTGTAACCCATGTAAATAATGTAAATAGTGGAATACATACATGTATATTTAGGATGTTAGAAACACAAAAATTTTGTTGCTTAGTATGCATGTTTAGACTTTATGTAAATTGTGAATATTTGGATTGCATATTCAAAATCTTATTTCATCGATATGCCATGAAAAAGACGCAACGCGAGAACAATTAAATCTAAGCCGTCTCACCTTAAATAATGACACCAAGACTAATATGAGAAACTCGTATTCCGTTTAAATACCAAAAGAGCCTTCAAGATATTGGGGTTTTTGTCGGCATTTATTCAGAACACTTGATTTTCGTGGAACCAAAAAGCAAATTTATTTTTAGGGATTAGAAGAATCTATTTAAGGACTCAAGAGGGGGTTTAAAGATATTTGACCCATCTAATGAGCCTTAAATGTATTTTTTCTTTTCTCATAAAGAATATGATTGTGAGTATGGCTTAAATTGACCGAGTGGGTGTCTGTGGATCGATTTGATGCATCAATCGAATTCCAAAAATTCACAACCTTTTCAAAATTATCAAAACCACTTCAAGTGGACTTTTCATCAATCTCCAAATTATTTCAGCCAAGCCGGGAATGGCTGTAGTGATCCCGTGCACCTCTTTTAAATTATCAAAACCACTTCAAGTGGGATTTTTCATCATTCTCCAAAATATTTTCAGCCAAGCCGGGAATGGCTGTAGTGATCCCGTGCACCTCTTTTAAATTATCAAAACCACTTCAAGTGGATTTTTCATCATTTTCTAAAAATATTTTCAGCCAAGCCGGGAATGGCTGTAGTGATCCCGTGCACCGCTTTTAAATGATCAAAATCACTTCCAGTGGATTTTTCATCCAAGCATCAAATTGCCACAATATTAATGGGGTCAAACCCACTCAATTGAAACATGGACTTTCTAGTATATATAGAAATTCATTAAAGCAATTGAGACATACAAACTCTTTTCAAAACAAAATTTGAGCCAAATAAGATAACATTTTCAAGGCAACCGTTTTTCGGGAGTTGTGGGGTGCCTAACACCTTCCCCATGCTCAATAGATCCCCTTACCCATTTCTTTCTCGTAGACCATATTAGGTGTCCAATTGCACCTTAAAAATCAATTGGTGGCGACTTCATTTTTTTCGAGCCGGTTGCTTCAGCTGGCGACTTCACTGGGGATGTATGGTTATGATACCAAAGGGGTCGAGCCTTTTTCTTTTTGTTTTCTTATCTTGGCTAATTTGTTTGTTATATAATTTTTATGAATGATTTAATACGTTTGTCCATGATTGTAGATATTTGACAGGTTCTGTGGTTACAAGTATAGATACGGTATGATTGCTCCACACACACATCACTATTCACATGCACACAAACGACCCATAAAAACCCGGGTCTTACTAGTGATTAGTGAGGGTTGATTCTTGCTTTTGATGGACTTTGTCCTCACGTAAGCAAGGAAAAACATCCTCCTGGATTGACGTCCCTTCAAGATATTGGGGGATGGGCTCCACTTCCAGATATGGGGTGTGTGCTAACCTAATCCAGTAACCTCTCGCGTATTCGCGATGTAGTTAGATATGCTACCTATACGCACATCAGTTCATCCTTAGATCCGGTTCGAGACCTTCAAAAGTATATAAGAATTTGGCCCCGTTTAAAGACAATGGAGAGATTCATCTATCCTTATCTCCATTTATTTTTGTTTTGTTTACATATTTTACGTTCACCTAGAATATCCACACATAAGCATACAGTGTTTAGATACATGTTCATATATTATTTTATGCAGTTATTGTGTACATATTGATTTAGTTTGTATTCATATATTTGTCAGCATACGTGTTATTTGTTTGTACATATGTTTTGTACCATACTTCTTGACATTATGTACATACTCATTTTTTCATACGCCCATACATTCACTAGGCACACTCTTTGCAATTCGACAAGATGATGTTTGCAGAAGCAGTGATAGGGACGAGCCATATGGAGCGAGACCATTCATGGGAGGTTAAGGAAGCATTGGAAGGTTTGCAAATAGAGCTTGGGGACAGTTTGAAGGAGGATTTGCCTCTTGGAGCTGTTCGAAAAACGCAATTTCAAGAGCAAGCGCCACCAGGTCTGGCACAGTTTTGGGAGAAACAAAGCATTGAAGCACGTAAAAGCTTCGGGAAGATCTATGGGCATATCGGGCATTTGCTGACCATCAGGGTACCTATAACCCTTCTCCAAGCAGCTACACATTATTGGGACCCAGCATACCGATGTTACACTTTTAACTCAACAGATATGTCCCCCTTGGTGGAAGAATATGGTCAACTTTTGGGGTATGACCCACATGTTAACAAAGTCTACAACCCAGGAGAAGTTACAGACGGCAGGAAGATCGTTCACAAGCTGTTGAAGATAGATCAGACTAAGACTCCAGGAAAAGATAAAGGCACTGTCTGGGTGTTTCCTATAGACAAATTGATGAGTTTTGCTCAAGGAAAGTTTGAGACTCCAGAGGGACAGATGGCTTTTGCTCTAGCTATATATGGAGCGGTATTGTTTCCGTGTGCAGGAGGCTATGTGGAGAAAAATGTGATTAAGTTGGTTCACCTTGTCAAGTATGGCACCAATCCTATACCATCAATCATATGTGAGACAATTCGGTCTCTCAATCATTGCCGCATTCAAGGAGAGGGCAGTTTTAGGGGATGCTCACAATTACTCGGTCTCTGGTTGGTGAGTCACTTAAGATATCCAAAAAAGATTGGGGCTCCAATTGTTATGTTTGAAGATCATACTCGTCCGCTCAGAGATCCGTTTCATAATTTCAAAGCAGCAAAGATACAGTCCAAGGTGCCGGGGGTTGATGTGTGGAGACGCTTCTTGGAAGAATTGAAGCCTGAGCTTACTTTTGATAGAGCGGTATGGTACAAGCCAAAGGGTTTACTCTACAAGTGTGGGGAGTATAATTGGCTACCTTTGATAGGACCTTGGGGCGGCACTAGTCAAGCACCGGCAATGTTCCTCCGTCAAGAAGGGTGCAATCTATGCGTGCCTGTTACACATGGTCTGATGGAGTTCGACTTCTCACATGGAGATGAGAAAGGGAAGGGGTTATCTCGGCAGGCGGTAGATGCATGGAAAAGAACTCATGTGATGATGCGGGGAAAACTCACTATGGACACCAAAGGAAAAGATCGATATGTTCATTGGCTCCAAGAAAGGAAAAAGACGATAACACAGCCTAGCAGTCTCCTTACTCAAAAGAAGATGTCTTATGGGAAGGAAAGTCAGACTCTGGAGGTTTTGTCAGATAGGGATGAAGAAGGAGTTGATGCCCCAATCGAAATAGCAGCATTTCAGAATTCGTGGAAGCAAAGGTTCCAAAAAAGCGAAAATGAATGTAGAGGGCTGAAAAGGAAGATTTTAGAAGAAAGAGAAATTGAGAAAAAGAAATTCGATGCACTAGAGAGGCAATTCATGAAGTTGCAAGAAGAGAGAGATAAAATGAGGATGAGCCAAGTAGAAGAGGAAAGGGCGAGGATGCAAGTAGAGTCTCACGAACTACGCGGGCAAATTCGAGAGCTAAATGTAGAGCTCGTCTCATGGAAAGAAGATGTTTATCAGCTACAACTGCAAATGCATCGAGACAGGAGGGAAAAAAAGGAGGCTGAAGCTGAGAGAGAGAGATCGATTGAGCAAATAAATGAGGTATGGGAAAAAAATCAGCAGCAGATGGATGAGATTGAAGTTTTGAATAGGAACAATAATGATTTACATGCGATGCTAGAAGAAAGCCAGCTAGAGCAAAAAAATACGAGATTTAGAGTGCGGCTAATGATGAGCCGCTTGATGTCTTTGTCTGAATGGGCTAGGAGCTATGAAGGGCGTTTGAGGAAGTTGGACTCAAATCCCGCACTGGAGATGACAGGGCTAACAGGGATTTGGGCGCTCTTGAGAGATTTGAAGGGGGACCTACAAGAGCTTCAGAGGAGATTGAATGTAGTTCTGGATGAGGTCCCAGTTGTCCAAGTAGAATAAAGTTACTTCTTGTATGCAATATTTTGAATAAAAGTAATAAAAGAAGAATGTTATGCTTTCAATCGTCTTGTCAAATTGCAAAGATATTTAGGAAGCACATCAATTCACAAATCATGCATCATTACAAATAATAAAATAATAATAAAATGTAAATAACTAAAATTAGACTTTTGAAAGGTGGCAGATAAAAAGGGAACTGCACCGATTCATTCACATCATAGCCATCCTCACCGCACGAGGTTACAATTGCGGATTGCCAAAGCCATGGAGAATGAGCAGCAGAAAGAGTTGGTGCAAAAACAGAGTCAGGAGATAGCGGATTTGAAGGAACAGATGGCTTTGCTGATCAGCCAAATATCACAGTTAACAAAGGCGAAAGCGGTGATGGGGGAATCCCCGCTCAAAGAGGATCCCAAATATTTCCCTTATGACCATACATTGATGAATTTCTCAGGGGAGGCGCCGACAGGGAGCGTTGGAATTACTCGAAATAATGGTCCTTCAGTGGAATCTCAACAAAGGACCAATATCGTGCTTGTGGCTGATAAAGAAGAAGAAGGGAAGGGTCTTACCTTGGAGCAATTTAAAAGGTGGGAGAACTGGAGAAATACCACAGAAGGATTCGGACTCGCTGGCGCATTGAGTGCCCAAAAGTTGTGTTTGGTGAAGGACCTGACAATTCCTTCAGATTTTAAACTCCCTGCTTTCACCCTTTTTGATGGCACTGGAGTCCCTCTCGACCACCTGACTATGTATTGCCGGCGAATGCAACCATATGTCCATAATGAAAAAATACTGATCCACTTTTTTCAGGAGAGTCTAACAGGAGGAGCAACTCGTTGGTTTACTGGATTGGATCCATCTTCAGTAGTGACTTGGGAAGATTTGGCAAACTCCTTTTTGAGGAAATACGAGCATAATGTTGAAAAAGTTCCTACTATTTATGATCTCCAGGGAAATATCATGAAGGAAGGAGAAAGCTTCCGGGATTGGGCACACAGGTGGAGAGACCTGGCATCTCAAATGCATCCACCGCTGGCAGAACTGGATCTGGTTAATGCATTTACTGATGCGCTGAGAGAGCCATACACCTCGAAAATTGTTGGAGGAGGACATAATGATTTGAATGAAATAATTCGATCAGGGGAGCGTATTGAACGGTGTGTGCAGAGGGGAACTATCATCATTGATATTTCCTCACCAGAGAAGTCTGAGTCTCAGAAAGGAGGAAAAGGGAAGAAAAAAGAGAACGAGGTGCATGCTGTCAACTATGGCTTTAATCCGACCTATAGCCTTCCTACTACTGAATACAAATCCCAAAACTCTGCTCCTAGACCACCAAACCAGTATAACCATAATCCAAATCCAAACAATTATCAGCCATCCCGCCAAAATAACCAGAATTTCCAAAACAATTTCCGACCCCGAAGACAGCCGGAACACTTTAATCCTATCCCAATAACTTATGCCCAGTGTTACGACATGTTATTTGCACAGTCAGCAATCGCGCCCATCCCAGGGAAACATGAAAATCTACCTTACCCACCATGGTATAACCCAGAGTTGACATGTGTCTATCACGGAGGCTTTCCGGGACATTCGATTGAGAAGTGTTTCGCTTTTATGAGGATTGTGGAAAACATGGTTAAATCTGGATGGTTGGACTTTGATGGGATCAAGAGGCCTGATGTCATCCATAACCCTTTACCTGATCACGGGAAGGAAAGCATTAATGTGATTGAAAGCTCAGTTGGATCCAAAAAAGAGGTTGCTGGAATAACGATGTCGTTGAGTGTGGTGCTAGATGCCCTAGAGAAAGAGGGACTTATCAAGAGGGAGGAGCTAGACCCAAGGCTAAGGTACGATGGCTATGATGAATCCAAAACTTGTGGATTCCATCAGGCGGTGAGGGGACACTCCTTGGAGGATTGTTTTCAGTTCCAGAGCAGAGTACAATACTTGATTGACACTAAAAGAATAAAATTTGATGAGAAGAAGGATGATCTAGAAACAATCAATGTCATTGGACAGGAGCTTAGTAAAGGACTAAGACCTGGAGGGCGTGGGAAACCGATCGTGCTGAAATACTTCTTGGATGACGCGCCAGTTCTCCACCTGAAGCCGATATACTCAAGTGATAAGGCTGTCCCGTGGACATATGAGAAAAATAACTCGGAGGGTGGTGTAGATAACATTTCAGGTGTTAGTAGGATGACACGCAGTGGACGAGTTTATTCTCCTGAAGAACCGAGCGTCAGCCTAAAGTTGAAAACAGAGGCCGAAAAGAAGAACAAAGGAAAAGAAGTAGCAAGCATGAAGGAAAGTGGAAGTGAAACAAAGGAAGACTTGATTGAAAGTGAGGGAGTGAAGAGAGCAGTAACTGAAGGGGAAATCCATGAGTTTTTAAAGATTGTTCGTCAAAGCGAATACATGATTGTAGACCAATTGAAGAAAACCCCAGCAAAGATTTCCATATTGGATTTAATTATGAGCTCAGAGACACATCGGAAGGTGCTGCTGAGAATGCTGAATCAAGCCTACGTGCCGGAGAAGATCTCGACGGAGTCTTTAGATGAAATTGTGGGAAATGTTCTCGCCACTCACTTGCTGTCATTTACTGAAGAAGAGATCCCAGATGAAGGAATGGGGCACAATAAGGCGCTGCACATTTCAGCTATGTGCAAAGGATTTGAAGTGGCCAGCATCTTGATTGATAATGGGTCGTCGTTAAACATATTGCCAAAGCAAACTTTCGATCGCCTCCCAATTGACAGATCTTATCTGAAGCAAGTGCTCGTTGTGGCTAAAGCATTTGATGGGACCAAAAAGGAGATAATGGGAGAGATTGAGGTTCCATTGGAGATTGGGAATGTAACCTTTAACATTTCTTTCATGGTGATGGACATCTCACCCACTTACAGCTGTTTATTGGGTAGACCTTGGATCCACGCCGCCGGCGCTGTCCCATCGTCATTGCATCAAAGCCTCAAGTTTGCTCATGGAGGAAAAGTGTACATTATCAAAGGACAGACCGAATGGATGGTGGCTAGTGTTTCCAATTCCCTCCACATTGATGCTCCTCTGCAGGGTATTGAAAGCACATTTCAATCTTTTGAAATTGCCACCACCAGCTTTGTGAAAGAAGAACAATCTCCAATAGAACCACGATTGTCGAAAGTGGCCAAATTCATTGGTAGGGTGATGTTGAGGATGGGTTTTCAACCAGGAGGGGGTCTTGGCAAAAAAGGACAAGGGATAAAAAAGCCTGTAGAGATACTAAAACACGCCGAGTCGTGGGGGCTTGGGTATAAGCCAAGCAGGGGTGACAAGATACAGGCACGTGCAGAGAAACAGGCCAAGCGAATTGCTCGACTGGAGGGAAGAGGGTCATACATTCAGAGGAAGACAATCCCGTGGCTCTATGACAGCTTTGTGTTTGGAAACTTTTTGGAAGAAATCAGCCCATCCAAAACTAAAGCGATTTTCGGGAAACTACCTCTGATTTTATCTGTTGAAACAGTAGAAGAGGGTCGAGCTGGAGTTGCTTTTGGGAAGCTGTGTGATGAGTTTAAAGAATTCCATGTTGCTATGGTAGAAAATGGGGAGAGCTCCACTACTAATCCCGGTTACATCACCCTTCGTCCACCAGGTTTCAAGCTCAATAATTGGACCAGTGTGGAATTACCAGTATCTATCGACAACCTGCAAGAGTAATTACTATATGCACTACCATCGGTGACTCAGCTCACGGTCACTAATTGGGTTTTTGTATTTGAGCATGTCTTTACTTTTTCTTTGATAAATTTCCTTTAGTACGGCTGTTGCATGTTTATCTTTTTATTGTTCTTGTGTCCAGCAATTTCCATTCTTGTTCATCCTGAATAAAAGTCCTTGATTCCAAATTTGCATGTTCATTCGCCTTTGTTCTCCTACCACTTCCCAATTCCCAAATCTCATACATTCCATTTAACAGGATTGAAATTGATGATGATGAAGAAGATGAACCTAATGAACCAGATTTTGTCGCACCCATTAACAATGTAAAATTTGACTCTGACTCTGAGGAAGAATCTGAGATATCATCTGAAATTCTAAGGCAGGTTGATTCGGAAGAAAAGATGATTCAGCCGCACAAAGAAACAACTGAGGTTGTTAATTTAGGGACTGAGGATCAGAAAAAAGAAGTTCGAATAGGCACTGCCTTTGACGGGGAGGACAAGAAGAGATTGATGGTGTTGTTACATGAATACCAGGATATCTTTGCATGGTCTTACGAAGATATGCCGGGACTCGATACGGACATAGTGGTCCATAGATTACCGTTAAAACCGGATTGTCCTGCAGTTAAACAAAAATTGAGAAGATTGAAGCCAGATATGCTTTTGAAAATTAGAGACGAGGTAAAAAAGCAATTTGATGCCGGGTTCCTTGCAGTGGCAAAATACCCTGATTGGGTAGCAAATATCGTGCCAGTCCCAAAAAAGGATGGCAAAGTTCGAATGTGCGTGGATTATAGAGATCTTAATCGAGCAAGTCCGAAGGATAACTTCCCTTTACCCCAGATTGACATACTGGTCGATAACACTGCTAAACATTTTGCATTCTCCTTCATGGATGGATTTTCAGGTTACAATCAAATCAAAATGGCGCCAGAGGATCAGGAGAAGACCACGTTCATCACTTTGTGGGGTACTTTTTGTTATAAAGTGATGCCATTTGGTTTGAAAAATGCGGGAGCAACTTATCAACGGGCCATGGTTACTCTGTTCCATGACATGATGCATAAAGAGATTGAAGTGTATGTAGATGATATGATTGCAAAGTCAAAAGAAGATGAAGATCATATGTTTAATCTTGAGAAATTGTTTAAAAGGTTGAGAAAACACCAGTTGAAGTTGAATCCCTCAAAGTGTACATTTGGAGCAACTTCTGGGAAGTTGTTGGGTTTTATTGTAAGTAGAAAAGGTATCGAAGTGGACCCAGATAAAGTGAAGGCCATTCTGGAAATGCCACCCCCTCGCACTGAGAAACAGGTCAGAGGCTTCTTGGGGAGGCTTAATTACATTGCCAGATTCATTTCGCAGCTGACTACCACATGTGAACCGATATTCAAGTTGCTCCGGAAGAACAACCCATCTAAATGGAATGAAAATTGTCAAATTGCTTTTGAGAAAATCAAACAATACTTGCAAAATCCACCGATCTTGATGCCTCCGATTATTGGGAAGCCACTTATTCTCTACTTAACAGTATCAGATAACTCGATGGGATGTATGTTGGGACAACATGATTCGTCAGGGAAGGTAGAGCATGCGATCTACTATTTGAGCAAAAAGTTTTCCAATTGTGAGATCAATTATTCTATGTTAGAGAAAACTTGTTGTTCATTGGCATGGGCCGCTCATCGGCTCAGACAATATATGTTGTATCACACTACTTGGCTAATCTCCAGAATGGACCCAATCAAGTACATTTTTGAGAAACCGTCTCTATCAGGTAGGATCGCAAAATGGCAAATGTTATTATCAGAATATGACATCTTATATGTTACTCAGAAGGCCGTAAAGGGAAGTGCGATAGCAGATTATTTGGCGGAGCAAGCAGTGGATGACTCCCAGACTATGAATCCAGGATTTCCAGACGAAGAGGTTTTGACCTTAGAGTCGGATGACCAAGAAGACTCAGAAAAATGGGTCATGTTATTCGATGGGGCCTCTAACATCACTGGTAGTGGAATTGGGGCTGTACTTATCTCTCCGGAGGGCAAAGTTACACCTTTTACTGCTAAGCTTTACTTCAAATGTACCAATAACGTATCCGAGTATGAAGCATGCACCATGGGCATCCAGGCCGCTGTTGATATGGAGATTAAAAAACTTCAGGTTTATGGTGATTCTCAACTTGTGATCAGACAATTGAGCGATGAATGGGAGACCAAGGATGTCAAATTAGTCCCGTACTATCACCATATCAAAAGGTTGATCAGGGTTTTTGATTGTGTAAAGTTTGATCATATTCCAAGAGAGGAAAATCAGATGGCAGACGCGTTGGCCACCCTAGCAGCCATGTTTGATCTAGATCCACGAGGTGAGGTCGAAGTTATCAAAATTGAAAAACGCACGATTGAAGCACATTGTTTAAATATAACTGAAGAGCCCGATGGGAAACCCTGGTATCATGATGTAAAACAATACTTAGAAAAAGGAGAATATCCTATTGATGCATCGGAAAATGACAAACGCACCTTGAGGAGGCTTGCGTTTTCCTTTTTCTTAGACGGGAATACTTTATACAAAAGAAGTCCAGGATTTGTTCTTCTTCGTTGCGTTGATATGAAGGAGGCTAGACAGATTATGGAAGAGATTCACGAAGGAGCATGCGGCACTCATTCAAGTGGCTATCCAACGGCAAGGAAAATATTACGGGCAGGCTACTATTGGCTCACCATGGAGAGAGATTGTATCAACTACGCGGTCAGATGCCACAAGTGCCAAATTTATGCCAATAAAACTCATGTTCCAGTACACCCGCTACACGTACTAGCGTCGCCTTGGCCATTCTCAATGTGGGGTATAGATGTCATCGGTCCTATCGAGCCAAAGGCCTCCAACGGACATCGTTTCATCCTCGTTGCCATTGATTATTTTACTAAGTGGGTAGAGGCAAATTCTTATGCCAATGTGACAAGCAATGTGATAGTTCGATTTTTGAGGAAGGATATTGTATGCCGTTATGGGGTTCCTGAGAGGATTATTACAGACAATGGAACAAATTTCAATAGCAAGATGGTAAAGGACTTTAGTGAGCAGTTCAAGATCAAGCATCATAATTCATCTCCGTACCGTCCCAGGATGAATGGAGCTGTTGAGGCGGCTAACAAAAACCTCAAGAAGATCATTCAAAAAATGACAGAAAATTACAAGGATTGGCATGAGAAACTTCCCTTTGCTTTGTATGGGTACAGAACTTCTATACGTACCTCTACCGGTGAAAGTCCTTTCTCTTTAGTATATGGGACAGAGGCGGTTCTTCCCATTGAAGTAGAAATTCCCTCGCTGAGAGTGGCGGTAGAGGCTAACTTAGAAGAAGCAGATTGGGTTCAAACTCGGTATGAACATTTACACTTCATTGAAGAAAGAAGGTTAGGGGCGTTGTGTAGGGGACAGCTTTATCAGAGACGAATGATAAGAGCACATGACAAGAAGATGCACCCTCGTTGTTTCAGAGAGGGAGATTTGGTATTAAAGATGATTCAACCACCGCAAAAAGACTATCGCGGAAAGTGGACTCCCACCTATGAAGGACCGTATGTGGTAAAGAAGGCATTCTCTGGGGGAGCTCTAATCTTGACAAGGATGGATGGAGATGATTTGCCTCATCCCGTGAATGTTGACGTTCTTAAGAAGTATTACGCTTAAAAAAATAAAAAAAAAAAAATAAAAAAAAAATCCCGCTGGAGTGAAAACCCGAGAGGGCGCTTTAGGCAAAAATTAGGGATATATAAAATGTTAGAGCGAAAACCCGAAATGGCGCTCGGAAAAATCTGGTCCTACCAGTGATTAGTACGGAAAAAAACTTTGCTTTTGATGGATTTTGTCCTCACGTAAGCAAGGAAGAGAGATGCAGTATTTGATTTCGTGATGTTAAAAACAGTTAATTGAAAAAGGCACCAAAACTGGGGCAGTTTGTGGCGCGTCATTTATGCTGTTGAAGATTTGCAGCTTATTAAAAGAAGGAGGGCCTACTGACAAATGGGGAGGATTCAAAAACAACCTCATACAAGTTAGATTTGATCATTGTTAATTGGGTGCACACCAAAACTGGGGCAGTTTTGGGGTGCAATTTTCTAAGTTATCACAGTTTCAATTTTGGAGAAGTTCGATTGGTTCTTCGTACTCATGACTTTCTCGTATTCTTGTACTCCAAAAGAGTTCCTTGATTGCTGCTCATCATTCTTAATAAATTAATGAGACTATTCATTTCTTCAGTTTTTATTACTTGTTTTCTCCACCTCTATACCCTACTCACATTCCCACTCCATTTCCCAAAGTTATATCTTCGAATTCACATTGAGGATGTGCATAGCCGTACTATTAAATTTATCACTGACAAAGTTATGACATGAATTGTGATGGTGCATTTAGAACATTACTTTTGACAAGAAGCCGATGGATGTTGGCATCCCAAACAGAAAGGATCTAAACCGGGAAATCTGTGGTCGAGATAGCAGAGGGAGATACCAGTCATGAAAATGACAAAAGAGACTTTGAGGGACAAAAATTTCAAATTAAGAAATACACACACATGGCCGTTTACTAAGACCAGTTAGAAAAAATGGCATCATGAGCATTGAATCTTCAAAAGAAAAATGGTCTTCTCCTAACCAGAATACAAAATATGTTGATGAACCTTATGAGTCAGAGGGACAATCCCTAGAAGAAAGCAGATTGGTCTGGCAATTCACAATTGTACACGTGCTTGAGGATGTAGAGAGAGCGTGCTTTCATTCATTAAACATTCATGGTTTCATCAAAATAGATCATTACATGCATCAATCATGGCATTTTTGGTTTGTCCTTTGTGAATTGGTTTCAGGTTTGTTCAAGGGGTAAGAGAGGGGTGACATCATGCTTCTCAAGTCAAATAAGTGGTTACAAGTTGTCCTAACAAGAGGCTACAAACCCTGATCTAATCTTTTGAGCCATATTCACGTCTTGTCATTCGTACGCATACATCGTTGAAAATAAATATAAAAAAAAAAAGGAAAAGATGAGGGGGCGATTCTAACTTTCACCCTCTTTTTGACAAATTCTCGACCCTCTTTTAAATGTTTGGCCCCATCTAGCCAAATCATTGCATCTCCGTCACTGAGTGACGTTTTTCTACCCTCTTCATCACCTGCAATCCCAATGTTCGACATCTCTTGACCATTTCGAGACCTGTCATTAATGTCATGTCTTTTCTGGACAACTTTTTCTTCCCTTCCATGAACCGCCGACTTCATCATCTCTCATCACTTCCTCTCCCTCCCAGTTTTCTGGCCTGAGCCGATCTACCACCCTGCACATACACAAATGAGCATCAGTTCGTTATCCCGATCGCGAGCGATCACTTTATTTGCTAGAGCGGAGATTGTCTCGGAACGACGGATTGATCCGGATATTCTGGGAGATGCTGGCACTCGATGGGCCATGCGGTATCTTCAAGAGCATGCTATGTTATTTCTGATAGATCCAGACCCCGCAGAGGACTTTCCGGTATATCCGCAAATAGTTCGAGATTTCTACACAACTCTTCAAGCTTTGCCTCTTAGTGCAAATACTAGACCACGACCAGTTTATCAAGTTTCTGTAGTCGGTATAAGACTCCAATTCACCACAGAAGACATATGTAAATGTTTAGGGTACCCTTCCACCTATGAGTTGGCTACAGGCTTCGAAGCACCAATTACTGTCACCAAAAGGAAGATCATCGATGACATGTGTAGGAGACGGAAGGTTAAAAATGCTAATGCTACGCGGCGTTCATATTTACCACCAGAGATGTGGTTGCTGGATGATGCACTCCGGCACAACCTCTGCCCTATTGGCCACAGCCAACAACGACAGGGTCGGATTCTTCATGCCTTGTACTACATGTACAAAGGTACGTGGTTTGATATTGGCGAGTTGTATTTAGCAATTATCCTAAAGGCACAAAGATTTGTGAAGAACAGACCAACGAAGATCGGAAAGATATATTTCCCGCGACTTGTTACTCGTTTGCTTTTCAGCAAAGGCATTCGCCCTCCTCAGAGTTTGAGCTCCACATCATACCCAATAATTGTTATGGGGAAAAGCACATGGCGACAAAGCACCGGCCATATGGCCTCAATTACCCAGAGACAACGAGCACCGCGGCCTAAGACTGCATTACTACAGGAAGCATCTCGAATGGTCACCGGATCGACACCGCCTGACCGTGGTCAGGATACTCCAGCTCATGAGCGTCTGTTAGAGTCAAGACAGCAAAGGTGGGAGTGCTTACTGACTATTGCTCAAGAATATGGGGCATGACCGGAGACGTTACAGTATTGGGTCGTTGTCAGGACATTATTGTCTCAAGTCTCAGACCATGTTTTCACAATCGGTTAGGTTTCACTTCTGTTTGCCGCAAATGTATGTTAATAACATAAAAAAAAAAAAAAAAACTTTCAAGCCGGGAGTGACTGTAGTGATCTCGTGCATTTTTGAAATTCGGCCAAAATATGGGTTACTAACCCTTTGTGCACCGTTACTTTGTAAATGTCACACAAAGGGGGGCAGCTGTTATACCCCATTTTTGTCCGGATTTCCTCCCTGTAATAAAAAAAAATACGAAACAAAAAAAAAACAACAAACAAAATAGAAAATAGAAAAATACATTGTACATAAAATGAATAAAGGACCCAAATAGACCAAGCCCAAACCAAGCCAAGCCCAAATAGACTTAAACCCAAACCTAACAATCCATGTTTTGGGCCCATCTCCAAAGAAGCTTCCAAATGACATTAAGGGAGGTGATGGGAGGCGGACAGAAGATGGGAACAGGGATGGGTTGAAGCCGGTGAGTTTAAGAGGAAAACATAGAGCATTAAAGAGGAGGATGGGGGGAGTAATGGTGGGGATTGATGAGGGGAATGGGCAGAGTGAGAGGCCCGGCTGAGATTGATACAAAAGAAAGAGAAAGAAGTGAGGGAGAGAGGGCCAGAGAGAGAGAGGAAAAAAAACCGGAAGGAAGAAAAAGGAGGAACCAGGAGAGCACCAGAGAAGACCGATTCGAGGAAGCAGAGCAAAACGGAGAGAGAGAGAGGCCTCAACCACCTCGCCGGACCACCTCCTCACCGTCTCCACAAGTCCCCGACCTCATCATTTTCCCCACCCTCAAAATCTCGAACCGGATCCATTTGCCTCATCACCCAGAAGCACCATCGGAAACACCCACCTCAACCGGAGCTTTCCCTACCTTCATACCCGCCTCTGTTTTTGGATCTATTTTCTTTAGAGATTGAAAGGTAATTCCTTGTCCCTCTCTCTGTAAACTCAAATCTTCATATATTATGTTGATGTTTGTTTCTCAAAAACTGGATTGAGGGTTTTTCATATGCTTTGATTCGACACTGCTCCTTTGTTCTATTACTGTTTTGTTTCTTGGTTATCTCCTGTTGTTTTCTCTGTTTCCTTCTTTGGTTTGCTTGCTTCGGTTTTTGTTTCACTCGTCGGAGCCGGTTGGAGATACATCAACGGAGGCGGAGACCAGTCCACCTCAGTCAGACGGAGAAGGAAGAGCCACGGTTGGGTTGTAACATTGGGCCAGAAAAGGTTATTGTATTGGGCCAGTGGATTGTGCATGTTGGGCCAGCCATGACGGGTAATACATATTGGGTTTCCAGTTTTTGATTGAGGTATTGGGCCGGTGTTGATGGTAAGACATTGGGCCAAGTTTAGATTATTTAGTTTGGGCTCTTTTGACTCATAAATTGGTATTATATTGGGTCAATACATATGGGTTTGGTTTAATCTGTTTAATGGGCCAGTATTGGTAATTTGATTCACATATATTTGGATCACATTTGTATATTGGGCTTTGGGTTTATAACTTAAACATGGGGATTATTGGGGTAGAATTTAATAGGCCCAAAGTCATATAAATTGTAACCCATGTAAATAATGTAAATAGTGGAATACATACATGTATATTTAGGATGTTAGAAACACAAAAATTTTGTTGCTTAGTATGCATGTTTAGACTTTATGTAAATTGTGAATATTTGGATTGCATATTCAAAATCTTATTTCATCGATATGCCATGAAAAAGACGCAACGCGAGAACAATTAAATCTAAGCCGTCTCACCTTAAATAATGACACCAAGACTAATATGAGAAACTCGTATTCCGTTTAAATACCAAAAGAGCCTTCAAGATATTGGGGTTTTTGTCGGCATTTATTCAGAACACTTGATTTTCGTGGAACCAAAAAGCAAATTTATTTTTAGGGATTAGAAGAATCTATTTAAGGACTCAAGAGGGGGTTTAAAGATATTTGACCCATCTAATGAGCCTTAAATGTATTTTTTCTTTTCTCATAAAGAATATGATTGTGAGTATGGCTTAAATTGACCGAGTGGGTGTCTGTGGATCGATTTGATGCATCAATCGAATTCCAAAAATTCACAACCTTTTCAAAATTATCAAAACCACTTCAAGTGGACTTTTCATCAATCTCCAAATTATTTCAGCCAAGCCGGGAATGGCTGTAGTGATCCCGTGCACCTCTTTTAAATTATCAAAACCACTTCAAGTGGGATTTTTCATCATTCTCCAAAATATTTTCAGCCAAGCCGGGAATGGCTGTAGTGATCCCGTGCACCTCTTTTAAATTATCAAAACCACTTCAAGTGGATTTTTCATCATTTTCTAAAAATATTTTCAGCCAAGCCGGGAATGGCTGTAGTGATCCCGTGCACCGCTTTTAAATGATCAAAATCACTTCCAGTGGATTTTTCATCCAAGCATCAAATTGCCACAATATTAATGGGGTCAAACCCACTCAATTGAAACATGGACTTTCTAGTATATATAGAAATTCATTAAAGCAATTGAGACATACAAACTCTTTTCAAAACAAAATTTGAGCCAAATAAGATAACATTTTCAAGGCAACCGTTTTTCGGGAGTTGTGGGGTGCCTAACACCTTCCCCATGCTCAATAGATCCCCTTACCCATTTCTTTCTCGTAGACCATATTAGGTGTCCAATTGCACCTTAAAAATCAATTGGTGGCGACTTCATTTTTTTCGAGCCGGTTGCTTCAACGAGTATAAGCTTGCTAGATTATTTAGATGCCAAAACACCAACTTTCTATGACAATTGGACAAAACCTTTAAAAGCTCATCGATAGAGAGAGTTGAGCAACTTCGGACCATCAAAGTTGATAGGGGTACACTTTTTATTGTTTTTCTATGTCAAATTCTACGAGTATAAGCTTGCTATATTATTTCGATTCCAATACACTAAGTTTCTATGATAAATGGACAAAACAGTTAAAAGGTCCTTCATAGAGAGAGTTGAGCAACTTCGGACCGTGAAAGTTGCTCGGGGTACACTTTTTATTGTTCTTCTATGTGAAATTTTACGAGTATAAAGCTTCCAAGATTATTTCGATGTCAAAAGAGCAAGTTTCTATGACAAAATGGACAAAACCTTTAAAAGCTCCTTCGTAGTTAGAGTTGAGCAATTTCGGACCATCAAAGTTGCTCGGTGTACACTTTTTATTGTTCTTCTATGTGAAATTGTAAGAGTATAAGCTTCTTAGATTATTTTGATGTCAAAACAACAAGTTTCTTTGACAAATGGACAAAACAGTTAAAAGCTCTTTCATAGAGAGAGTTGAGCAACTTCGGACCATTAAAGTTGCTCGGGGTACACTTTTTATTGTTCTTCTATGTCAAATTCGACAAGTATAAGCCCGCTAGATTATTTTGATGCGGAAACACAAACTTTCTATGACAAATGGAAAAAACCGTTAAAAGCTCCTCCATAAAGAGAGTTGAGCAAATTCTGACCATCAAAGTTGCTCGGGGTACACTTTTTATTGTTCTTCTATGTCAAATTCTACGAGTATAAGCTTGCTAGATTATTTCGTTGCCAATACACCAAGTTTCTATGATAAATGGACAAAACATTTAAAAGGTCCTTCATAGAGAGAGTTGAGCAACTTTGGACCATCCAAGTTGCTCGGGGTACACTTTTTATTGTTCTTCTATGTCAAATTCTGTGTATAAGCTTACTAGATTATTTAGTTGCCAAAACACCAACTTTCTATGACAAATGGACAAAACCGTTAAAAGCTCATCCATAGAGAGAGTTGAGCAACTTCGGACCATGAAAGTTGCTCGGTGTACACTTTTTATTGTTCTCCTATGTGAAATTTTACGAGTATAAAGCTTGCTAGATTATTTAGATGCCAAAACACCAACTTTCTATGACAAGTGGACAAAACCTTTAAAAGCCACTTCGTAGAGAGAGTTGAGCAACTTCGGACCACGAAAGTTGCTCGGTGTACACTTTTTATTGTTCTCCTATGTGAAATTTTACGAGTATAAGCTTGCAAGATTATTTCGATGCCAAAATACCAACTTTCTATGACAAATGGACAAAATCGTTAAAAGCTTCAACATAGAGAGAGTCGAGCAACTTTGGACCATTTAAGTTGCTCGGGGTACACTTTTTATTGTTCTTCTATGTCAAATTCTACAAGTATAAAACTTGCTAGATTGTATTGATGCGGAAACACAAACTTTCTATGACAAATGGACAAAACCGTTAAAAGCTTCTCCATAGAGAGAGTTGAGCAACTTCGGACCATCAAAGTTGATAGGGGTACACTTTTTATTGTTTTTCTATGTCAAATTCTACGAGTATAAGCTTGCGAGATTATTTCGATTCCAATACACTAAGTTTCTATGATAAATGGACAAAACAGTTAAAAGGTCCTTCATAGAGAGAGTTGAGCAACTTCGGACCATGAAAGTTGCTCGGGGTACACTTTTTATTGTTCTTCTATGTGAAATTTTACGAGTATAAAGCTTCCAAGATTATTTCGATGTCAAAAGAGCAAGTTTCTATGACAAAATTGACAAAACCTTTAAAAGCTCCTTCGTAGTTAGAGTTGAGCAACTTCGGACAATCAAAGTTGCTCGGTGTACACTTTTTATTGTTCTTCTATGTGAAATTGTAAGAGTATAAGCTTCTTAGATTATTTTGATGTCAAAACAACAAGTTTCTATGACAAATGGACAAAACAGTTAAAAGCTCTTTCATAGAGAGAGTTGAGCAACTTCGGACCATTAAAGTTGCTCGGGGTACACTTTTTATTGTTCTTCTATGTCAAATTCGACAAGTATAAGCCCGCTAGATTATTTTGATGCGGAAACACAAACTTTCTATGACAAATGGACAAAACCGTTAAAAGCTCCTCCATAAAGAGGGTTGAGCAAATTCTGACCATCAAAGTTGCTCGGGGTACACTTTTTATTGTTCTTCTATGTCAAATTCTACGAGTATAAGCTTGCCAGATTATTTCGATGCCAATACACTAAGTTTCTATGATAAATGGACAAAACAGTTAAAATGTCCTTTATAGAGAGAGTTGAGCAACTTCGGACCATGAAAGTTGCACGGGTTACACTTTTTATTGTTCTTCTATGTGAAATTTTACGAGTATAAAGCTTCCTAGATTATTTCGATGTCAAAAGAGCAACTTTCTATGACAAATGGACAAAACCGTTAAAAGCCACTTCGTAGAGAGAGTTGAGCAACTTCGGACCATGAAAGTTGCTCGGTGTACACTTTTTATTGTTCTCCTATGTGAAATTTTACGAGTATAAGCTTGCAAGATTATTTCGATGCCAAAATACCAACTTTCTATGACAAATGGACAAAACCGTTAAAAGCTCCAACATAGAGAGAGTCGAGCAACTTTGGACCATTTAAGTTGCTCGGGGTACACTTTTTATTGTTCTTCTATGTCAAATTCTACAAGTACAAAACTTGCTAGATTGTATTGATGCGGAAACACAAACTTTCTATGACAAATGGAAAAAACCGTTAAAAGCTCCTCCATAAAGAGAGTTGAGCAAATTCTGACCATCAAAGTTGCTCGGGGTACACTTTTTATTGTTCTTCTATGTCAAATTCTACGAGTATAAGCTTGCTAGATTATTTCGTTGCCAATACACCAAGTTTCTATGATAAATGGACAAAACATTTAAAAGGTCCTTCATAGAGAGAGTTGAGCAACTTTGGACCATCCAAGTTGCTCGGGGTACACTTTTTATTGTTCTTCTATGTCAAATTCTGTGTATAAGCTTACTAGATTATTTAGTTGCCAAAACACCAACTTTCTATGACAAATGGACAAAACCGTTAAAAGCTCATCCATAGAGAGAGTTGAGCAACTTCGGACAATGAAAGTTGCTCGGTGTACACTTTTTATTGTTCTCCTATGTGAAATTTTACGAGTATAAAGCTTGCTAGATTATTTAGATGCCAAAACACCAACTTTCTATGACAAGTGGACAAAACCTTTAAAAGCCACTTCGTAGAGAGAGTTGAGCAACTTCGGACCACGAAAGTTGCTCGGTGTACACTTTTTATTGTTCTCCTATGTGAAATTTTACGAGTATAAGCTTGCAAGATTATTTCGATGCCAAAATACCAACTTTCTATGACAAATGGACAAAATCGTTAAAAGCTTCAACATAGAGAGAGTCGAGCAACTTTGGACCATTTAAGTTGCTCGGGGTACACTTTTTATTGTTCTTCTATGTCAAATTCTACAAGTATAAAACTTGCTAGATTGTATTGATGCGGAAACACAAACTTTCTATGACAAATGGACAAAACCGTTAAAAGCTTCTCCATAGAGAGAGTTGAGCAACTTCGGACCATCAAAGTTGATAGGGGTACACTTTTTATTGTTTTTCTATGTCAAATTCTACGAGTATAAGCTTGCGAGATTATTTCGATTCCAATACACTAAGTTTCTATGATAAATGGACAAAACAGTTAAAAGGTCCTTCATAGAGAGAGTTGAGCAACTTCGGACCATGAAAGTTGCTCGGGGTACACTTTTTATTGTTCTTCTATGTGAAATTTTACGAGTATAAAGCTTCCAAGATTATTTCGATGTCAAAAGAGCAAGTTTCTATGACAAAATTGACAAAACCTTTAAAAGCTCCTTCGTAGTTAGAGTTGAGCAACTTCGGACAATCAAAGTTGCTCGGTGTACACTTTTTATTGTTCTTCTATGTGAAATTGTAAGAGTATAAGCTTCTTAGATTATTTTGATGTCAAAACAACAAGTTTCTATGACAAATGGACAAAACAGTTAAAAGCTCTTTCATAGAGAGAGTTGAGCAACTTCGGACCATTAAAGTTGCTCGGGGTACACTTTTTATTGTTCTTCTATGTCAAATTCGACAAGTATAAGCCCGCTAGATTATTTTGATGCGGAAACACAAACTTTCTATGACAAATGGACAAAACCGTTAAAAGCTCCTCCATAAAGAGGGTTGAGCAAATTCTGACCATCAAAGTTGCTCGGGGTACACTTTTTATTGTTCTTCTATGTCAAATTCTACGAGTATAAGCTTGCCAGATTATTTCGATGCCAATACACTAAGTTTCTATGATAAATGGACAAAACAGTTAAAATGTCCTTTATAGAGAGAGTTGAGCAACTTCGGACCATGAAAGTTGCACGGGTTACACTTTTTATTGTTCTTCTATGTGAAATTTTACGAGTATAAAGCTTCCTAGATTATTTCGATGTCAAAAGAGCAACTTTCTATGACAAATGGACAAAACCGTTAAAAGCCCCTTCGTAGAGAGAGTTGAGCAACTTCGGACCATGAAAGTTGCTCGGTGTACACTTTTTATTGTTCTCCTATGTGAAATTTTACGAGTATAAGCTTGCAAGATTATTTCGATGCCAAAATACCAACTTTCTATGACAAATGGACAAAACCGTTAAAAGCTCCAACATAGAGAGAGTCGAGCAACTTTGGACTATTTAAGTTGCTCGGGGTACACTTTTTATTGTTCTTCTATGTCAAATTCTACAAGTATAAAACTTGCTAGATTGTAAAGATGCGGAAACACAAACTTTCTATGACAAATGGACAAAACCGTTAAAAGCTCCTCCATAGAGAGAGTTGAGCAACTTCGGACCATCAAAGTTGATAGGGGTAAACTTTTTATTGTTTTTCTATGTCAAATTCTACGAGTATAAGCTTGCTAGATTATTTAGATGCCAAAACACCAACTTTCTATGACAAGTGGACAAAACCTTTAAAAGCTCATCGATAAAGAGAGTTGAGCAACTTCGGACCATCAAAGTTGCTCGGTGTACACTTTTTATTGTTCTTCTATGTGAAATTTTACGAGTATAAAACTTGCTAGATTATTTTGATGCGGAAACACAAACTTTCTATGACAAATGGACAAAACCGTTAAAAGCTCCTCCATAGAGAGAGTTGAGCAATTTCGGACCAACAAAGTTGATAGGAGTACACTTTTTATTGTTCTTCTATGTCAAATTCTACGAGTATAAGCTTGCCAGATTATTTCGATGCCAATACACTAAGTTTCTATGATAAATGGACAAAACAGTTAAAAGGTCCTTTATAGAGAGAGTTGAGCAACTTCGGACCATGAAAGTTGCACGGGTTACACTTTTTATTGTTCTTCTATGTGAAATTTTATGAGTATAAAGCTTCCTAGATTATTTCGATGTCAAAAGAGCAACTTTTTATGACAAATGGACAAAACCGTTAAAAGCCCCTTCGTAGAGAGAGTTGAGCAACTTCGGACCATGAAAGTTGCTCGGTGTACACTTTTTATTGTTCTCCTATGTGAAATTTTACGAGTATAAGCTTGCAAGATTATTTCGATGCCAAAATACCAACTTTCTATGACAAATGGACAAAACCGTTAAAAGCTCCAACATAGAGAGAGTCGAGCAACTTTGGACTATTTAAGTTGCTCGGGGTACACTTTTTATTGTTCTTCTATGTCAAATTCTACAAGTATAAAACTTGCTAGATTGTAAAGATGCGGAAACACAAACTTTCTATGACAAATGGACAAAACCGTTAAAAGCTCCTCCATAGAGAGAGTTGAGCAACTTCGGACCATCAAAGTTGATAGGGGTACACTTTTTATTGTTTTTCTATGTCAAATTCTACGAGTATAAGCTTGCTAGATTATTTCGATGCCAATACACTAAGTTTCTATGATAAATGAACAAAACAGTTAAAAGGTCCTTCATAGAGAGAGTTGAGCAACTTCGGACCATGAAAGTTGCTCGGGGTACACTTTTTATTGTTCTTCTATGTGAAATTTTACGAGTATAAAGCTTCCAAGATTATTTCGATGTCAAAAGAGCAAGTTTCTATGAAAAAATGGACAAAACCTTTAAAAGCTCCTTCGTAGTTAGAGTTGAGCAACTTCGGACCATCAAAGTTGCTCGGTGTACACTTTTTATTGTTCTTCTATGTGAAATTGTAAGAGTATAAGCTTCTTAGATTATTTTGATGTCAAAACAACAAGTTTCTATGACAAATGGACAATACAGTTAAAAGCTCTTTCATAGAGAGAGTTGAGCAACTTCGGACCATTAAAGTTGCTCGGGGTACACTTTTTATTGTTCTTCTATGTCAAATTCGACAAGTATAAGCCCGCTAGATTATTTTGATGGGAAACACAAACTTTCTATGACAAATGGACAAAACCGTTAAAAGCTCCTCCATAAAGAGAGTTGAGCAAATTCTGACCATCAAAGTTGCTCGGGGTACACTTTTTATTGTTCTTCTATGTCAAATTCTACGAGTATAAGCTTGCTAGATTATTTCGATGCCAATACACCAAGTTTCTATGATAAATGGACAAAACATTTAAAAAGTCCTTCATAGAGAGAGTTGAGCAATTTCGGACCATCCAAGTTGCTCGGGGTACACTTTTTATTGTTCTTCTATGTCAAATTCTACGAGTATAAGCTTGCCAGATTATTTCGATGCCAATACACATAGTTTCTATGATAAATGGACAAAACAGTTAAAAGGTCCTTTATAGAGAGAGTTGAGCAACTTCGGACCATGAAAGTTGCACGGGTTACACTTTTTATTGTTCTTCTATGTGAAATTTTACGAGTATAAAGCTTCCTAGATTATTTCGATGTCAAAAGAGCAACTTTCTATGACAAATGGACAAAACCGTTAAAAGCCCCTTCGTAGAGAGAGTTGAGCAACTTCGGACCATGAAAGTTGCTCGGTGTACACTTTTTATTGTTCTCCTATGTGAAATTTTACGAGTATAAGCTTGTAAGATTATTTCGATGCCAAAATACCAACTTTCTATGACAAATGGACAAAACCGTTAAAAGCTCCAACATAGAGAGAGTCGAGCAACTTTGGACTATTTAAGTTGCTCGGGGTACACTTTTTATTGTTCTTCTATGTCAAATTCTACAAGTATAAAACTTGCTAGATTGTAAAGATGCGGAAACACAAACTTTCAATGACAAATGGACAAAACCGTTAAAAGCTCCTCCATAGAGAGAGTTGAGCAACTTCAGACCATCAAAGTTGATAGGGGTACACTTTTTATTGTTTTTCTATGTCAAATTCTACGAGTATAAGCTTGCTAGATTATTTCGATGCCAATACACTAAGTTTCTATGATAAATGGACAAAACAGTTAAAAGGTCCTTCATAGAGAGAGTTGAGCAACTTCGGACCATGAAAGTTGCTCGGGGTACACTTTTTATTGTTCTTCTATGTGAAATTTTACGAGTATAAAGCTTCCAAGATTATTTCGATGTCAAAAGAGCAAGTTTCTATGACAAAATGGACAAAACCTTTAAAAGCTTCTTCGTAGTTAGAGTTGAGCAACTTCAGACCATCAAAGTTGCTCGGTGTACACTTTTTATTGTTCTTCTATGTGAAATTGTAAGAGTATAAGCTTCTTAGATTATTTTGATGTCAAAACAACAAGTTTCTATGACAAATGGACAAAACAGTTAAAAGCTCTCTCATAGAGAGAGTTGAGCAACTTCGGACCATTAAAGTTGCTCGGGGTACACTTTTTATTGTTCTTCTATGTCAAATTCGACAAGTATAAGCCCGCTAGATTATTTTGATGCGGAATCACAAACTTTCTATGACAAATGGACAAAACCGTTAAAAGCTCCTCCATAAAGAGAGTTGAGCAAATTCTGACCATCAAAGTTGCTCGGGGAACACTTTTTATTGTTCTTCTATGTCAAATTCTACGAGTATAAGCTTGCTAGATTATTTCGATGCCAATACACCAAGTTTCTATGATAAATGGACAAAACATTCAAAAGGTCCTTCATAGAGAGATTTGAGCAACTTCGGACCATGAAAGTTGCTCGAGGTACACTTTTTATTGTTCTTCTATGTGAAATTTTACGAGTATAAAGCTTCCTAGATTATTTCGATGTCAAAAGAGCAAGTTTCTATGACAAATGGACAAAACCGTTAAAAGCTCATCCATAGAGAGAGTTGAGCAACTTCGGACTATCCAAGTTGCTCGGTGTACACTTTTTATTGTTCTCCTATGTGAAATTTTACGAGTATAAGCTTGCTAGATTATTTAGATGCCAAAACACCAACTTTCTATGACAATTGGACAAAACCTTTAAAAGCTCATCGATAGAGAGAGTTGAGCAACTTCGGACCATCAAAGTTGATAGGGGTACACTTTTTATTGTTTTTCTATGTCAAATTCTACGAGTATAAGCTTGCTATATTATTTCGATTCCAATACACTAAGTTTCTATGATAAATGGACAAAACAGTTAAAAGGTCCTTCATAGAGAGAGTTGAGCAACTTCGGACGGTGAAAGTTGCTCGGGGTACACTTTTTATTGTTCTTCTATGTGAAATTTTACGAGTATAAAGCTTCCAAGATTATTTCGATGTCAAAAGAGCAAGTTTCTATGACAAAATGGACAAAACCTTTAAAAGCTCCTTCGTAGTTAGAGTTGAGCAACTTCGGACCATTAAAGTTGCTCGGGGTACACTTTTTATTGTTCTTCTATGTCAAATTCGACAAGTATAAGCCCGCTAGATTATTTTGATGCGGAAACACAAACTTTCTATGACAAATGGACAAAACCGTTAAAAGCTCCTCCATAAAGAGAGTTGAGCAAATTCTGACCATCAAAGTTGCTCGGGGTACACTTTTTATTGTTCTTCTATGTCAAATTCTACGAGTATAAGCTTGCTAGATTATTTCGATGCCAATACACCAAGTTTCTATGATAAATGGACAAAACATTTAAAAGGTCCTTCATAGAGAGAGTTGAGCAACTTTGGACCATCCAAGTTGCTCGGGGTACACTTTTTATTGTTCTTCTATGTCAAATTCTGTGTATAAGCTTACTAGATTATTTAGTTGCCAAAACACCAACTTTCTATGACAAATGGAAAAAACCGTTAAAAGCTCATCCATAGAGAGAGTTGAGCAACTTCGGACTATCCAAGTTCCTCGGTGTACACTTTTTATTGTTCTCCTATGTGAAATTTTACGAGTATAAGCTTGCTAGATTATTTAGATGCCAAAACACCAACTTTCTATGACAAGTGGACAAAACCTTTAAAAGCTCATCGATAAAGAGATTTGAGCAACTTCGGACCATCAAAGTTGCTCGGTGTACACTTTTTATTGTTCTTCTATGTGAAATTCAACAAGTATAAAACTTGCTAGATTATTTTGATGCGGAAACACAAACTTTCTATGACAAATGGACAAAACCGTTAAAAGCTCCTCCATTGAGAGAGTTGAGCAATTTCGGACCATCAAAGTTGATAGGGGTACACTTTTTATTGTTCTTCTATGTCAAATTCTACGAGTATAAGCTTGCCAGATTATTTCGATGCCAATACACTAAGTTTCTATGATAAATGGACAAAACAGTTAAAAGGTCCTTTATAGAGAGAGTTGAGCAACTTCGGACCATGAAAGTTGCACGGGTTACACTTTTTATTGTCCTTCTATGTGAAATTTTACGAGTATAAAGCTTCCTAGATTATTTCGATGTCAAAAGAGCAACTTTCTATGACAAATGGACAAAACCGTTAAAAGCCCCTTCGTAGAGAGAGTTGAGCAACTTCGGACCATGAAAGTTGCTCGGTGTACACTTTTTATTGTTCTCCTATGTGAAATTTTACGAGTATAAGCTTGCAAGATTATTTCGATGCCAAAATACCAACTTTCTATGACAAATGGACAAAACCGTTAAAAGCTCCAACATAGAGAGAGTCGAGCAACTTTGGACTATTTAAGTTGCTCGGGGTACACTTTTTATTGTTCTTCTATGTCAAATTCTACAAGTATAAAACTTGCTAGATTGTAAAGATGCGGAAACACAAACTTTCTATGACAAATGGACAAAACCGTTAAAAGCTCCTCCATAGAGAGAGTTGAGCAACTTCGGACCATCAAAGTTGATAGGGGTACACTTTTTATTGTTTTTCTATGTCAAATTCTACGAGTATAAGCTTGCTAGATTATTTCGATGCCAATACACTAAGTTTCTATGATAAATGGACAAAACAGTTAAAAGGTCCTTCATAGAGAGAGTTGAGCAACTTCGGACCATGAAAGTTGCTCGGGGTACACTTTTTATTGTTCTTCTATGTGAAATTTTACGAGTATAAAGCTTCCAAGATTATTTCGATGTCAAAAGAGCAAGTTTCTATGACAAAATGGACAAAACCTTTAAAAGCTCCTTCGTAGTTAGAGTTGAGCAACTTCGGACCATCAAAGTTGCTCGGTGTACACTTTTTATTGTTCTTCTATGTGAAATTGTAAGAGTATAAGCTTCTTAGATTATTTTGATGTCAAAACAACAAGTTTCTATGACAAATGGACAAAACAGTTAAAAGCTCTTTCATAGAGAGAGTTGAGCAACTTCGGACCATTAAAGTTGCTCGGGGTACACTTTTTATTGTTCTTCTATGTCAAATTCTACAAGTATAAAACTTGCTAGATTGTAAAGATGCGGAAACACAAACTTTCTATGACAAATGGACAAAACCGTTAAAAGCTCCTCCATAGAGAGAGTTGAGCAACTTCGGACCATCAAAGTTGATAGGGGTACACTTTTTATTGTTTTTCTATGTCAAATTCTACGAGTATAAGCTTGCTAGATTATTTAGATGCCAAAACACCAACTTTCTATGACAAGTGGACAAAACCTTTAAAAGCTCATCGATAAAGAGAGTTGAACAACTTCGGACCATCAAAGTTGCTCGGTGTACACTTTTTATTGTTCTTCTATGTGAAATTTTACGAGTATAAAACTTGCTAGATTATTTTGATGCGGAAACACAAACTTTCTATGACAAATGGACAAAACCGTTAAAAGCTCCTCCATAGAGAGAGTTGAGCAATTTCGGACCATCAAAGTTGATAGGGGTACACTTTTTATTGTTCTTCTATGTCAAATTCTACGAGTATAAGCTTGCCAGATTATTTCGATGCCAATACACTAAGTTTCTATGATAAATGGACAAAACAGTTAAAAGGTCCTTTATAGAGAGAGTTGAGCAACTTCGGACCATGAAAGTTGCACGGGTTACACTTTTTATTGTTCTTCTATGTGAAATTTTACGAGTATAAAGCTTCCTAGATTATTTCGATGTCAAAAGAGCAACTTTCTATGACAAATGGACAAAACCGTTAAAAGCCCCTTCGTAGAGAGAGTTGAGCAACTTCGGACCATGAAAGTTGCTCGGTGTACACTTTTTATTGTTCTCCTATGTGAAATTTTACGAGTATAAGCTTGCAAGATTATTTCGATGCCAAAGTACCAACTTTCTATGACAAATGGACAAAACCGTTAAAAGCTCCAACATAGAGAGAGTCGAGCAACTTTGGACTATTTAAGTTGCTCGGGGTACACTTTTTGTTGTTCTTCTATGTCAAATTCTACAAGTATAAAACTTGCTAGATTGTAAAGATGCGGAAACACAAACTTTCTATGACAAATGGACAAAACCGTTAAAAGCTCCTCCATAGAGAGAGTTGAGCAACTTCGGACCATCAAAGTTGATAGGGGTACACTTTTTATTGTTTTTCTATGTCAAATTCTACGAGTATAAGCTTGCTAGATTATTTCGATGCCAATACACTAAGTTTCTATGATAAATGGACAAAACAGTTAAAAGGTCCATCATAGAGAGAGTTGAGCAACTTCGGACCATGAAAGTTGCTCGGGGTACACTTTTTATTGTTTTTCTATGTCAAATTCTACGAGTATAAGCTTGCTAGATTATTTCGATGCCAATACACTAAGTTTCTATGATAAATGGACAAAACAGTTAAAAGGTCCTTCATAGAGAGAGTTGAGCAACTTCGGACCATGAAAGTTGCTCGGGGTACACTTTTTATTGTTCTTCTATGTGAAATTTTACGAGTATAAAGCTTCCTTGATTATTTCGATGTCAAAAGAGCAAGTTTCTATGACAAAATGGACAAAACCTTTAAAAGCTCCTTCGTAGTTAGAGTTGAGCAACTTCGGACCATCAAAGTTGCTCGGTGTACACTTTTTATTGTTCTTCTATGTGAAATTGTAAGAGTATAAGCTTCTTAGATTATTTTGATGTCAAAACAACAAGTTTCTATGACAAATGGACAAAACAGTTAAAAGCTCTTTCATAGAGAGAGTTGAGCAACTTCGGACCATTAAAGTTGCTCGGGGTACACTTTTTATTGTTCTTCTATGTCAAATTCGACAAGTATAAGCCCGCTAGATTATTTTGATGCGGAAACACAAACTTTCTATGACAAATGGACAAAACCGTTAAAAGCTCCTCCATAAAGAGAGTTGAGCAAATTCTGACCATCAAAGTTGCTCGGGGTACACTTTTTATTGTTCTTCTATGTCAAATTCTACGAGTATAAGCTTGCTAGATTATTTCGATGCCAATACACCAAGTTTCTATGATAAATGGACAAAACATTTAAAAGTTCCTTCATAGAGAGAGTTGAGCAACTTTGGACCATCCAAGTTGCTCGGGGTACACTTTTTATTGTTCTTCTATGTCAAATTCTATGTACAAGCTTACCAGATTATTTAGTTGCCAAAACACCAACTTTCTATGACAAATGGACAAAACCGTTAAAAGCTCATCCATAGAGAGAGTTGAGCAACTTCGGACCATGAAAGTTGCTCGGTGTACACTTTTTATTGTTCTCCTATGTGAAATTTTACGAGTATAAAGCTTGCTAGATTATTTAGATGCCAAAACACCAACTTTCTATGACAAGTGGACAAAACCTTTAAAAGCCACTTCGTAGAGAGAGTTGAGCAACTTCGGACCACGAAAGTTGCTCGGTGTACACTTTTTATTGTTCTCCTATGTGAAATTTTACGAGTATAAGCTTGCAAGATTATTTCGATGCCAAAATACCAACTTTCTATGACAAATGGACAAAACCGTTAAAAGCTCCAACATAGAGAGAGTCGAGCAACTTTGGACCATTTAAGTTGCTCGGGGTACACTTTTTATTGTTCTTCTATGTCAAATTCTACAAGTATAAAACTTGCTAGATTGTATTGATGCGGAAACACAAACTTTCTATGACAAATGGACAAAACCGTTAAAAGCTCCTCCATAGAGAGAGTTGAGCAACTTCGGACCATCAAAGTTGATAGGGGTACACTTTTTATTGTTTTTCTATGTCAAATTCTACGAGTATAAGCTTGCTAGATTATTTCGATGCCAATACACTAAGTTTCTATGATAAATGGACAAAACAGTTAAAAGGTCCTTCATAGAGAGAGTTGAGCAACTTCGGACCATGAAAGTTGCTCGGGGTACACTTTTTATTGTTCTTCTATGTGAAATTTTACGAGTATAAAGCTTCCAAGATTATTTCGATGTCAAAAGAGCAAGTTTCTATGACAAAATGGACAAAACCTTTAAAAGCTCCTTCGTAGTTAGAGTTGAGCAACTTCGGACCATCAAAGTTGCTCGGTGTACACTTTTTATTGTTCTTCTATGTGAAATTGTAAGAGTATAAGCTTCTTAGATTATTTTGATGTCAAAACAACAAGTTTCTATGACAAATGGACAAAACAGTTAAAAGCTCTTTCATAGAGAGAGTTGAGCAACTTCGGACCATTAAAGTTGCTCGGGGTACACTTTTTATTGTTCTTCTATGTCAAATTCGACAAGTATAAGCCCGCTAGATTATTTTGATGCGGAAACACAAACTTTCTATGACAAATGGACAAAACCGTTAAAAGCTCCTCCATAAAGAGAGTTGAGCATATTCTGACCATCAAAGTTGCTCGGGGTACACTTTTTATTGTTCTTCTATGTCAAATTCTACGAGTATAAGCTTGCTAGATTATTTCGATGCCAATACACCAAATTTCTATGATAAATGGACAAAACATTTAAAAGGTCCTTCATAGAGAGAGTTGAGCAACTTTGGACCATCCAAGTTGCTCGGGGTACACTTTTTATTGTTCTTCTATGTCAAATTCTGTGTATAAGCTTACTAGATTATTTAGTTGCCAAAACACCAACTTTCTATGACAAATGGACAAAACCGTTAAAAGCTCATCCATAGAGAGAGTTGAGCAACTTCGGACTATCCAAGTTGCTCGGTGTACACTTTTTATTGTTCTCCTATGTGAAATTTTACGAGTATAAGCTTGCTAGATTATTTAGATGCCAAAACACCAACTTTCAATGACAAGTGGACAAAACCTTTAAAAGCTCATCGATAAAGAGAGTTGAGCAACTTCGGACCATCAAAGTTGCTCGGTGTACACTTTTTATTGTTCTTCTATGTGAAATTCAACAAGTATAAAACTTGCTAGATTATTTTGATGCGGAAACACAAACTTTCTATGACAAATGGACAAAACCGTTAAAAGCTCCTCCATAGAGAGAGTTGAGCAATTTCGGACCATCAAAGTTGATAGGGGTACACTTTTTATTGTTCTTCTATGTCAAATTCTACGAGTATAAGCTTGCCAGATTATTTCGATGCCAATACACTAAGTTTCTATGATAAATGGACAAAACAGTTAAAAGGTCCTTTATAGAGAGAGTTGAGCAACTTCGGACCATGAAAGTTGCACGGGTTACACTTTTTATTGTTCTTCTATGTGAAATTTTACGAGTATAAAGCTTCCTAGATTATTTCGATGTCAAAAGAGCAACTTTCTATGACAAATGGACAAAACCGTTAAAAGCCCCTTCGTAGAGAGAGTTGAGCAACTTCGGACCATGAAAGTTGCTCGGTGTACACTTTTTATTGTTCTCCTATGTGAAATTTTACGAGTATAAGCTTGCAAGATTATTTCGATGCCAAAATACCAACTTTCTATGACAAATGGACAAAACCGTTAAAAGCTCCAACATAGAGAGAGTCGAGCAACTTTGGACTATTTAAGTTGCTCGGGGTACACTTTTTATTGTTCTTCTATGTCAAATTCTACAAGTATAAAACTTGCTAGATTGTAAAGATGCGGAAACACAAACTTTCTATGACAAATGGACAAAACCGTTAAAAGCTCCTCCATAGAGAGAGTTGAGCAACTTCGGACCATCAAAGTTGATAGGAGTACACTTTTTATTGTTTTTCTATGTCAAATTCTACGAGTATAAGCTTGCTAGATTATTTCGATGCCAATACACTAAGTTTCTATGATAAATGGACAAAACAGTTAAAAGGTCCTTCATAGAGAGAGTTGAGCAACTTCGGACCACGAAAGTTGCTCGGGGTACACTTTTTATTGTTCTTCTATGTGAAATTTTACGAGTATAAAGCTTCCAAGATTATTTCGATGTCAAAAGAGCAAGTTTCTATGACAAAATGGACAAAACCTTTAAAAGCTCCTTCGTAGTTAGAGTTGAGCAACTTCGGACCATCAAAGTTGCTCGGTGTACACTTTTTATTGTTCTTCTATGTGAAATTGTAAGAGTATAAGCTTCTTAGATTATTTTGATGTCAAAACAACAAGTTTCTATGACAAATGGACAAAACAGTTAAAAGCTCTTTCATAGAGAGAGTTGAGCAACTTCGGACCATTAAAGTTGCTCGGGGTACACTTTTTATTGTTCTTCTATGTCAAATTCGACAAGTATAAGCCCGCTAGATTATTTTGATGCGGAAACACAAACTTTCTATGACAAATGGACAAAACCGTTAAAAGCTCCTCCATAAAGAGAGTTGAGCAAATTTTGACCATCAAAGTTGCTCGGGGTACACTTTTTATTGTTCTTCTATGTTAAATTCTACGAGTATAAGCTTGCTAGATTATTTCGATGCCAATACACCAAGTTTCTATGATAAATGGACAAAACATTTAAAAGGTCCTTCATAGAGAGAGTTGAGCAACTTTGGACCTTCCAAGTTGCTCGGGGTACACTTTTTATTGTTCTTCTATGTCAAATTCTGTGTATAAGCTTACTAGATTATTTAGTTGCCAAAACACCAACTTTCTATGACAAATGGACAAAACCGTTAAAAGCTCATCCATAGAGAGAGTTGAGCAACTTCGGACTATCCAAGTTGCTCGGTGTACACTTTTTACTGTTCTCCTATGTGAAATTTTACGAGTATAAGCTTGCTAGATTATTTAGATGCCAAAACACCAACTTTCTATGACAAGTGGACAAAACCTTTAAAAGCTCATCAATAAAGAAAGTTGAGCAACTTCGGACCATCAAAGTTGCTCGGTGTACACTTTTTATTGTTCTTCTATGTGAAATTCAACAAGTATAAAACTTGCTAGATTATTTTGATGCGGAAACACAAACTTTCTATGACAAATGGACAAAACCGTTAAAAGCTCCTCCATAGAGAGAGTTGAGCAATTTCGGACCATCAAAGTTGATAGGGGTACACTTTTTATTATTCTTCTATGTCAAATTCTACGAGTATAAGCTTGCCAGATTATTTCGATGCCAATACACTAAGTTTCTATGATAAATGGACAAAACAGTTAAAAGGTCCTTTATAGAGAGAGTTGAGCAACTTCGGACCATGAAAGTTGCACGGGTTACACTTTTTATTGTTCTTCTATGTGAAATTTTACGAGTATAAAGCTTCCTAGATTATTTCGATGTCAAAAGAGCAACTTTCTATGACAAATGGACAAAACCGTTAAAAGCCCCTTCGTAGAGAGAGTTGAGCAACTTCGGACCATGAAAGTTGCTCGGTGTACACTTTTTATTGTTCTCCTATGTGAAATTTTACGAGTATAAGCTTGCAAGATTATTTCGATGCCAAAATACCAACTTTCTATGACAAATGGATAAAACCGTTAAAAGCTCCAACATAGAGAGAGTCGAGCAACTTTGGACTATTTAAGTTGCTCGGGGTACACTTTTTATTGTTCTTCTATGTCAAATTCTACAAGTATAAAACTTGCTAGATTGTAAAGATGCGGAAACACAAACTTTCTATGACAAATGGACAAAACCGTTAAAAGCTCCTCCATAGAGAGAGTTGAGCAACTTCGGACCATCAAAGTTGATAGGAGTACACTTTTTATTGTTTTTCTATGTCAAATTCTACGAGTATAAGCTTGCTAGATTATTTCGATGCCAATACACTAAGTTTCTATGATAAATGGACAAAACAGTTAAAAGGTCCTTCATAGAGAGAGTTGAGCAACTTCGGACCACGAAAGTTGCTCGGGGTACACTTTTTATTGTTCTTCTATGTGAAATTTTACGAGTATAAAGCTTCCAAGATTATTTCGATGTCAAAAGAGCAAGTTTCTATGACAAAATGGACAAAACCTTTAAAAGCTCCTTCGTAGTTAGAGTTGAGCAACTTCGGACCATCAAAGTTGCTCGGTGTACACTTTTTATTGTTCTTCTATGTGAAATTGTAAGAGTATAAGCTTCTTAGATTATTTTGATGTCAAAACAACAAGTTTCTATGACAAATGGACAAAACAGTTAAAAGCTCTTTCATAGAGAGAGTTGAGCAACTTCGGACCATTAAAGTTGCTCGGGGTACACTTTTTATTGTTCTTCTATGTCAAATTCGACAAGTATAAGCCCGCTAGATTATTTTGATGCGGAAACACAAACTTTCTATGACAAATGGACAAAACCGTTAAAAGCTCCTCCATAAAGAGAGTTGAGCAAATTTTGACCATCAAAGTTGCTCGGGGTACACTTTTTATTGTTCTTCTATGTTAAATTCTACGAGTATAAGCTTGCTAGATTATTTCGATGCCAATACACCAAGTTTCTATGATAAATGGACAAAACATTTAAAAGGTCCTTCATAGAGAGAGTTGAGCAACTTTGGACCTTCCAAGTTGCTCGGGGTACACTTTTTATTGTTCTTCTATGTCAAATTCTGTGTATAAGCTTACTAGATTATTTAGTTGCCAAAACACCAACTTTCTATGACAAATGGACAAAACCGTTAAAAGCTCATCCATAGAGAGAGTTGAGCAACTTCGGACTATCCAAGTTGCTCGGTGTACACTTTTTACTGTTCTCCTATGTGAAATTTTACGAGTATAAGCTTGCTAGATTATTTAGATGCCAAAACACCAACTTTCTATGACAAGTGGACAAAACCTTTAAAAGCTCATCAATAAAGAAAGTTGAGCAACTTCGGACCATCAAAGTTGCTCGGTGTACACTTTTTATTGTTCTTCTATGTGAAATTCAACAAGTATAAAACTTGCTAGATTATTTTGATGCGGAAACACAAACTTTCTATGACAAATGGACAAAACCGTTAAAAGCTCCTCCATAGAGAGAGTTGAGCAATTTCGGACCATCAAAGTTGATAGGGGTACACTTTTTATTATTCTTCTATGTCAAATTCTACGAGTATAAGCTTGCCAGATTATTTCGATGCCAATACACTAAGTTTCTATGATAAATGGACAAAACAGTTAAAAGGTCCTTTATAGAGAGAGTTGAGCAACTTCGGACCATGAAAGTTGCACGGGTTACACTTTTTATTGTTCTTCTATGTGAAATTTTACGAGTATAAAGCTTCCTAGATTATTTCGATGTCAAAAGAGCAACTTTCTATGACAAATGGACAAAACCGTTAAAAGCCCCTTCGTAGAGAGAGTTGAGCAACTTCGGACCATGAAAGTTGCTCGGTGTACACTTTTTATTGTTCTCCTATGTGAAATTTTACGAGTATAAGCTTGCAAGATTATTTCGATGCCAAAATACCAACTTTCTATGACAAATGGATAAAACCGTTAAAAGCTCCAACATAGAGAGAGTCGAGCAACTTTGGACTATTTAAGTTGCTCGGGGTACACTTTTTATTGTTCTTCTACGTCAAATTCTACCAGTATAAAACTTGCTAGATTGTAAAGATGCGGAAACACAAACTTTCTATGACAAATGGACAAAACCGTTAAAAGCTCCTCCATAGAGAGAGTTGAGCAACTTCGGACCATCAAAGTTGATAGGGGTACACTTTTTATTGTTTTTCTATGTCAAATTCTACGAGTATAAGCTTGCTAGATTATTTCGATGCCAATACACTAAGTTTCTATGATAAATGGACAAAACAGTTAAAAGGTCCTTCATAGAGAGAGTTGAGCAACTTCGGACCACGAAAGTTGCTCGGGGTACACTTTTTATTGTTCTTCTATGTGAAATTTTACGAGTATAAAGCTTCCAAGATTATTTCGATGTCAAAAGAGCAAGTTTCTATGACAAAATGGACAAAACCTTTAAAAGCTCCTTCGTAGTTAGAGTTGAGCAACTTCGGACCATCAAAGTTGGTCGGTGTACACTTTTTATTGTTCTTCTATGTGAAATTGTAAGAGTATAAGCTTCTTAGATTATTTTGATGTCAAAACAACAAGTTTCTATGACAAATGGACAAAACAGTTAAAAGCTCTTTCATAGAGAGAGTTGAGCAACTTCGGACCATTAAAGTTGCTCGGGGTACACTTTTTATTGTTCTTCTATGTCAAATTCGACAAGTATAAGCCCGCTAGATTATTTTGATGCGGAAACACAAACTTTCTATGACAAATGGACAAAACCGTTAAAAGCTCCTCCATAAAGAGAGTTGAGCAAATTCTGACCATCAAAGTTGCTCCGGGTACACTTTTTATTGTTCTTCTATGTCAAATTCTACGAGTATAAGCTTGCTAGATTATTTCGATGCCAATACACCAAGTTTCTATGATAAATGGACAAAACATTTAAAAGGTCCTTCATAGAGAGAGTTGAGCAACTTTGAACCATCCAAGTTGCTCGGGGTACACTTTTTATTGTTCTTCTATGTCAAATTCTGTGTATAAGCTTACTAGATTATTTAGTTGCCAAAACACCAACTTTCTATGACAAATGGACAAAACCGTTAAAAGCTCATCCATAGAGAGAGTTGAGCAACTTCGGACTATCCAAGTTGCTCGGTGTACACTTTTTGTTGTTCTCCTATGTGAAATTTTACGAGTATAAGCTTGCTAGATTATTTAGATGCCAAAACACCAACTTTCTATGACAAGTGGACAAAACCTTTAAAAGCTCATCGATAAAGAGAGTTGAGCAACTTCGGACCATCAAAGTTGCTCGGTGTACACTTTTTATTGTTCTTCTATGTGAAATTCAACAAGTATAAAACTTGCTAGATTATTTTGATGCGGAAACACAAACTTTCTATGACAAATGGACAAAACCGTTAAAAGCTCCTCCATTGAGAGAGTTGAGCAATTTCGGACCATCAAAGTTGATAGGGGTACACTTTTTATTGTTCTTCTATGTCAAATTCTACGAGTATAAGCTTGCCAGATTATTTCGATGCCAATACACTAAGTTTCTATGATAAATGGACAAAACAGTTAAAAGGTCCTTTATAGAGAGAGTTGAGCAACTTCGGACCATGAAAGTTGCACGGGTTACACTTTTTATTGTTCTTCTATGTGAAATTTTACGAGTATAAAGCTTCCTAGATTATTTCGATGTCAAAAGAGCAACTTTCTATGACAAATGGACAAAACCGTTAAAAGCCCCTTCGTAGAGAGAGTTGAGCAACTTCGGACCATGAAAGTTGCTCGGTGTACACTTTTTATTGTTCTCCTATGTGAAATTTTACGAGTATAAGCTTGCAAGATTATTTCGATGCCAAAGTACCAACTTTCTATGACAAATGGACAAAACCGTTAAAAGCTCCAACATAGAGAGAGTCGAGCAACTTTGGACTATTTAAGTTGCTCGGGGTACACTTTTTGTTGTTCTTCTATGTCAAATTCTACAAGTATAAAACTTGCTAGATTGTAAAGATGCGGAAACACAAACTTTCTATGACAAATGGACAAAACCGTTAAAAGCTCCTCCATAGAGAGAGTTGAGCAACTTCGGACCATCAAAGTTGATAGGGGTACACTTTTTATTGTTTTTCTATGTCAAATTCTACGAGTATAAGCTTGCTAGATTATTTCGATGCCAATACACTAAGTTTCTATGATAAATGGACAAAACAGTTAAAAGGTCCATCATAGAGAGAGTTGAGCAACTTCGGACCATGAAAGTTGCTCGGGGTACACTTTTTATTGTTCTTCTATGTGAAATTTTACGAGTATAAAGCTTCCAAGATTATTTCGATGTCAAAAGAGCAAGTTTCTATGACAAAATGGACAAAACCTTTAAAAGCTCCTTCGTAGTTAGAGTTGAGCAACTTCGGACCATCAAAGTTGGTCGGTGTACACTTTTTATTGTTCTTCTATGTGAAATTGTAAGAGTATAAGCTTCTTAGATTATTTTGATGTCAAAACAACAAGTTTCTATGACAAATGGACAAAACAGTTAAAAGCTCTTTCATAGAGAGAGTTGAGCAACTTCGGACCATTAAAGTTGCTCGGGGTACACTTTTTATTGTTCTTCTATGTCAAATTCGACAAGTATAAGCCCGCTAGATTATTTTGATGCGGAAACACAAACTTTCTATGACAAATGGACAAAACCGTTAAAAGCTCCTCCATAAAGAGAGTTGAGCAAATTCTGACCATCAAAGTTGCTCGGGGTACACTTTTTATTGTTCTTCTATGTCAAATTCTACGAGTATAAGCTTGCTAGATTATTTCGATGCCAATACACCAAGTTTCTATGATAAATGGACAAAACATTTAAAAGGTCCTTCATAGAGAGAGTTGAGCAACTTTGGACCATCCAAGTTGCTCGGGGTACACTTTTTATTGTTCTTCTATGTCAAATTCTGTGTATAAGCTTACTAGATTATTTAGTTGCCAAAACACCAACTTTCTATGACAAATGGACAAAACCGTTAAAAGCTCATCCATAGAGAGAGTTGAGCAACTTCGGACCATGAAAGTTGCTCGGTGTACACTTTTTATTGTTCTCCTATGTGAAATTTTACGAGTATAAAGCTTGCTAGATTATTTAGATGCCAAAACACCAACTTTCTATGACAAGTGGACAAAACCTTTAAAAGCCACTTCGTAGAGAGAGTTGAGCAACTTCGGACCACGAAAGTTGCTCGGTGTACACTTTTTATTGTTCTCCTATGTGAAATTTTACGAGTATAAGCTTGCAAGATTATTTCGATGCCAAAATACCAACTTTCTATGACAAATGGACAAAACCGTTAAAAGCTCCAACATAGAGAGAGTCGAGCAACTTTGGACCATTTAAGTTGCTCGGGGTACACTTTTTATTGTTCTTCTATGTCAAATTCTACAAGTATAAAACTTGCTAGATTGTATTGATGCGGAAACACAAACTTTCTATGACAAATGGACAAAACCGTTAAAAGCTCCTCCATAGAGAGAGTTGAGCAACTTCGGACCATCAAAGTTGATAGGGGTACACTTTTTATTGTTTTTCTATGTCAAATTCTACGAGTATAAGCTTGCTAGATTATTTCGATGCCAATACACCAAGTTTCTATGATAAATGGACAAAACATTTAAAAGGTCCTTCATAGAGAGAGTTGAGCAACTTTGGACCATCCAAGTTGCTCGGGGTACACTTTTTATTGTTCTTCTATGTCAAATTCTGTGTATAAGCTTACTAGATTATTTAGTTGCCAAAGCACCAACTTTCTATGACAAATGGACAAAACCGTTAAAAGCTCATCCATAGAGAGAGTTGAGCAACTTCGGACTATCCAAGTTGCTCGGTGTACACTTTTTATTGTTCTCCTATGTGAAATTTTACGAGTATAAGCTTGCTAGATTATTTAGATGCCAAAACACCAACTTTCTATGACAAGTGGACAAAACCTTTAAAAGCTCATCGATAAAGAGAGTTGAGCAACTTCGGACCATCAAAGTTGCTCGGTGTACACTTTTTATTGTTCTTCTATGTGAAATTCAACAAGTATAAAACTTGCTAGATTATTTTGATGCGGAAACACAAACTTTCTATGACAAATGGACAAAACCGTTAAAAGCTCCTCCATTGAGAGAGTTGAGCAATTTCGGACCATCAAAGTTGATAGGGGTACACTTTTTATTGTTCTTCTATGTCAAATTCTACGAGTATAAGCTTGCCAGATTATTTCGATGCCAATACACTAAGTTTCTATGATAAATGGACAAAACAGTTAAAAGGTCCTTTATAGAGAGAGTTGAGCAACTTCGGACCATGAAAGTTGCACGGGTTACACTTTTTATTGTTCTTCTATGTGAAATTTTACGAGTATAAAGCTTCCTAGATTATTTCGATGTCAAAAGAGCAACTTTCTATGACAAATGGACAAAACCGTTAAAAGCCCCTTCGTAGAGAGAGTTGAGCAACTTCGGACCATGAAAGTTGCTCGGTGTACACTTTTTATTGTTCTCCTATGTGAAATTTTACGAGTATAAGCTTGCAAGATTATTTCGATGCCAAAATACCAACTTTCTATGACAAATGGACAAAACCGTTAAAAGCTCCAACATAGAGAGAGTCGAGCAACTTTGGACTATTTAAGTTGCTCGGGGTACACTTTTTATTGTTCTTCTATGTCAAATTCTACAAGTATAAAACTTGCTAGATTGTAAAGATGCGGAAACACAAACTTTCTATGACAAATGGACAAAACCGTTAAAAGCTCCTCCATAGAGAGAGTTGAGCAACTTCGGACCATCAAAGTTGATAGGGGTACACTTTTTATTGTTTTTCTATGTCAAATTCTACGAGTATAAGCTTGCTAGATTATTTCGATGCCAATACACTAAGTTTCTATGATAAATGGACAAAACAGTTAAAAGGTCCTTCATAGAGAGAGTTGAGCAACTTCGGACCATGAAAGTTGCTCGGGGTACACTTTTTATTGTTCTTCTATGTGAAATTTTACGAGTATAAAGCTTCCAAGATTATTTCGATGTCAAAAGAGCAAGTTTCTATGACAAAATGGACAAAACCTTTAAAAGCTCCTTCGTAGTTAGAGTTGAGCAACTTCGGACCATCAAAGTTGGTCGGTGTACACTTTTTATTGTTCTTCTATGTGAAATTGTAAGAGTATAAGCTTCTTAGATTATTTTGATGTCAAAACAACAAGTTTCTATGACAAATGGACAAAACAGTTAAAAGCTCTTTCATAGAGAGAGTTGAGCAACTTCGGACCATTAAAGTTGCTCGGGGTACACTTTTTATTGTTCTTCTATGTCAAATTCGACAAGTATAAGCCCGCTAGATTATTTTGATGCGGAAACACAAACTTTCTATGACAAATGGACAAAACCGTTAAAAGCTCCTCCATAAAGAGAGTTGAGCAAATTCTGACCATCAAAGTTGCTCGGGGTACACTTTTTATTGTTCTTCTATGTCAAATTCTACGAGTATAAGCTTGCTAGATTATTTCGATGCCAATACACCAAGTTTCTATGATAAATGGACAAAACATTTAAAAGGTCCTTCATAGAGAGAGTTGAGCAACTTTGGACCATCCAAGTTGCTCGGGGTACACTTTTTATTGTTCTTCTATGTCAAATTCTGTGTATAAGCTTACTAGATTATTTAGTTGCCAAAACACCAACTTTCTATGACAAATGGACAAAACCGTTAAAAGCTCATCCATAGAGAGAGTTGAGCAACTTCGGACCATGAAAGTTGCTCGGTGTACACTTTTTATTGTTCTCCTATGTGAAATTTTACGAGTATAAAGCTTGCTAGATTATTTAGATGCCAAAACACCAACTTTCTATGACAAGTGGACAAAACCTTTAAAAGCCACTTCGTAGAGAGAGTTGAGCAACTTCGGACCACGAAAGTTGCTCGGTGTACACTTTTTATTGTTCTCCTATGTGAAATTTTACGAGTATAAGCTTGCAAGATTATTTCGATGCCAAAATACCAACTTTCTATGACAAATGGACAAAACCGTTAAAAGCTCCAACATAGAGAGAGTCGAGCAACTTTGGACCATTTAAGTTGCTCGGGGTACACTTTTTATTGTTCTTCTATGTCAAATTCTACAAGTATAAAACTTGCTAGATTGTATTGATGCGGAAACACAAACTTTCTATGACAAATGGACAAAACCGTTAAAAGCTCCTCCATAGAGAGAGTTGAGCAACTTCGGACCATCAAAGTTGATAGGGGTACACTTTTTATTGTTTTTCTATGTCAAATTCTACGAGTATAAGCTTGCTAGATTATTTCGATGCCAATACACCAAGTTTCTATGATAAATGGACAAAACATTTAAAAGGTCCTTCATAGAGAGAGTTGAGCAACTTTGGACCATCCAAGTTGCTCGGGGTACACTTTTTATTGTTCTTCTATGTCAAATTCTGTGTATAAGCTTACTAGATTATTTAGTTGCCAAAGCACCAACTTTCTATGACAAATGGACAAAACCGTTAAAAGCTCATCCATAGAGAGAGTTGAGCAACTTCGGACTATCCAAGTTGCTCGGTGTACACTTTTTATTGTTCTCCTATGTGAAATTTTACGAGTATAAGCTTGCTAGATTATTTAGATGCCAAAACACCAACTTTCTATGACAAGTGGACAAAACCTTTAAAAGCTCATCGATAAAGAGAGTTGAGCAACTTCGGACCATCAAAGTTGCTCGGTGTACACTTTTTATTGTTCTTCTATGTGAAATTCAACAAGTATAAAACTTGCTAGATTATTTTGATGCGGAAACACAAACTTTCTATGACAAATGGACAAAACCGTTAAAAGCTCCTCCATTGAGAGAGTTGAGCAATTTCGGACCATCAAAGTTGATAGGGGTACACTTTTTATTGTTCTTCTATGTCAAATTCTACGAGTATAAGCTTGCCAGATTATTTCGATGCCAATACACTAAGTTTCTATGATAAATGGACAAAACAGTTAAAAGGTCCTTTATAGAGAGAGTTGAGCAACTTCGGACCATGAAAGTTGCACGGGTTACACTTTTTATTGTTCTTCTATGTGAAATTTTACGAGTATAAAGCTTCCTAGATTATTTCGATGTCAAAAGAGCAACTTTCTATGACAAATGGACAAAACCGTTAAAAGCCCCTTCGTAGAGAGAGTTGAGCAACTTCGGACCATGAAAGTTGCTCGGTGTACACTTTTTATTGTTCTCCTATGTGAAATTTTACGAGTATAAGCTTGCAAGATTATTTCGATGCCAAAATACCAACTTTCTATGACAAATGGACAAAACCGTTAAAAGCTCCAACATAGAGAGAGTCGAGCAACTTTGGACTATTTAAGTTGCTCGGGGTACACCTTTTATTGTTCTTCTATGTCAAATTCTACAAGTATAAAACTTGCTAGATTGTAAAGATGCGGAAACACAAACTTTCTATGACAAATGGACAAAACCGTTAAAAGCTCCTCCATAGAGAGAGTTGAGCAACTTCGGACCATCAAAGTTGATAGGGGTACACTTTTTATTGTTTTTCTATGTCAAATTCTACGAGTATAAGCTTGCTAGATTATTTCGATGCCAATACACTAAGTTTCTATGATAAATGGACAAAACAGTTAAAAGGTCCTTCATAGAGAGAGTTGAGCAACTTCGGACCATGAAAGTTGCTCGGGGTACACTTTTTATTGTTCTTCTATGTGAAATTTTACGAGTATAAAGCTTCCAAGATTATTTCAATGTCAAAAGAGCAAGTTTCTATGACAAAATGGACAAAACCTTTAAAAGCTCCTTCGTAGTTAGAGTTGAGCAACTTCGGACCATCAAAGTTGGTCGGTGTACACTTTTTATTGTTCTTCTATGTGAAATTGTAAGAGTATAAGCTTCTTAGATTATTTTGATGTCAAAACAACAAGTTTCTATGACAAATGGACAAAACAGTTAAAAGCTCTTTCATAGAGAGAGTTGAGCAACTTCGGACCATTAAAGTTGCTCGGGGTACACTTTTTATTGTTCTTCTATGTCAAATTCGACAAGTATAAGCCCGCTAGATTATTTTGATGCGGAAACACAAACTTTCTATGACAAATGGACAAAACCGTTAAAAGCTCCTCCATAAAGAGAGTTGAGCAAATTCTGACCATCAAAGTTGCTCGGGGTACACTTTTTATTGTTCTTCTATGTCAAATTCTACGAGTATAAGCTTGCTAGATTATTTCGATGCCAATACACCAAGTTTCTATGATAAATGGACAAAACATTTAAAAGGTCCTTCATAGAGAGAGTTGAGCAACTTTGGACCATCCAAGTTGCTCGGGGTACACTTTTTATTGTTCTTCTATGTCAAATTCTGTGTATAAGCTTACTAGATTATTTAGTTGCCAAAACACCAACTTTCTATGACAAATGGACAAAACCGTTAAAAGCTCATCCATAGAGAGAGTTGAGCAACTTCGGACCATGAAAGTTGCTCGGTGTACACTTTTTATTGTTCTCCTATGTGAAATTTTACGAGTATAAAGCTTGCTAGATTATTTAGATGCCAAAACACCAACTTTCTATGACAAGTGGACAAAACCTTTAAAAGCCACTTCGTAGAGAGAGTTGAGCAACTTCGGACCACGAAAGTTGCTCGGTGTACACTTTTTATTGTTCTCCTATGTGAAATTTTACGAGTATAAGCTTGCAAGATTATTTCGATGCCAAAATACCAACTTTCTATGACAAATGGACAAAACCGTTAAAAGCTCCAACATAGAGAGAGTCGAGCAACTTTGGACCATTTAAGTTGCTCGGGGTACACTTTTTATTGTTCTTCTATGTCAAATTCTACAAGTATAAAACTTGCTAGATTGTATTGATGCGGAAACACAAACTTTCTATGACAAATGGACAAAACCGTTAAAAGCTCCTCCATAGAGAGAGTTGAGCAACTTCGGACCATCAAAGTTGATAGGGGTACACTTTTTATTGTTTTTCTATGTCAAATTCTACGAGTATAAGCTTGCTAGATTATTTCGATGCCAATACACCAAGTTTCTATGATAAATGGACAAAACATTTAAAAGGTCCTTCATAGAGAGAGTTGAGCAACTTTGGACCATCCAAGTTGCTCGGGGTACACTTTTTATTGTTCTTCTATGTCAAATTCTGTGTATAAGCTTACTAGATTATTTAGTTGCCAAAGCACCAACTTTCTATGACAAATGGACAAAACCGTTAAAAGCTCATCCATAGAGAGAGTTGAGCAACTTCGGACTATCCAAGTTGCTCGGTGTACACTTTTTATTGTTCTCCTATGTGAAATTTTACGAGTATAAGCTTGCTAGATTATTTAGATGCCAAAACACCAACTTTCTATGACAAGTGGACAAAACCTTTAAAAGCTCATCGATAAAGAGAGTTGAGCAACTTCGGACCATCAAAGTTGCTCGGTGTACACTTTTTATTGTTCTTCTATGTGAAATTCAACAAGTATAAAACTTGCTAGATTATTTTGATGCGGAAACACAAACTTTCTATGACAAATGGACAAAACCGTTAAAAGCTCCTCCATTGAGAGAGTTGAGCAATTTCGGACCATCAAAGTTGATAGGGGTACACTTTTTATTGTTCTTCTATGTCAAATTCTACGAGTATAAGCTTGCCAGATTATTTCGATGCCAATACACTAAGTTTCTACGATAAATGGACAAAACAGTTAAAAGGTCCTTTATAGAGAGAGTTGAGCAACTTCGGACCATGAAAGTTGCACGGGTTACACTTTTTATTGTTTTTCTATGTGAAATTTTACGAGTATAAAGCTTCCTAGATTATTTCGATGTCAAAAGAGCAACTTTCTATGACAAATGGACAAAACCGTTAAAAGCCCCTTCGTAGAGAGAGTTGAGCAACTTCGGACCATGAAAGTTGCTCGGTGTACACTTTTTATTGTTCTCCTATGTGAAATTTTACGAGTATAAGCTTGCAAGATTATTTCGATGCCAAAATACCAACTTTCTATGACAAATGGACAAAACCGTTAAAAGCTCCAACATAGAGAGAGTCGAGCAACTTTGGACTATTTAAGTTGCTCGGGGTACACTTTTTATTGTTCTTCTATGTCAAATTCTACAAGTATAAAACTTGCTAGATTGTAAAGATGCGGAAACACAAACTTTCTATGACAAATGGACAAAACCGTTAAAAGCTCCTCCATAGAGAGAGTTGAGCAACTTCGGACCATCAAAGTTGATAGGGGTACACTTTTTATTGTTTTTCTATGTCAAATTCTACGAGTATAAGCTTGCTAGATTATTTCGATGCCAATACACTAAGTTTCTATGATAAATGGACAAAACAGTTAAAAGGTCCTTCATAGAGAGAGTTGAGCAACTTCGGACCATGAAAGTTGCTCGGGGTACACTTTTTATTGTTCTTCTATGTGAAATTTTACGAGTATAAAGCTTCCAAGATTATTTCGATGTCAAAAGAGCAAGTTTCTATGACAAAATGGACAAAACCTTTAAAAGCTCCTTCGTAGTTAGAGTTGAGCAACTTCGGACCATCAAAGTTGGTCGGTGTACACTTTTTATTGTTCTTCTATGTGAAATTGTAAGAGTATAAGCTTCTTAGATTATTTTGATGTCAAAACAACAAGTTTCTATGACAAATGGACAAAACAGTTAAAAGCTCTTTCATAGAGAGAGTTGAGCAACTTCGGACCATTAAAGTTGCTCGGGGTACACTTTTTATTGTTCTTCTATGTCAAATTCGACAAGTATAAGCCCGCTAGATTATTTTGATGCGGAAACACAAACTTTCTATGACAAATGGACAAAACCGTTAAAAGCTCCTCCATAAAGAGAGTTGAGCAAATTCTGACCATCAAAGTTGCTCGGGGTACACTTTTTATTGTTCTTCTATGTCAAATTCTACGAGTATAAGCTTGCTAGATTATTTCGATGCCAATACACCAAGTTTCTATGATAAATGGACAAAACATTTAAAAGGTCCTTCATAGAGAGAGTTGAGCAACTTTGGACCATCCAAGTTGCTCGGGGTACACTTTTTATTGTTCTTCTATGTCAAATTCTGTGTATAAGCTTACTAGATTATTTAGTTGCCAAAACACCAACTTTCTATGACAAATGGACAAAACCGTTAAAAGCTCATCCATAGAGAGAGTTGAGCAACTTCGGACCATGAAAGTTGCTCGGTGTACACTTTTTATTGTTCTCCTATGTGAAATTTTACGAGTATAAAGCTTGCTAGATTATTTAGATGCCAAAACACCAACTTTCTATGACAAGTGGACAAAACCTTTAAAAGCCACTTCGTAGAGAGAGTTGAGCAACTTCGGACCACGAAAGTTGCTCGGTGTACACTTTTTATTGTTCTCCTATGTGAAATTTTACGAGTATAAGCTTGCAAGATTATTTCGATGCCAAAATACCAACTTTCTATGACAAATGGACAAAACCGTTAAAAGCTCCAACATAGAGAGAGTCGAGCAACTTTGGACCATTTAAGTTGCTCGGGGTACACTTTTTATTGTTCTTCTATGTCAAATTCTACAAGTATAAAACTTGCTAGATTGTATTGATGCGGAAACACAAACTTTCTATGACAAATGGACAAAACCGTTAAAAGCTCCTCCATAGAGAGAGTTGAGCAACTTCGGACCATCAAAGTTGATAGGGGTACACTTTTTATTGTTTTTCTATGTCAAATTCTACGAGTATAAGCTTGCTAGATTATTTCGATGCCAATACACCAAGTTTCTATGATAAATGGACAAAACATTTAAAAGGTCCTTCATAGAGAGAGTTGAGCAACTTTGGACCATCCAAGTTGCTCGGGGTACACTTTTTATTGTTCTTCTATGTCAAATTCTGTGTATAAGCTTACTAGATTATTTAGTTGCCAAAGCACCAACTTTCTATGACAAATGGACAAAACCGTTAAAAGCTCATCCATAGAGAGAGTTGAGCAACTTCGGACTATCCAAGTTGCTCGGTGTACACTTTTTATTGTTCTCCTATGTGAAATTTTACGAGTATAAGCTTGCTAGATTATTTAGATGCCAAAACACCAACTTTCTATGACAAGTGGACAAAACCTTTAAAAGCTCATCGATAAAGAGAGTTGAGCAACTTCGGACCATCAAAGTTGCTCGGTGTACACTTTTTATTGTTCTTCTATGTGAAATTCAACAAGTATAAAACTTGCTAGATTATTTTGATGCGGAAACACAAACTTTCTATGACAAATGGACAAAACCGTTAAAAGCTCCTCCATTGAGAGAGTTGAGCAATTTCGGACCATCAAAGTTGATAGGGGTACACTTTTTATTGTTCTTCTATGTCAAATTCTACGAGTATAAGCTTGCCAGATTATTTCGATGCCAATACACTAAGTTTCTATGATAAATGGACAAAACAGTTAAAAGGTCCTTTATAGAGAGAGTTGAGCAACTTCGGACCATGAAAGTTGCACGGGTTACACTTTTTATTGTTCTCCTATGTGAAATTTTACGAGTATAAAGCTTGCTAGATTATTTAGATGCCAAAACACCAACTTTCTATGACAAGTGGACAAAACCTTTAAAAGCCACTTCGTAGAGAGAGTTGAGCAACTTCGGACCACGAAAGTTGCTCGGTGTACACTTTTTATTGTTCTCCTATGTGAAATTTTACGAGTATAAGCTTGCAAGATTATTTCGATGCCAAAATACCAACTTTCTATGACAAATGGACAAAACCGTTAAAAGCTCCAACATAGAGAGAGTCGAGCAACTTTGGACCATTTAAGTTGCTCGGGATACACTTTTTATTGTTCTTCTATGTCAAATTCTACAAGTATAAAACTTGCTAGATTGTATTGATGCGGAAACACAAACTTTCTATGACAAATGGACAAAACCGTTAAAAGCTCCTCCATAGAGAGAGTTGAGCAACTTCGGACCATCAAAGTTGATAGGGGTACACTTTTTATTGTTTTTCTATGTCAAATTCTACGAGTATAAGCTTGCTAGATTATTTCGATTCCAATACACTAAGTTTCTATGATAAATGGACAAAACAGTTAAAAGGTCCTTCATAGAGAGAGTTGAGCAACTTCGGACCATGAAAGTTGCTCGGGGTACACTTTTTATTGTTCTTCTATGTGAAATTTTACGAGTATAAAGCTTCCAAGATTATTTCGATGTCAAAAGAGCAAGTTTCTATGACAAAATGGACAAAACCTTTAAAAGCTCCTTCGTAGTTAGAGTTGAGCAACTTCGGACCATCAAAGTTGCTCGGTGTACACTTTTTATTGTTTTTCTATGTGAAATTGTAAGAGTATAAGCTTCTTAGATTATTTTGATGTCAAAACAACAAGTTTCTATGACAAATGGACAAAACAGTTAAAAGCTCTTTCATAGAGAGAGTTGAGCAACTTCAGACCAATAAAGTTGCTCGGGGTACACTTTTTATTGTTCTTCTATGTCAAATTCGACAAGTATAAGCCCGCTAGATTATTTTGATGCGGAAACACAAACTTTCTATGACAAATGGACAAAACCGTTAAAAGCTCCTCCATAAAGAGAGTTGAGCAAATTCTGACCATCAAAGTTGCTCGGGGTACACTTTTTATTGTTCTTCTATGTCAAATTCTACGAGTATAAGCTTGCTAGATTATTTCGATGCCAATACACCAAGTTTCTATGATAAATGGACAAAACATTTAAAAGGTCCTTCATAGAGAGAGTTGAGCAACTTTGGACCATCCAAGTTGCTCGGGGTACACTTTTTATTGTTCTTCTATGTCAAATTCTGTGTATAAGCTTACTAGATTATTTAGTTGCCAAAACACCAACTTTCTATGACAAATGGACAAAACCGTTAAAAGCTCATCCATAGAGAGAGTTGAGCAACTTCGGACCATGAAAGTTGCTCGGTGTACACTTTTTATTGTTCTCCTATGTGAAATTTTACGAGTATAAAGCTTGCTAGATTATTTAGATGCCAAAACACCAACTTTCTTTGACAAGTGGACAAAACCTTTAAAAGCCACTTCGTAGAGAGAGTTGAGCAACTTCGGACCACGAAAGTTGATAGGGGTACACTTTTTATTGTTCTCCTATGTGAAATTTTACGAGTATAAGCTTGCAAGATTATTTCGATGCCAAAATACCAACTTTCTATGACAAATGGACAAAACCGTTAAAAGCTCCAACATAGAGAGAGTCGAGCAACTTTGGACCATTTAAGTTGCTCGGGGTACACTTTTTATTGTTCTTCTATGTCAAATTCTACAAGTATAAAACTTGCTAGATTGTATTGATGCGGAAACACAAACTTTCTATGACAAATGGACAAAACCGTTAAAAGCTCCTCCATAGAGAGAGTTGAGCAACTTCGGACCATCAAAGTTGATAGGGGTACACTTTTTATTGTTTTTCTATGTCAAATTCTACGAGTATAAGCTTGCTAGATTATTTCGATTCCAATACACTAAGTTTCTATGATAAATGGACAAAACAGTTAAAAGGTCCTTCATAGAGAGAGTTGAGCAACTTCGGACCATGAAAGTTGCTCGGGGTACACTTTTTATTGTTCTTCTATGTGAAATTTTACGAGTATAAAGCTTCCAAGATTATTTCGATGTCAAAAGAGCAAGTTTCTATGACAAAATGGACAAAACCTTTAAAAGCTCCTTCGTAGTTAGAGTTGAGCAACTTCGGACCATCAAAGTTGCTCGGTGTACACTTTTTATTGTTTTTCTATGTGAAATTGTAAGAGTATAAGCTTCTTAGATTATTTTGATGTCAAAACAACAAGTTTCTATGACAAATGGACAAAACAGTTAAAAGCTCTTTCATAGAGAGAGTTGAGCAACTTCGGACCATTAAAGTTGCTCGGGGTACACTTTTTATTGTTCTTCTATGTCAAATTCGACAACTATAAGCCCGCTAGATTATTTTGATGCGGAAACACAAACTTTCTATGACAAATGGACAAAACCGTTAAAAGCTCCTCCATAAAGAGAGTTGAGCAAATTCTGACCATCAAAGTTGCTCGGGGTACACTTTTTATTGTTCTTCTATGTCAAATTCTACGAGTATAAGCTTGCTAGATTATTTCGATGCCAATACACCAAGTTTCTATGATAAATGGACAAAACATTTAAAAGGTCCTTCATAGAGAGAGTTGAGCAACTTTGGACCATCCAAGTTGCTCGGGGTACACTTTTTATTGTTCTTCTATGTCAAATTCTGTGTATAAGCTTACTAGATTATTTAGTTGCCAAAACACCAACTTTCTATGACAAATGGACAAAACCGTTAAAAGCTCATCCATAGAGAGAGTTGAGCAATTTCGGACCATGAAAGTTGCACGGGGTACACTTTTTATTGTTCTTCTATGTGAAATTTTACGAGTATATAGCTTCCTAGATTATTTCGATGTCAAAAGAGCAACTTTCTATGACAAATGGACAAAACCGTTAAAAGCCCCTTCGTAGAGAGAGTTGAGCAACTTCGGACCATCAAAGTTGATAGGGGTACACTTTTTATTGTTCTCCTATGTGAAATTTTACGAGTATAAGCTTGCAAGATTATTTCGATGCCAAAATACCAACTTTCTATGACAAATGGACAAAACCGTTAAAAGCTCCAACATAGAGAGAGTCGAGCAACTTTGGACCATTTAAGTTGCTCGGGGTACACTTTTTATTGTTCTTCTATGTCAAATTCTACAAGTATAAAACTTGCTAGATTGTATTGATGCGGAAACACAAACTTTCTATGACAAATGGACAAAACCGTTAAAAGCTCCTCCATAGAGAGAGTTGAGCAACTTCGGACCATCAAAGTTGATAGGGGTACACTTTTTATTGTTTTTCTATGTCAAATTCTACGAGTATAAGCTTGCTAGATTATTTCGATGCCAATACACTAAGTTTCTATGATAAATGGACAAAACAGTTAAAAGGTCCTTCATAGAGAGAGTTGAGCAACTTCGGACCATGAAAGTTGCTCGGGGTACACTTTTTATTGTTCTTCTATGTGAAATTTTACGAGTATAAAGCTTCCAAGATTATTTCGATGCCAAAATACCAACTTTCTATGACAAATGGACAAAACCGTTAAAAGCTCCAACATAGAGAGAGTCGAGCAACTTTGGACCATTTAAGTTGCTCGGGGTACACTTTTTATTGTTCTTCTATGTCAAATTCTACAAGTATAAAACTTGCTAGATTGTATTGATGCGGAAACACAAACTTTCTATGACAAATGGACAAAACCGTTAAAAGCTCCTCCATAGAGAGAGTTGAGCAACTTCGGACCATCAAAGTTGATAGGGGTACACTTTTTATTGTTTTTCTATGTCAAATTCTACGAGTATAAGCTTGCTAGATTATTTCGATGCCAATACACTAAGTTTCTATGATAAATGGACAAAACAGTTAAAAGGTCCTTCATAGAGAGAGTTGAGCAACTTCGGACCATGAAAGTTGCTCGGGGTACACTTTTTATTGTTCTTCTATGTGAAATTTTACGAGTATAAAGCTTCCAAGATTATTTCGATGTCAAAAGCGCAAGTTTCTATGACAAAATAGACAAAACCTTTAAAAGCTCCTTCGTAGTTAGAGTTGAGCAACTTCGGACCATCAAAGTTGCTCGGTGTACACTTTTTATTATTCTTCTATGTGAAATTGTAAGAGTATAAGCTTCTTAGATTATTTTGATGTCAAAACAACAAGTTTCTATGACAAATGGACAAAACAGTTAAAAGCTCTTTCATAGAGAGAGTTGAGCAACTTCGGACCATTAAAGTTGCTCGGGGTACACTTTTTATTGTTCTTCTATGTCAAATTCGACAAGTATAAGCCCGCTAGATTATTTTGATGCGGAAACACAAACTTTCTATGACAAATGGACAAAACCGTTAAAAGCTCCTCCATAAAGAGAGTTGAGCAAATTCTGACCATCAAAGTTGCTCGGGGTACACTTTTTATTGTTCTTCTATGTCAAATTCTACGAGTATAAGCTTGCTAGATTATTTCGATGCCAATACACCAAGTTTCTATGATAAATGGACAAAACATTTAAAAGGTCCTTCATAGAGAGAGTTGAGCAACTTTGGACCATCCAAGTTGCTCGGGGTACACTTTTTATTGTTCTTCTATGTCAAATTCTGTGTATAAGCTTACTAGATTATTTAGTTGCCAAAACACCAACTTTCTATGACAAATGGACAAAACCGTTAAAAGCTCATCCATAGAGAGAGTTGAGCAATTTCGGACCATGAAAGTTGCACGGGGTACACTTTTTATTGTTCTTCTATGTGAAATTTTACGAGTATATAGCTTCCTAGATTATTTCGATGTCAAAAGAGCAACTTTCTATGACAAATGGACAAAACCGTTAAAAGCCCCTTCGTAGAGAGAGTTGAGCAACTTCGGACCATCAAAGTTGATAGGGGTACACTTTTTATTGTTCTCCTATGTGAAATTTTACGAGTATAAGCTTGCAAGATTATTTCGATGCCAAAATACCAACTTTCTATGACAAATGGACAAAACCGTTAAAAGCTCCAACATAGAGAGAGTCGAGCAACTTTGGACCATTTAAGTTGCTCGGGGTACACTTTTTATTGTTCTTCTATGTCAAATTCTACAAGTATAAAACTTGCTAGATTGTATTGATGCGGAAACACAAACTTTCTATGACAAATGGACAAAACCGTTAAAAGCTCCTCCATAGAGAGAGTTGAGCAACTTCGGACCATCAAAGTTGATAGGGGTACACTTTTTATTGTTTTTCTATGTCAAATTCTACGAGTATAAGCTTGCTAGATTATTTCGATGCCAATACACTAAGTTTCTATGATAAATGGACAAAACAGTTAAAAGGTCCTTCATAGAGAGAGTTGAGCAACTTCGGACCATGAAAGTTGCTCGGGGTACACTTTTTATTGTTCTTCTATGTGAAATTTTACGAGTATAAAGCTTCCAAGATTATTTCGATGCCAAAATACCAACTTTCTATGACAAATGGACAAAACCGTTAAAAGCTCCAACATAGAGAGAGTCGAGCAACTTTGGACCATTTAAGTTGCTCGGGGTACACTTTTTATTGTTCTTCTATGTCAAATTCTACAAGTATAAAACTTGCTAGATTGTATTGATGCGGAAACACAAACTTTCTATGACAAATGGACAAAACCGTTAAAAGCTCCTCCATAGAGAGAGTTGAGCAACTTCGGACCATCAAAGTTGATAGGGGTACACTTTTTATTGTTTTTCTATGTCAAATTCTACGAGTATAAGCTTGCTAGATTATTTCGATGCCAATACACTAAGTTTCTATGATAAATGGACAAAACAGTTAAAAGGTCCTTCATAGAGAGAGTTGAGCAACTTCGGACCATGAAAGTTGCTCGGGGTACACTTTTTATTGTTCTTCTATGTGAAATTTTACGAGTATAAAGCTTCCAAGATTATTCCGATGTCAAAAGAGCAAGTTTCTATGACAAAATAGACAAAACCTTTAAAAGCTCCTTCGTAGTTAGAGTTGAGCAACTTCGGACCATCAAAGTTGCTCGGTGTACACTTTTTATTGTTCTTCTATGTGAAATTGTAAGAGTATAAGCTTCTTAGATTATTTTGATGTCAAAACAACAAGTTTCTATGACAAATGGACAAAACAGTTAAAAGCTCTTTCATAGAGAGAGTTGAGCAACTTCGGACCATTAAAGTTGCTCGGGGTACACTTTTTATTGTTCTTCTATGTCAAATTCGACAAGTATAAGCCCGCTAGATTATTTTGATGCGGAAACACAAACTTTCTATGACAAATGGACAAAACCGTTAAAAGCTCCTCCATAAAGAGAGTTGAGCAAATTCTGACCATCAAAGTTGCTCGGGGTACACTTTTTATTGTTCTTCTATGTCAAATTCTACGAGTATAAGCTTGCTAGATTATTTCGATGCCAATACACCAAGTTTCTATGATAAATGGACAAAACATTTAAAAGGTCCTTCATAGAGAGAGTTGAGCAACTTTGGACCATCCAAGTTGCTCGGGGTACACTTTTTATTGTTCTTCTATGTCAAATTCTGTGTATAAGCTTACTAGATTATTTAGTTGCCAAAACACCAACTTTCTATGACAAATGGACAAAACCGTTAAAAGCTCATCCATAGAGAGAGTTGAGCAATTTCGGACCATGAAAGTTGCACGGGGTACACTTTTTATTGTTCTTCTATGTGAAATTTTACGAGTATATAGCTTCCTAGATTATTTCGATGTCAAAAGAGCAACTTTCTATGACAAATGGACAAAACCGTTAAAAGCCCCTTCGTAGAGAGAGTTGAGCAACTTCGGACCATCAAAGTTGATAGGGGTACACTTTTTATTGTTCTCCTATGTGAAATTTTACGAGTATAAGCTTGCAAGATTATTTCGATGCCAAAATACCAACTTTCTATGACAAATGGACAAAACCGTTAAAAGCTCCAACATAGAGAGAGTCGAGCAATTTTGGACCATTTAAGTTGCTCGGGGTACACTTTTTATTGTTCTTCTATGTCAAATTCTACAAGTATAAAACTTGCTAGATTGTATTGATGCGGAAACACAAACTTTCTATGACAAATGGACAAAACCGTTAAAAGCTCCTCCATAGAGAGAGTTGAGCAACTTCGGACCATCAAAGTTGATAGGGGTACACTTTTTATTGTTTTTCTATGTCAAATTCTACGAGTATAAGCTTGCTAGATTATTTCGATGCCAATACACTAAGTTTCTATGATAAATGGACAAAACAGTTAAAAGGTCCTTCATAGAGAGAGTTGAGCAACTTCGGACCATGAAAGTTGCTCGGGGTACACTTTTTATTGTTCTTCTATGTGAAATTTTACGAGTATAAAGCTTCCAAGATTATTTCGATGCCAAAATACCAACTTTCTATGACAAATGGACAAAACCGTTAAAAGCTCCAACATAGAGAGAGTCGAGCAACTTTGGACCATTTAAGTTGCTCGGGGTACACTTTTTATTGTTCTTCTATGTCAAATTCTACAAGTATAAAACTTGCTAGATTGTATTGATGCGGAAACACAAACTTTCTATGACAAATGGACAAAACCGTTAAAAGCTCCTCCATAGAGAGAGTTGAGCAACTTCGGACCATCAAAGTTGATAGGGGTACACTTTTTATTGTTTTTCTATGTCAAATTCTACGAGTATAAGCTTGCTAGATTATTTCGATGCCAATACACTAAGTTTCTATGATAAATGGACAAAACAGTTAAAAGGTCCTTCATAGAGAGAGTTGAGCAACTTCGGACCATGAAAGTTGCTCGGGGTACACTTTTTATTGTTCTTCTATGTGAAATTTTACGAGTATAAAGCTTCCAAGATTATTCCGATGTCAAAAGAGCAAGTTTCTATGACAAAATAGACAAAACCTTTAAAAGCTCCTTCGTAGTTAGAGTTGAGCAACTTCGGACCATCAAAGTTGCTCGGTGTACACTTTTTATTGTTCTTCTATGTGAAATTGTAAGAGTATAAGCTTCTTAGATTATTTTGATGTCAAAACAACAAGTTTCTATGACAAATGGACAAAACAGTTAAAAGCTCTTTCATAGAGAGAGTTGAGGAACTTCGGACCATTAAAGTTGCTCGGGGTACACTTTTTATTGTTCTTCTATGTCAAATTCGACAAGTATAAGCCCGCTAGATTATTTTGATGCGGAAACACAAACTTTCTATGACAAATGGACAAAACCGTTAAAAGCTCCTCCATAAAGAGAGTTGAGCAAATTCTGACCATCAAAGTTGCTCGGGGTACACTTTTTATTGTTCTTCTATGTCAAATTCTACGAGTATAAGCTTGCTAGATTATTTCGATGCCAATACACCAAGTTTCTATGATAAATGGACAAAACATTTAAAAGGTCCTTCATAGAGAGAGTTGAGCAACTTTGGACCATCCAAGTTGCTCGGGGTACACTTTTTATTGTTCTTCTATGTCAAATTCTGTGTATAAGCTTACTAGATTATTTAGTTGCCAAAACACCAACTTTCTATGACAAATGGACAAAACCGTTAAAAGCTCATCCATAGAGAGAGTTGAGCAATTTCGGACCATGAAAGTTGCACGGGGTACACTTTTTATTGTTCTTCTATGTGAAATTTTACGAGTATATAGCTTCCTAGATTATTTCGATGTCAAAAGAGCAACTTTCTATGACAAATGGACAAAACCGTTAAAAGCCCCTTCGTAGAGAGAGTTGAGCAACTTCGGACCATCAAAGTTGATAGGGGTACACTTTTTATTGTTCTCCTATGTGAAATTTTACGAGTATAAGCTTGCAAGATTATTTCGATGCCAAAATACCAACTTTCTATGACAAATGGACAAAACCGTTAAAAGCTCCAACATAGAGAGAGTCGAGCAACTTTGGACCATTTAAGTTGCTCGGGGTACACTTTTTATTGTTCTTCTATGTCAAATTCTACAAGTATAAAACTTGCTAGATTGTATTGATGCGGAAACACAAACTTTCTATGACAAATGGACAAAACCGTTAAAAGCTCCTCCATAGAGAGAGTTGAGCAACTTCGGACCATCAAAGTTGATAGGGGTACACTTTTTATTGTTTTTCTATGTCAAATTCTACGAGTATAAGCTTGCTAGATTATTTCGATTCCAATACACTAAGTTTCTATGATAAATGGACAAAACAGTTAAAAGGTCCTTCATAGAGAGAGTTGAGCAACTTCGGACCATGAAAGTTGCTCGGGGTACACTTTTTATTGTTCTTCTATGTGAAATTTTACGAGTATAAAGCTTCCAAGATTATTTCGATGTCAAAAGAGCAAGTTTCTATGACAAAATGGACAAAACCTTTAAAAGCTCCTTCGTAGTTAGAGTTGAGCAACTTCGGACCATCAAAGTTGCTCGGTGTACACTTTTTATTGTTTTTCTATGTGAAATTGTAAGAGTATAAGCTTCTTAGATTATTTTGATGTCAAAACAACAAGTTTCTATGACAAATGGACAAAACAGTTAAAAGCTCTTTCATAGAGAGAGTTGAGCAACTTCGGACCATTAAAGTTGCTCGGGGTACACTTTTTATTGTTCTTCTATGTCAAATTCGACAACTATAAGCCCGCTAGATTATTTTGATGCGGAAACACAAACTTTCTATGACAAATGGACAAAACCGTTAAAAGCTCCTCCATAAAGAGAGTTGAGCAAATTCTGACCATCAAAGTTGCTCGGGGTACACTTTTTATTGTTCTTCTATGTCAAATTCTACGAGTATAAGCTTGCTAGATTATTTCGATGCCAATACACCAAGTTTCTATGATAAATGGACAAAACATTTAAAAGGTCCTTCATAGAGAGAGTTGAGCAACTTTGGACCATCCAAGTTGCTCGGGGTACACTTTTTATTGTTCTTCTATGTCAAATTCTGTGTATAAGCTTACTAGATTATTTAGTTGCCAAAACACCAACTTTCTATGACAAATGGACAAAACCGTTAAAAGCTCATCCATAGAGAGAGTTGAGCAATTTCGGACCATGAAAGTTGCACGGGGTACACTTTTTATTGTTCTTCTATGTGAAATTTTACGAGTATATAGCTTCCTAGATTATTTCGATGTCAAAAGAGCAACTTTCTATGACAAATGGACAAAACCGTTAAAAGCCCCTTCGTAGAGAGAGTTGAGCAACTTCGGACCATCAAAGTTGATAGGGGTACACTTTTTATTGTTCTCCTATGTGAAATTTTACGAGTATAAGCTTGCAAGATTATTTCGATGCCAAAATACCAACTTTCTATGACAAATGGACAAAACCGTTAAAAGCTCCAACATAGAGAGAGTCGAGCAACTTTGGACCATTTAAGTTGCTCGGGGTACACTTTTTATTGTTCTTCTATGTCAAATTCTACAAGTATAAAACTTGCTAGATTGTATTGATGCGGAAACACAAACTTTCTATGACAAATGGACAAAACCGTTAAAAGCTCCTCCATAGAGAGAGTTGAGCAACTTCGGACCATCAAAGTTGATAGGGGTACACTTTTTATTGTTTTTCTATTTCAAATTCTACGAGTATAAGCTTGCTAGATTATTTCGATTCCAATACACTAAGTTTCTATGATAAATGGACAAAACAGTTAAAAGGTCCTTCATAGAGAGAGTTGAGCAACTTCGGACCGTGAAAGTTGCTCGGGGTACACTTTTTATTGTTCTTCTATGTGAAATTTTACGAGTATAAAGCTTCCAAGATTATTTCGATGTCAAAAGAGCAAGTTTCTATGACGAAATGGACAAAACCTTTAAAAGCTCCTTCGTAGTTAGAGTTGAGCAACTTCGGACCATCAAAGTTGCTCGGTGTACACTTTTTATTGTTCTTCTATGTGAAATTGTAAGAGTATAAGCTTCTTAGATTATTTTGATGTCAAAACAACAAGTTTCTATGACAAATGGACAAAACAGTTAAAAGCTCTTTCATAGAGATAGTTGAGCAACTTCGGACCATTAAAGTTGCTCGGGGTACACTTTTTATTGTTCTTCTATGTCAAATTCGACAAGTATAAGCCCGCTAGATTATTTTGATGCGGAAACACAAACTTTCTATGACAAATGGACAAAACCGTTAAAAGCTCCTCCATAAAGAGAGTTGAGCAAATTCTGACCATCAAAGTTGCTCGGGGTACACTTTTTATTGTTCTTCTATGTCAAATTCTACGAGTATAAGCTTGCTAGATTATTTCGATGCCAATACACCAAGTTTCTATGATAAATGGACAAAACATTTAAAAGGTCCTTCATAGAGAGAGTTGAGCAACTTTGGACCATCCAAGTTGCTCGGGGTACACTTTTTATTGTTCTTCTATGTCAAATTCTGTGTATAAGCTTACTAGATTATTTAGTTGCCAAAACACCAACTTTCTATGACAAATGGACAAAACCGTTAAAAGCTCATCCATAGAGAGAGTTGAGCAACTTCGGACTATCCAAGTTGCTCGGTGTACACTTTTTATTGTTCTCCTATGTGAAATTTTACGAGTATAAGCTTGCTAGATTATTTAGATGCCAAAACACCAACTTTCTATGACAAGTGGACAAAACCTTTAAAAGCTCATCGATAAAGAGAGTTGAGCAACTTCGGACCATCAAAGTTGCTCGGTGTACACTTTTTATTGTTCTTCTATGTGAAATTCAACAAGTATAAAACTTGCTAGATTATTTTGATGCGGAAACATAAACTTTCTATGACAAATGGACAAAACCGTTAAAAGCTCCTCCATTGAGAGAGTTGAGCAATTTCGGACCATCAAAGTTGATAGGGGTACACTTTTTATTGTTCTTCTATGTCAAATTCTACGAGTATAAGCTTGCCAGATTATTTCGATGCCAATACACTAAGTTTCTATGATAAATGGACAAAACAGTTAAAAGGTCCTTTATAGAGAGAGTTTTGCAACTTCGGACCATGAAAGTTGCACGGGTTACACTTTTTATTGTTCTTCTATGTGAAATTTTACGAGTATAAAGCTTCCTAGATTATTTCGATGTCAAAAGAGCAACTTTCTATGACAAATGGACAAAACCGTTAAAAGCCCCTTCGTAGAGAGAGTTGAGCAACTTCGGACCATGAAAGTTGCTCGGTGTACACTTTTTATTGTTCTCCTATGTGAAATTTTACGAGTATAAGCTTGCAAGATTATTTCGATGCCAAAATACCAACTTTCTATGACAAATGGACAAAACCGTTAAAAGCTCCAACATAGAGAGAGTCGAGCAACTTTGGACTATTTAAGTTGCTCGGGGTACACTTTTTATTGTTCTTCTATGTCAAATTCTACAAGTATAAAACTTGCTAGATTGTAAAGATGCGGAAACACAAACTTTCTATGACAAATGGACAAAACCGTTAAAAGCTCCTCCATAGAGAGAGTTGAGCAACTTCGGACCATCAAAGTTGATAGGGGTACACTTTTTATTGTTTTTCTATGTCAAATTCTACGAGTATAAGCTTGCTAGATTATTTCGATGCCAATACACTAAGTTTCTATGATAAATGGACAAAACAGTTAAAAGGTCCTTCATAGAAAGAGTTGAGCAACTTCGGACCGTGAAAGTTGCTCGGGGTACACTTTTTATTGTTCTTCTATGTGAAATTTTACGAGTATAAAGCTTCCAAGATTATTTCGATGTCAAAAGAGCAAGTTTCTATGACAAAATGGACAAAACCTTTAAAAGCTCCTTCGTAGTTAGAGTTGAGCAACTTCGGACCATCAAAGTTGGTCGGTGTACACTTTTTATTGTTCTTCTATGTGAAATTGTAAGAGTATAAGCTTCTTAGATTATTTTGATGTCAAAACAACAAGTTTCTATGACAAATGGACAAAACAGTTAAAAGCTCTTTCATAGAGAGAGTTGAGCAACTTCGGACCATTAAAGTTGCTCGGGGTACACTTTTTATTGTTCTTCTATGTCAAATTCGACAAGTATAAGCCCGCTAGATTATTTTGATGCGGAAACACAAACTTTCTATGACAAATGGACAAAACCGTTAAAAGCTCCTCCATAAAGAGAGTTGAGCAAATTCTGACCATCAAAGTTGCTCGGGGTACACTTTTTATTGTTCTTCTATGTCAAATTCTACGAGTATAAGCTTGCTAGATTATTTCGATGCCAATACACCAAGTTTCTATGATAAATGGACAAAACATTTAAAAGGTCCTTCATAGAGAGAGTTGAGCAACTTTGGACCATCCAAGTTGCTCGGGGTACACTTTTTATTGTTCTTCTATGTCAAATTCTGTGTATAAGCTTACTAGATTATTTAGTTGCCAAAACACCAACTTTCTATGACAAATGGACAAAACCGTTAAAAGCTCATCCATAGAGAGAGTTGAGCAACTTCGGACCATGAAAGTTGCTCGGTGTACACTTTTTATTGTTCTCCTATGTGAAATTTTACGAGTATAAAGCTTGCTAGATTATTTAGATGCCAAAACACCAACTTTCTATGACAAGTGGACAAAACCTTTAAAAGCCACTTCGTAGAGAGAGTTGAGCAACTTCGGACCACGAAAGTTGCTCGGTGTACACTTTTTATTGTTCTCCTATGTGAAATTTTACGAGTATAAAGCTTGCTAGATTATTTAGATGCCAAAACACCAACTTTCTATGACAAGTGGACAAAACCTTTAAAAGCTCATCGATAAAGAGAGTTGAGCAACTTCGGACCATCAAAGTTGCTCGGTGTACACTTTTTATTGTTCTTCTATGTGAAATTCAACAAGTATAAAACTTGCTAGATTATTTTGATGCGGAAACACAAACTTTCTATGACAAATGGACAAAACCGTTAAAAGCTCCTCCATTGAGAGAGTTGAGCAATTTCGGACCATCAAAGTTGATAGGGGTACACTTTTTATTGTTCTTCTATGTCAAATTCTACGAGTATAAGCTTGCCAGATTATTTCGATGCCAATACACTAAGTTTCTATGATAAATGGACAAAACAGTTAAAAGGTCCTTTATAGAGAGAGTTTTGCAACTTCGGACCATGAAAGTTGCACGGGTTACACTTTTTATTGTTCTTCTATGTGAAATTTTACGAGTATAAAGCTTCCTAGATTATTTCGATGTCAAAAGAGCAACTTTCTATGACAAATGGACAAAACCGTTAAAAGCCCCTTCGTAGAGAGAGTTGAGCAACTTCGGACCATGAAAGTTGCTCGGTGTACACTTTTTATTGTTCTCCTATGTGAAATTTTACGAGTATAAGCTTGCAAGATTATTTCGATGCCAAAATACCAACTTTCTATGACAAATGGACAAAACCGTTAAAAGCTCCAACATAGAGAGAGTCGAGCAACTTTGGACTATTTAAGTTGCTCGGGGTACACTTTTTATTGTTCTTCTATGTCAAATTCTACAAGTATAAAACTTGCTAGATTGTAAAGATGCGGAAACACAAACTTTCTATGACAAATGGACAAAACCGTTAAAAGCTCCTCCATAGAGAGAGTTGAGCAACTTCGGACCATCAAAGTTGATAGGGGTACACTTTTTATTGTTTTTCTATGTCAAATTCTACGAGTATAAGCTTGCTAGATTATTTCGATGCCAATACACTAAGTTTCTATGATAAATGGACAAAACAGTTAAAAGGTCCTTCATAGAGAGAGTTGAGCAACTTCGGACCGTGAAAGTTGCTCGGGGTACACTTTTTATTGTTCTTCTATGTGAAATTTTACGAGTATAAAGCTTCCAAGATTATTTCGATGTCAAAAGAGCAAGTTTCTATGACAAAATGGACAAAACCTTTAAAAGCTCCTTCGTAGTTAGAGTTGAGCAACTTCGGACCATCAAAGTTGGTCGGTGTACACTTTTTATTGTTCTTCTATGTGAAATTGTAAGAGTATAAGCTTCTTAGATTATTTTGATGTCAAAACAACAAGTTTCTATGACAAATGGACAAAACAGTTAAAAACTCTTTCATAGAGAGAGTTGAGCAACTTCGGACCATTAAAGTTGCTCGGGGTACACTTTTTATTGTTCTTCTATGTCAAATTCGACAAGTATAAGCCCGCTAGATTATTTTGATGCGGAAACACAAACTTTCTATGACAAATGGACAAAACCGTTAAAAGCTCCTCCATAAAGAGAGTTGAGCAAATTCTGACCATCAAAGTTGCTCGGGGTACACTTTTTATTATTCTTCTATGTCAAATTCTATGAGTATAAGCTTGCTAGATTATTTCGATGCCAATACACCAAGTTTCTATGATAAATGGACAAAACATTTAAAAGGTCCTTCATAGAGAGAGTTGAGCAACTTTGGACCATCCAAGTTGCTCGGGGTACACTTTTTATTGTTCTTCTATGTCAAATTCTGTGTATAAGCTTACTAGATTATTTAGTTGCCAAAACACCAACTTTCTATGACAAATGGACAAAACCGTTAAAAGCTCATCCATAGAGAGAGTTGAGCAACTTCGGACCATGAAAGTTGCTCGGTGTAGACTTTTTATTGTTCTCCTATGTGAAATTTTACGAGTATAAAGCTTGCTAGATTATTTAGATGCCAAAACACCAACTTTCTATGACAAGTGGACAAAACCTTTAAAAGCCACTTCGTAGAGAGAGTTGAGCAACTTCGGACCACGAAAGTTGCTCGGTGTACACTTTTTATTGTTCTCCTATGTGAAATTTTACGAGTATAAGCTTGCAAGATTATTTCGATGCCAAAATACCAACTTTCTATGACAAATGGACAAAACCGTTAAAAGCTCCAACATAGAGAGAGTCGAGCAACTTTGGACCATTTAAGTTGCTCGGGGTACACTTTTTATTGTTCTTCTATGTCAAATTCTACAAGTATAAAACTTGCTAGATTGTATTGATGCGGAAACACAAACTTTCTATGACAAATGGACAAAACCGTTAAAAGCTCCTCCATAGAGAGAGTTGAGCAACTTCGGACCATCAAAGTTGATAGGGGTACACTTTTTATTGTTTTTCTATGTCAAATTCTACGAGTATAAGCTTGCTAGATTATTTCGATGCCAATACACTAAGTTTCTATGATAAATGGACAAAACAGTTAAAAGGTCCTTCATAGAGAGAGTTGAGCAACTTCGGACCATGAAAGTTGCTCGGGGTACACTTTTTACTGTTCTTCTATGTGAAATTTTACGAGTATAAAGCTTCCAAGATTATTTCGATGTCAAAAGAGCAAGTTTCTATGACAAAATAGACAAAACCTTTAAAAGCTCCTTCGTAGTTAGAGTTGAGCAACTTCGGACCATCAAAGTTGCTCGGTGTACACTTTTTATTGTTCTTCTATGTGAAATTGTAAGAGTATAAGCTTCTTAGATTATTTTGATGTCAAAACAACAAGTTTCTATGACAAATGGACAAAACAGTTAAAAGCTCTTTCATAGAGAGAGTTGAGCAACTTCGGACCATTAAAGTTGCTCGGGGTACACTTTTTATTGTTCTTCTATGTCAAATTCGACAAGTATAAGCCCGCTAGATTATTTTGATGCGGAAACACAAACTTTCTATGACAAATGGACAAAACCGTTAAAAGCTCCTCCATAAAGAGAGTTGAGCAAATTCTGACCATCAAAGTTGCTCGGGGTACACTTTTTATTGTTCTTCTATGTCAAATTCTACGAGTATAAGCTTGCTAGATTATTTCGATGCCAATACACCAAGTTTCTATGATAAATGGACAAAACATTTAAAAGGTCCTTCATAGAGAGAGTTGAGCAACTTTGTACCATCCAAGTTGCTCGGGGTACACTTTTTATTGTTCTTCTATGTCAAATTCTGTGTATAAGCTTACTAGATTATTTAGTTGCCAAAACACCAACTTTCTATGACAAATGGACAAAACCGTTAAAAGCTCATCCATAGAGAGAGTTGAGCAATTTCGGACCATGAAAGTTGCACGGGGTACACTTTTTATTGTTCTTCTATGTGAAATTTTACGAGTATATAGCTTCCTAGATTATTTCGATGTCAAAAGAGCAACTTTCTATGACAAATGGACAAAACCGTTAAAAGCCCCTTCGTAGAGAGAGTTGAGCAACTTCGGACCATCAAAGTTGATAGGGGTACACTTTTTATTGTTCTCCTATGTGAAATTTTACGAGTATAAGCTTTCAAGATTATTTCGATGCCAAAATACCAACTTTCTATGACAAATGGACAAAACCGTTAAAAGCTCCAACATAGAGAGAGTCGAGCAACTTTGGACCATTTAAGTTGCTCGGGGTACACTTTTTATTGTTCTTCTATGTCAAATTCTACAAGTATAAAACTTGCTAGATTGTATTGATGCGGAAACACAAACTTTCTATGACAAATGGACAAAACCGTTAAAAGCTCCTCCATAGAGAGAGTTGAGCAACTTCGGACCATCAAAGTTGATAGGGGTACACTTTTTATTGTTTTTCTATGTCAAATTCTACGAGTATAAGCTTGCTAGATTATTTCGATGCCAATACACTAAGTTTCTATGATAAATGGACAAAACAGTTAAAAGGTCCTTCATAGATAGAGTTGAGCAACTTCGGACCATGAAAGTTGCTCGGGGTACACTTTTTATTGTTCTTCTATGTGAAATTTTACGAGTATAAAGCTTCCAAGATTATTTCGATGTCAAAAGAGCAAGTTTCTATGACAAAATAGACAAAACCTTTAAAAGCTCCTTCGTAGTTAGAGTTGAGCAACTTCGGACCATCAAAGTTGCTCGGTGTACACTTTTTATTGTTCTTCTATGTGAAATTGTAAGAGTATAAGCTTCTTAGATTATTTTGATGTCAAAACAACAAGTTTCTATGACAAATGGACAAAACAGTTAAAAGCTCTTTCATAGAGAGAGTTGAGCAACTTCGGACCATTAAAGTTGCTCGGGGTACACTTTTTATTGTTCTTCTATGTCAAATTCGACAAGTATAAGCCCGCTAGATTATTTTGATGCGGAAACACAAACTTTCTATGACAAATGGACAAAACCGTTAAAAGCTCCTCCATAAAGAGAGTTGAGCAAATTCTGACCATCAAAGTTGCTCGGGGTACACTTTTTATTGTTCTTCTATGTCAAATTCTACGAGTATAAGCTTGCTAGATTATTTCGATGCCAATACACCAAGTTTCTATGATAAATGGACAAAACATTTAAAAGGTCCTTCATAGAGAGAGTTGAGCAACTTTGGACCATCCAAGTTGCTCGGGGTACACTTTTTATTGTTCTTCTATGTCAAATTCTGTGTATAAGCTTACTAGATTATTTAGTTGCCAAAACACCAACTTTCTATGACAAATGGACAAAACCGTTAAAAGCTCATCCATAGAGAGAGTTGAGCAACTTCGGACCATGAAAGTTGCTCGGTGTAGACTTTTTATTGTTCTCCTATGTGAAATTTTACGAGTATAAAGCTTGCTAGATTATTTAGATGCCAAAACACCAACTTTCTATGACAAGTGGACAAAACCTTTAAAAGCCACTTCGTAGAGAGAGTTGAGCAACTTCGGACCACGAAAGTTGCTCGGTGTACACTTTTTATTGTTCTCCTATGTGAAATTTTACGAGTATAAAGCTTGCTAGATTATTTAGATGCCAAAACACCAACTTTCTATGACAAGTGGACAAAACCTTTAAAAGCTCATCGATAAATAGAGTTGAGCAACTTCGGACCATCAAAGTTGCTCGGTGTACACTTTTTATTGTTCTTCTATGTGAAATTCAACAAGTATAAAACTTGCTAGATTATTTTGATGCGGAAACACAAACTTTCTATGACAAATGGACAAAACCGTTAAAAGCTCCTCCATTGAGAGAGTTGAGCAATTTCGGACCATCAAAGTTGCTCGGGGTACACTTTTTATTGTTCTTCTATGTCAAATTCTACGAGTATAAGCTTGCTAGATTATTTCGATGCCAATACACCAAGTTTCTATGATAAATGGACAAAACATTTAAAAGGTCCTTCATAGAGAGAGTTGAGCAACTTTGGACCATCCAAGTTGCTCGGGGTACACTTTTTATTGTTCTTCTATGTCAAATTCTGTGTATAAGCTTACTAGATTATTTAGTTGCCAAAACACCAACTTTCTATGACAAATGGACAAAACCGTTAAAAGCTCATCCATAGAGAGAGTTGAGCAATTTCGGACAATGAAAGTTGCACGGGGTACACTTTTTATTGTTCTTCTATGTGAAATTTTACGAGTATATAGCTTCCTAGATTATTTCGATGTCAAAAGAGCAACTTTCTATGACAAATGGACAAAACCGTTAAAAGCCCCTTCGTAGAGAGAGTTGAGCAACTTCGGACCATCAAAGTTGATAGGGGTACACTTTTTATTGTTCTCCTATGTGAAATTTTACGAGTATAAGCTTGCAAGATTATTTCGATGCCAAAATACCAACTTTCTATGACAAATGGACAAAACCGTTAAAAGCTCCAACATAGAGAGAGTCGAGCAACTTTGGACCATTTAAGTTGCTCGGGGTACACTTTTTATTGTTCTTCTATGTCAAATTCTACAAGTATAAAACTTGCTAGATTGTAAAGATGCGGAAACACAAACTTTCTATGACAAATGGACAAAACCGTTAAAAGCTCCTCCATAGAGAGAGTTGAGCAACTTCGGACCATCAAAGTTGATAGGGGTACACTTTTTATTGTTTTTCTATGTCAAATTCTACGAGTATAAGCTTGCTAGATTATTTCGATGCCAATACACTAAGTTTCTATGATAAATGGACAAAACAGTTAAAAGGTCCTTCATAGAGAGAGTTGAGCAACTTCGGACCGTGAAAGTTGCTCGGGGTACACTTTTTATTGTTCTTCTATGTGAAATTTTACGAGTATAAAGCTTCCAAGATTATTTCGATGTCAAAAGAGCAAGTTTCTATGACAAAATGGACAAAACCTTTAAAAGCTCCTTCGTAGTTAGAGTTGAGCAACTTCGGACCATCAAAGTTGGTCGGTGTACACTTTTTATTGTTCTTCTATGTGAAATTGTAAGAGTATAAGCTTCTTAGATTATTTTGATGTCAAAACAACAAGTTTCTATGACAAATGGACAAAACAGTTAAAAACTCTTTCATAGAGAGAGTTGAGCAACTTCGGACCATTAAAGTTGCTCGGGGTACACTTTTTATTGTTCTTCTATGTCAAATTCGACAAGTATAAGCCCGCTAGATTATTTTGATGCGGAAACACAAACTTTCTATGACAAATGGACAAAACCGTTAAAAGCTCCTCCATAAAGAGAGTTGAGCAAATTCTGACCATCAAAGTTGCTCGGGGTACACTTTTTATTATTCTTCTATGTCAAATTCTATGAGTATAAGCTTGCTAGATTATTTCGATGCCAATACACCAAGTTTCTATGATAAATGGACAAAACATTTAAAAGGTCCTTCATAGAGAGAGTTGAGCAACTTTGGACCATCCAAGTTGCTCGGGGTACACTTTTTATTGTTCTTCTATGTCAAATTCTGTGTATAAGCTTACTAGATTATTTAGTTGCCAAAACACCAACTTTCTATGACAAATGGACAAAACCGTTAAAAGCTCATCCATAGAGAGAGTTGAGCAACTTCGGACCATGAAAGTTGCTCGGTGTAGACTTTTTATTGTTCTCCTATGTGAAATTTTACGAGTATAAAGCTTGCTAGATTATTTAGATGCCAAAACACCAACTTTCTATGACAAGTGGACAAAACCTTTAAAAGCCACTTCGTAGAGAGAGTTGAGCAACTTCGGACCACGAAAGTTGCTCGGTGTACACTTTTTATTGTTCTCCTATGTGAAATTTTACGAGTATAAGCTTGCAAGATTATTTCGATGCCAAAATACCAACTTTCTATGACAAATGGACAAAACCGTTAAAAGCTCCAACATAGAGAGAGTCGAGCAACTTTGGACCATTTAAGTTGCTCGGGGTACACTTTTTATTGTTCTTCTATGTCAAATTCTACAAGTATAAAACTTGCTAGATTGTATTGATGCGGAAACACAAACTTTCTATGACAAATGGACAAAACCGTTAAAAGCTCCTCCATAGAGAGAGTTGAGCAACTTCGGACCATCAAAGTTGATAGGGGTACACTTTTTATTGTTTTTCTATGTCAAATTCTACGAGTATAAGCTTGCTAGATTATTTCGATGCCAATACACTAAGTTTCTATGATAAATGGACAAAACAGTTAAAAGGTCCTTCATAGAGAGAGTTGAGCAACTTCGGACCATGAAAGTTGCTCGGGGTACACTTTTTACTGTTCTTCTATGTGAAATTTTACGAGTATAAAGCTTCCAAGATTATTTCGATGTCAAAAGAGCAAGTTTCTATGACAAAATAGACAAAACCTTTAAAAGCTCCTTCGTAGTTAGAGTTGAGCAACTTCGGACCATCAAAGTTGCTCGGTGTACACTTTTTATTGTTCTTCTATGTGAAATTGTAAGAGTATAAGCTTCTTAGATTATTTTGATGTCAAAACAACAAGTTTCTATGACAAATGGACAAAACAGTTAAAAGCTCTTTCATAGAGAGAGTTGAGCAACTTCGGACCATTAAAGTTGCTCGGGGTACACTTTTTATTGTTCTTCTATGTCAAATTCGACAAGTATAAGCCCGCTAGATTATTTTGATGCGGAAACACAAACTTTCTATGACAAATGGACAAAACCGTTAAAAGCTCCTCCATAAAGAGAGTTGAGCAAATTCTGACCATCAAAGTTGCTCGGGGTACACTTTTTATTGTTCTTCTATGTCAAATTCTACGAGTATAAGCTTGCTAGATTATTTCGATGCCAATACACCAAGTTTCTATGATAAATGGACAAAACATTTAAAAGGTCCTTCATAGAGAGAGTTGAGCAACTTTGTACCATCCAAGTTGCTCGGGGTACACTTTTTATTGTTCTTCTATGTCAAATTCTGTGTATAAGCTTACTAGATTATTTAGTTGCCAAAACACCAACTTTCTATGACAAATGGACAAAACCGTTAAAAGCTCATCCATAGAGAGAGTTGAGCAATTTCGGACCATGAAAGTTGCACGGGGTACACTTTTTATTGTTCTTCTATGTGAAATTTTACGAGTATATAGCTTCCTAGATTATTTCGATGTCAAAAGAGCAACTTTCTATGACAAATGGACAAAACCGTTAAAAGCCCCTTCGTAGAGAGAGTTGAGCAACTTCGGACCATCAAAGTTGATAGGGGTACACTTTTTATTGTTCTCCTATGTGAAATTTTACGAGTATAAGCTTTCAAGATTATTTCGATGCCAAAATACCAACTTTCTATGACAAATGGACAAAACCGTTAAAAGCTCCAACATAGAGAGAGTCGAGCAACTTTGGACCATTTAAGTTGCTCGGGGTACACTTTTTATTGTTCTTCTATGTCAAATTCTACAAGTATAAAACTTGCTAGATTGTATTGATGCGGAAACACAAACTTTCTATGACAAATGGACAAAACCGTTAAAAGCTCCTCCATAGAGAGAGTTGAGCAACTTCGGACCATCAAAGTTGATAGGGGTACACTTTTTATTGTTTTTCTATGTCAAATTCTACGAGTATAAGCTTGCTAGATTATTTCGATGCCAATACACTAAGTTTCTATGATAAATGGACAAAACAGTTAAAAGGTCCTTCATAGATAGAGTTGAGCAACTTCGGACCATGAAAGTTGCTCGGGGTACACTTTTTATTGTTCTTCTATGTGAAATTTTACGAGTATAAAGCTTCCAAGATTATTTCGATGTCAAAAGAGCAAGTTTCTATGACAAAATAGACAAAACCTTTAAAAGCTCCTTCGTAGTTAGAGTTGAGCAACTTCGGACCATCAAAGTTGCTCGGTGTACACTTTTTATTGTTCTTCTATGTGAAATTGTAAGAGTATAAGCTTCTTAGATTATTTTGATGTCAAAACAACAAGTTTCTATGACAAATGGACAAAACAGTTAAAAGCTCTTTCATAGAGAGAGTTGAGCAACTTCGGACCATTAAAGTTGCTCGGGGTACACTTTTTATTGTTCTTCTATGTCAAATTCGACAAGTATAAGCCCGCTAGATTATTTTGATGCGGAAACACAAACTTTCTATGACAAATGGACAAAACCGTTAAAAGCTCCTCCATAAAGAGAGTTGAGCAAATTCTGACCATCAAAGTTGCTCGGGGTACACTTTTTATTGTTCTTCTATGTCAAATTCTACGAGTATAAGCTTGCTAGATTATTTCGATGCCAATACACCAAGTTTCTATGATAAATGGACAAAACATTTAAAAGGTCCTTCATAGAGAGAGTTGAGCAACTTTGGACCATCCAAGTTGCTCGGGGTACACTTTTTATTGTTCTTCTATGTCAAATTCTGTGTATAAGCTTACTAGATTATTTAGTTGCCAAAACACCAACTTTCTATGACAAATGGACAAAACCGTTAAAAGCTCATCCATAGAGAGAGTTGAGCAACTTCGGACCATGAAAGTTGCTCGGTGTAGACTTTTTATTGTTCTCCTATGTGAAATTTTACGAGTATAAAGCTTGCTAGATTATTTAGATGCCAAAACACCAACTTTCTATGACAAGTGGACAAAACCTTTAAAAGCCACTTCGTAGAGAGAGTTGAGCAACTTCGGACCACGAAAGTTGCTCGGTGTACACTTTTTATTGTTCTCCTATGTGAAATTTTACGAGTATAAAGCTTGCTAGATTATTTAGATGCCAAAACACCAACTTTCTATGACAAGTGGACAAAACCTTTAAAAGCTCATCGATAAATAGAGTTGAGCAACTTCGGACCATCAAAGTTGCTCGGTGTACACTTTTTATTGTTCTTCTATGTGAAATTCAACAAGTATAAAACTTGCTAGATTATTTTGATGCGGAAACACAAACTTTCTATGACAAATGGACAAAACCGTTAAAAGCTCCTCCATTGAGAGAGTTGAGCAATTTCGGACCATCAAAGTTGCTCGGGGTACACTTTTTATTGTTCTTCTATGTCAAATTCTACGAGTATAAGCTTGCTAGATTATTTCGATGCCAATACACCAAGTTTCTATGATAAATGGACAAAACATTTAAAAGGTCCTTCATAGAGAGAGTTGAGCAACTTTGGACCATCCAAGTTGCTCGGGGTACACTTTTTATTGTTCTTCTATGTCAAATTCTGTGTATAAGCTTACTAGATTATTTAGTTGCCAAAACACCAACTTTCTATGACAAATGGACAAAACCGTTAAAAGCTCATCCATAGAGAGAGTTGAGCAATTTCGGACAATGAAAGTTGCACGGGGTACACTTTTTATTGTTCTTCTATGTGAAATTTTACGAGTATATAGCTTCCTAGATTATTTCGATGTCAAAAGAGCAACTTTCTATGACAAATGGACAAAACCGTTAAAAGCCCCTTCGTAGAGAGAGTTGAGCAACTTCGGACCATCAAAGTTGATAGGGGTACACTTTTTATTGTTCTCCTATGTGAAATTTTACGAGTATAAGCTTGCAAGATTATTTCGATGCCAAAATACCAACTTTCTATGACAAATGGACAAAACCGTTAAAAGCTCCAACATAGAGAGAGTCGAGCAACTTTGGACCATTTAAGTTGCTCGGGGTACACTTTTTATTGTTCTTCTATGTCAAATTCTACAAGTATAAAACTTGCTAGATTGTATTGATGCGGAAACACAAACTTTCTATGACAAATGGACAAAACCGTTAAAAGCTCCTCCATAGAGAGAGTTGAGCAACTTCGGACCATCAAAGTTGATAGGGGTACACTTTTTATTGTTTTTCTATGTCAAATTCTACGAGTATAAGCTTGCTAGATTATTTCGATGCCAATACACTAAGTTTCTATGATAAATGGACAAAACAGTTAAAAGGTCCTTCATAGAGAGAGTTGAGCAACTTCGGACCATGAAAGTTGCTCGGGGTACACTTTTTATTGTTCTTCTATGTGAAATTTTACGAGTATAAAGCTTCCAAGATTATTTCGATGTCAAAAGAGCAAGTTTCTATGACAAAATAGACAAACCTTTAAAAGCTCCTTCGTAGTTAGAGTTGAGCAACTTCGGACCATCAAAGTTGCTCGGTGTACACTTTTTATTGTTGTTCTATGTGAAATTGTAAGAGTATAAGCTTCTTAGATTATTTTGATGTCAAAACAACAAGTTTCTATGACAAATGGACAAAACAGTTAAAAGCTCTTTCATAGAGAGAGTTGAGCAACTTCGGACCATTAAAGTTGCTCGGGGTACACTTTTTATTGTTCTTCTATGTCAAATTCGACAAGTATAAGCCCGCTAGATTATTTTGATGCGGAAACACAAACTTTCTATGACAAATGGACAAAACCGTTAAAAGCTCCTCCATAAAGAGAGTTGAGCAAATTCTGACCATCAAAGTTGCTCGGGGTACACTTTTTATTGTTCTTCTATGTCAAATTCTACGAGTATAAGCTTGCTAGATTATTTCGATGCCAATACACCAAGTTTCTATGATAAATGGACAAAACATTTAAAAGGTCCTTCATAGAGAGAGTTGAGCAACTTTGGACCATCCAAGTTGCTCGGGGTACACTTTTTATTGTTCTTCTATGTCAAATTCTGTGTATAAGCTTACTAGATTATTTAGTTGCCAAAACACCAACTTTCTATGACAAATGGACAAAACCGTTAAAAGCTCATCCATAGAGAGAGTTGAGCAATTTCGGACAATGAAAGTTGCACGGGGTACACTTTTTATTGTTCTTCTATGTGAAATTTTACGAGTATATAGCTTCCTAGATTATTTCGATGTCAAAAGAGCAACTTTCTATGACAAATGGACAAAACCGTTAAAAGCCCCTTCGTAGAGAGAGTTGAGCAACTTCGGACCATCAAAGTTGATAGGGGTACACTTTTTATTGTTCTCCTATGTGAAATTTTACGAGTATAAGCTTGCAAGATTATTTCGATGCCAAAATACCAACTTTCTATGACAAATGGACAAAACCGTTAAAAGCTCCAACATAGAGAGAGTCGAGCAACTTTGGACCATTTAAGTTGCTCGGGGTACACTTTTTATTGTTCTTCTATGTCAAATTCTACAAGTATAAAACTTGCTAGATTGTATTGATGCGGAAACACAAACTTTCTATGACAAATGGACAAAACCGTTAAAAGCTCCTCCATAGAGAGAGTTGAGCAACTTCGGACCATCAAAGTTGATAGGGGTACACTTTTTATTGTTTTTCTATGTCAAATTCTACGAGTATAAGCTTGCTAGATTATTTCGATGCCAATACACTAAGTTTCTATGATAAATGGACAAAACAGTTAAAAGGTCCTTCATAGAGAGAGTTGAGCAACTTCGGACCATGAAAGTTGCTCGGGGTACACTTTTTATTGTTCTTCTATGTGAAATTTTACGAGTATAAAGCTTCCAAGATTATTTCGATGTCAAAAGAGCAAGTTTCTATGACAAAATAGACAAAACCTTTAAAAGCTCCTTCGTAGTTAGAGTTGAGCAACTTCGGACCATCAAAGTTGCTCGGTGTACACTTTTTATTGTTCTTCTATGTGAAATTGTAAGAGTATAAGCTTCTTAGATTATTTTGATGTCAAAACAACAAGTTTCTATGACAAATGGACAAAACAGTTAAAAGCTCTTTCATAGAGAGAGTTGAGCAACTTCGGACCATTAAAGTTGCTCGGGGTACACTTTTTATTGTTCTTCTATGTCAAATTCGACAAGTATAAGCCCGCTAGATTATTTTGATGCGGAAACACAAACTTTCTATGACAAATGGACAAAACCGTTAAAAGCTCCTCCATAAAGAGAGTTGAGCAAATTCTGACCATCAAAGTTGCTCGGGGTACAATTTTTATTGTTCTTCTATGTCAAATTCTACGAGTATAAGCTTGCTAGATTATTTCGATGCCAATACACCAAGTTTCTATGATAAATGGACAAAACATTTAAAAGGTCCTTCATAGAGAGAGTTGAGCAACTTTGGACCATCCAAGTTGCTCGGGGTACACTTTTTATTGTTCTTCTATGTCAAATTCTGTGTATAAGCTTACTAGATTATTTAGTTGCCAAAACACCAACTTTCTATGACAAATGGACAAAACCGTTAAAAGCTCATCCATAGAGAGAGTTGAGCAATTTCGGACCATGAAAGTTGCTTGGTGTACACTTTTTATTGTTCTCCTATGTGAAATTTTACGAGTATAAAGCTTGCTAGTTATTTAGATGCCAAAACACCAACTTTCTATGACAAGTGGACAAAACCTTTAAAAGCCACTTCGTAGAGAGAGTTGAGCAACTTCGGACCACGAAAGTTGCTCGGTGTACACTTTTTATTGTTCTCCTATGTGAAATTTTACGAGTATAAGCTTGCAAGATTATTTCGATGCCAAAATACCAACTTTCTATGACAAATGGACAAAACCGTTAAAAGCTCCAACATAGAGAGAGTCGAGCAACTTTGGACCATTTAAGTTGCTCGGGGTACACTTTTTATTGTTCTTCTATGTCAAATTCTACAAGTATAAAACTTGCTAGATTGTATTGATGCGGAAACACAAACTTTCTATGACAAATGGACAAAACCGTTAAAAGCTCATCCATAGAGAGAGTTGAGCAACTTCGGACCATCAAAGTTGATAGGGGTACACTTTTTATTGTTTTTCTATGTCAAATTCTACGAGTATAAGCTTGCTAGATTATTTCGATTCCAATACACTAAGTTTCTATGATAAATGGACAAAACAGTTAAAAGGTCCTTCATAGAGAGAGTTGAGCAACTTCGGACCATGAAAGTTGCTCGGGGTACACTTTTTATTGTTCTTCTATGTGAAATTTTACGAGTATAAAGCTTCCAAGATTATTTCGATGTCAAAAGAGCAAGTTTCTATGACAAAATGGACAAAAACTTTAAAAGCTCCTTCGTAGTTAGAGTTGAGCAACTTCGGACCATCAAAGTTGCTCGGTGTACACTTTTTATTGTTCTTCTATGTGAAATTGTAAGAGTATAAGCTTCTTAGATTATTTTGATGTCAAAACAACAAGTTTCTATGACAAATGGACAAAACAGTTAAAAGCTCTTTCATAGAGATAGTTGAGCAACTTCGGACCATTAAAGTTGCTCGGGGTACACTTTTTATTGTTCTTCTATGTCAAATTCGACAAGTATAAGCCCGCTAGATTATTTTGATGCGGAAACACAAACTTTCTATGACAAATGGACAAAACCGTTAAAAGCTCCTCCATAAAGAGAGTTGAGCAAATTCTGACCATCAAAGTTGCTCGGGGTACACTTTTTATTGTTCTTCTATGTCAAATTCTACGAGTATAAGCTTGCTAGATTATTTCGATGCCAATACACCAAGTTTCTATGATAAATGGACAAAACATTTAAAAGGTCCTTCATAGAGAGAGTTGAGCAACTTTGGACCATCCAAGTTGCTCGGGGTACACTTTTTATTGTTCTTCTATGTCAAATTTTGTGTATAAGCTTACTAGATTATTTAGTTGCCAAAACACCAACTTTCTATGACAAATGGAGAAAACCGTTAAAAGCTCATCCATAGAGAGAGTTGAGCAACTTCGGACCATGAAAGTTGCTCGGTGTACACTTTTTATTGTTCTCCTATGTGAAATTTTACGAGTATAAAGCTTGCTAGATTATTTAGATGCCAAAACACCAACTTTCTATGACAAGTGGACAAAACCTTTAAAAGCCACTTCGTAGAGAGAGTTGAGCAACTTCGGACCACGAAAGTTGCTCGGTGTACACTTTTTATTGTTCTCCTATGTGAAATTTTACGAGTATAAGCTTGCAAGATTATTTCGATGCCAAAATACCAACTTTCTATGACAAATGGACAAAACCGTTAAAAGCTCCAACATAGAGAGAGTCGAGCAACTTTGGACCATTTAAGTTGCTCGGGGTACACTTTTTATTGTTCTTCTACGTCAAATTCTACAAGTATAAAACTTGCTAGATTGTATTGATGCGGAAACACAAACTTTCTATGACAAATGGACAAAACCGTTAAAAGCTCCTCCATAGAGAGAGTTGAGCAACTTCGGACCATCAAAGTTGATAGGGGTACACTTTTTATTGTTTTTCTATTTCAAATTCTACGAGTATAAGCTTGCTAGATTATTTCGATTCCAATACACTAAGTTTCTATGATAAATGGACAAAACAGTTAAAAGGTCCTTCATAGAGAGAGTTGAGCAACTTCGGACCGTGAAAGTTGCTCGGGGTACACTTTTTATTGTTCTTCTATGTGAAATTTTACGAGTATAAAGCTTCCAAGATTATTTCGATGTCAAAAGAGCAAGTTTCTATGACAAAATGGACAAAACCTTTAAAAGCTCCTTCGTAGTTAGAGTTGAGCAACTTCGGACCATCAAAGTTGCTCGGTGTACACTTTTTATTGTTCTTCTATGTGAAATTGTAAGAGTATAAGCTTCTTAGATTATTTTGATGTCAAAACAACAAGTTTCTATGACAAATGGACAAAACAGTTAAAAGCTCTTTCATAGAGAGAGTTGAGCAACTTCGGACCATTAAAGTTGCTCGGGGTACACTTTTTATTGTTCTTCTATGTCAAATTCGACAAGTATAAGCCCGCTAGATTATTTTGATGCGGAAACACAAACTTTCTATGTCAAATGGACAAAATCGTTAAAAGCTCCTCCATAAAGAGAGTTGAGCAAATTCTGACCATCAAAGTTGCTCGGGGTACACTTTTTATTGTTCTTCTATGTCAAATTCTACGAGTATAAGCTTGCTAGATTATTTCGATGCCAATACACCAAGTTTCTATGATAAATGGACAAAACATTTAAAAGGTCCTTCATAGAGAGAGTTGAGCAACTTTGGACCATCCAAGTTGCTCGGGGTACACTTTTTATTGTTCTTCTATGTCAAATTCTGTGTATAAGCTTACTAGATTTTTTAGTTGCCAAAACACCAACTTTCTATGACAAATGGACAAAACCGTTAAAAGCTCATCCATAGAGAGAGTTGAGCAATTTCGGACCATGAAAGTTGCACGGGGTACACTTTTTATTGTTCTTCTATGTGAAATTTTACGAGTATAAAACTTCCTAGATTATTTCGAAGTCAAAAGAGCAACTTTCTATGACAAATGGACAAAACCGTTAAAAGCCCCTTCGTAGAGAGAGTTGAGCAACTTCGGACCATCAAAGTTGATAGGGGTACACTTTTTATTGTTCTCCTATGTGAAATTTTACGAGTATAAGCTTGCAAGATTATTTCGATGCCAAAATACCAACTCTCTATGACAAATGGACAAAACCGTTAAAAGCTCCAACATAGAGAGAGTGGAGCAACTTTGGACCATTTAAGTTGCTCGGGGTACACTTTTTATTGTTCTTCTATGTCAAATTCTACAAGTATAAAACTTGCTAGATTGTATTGATGCGGAAACACAAACTTTCTATGACAAATGGACAAAACCGTTAAAAGCTCCTCCATAGAGAGAGTTGAGCAACTTCGGACCATCAAAGTTGATAGGGGTACACTTTTTATTGTTTTTCTATTTCAAATTCTACGAGTATAAGCTTGCTAGATTATTTCGATTCCAATACACTAAGTTTCTATGATAAATGGACAAAACAGTTAAAAGGTCCTTCATAGAGAGAGTTGAGCAACTTCGGACCGTGAAAGTTGCTCGGGGTACACTTTTTATTGTTCTTCTATGTGAAATTTTACGAGTATAAAGCTTCCAAGATTATTTCGATGTCAAAAGAGCAAGTTTCTATGACAAAATGGACAAAACCTTTAAAAGCTCCTTCGTAGTTAGAGTTGAGCAACTTCGGACCATCAAAGTTGCTCGGTGTACACTTTTTATTGTTCTTCTATGTGAAATTGTAAGAGTATAAGCTTCTTAGATTATTTTGATGTCAAAACAACAAGTTTCTATGACAAATGGACAAAACAGTTACAAGCTCTTTCATAGAGATAGTTGAGCAACTTCGGACCATTAAAGTTGCTCGGGGTACACTTTTTATTGTTCTTCTATGTCAAATTCGACAAGTATAAGCCCGCTAGATTATTTTGATGCGGAAACACAAACTTTCTATGACAAATGGACAAAACCGTTAAAAGCTCCTCCATAAAGAGAGTTGAGCAACTTTGGACCATCCAAGTTGCTCGGGGTACACTTTTTATTGTTCTTCTATGTCAAATTCTGTGTATAAGCTTACTAGATTATTTAGTTGCCAAAACACCAACTTTCTATGACAAATGGACAAAACCGTTAAAAGCTCATCCATAGAGAGAGTTGAGCAATTTCGGACCATGAAAGTTGCACGGGGTACACTTTTTATTGTTCTTCTATGTGAAATTTTACGAGTATAAAACTTCCTAGATTATTTCGAAGTCAAAAGAGCAACTTTCTATGACAAATGGACAAAACCGTTAAAAGCCCCTTCGTAGAGAGAGTTGAGCAACTTCGGACCATCAAAGTTGATAGGGGTACACTTTTTATTGTTCTCCTATGTGAAATTTTACGAGTATAAGCTTGCAAGATTATTTCGATGCCAAAATACCAACTCTCTATGACAAATGGACAAAACCGTTAAAAGCTCCAACATAGAGAGAGTTGAGCAACTTTGGACCATTTAAGTTGCTCGGGGTACACTTTTTATTGTTCTTCTATGTCAAATTCTACAAGTATAAAACTTGCTAGATTGTATTGATGCGGAAACACAAACTTTCTATGACAAATGGACAAAACCGTTAAAATCTCCTCCATAGAGAGAGTTGAGCAACTTCGGACCATCAAAGTTGATAGGGGTACACTTTTTATTGTTTTTCTATGTCAAATTCTACGAGTATAAGCTTGCTAGATTATTTCGATGCCAATACACTAAGTTTCTATGATAAATGGACAAAACAGTTAAAAGGTCCTTCATAGAGAGAGTTGAGCAACTTCGGACCATGAAAGTTGCTCGGGGTACACTTTTTATTGTTCTTCTATGTGAAATATTACGAGTATAAAGCTTCCAAGATTATTTCGATGTCAAAAGAGCAAGTTTCTGTGACAAAATGGACAAAACCTTTAAAAGCTCCTTCGTAGTTAGAGTTGAGCAACTTCGGACCATCAAAGTTGCTCGGTGTACACTTTTTATTGTTCTTCTATGTGAAATTGTAAGATTATAAGCTTCTTAGATTATTTTGATGTCAAAACAACAAGTTTCTATGACAAATGGACAAAACAGTTAAAAGCTCTTTCATAGAGAGAGTTGAGCAACTTCGGACCATTAAAGTTGCTCGGGGTACACTTTTTATTGTTCTTCTATGTCAAATTCGACAAGTATAAGCCCGCTAGATTATTTTGATGCGGAAACACAAACTTTCTATGACAAATGGACAAAACCGTTAAAAGCTCCTCCATAAAGAGAGTTGAGCAAATTCTGACCATCAAAGTTGCTCGGGGTACACTTTTTATTGTTCTTCTATGTCAAATTCTACGAGTATAAGCTTGCTAGATTATTTCGATGCCAATACACCAAGTTTCTATGATAAATGGACAAAACATTTAAAAGGTCCTTCATAGAGAGAGTTGAGCAACTTTGGACCATCCAAGTTGCTCGGGGTACACCTTTTATTGTTCTTCTATGTCAAATTCTGTGTATAAGCTTACTAGATTATTTAGTTGCCAAAACACCAACTTTCTATGACAAATGGACAAAACCGTTAAAAGCTCATCCATAGAGAGAGTTGAGCAATTTCGGATCATGAAAGTTGCACGGGGTACACTTTTTATTGTTCTTCTATGTGAAATTTTACGAGTATAAAGCTTCCTAGATTATTTCGATGTCAAAAGAGCAACTTTCTATGACAAATGGACAAAACCGTTAAAAGCCCCTTCGTAGAGAGAGTTGAGGAACTTCGGACCATCAAAGTTGATAGGGGTACACTTTTTATTGTTCTCCTATGTGAAATTTTACGAGTATAAGCTTGCAAGATTATTTCGATGCCAAAATACCAACTCTCTATGACAAATGGACAAAACCGTTAAAAGCTCCAACATAGAGAGAGTCGAGCAACTTTGGACCATTTAAGTTGCTCGGGGTACACTTTTTATTGTTCTTCTATGTCAAATTCTACAAGTATAAAACTTGCTAGATTGTATTGATGCGGAAACACAAACTTTCTATGACAAATGGACAAAACCGTTAAAAGCTCATCCATAGAGAGAGTTGAGCAACTTCGGACCACGAAAGTTGCTCGGTGTACACTTTTTATTGTTCTCCTATGTGAAATTTTACGAGTATAAGCTTGCAAGATTATTTCGATGCCAAAATACCAACTTTCTATGACAAATGGACAAAACCGTTAAAAGCTCCAACATAGAGAGAGTCGAGCAACTTTGGACCATTTAAGTTGCTCGGGGTACACTTTTTATTGTTCTTCTATGTCAAATTCTACAAGTATAAAACTTGCTAGATTGTATTGATGCGGAAACACAAACTTTTTATGACAAATGGACAAAACCGTTAAAAGCTCCTCCATAGAGAGAGTTGAGCAACTTCGGACCATCAAAGTTGATAGGGGTACACTTTTTATTGTTTTTCTATTTCAAATTCTACGAGTATAAGCTTGCTAGATTATTTCGATTCCAATACACTAAGTTTCTATGATAAATGGACAAAACAGTTAAAAGGTCCTTCATAGAGAGAGTTGAGCAACTTCGGACCGTGAAAGTTGCTCGGGGTACACTTTTTATTGTTCTTCTATGTGAAATTTTACGAGTATAAAGCTTCCAAGATTATTTCGATGTCAAAAGAGCAAGTTTCTATGACAAAATGGACAAAACCTTTAAAAGCTCCTTCGTAGTTAGAGTTGAGCAACTTCGGACCATCAAAGTTGCTCGGTGTACACTTTTTATTGTTCTTCTATGTGAAATTGTAAGAGTATAAGCTTCTTAGATTATTTTGATGTCAAAACAACAAGTTTCTATGACAAATGGACAAAACAGTTAAAAGCTCTTTCATAGAGAGAGTTGAGCAACTTCGGACCATTAAAGTTGCTCGGGGTACACTTTTTATTGTTCTTCTATGTCAAATTCGACAAGTATAAGCCCGCTAGATTATTTTGATGCGGAAACACAAACTTTCTATGTCAAATGGACAAAATCGTTAAAAGCTCCTCCATAAAGAGAGTTGAGCAAATTCTGACCATCAAAGTTGCTCGGGGTACACTTTTTATTGTTCTTCTATGTCAAATTCTACGAGTATAAGCTTGCTAGATTATTTCGATGCCAATACACCAAGTTTCTATGATAAATGGACAAAACATTTAAAAGGTCCTTCATAGAGAGAGTTGAGCAACTTTGGACCATCCAAGTTGCTCGGGGTACACTTTTTATTGTTCTTCTATGTCAAATTCTGTGTATAAGCTTACTAGATTTTTTAGTTGCCAAAACACCAACTTTCTATGACAAATGGACAAAACCGTTAAAAGCTCATCCATAGAGAGAGTTGAGCAATTTCGGACCATGAAAGTTGCACGGGGTACACTTTTTATTGTTCTTCTATGTGAAATTTTACGAGTATAAAACTTCCTAGATTATTTCGAAGTCAAAAGAGCAACTTTCTATGACAAATGGACAAAACCGTTAAAAGCCCCTTCGTAGAGAGAGTTGAGCAACTTCGGACCATCAAAGTTGATAGGGGTACACTTTTTATTGTTCTCCTATGTGAAATTTTACGAGTATAAGCTTGCAAGATTATTTCGATGCCAAAATACCAACTCTCTATGACAAATGGACAAAACCGTTAAAAGCTCCAACATAGAGAGAGTGGAGCAACTTTGGACCATTTAAGTTGCTCGGGGTACACTTTTTATTGTTCTTCTATGTCAAATTCTACAAGTATAAAACTTGCTAGATTGTATTGATGCGGAAACACAAACTTTCTATGACAAATGGACAAAACCGTTAAAATCTCCTCCATAGAGAGAGTTGAGCAACTTCGGACCATCAAAGTTGATAGGGGTACACTTTTTATTGTTTTTCTATGTCAAATTCTACGAGTATAAGCTTGCTAGATTATTTCGATGCCAATACACTAAGTTTCTATGATAAATGGACAAAACAGTTAAAAGGTCCTTCATAGAGAGAGTTGAGCAACTTCGGACCATGAAAGTTGCTCGGGGTACACTTTTTATTGTTCTTCTATGTGAAATATTACGAGTATAAAGCTTCCAAGATTATTTCGATGTCAAAAGAGCAAGTTTCTGTGACAAAATGGACAAAACCTTTAAAAGCTCCTTCGTAGTTAGAGTTGAGCAACTTCGGACCATCAAAGTTGCTCGGTGTACACTTTTTATTGTTCTTCTATATGAAATTGTAAGAGTATAAGCTTCTTAGATTATTTTGATGTCAAAACAACAAGTTTCTATGACAAATGGACAAAACAGTTAAAAGCTCTTTCATAGAGAGAGTTGAGCAACTTCGGACCATTAAAGTTGCTCGGGGTACACTTTTTATTGTTCTTCTATGTCAAATTCGACAAGTATAAGCCCGCTAGATTATTTTGATGCGGAAACACAAACTTTCTATGACAAATGGACAAAACCGTTAAAAGCTCCTCCATAAAGAGAGTTGAGCAAATTCTGACCATCAAAGTTGCTCGGGGTACACTTTTTATTGTTCTTCTATGTCAAATTCTACGAGTATAAGCTTGCTAGATTATTTCGATGCCAATACACCAATTTTCTATGATAAATGGACAAAACATTTAAAAGGTCCTTCATAGAGAGAGTTGAGCAACTTTGGACCATCCAAGTTGCTCGGGGTACACCTTTTATTGTTCTTCTATGTCAAATTCTGTGTATAAGCTTACTAGATTATTTAGTTGCCAAAACACCAACTTTCTATGACAAATGGACAAAACCGTTAAAAGCTCATCCATAGAGAGAGTTGAGCAATTTCGGATCATGAAAGTTGCACGGGGTACACTTTTTATTGTTCTTCTATGTGAAATTTTACGAGTATAAAGCTTCCTAGATTATTTCGATGTCAAAAGAGCAACTTTCTATGACAAATGGACAAAACCGTTAAAAGCCCCTTCGTAGAGAGAGTTGAGGAACTTCGGACCATCAAAGTTGATAGGGGTACACTTTTTATTGTTCTCCTATGTGAAATTTTACGAGTATAAGCTTGCAAGATTATTTCGATGCCAAAATACCAACTTTCTATGACAAATGGACAAAACCGTTAAAAGCTCCAACATAGAGAGAGTCGAGCAACTTTGGACCATTTAAGTTGCTCGGGGTACACTTTTTATTGTTCTTCTATGTCAAATTCTGTGTATAAGCTTACTAGATTATTTAGTTGCCAAAACACCAACTTTCTATGACAAATGGACAAAACCGTTAAAAGCTCATCCATAGAGAGAGTTGAGCAATTTCGGACCATCAAAGTTGCTCGGTGTATACTTTTTATTGTTCTTCTATGTAAAATTCTAAAGTATAAAACTTGCTTGATTGTTTTGATGCGGAAACACAAACTTTCTATGACAAATGGACAAAACCGTTAAAAGCTCCTCCATAGAGAGAGTTGAGCAACTTCGGACCATCAAAGTTGATAGGGGTACACTTTTTATTGTTTTTCTATGTCAAATTCTATGAGTATAAGCTTGCTAGATTATTTCGATGCCAATACACTAAGTTTCTATGATAAATGGACAAAACAGTTAAAAGGTCCTTCATTGAGAGAGTTGAGCAACTTCCGACCATGAAAGTTGCTCGGGGTACACTTTTTATTGTTCTTCTATGTGAAATTGTAAGAGTATAAGCTTCTTAGATTATTTTGATGTCAAAACAACAAGTTTCTATGACAAATGGACAAAACAGTTAAAAGCTCTTTCATAGAGAGAGTTGCGCAACTTCGGACCATTAAAGTTGCTCGGGGTACACTTTTTATTGTTCTTCTATGTCAAATTCGACAAATATAAGCCCGCTAGATTATTTTGATGCGGAAACACAAACTTTCTATGACAAATGGACAAAACCGTTAAAAGCTCTTCCATAAAAAGTGTTGAACAAATTCTGACCATCAAAGTTGCTCGGGGTACACTTTTTAATGTTCTTCTATGTCAAATTCTACGAGTATAAGCTTGCTAGATTATTTCGATGCCAATACACCAAGTTTCTATGATAAATGGACAAAACATTTAAAAGGTCCTTCATAGAGAGAGTTGAGCAACTTTGGACCATCCAAGTTGCTCGGGGTACACTTTTTATTGTTCTTCTATGTCAAATTTTGTGTATAAGCTTACTAGATTATTTAGTTGCCAAAACACCAACTTTCTATGACAAATGGACAAAACCGTTAAAAGCTCATCCATAGAGAGAGTTGAGCAACTTCGGACCATGAAAGTTGCTCGGTGTACACTTTTTATTGTTCTCCTATGTGAAATTTTACGAGTATAAAGCTTGCTAGATTATTTAGATGCCAAAACACCAACTTTCTATGACAAGTGGACAAAACCTTTAAAAGCCACTTCGTAGAGAGAGTTGAGCAACTTCGGACCACGAAAGTTGCTCGGTGTACACTTTTTATTGTTCTCCTATGTGAAATTTTACGAGTATAAGCTTGCAAGATTATTTCGATGCCAAAATACCAACTCTCTATGACAAATGGACAAAACCGTTAAAAGCTCCAACATAGAGAGAGTCGAGCAACTTTGGACCATTTAAGTTGCTCGGGGTACACTTTTTATTGTTCTTCTATGTCAAATTCTACAAGTATAAAACTTGCTAGATTGTATTGATGCGGAAACACAAACTTTCTATGACAAATGGACAAAACCGTTAAAAGCTCATCCATAGAGAGAGTTGAGCAACTTCGGACCACGAAAGTTGCTCGGTGTACACTTTTTATTGTTCTCCTATGTGAAATTTTACGAGTATAAGCTTGCAAGATTATTTCGATGCCAAAATACCAACTTTCTATGACAAATGGACAAAACCGTTAAAAGCTCCAACATAGAGAGAGTCGAGCAACTTTGGACCATTTAAGTTGCTCGGGGTACACTTTTTATTGTTCTTCTATGTCAAATTCTACAAGTATAAAACTTGCTAGATTGTATTGATGCGGAAACACAAACTTTTTATGACAAATGGACAAAACCGTTAAAAGCTCCTCCATAGAGAGAGTTGAGCAACTTCGGACCATCAAAGTTGATAGGGGTACACTTTTTATTGTTTTTCTATTTCAAATTCTACGAGTATAAGCTTGCTAGATTATTTCGATTCCAATACACTAAGTTTCTATGATAAATGGACAAAACAGTTAAAAGGTCCTTCATAGAGAGAGTTGAGCAACTTCGGACCGTGAAAGTTGCTCGGGGTACACTTTTTATTGTTCTTCTATGTGAAATTTTACGAGTATAAAGCTTCCAAGATTATTTCGATGTCAAAAGAGCAAGTTTCTATGACAAAATGGACAAAACCTTTAAAAGCTCCTTCGTAGTTAGAGTTGAGCAACTTCGGACCATCAAAGTTGCTCGGTGTACACTTTTTATTGTTCTTCTATGTGAAATTGTAAGAGTATAAGCTTCTTAGATTATTTTGATGTCAAAACAACAAGTTTCTATGACAAATGGACAAAACAGTTAAAAGCTCTTTCATAGAGAGAGTTGAGCAACTTCGGACCATTAAAGTTGCTCGGGGTACACTTTTTATTGTTCTTCTATGTCAAATTCGACAAGTATAAGCCCGCCAGATTATTTTGATGCGGAAACACAAACTTTCTATGTCAAATGGACAAAATCGTTAAAAGCTCCTCCATAAAGAGAGTTGAGCAAATTCTGACCATCAAAGTTGCTCGGGGTACACTTTTTATTGTTCTTCTATGTCAAATTCTACGAGTATAAGCTTGCTAGATTATTTCGATGCCAATACACCAAGTTTCTATGATAAATGGACAAAACATTTAAAAGGTCCTTCATAGAGAGAGTTGAGCAACTTTGGACCATCCAAGTTGCTCGGGGTACACTTTTTATAGTTCTTCTATGTCAAATTCTGTGTATAAGCTTACTAGATTATTTAGTTGCCAAAACACCAACTTTCTATGACAAATGGACAAAACCGTTAAAAGCTCATCCATAGAGAGAGTTGAGCAATTTCGGACCATGAAAGTTGCACGGGGTACACTTTTTATTGTTCTTCTATGTGAAATTTTACGAGTATAAAGCTTCCTAGATTATTTCGAAGTCAAAAGAGCAACTTTCTATGACAAATGGACAAAACCGTTAAAAGCCCTACGTAGAGAGAGTTGAGCAACTTCGGACCATCAAAGTTGATAGGGGTACACTTTTTATTGTTATCCTATGTGAAATTTTACGAGTATAAGCTTGCAAGATTATTTCGATGCCAAAATACCAACTCTCTATGACAAATGGACAAAACCGTTAAAAGCTCCAACATAGAGAGAGTCGAGCAACTTTGGACCATTTAAGTTGCTCGGGGTACACTTTTTATTGTTCTTCTATGTCAAATTCTACAAGTATAAAACTTGCTAGATTGTATTGATGCGGAAACACAAACTTTCTATGACAAATGGACAAAACCGTTAAAATCTTCTCCATAGAGAGAGTTGAGCAACTTCGGACCATCAAAGTTGATAGGGGTACACTTTTTATTGTTTTTCTATGTCAAATTCTACGAGTATAAGTTTGCTAGATTATTTCGATGCCAATACACTAAGTTTCTATGACAAATGGACAAAACCGTTAAAAGCTCTTCCATAGAGAGAGTTGAGCAACTTCGGACCATGAAAGTTGCTCGGTGTACACTTTTTATTGTTCTCCTATGTGAAATTTTACGAGTATAAAGCTTGCTAGATTATTTAGATGCCAAAACACCAACTTTCTATGACAAGTGGACAAAACCTTTAAAAGCCACTTCGTAGAGAGAGTTGAGCAACTTTGGACCATTTAAGTTGCTCGGGGTACACTTTTTATTGTTCTTCTATGTCAAATTCTACAAGTATAAAACTTGCTAGATTGTATTGATGCGGAAACACAAACTTTCTATGACAAATGGACAAAACCGTTAAAAGCTCATCCATAGAGAGAGTTGAGCAACTTCGGACCATCAAAGTTGATAGGAGTACACTTTTTATTGTTTTTCTATGTCAAATTCTACGAGTATAAGCTTGCTAGATTATTTCGATTCCAATACACTAAGTTTCTATGATAAATGGACAAAACAGTTAAAAGGTCCTTCATAGAGAGAGTTGAGCAACTTCGGACCATGAAAGTTGCTCGGGGTACACTTTTTATTGTTCTTCTATGTGAAATTTTACGAGTATAAAGCTTCCAAGATTATTTCGATGTCAAAAGAGCAAGTTTCTATGACAAAATGGACAAAACCTTTAAAAGCTCCTTCGTAGTTAGAGTTGAGCAACTTCGGACCATCAAAGTTGCTCGGTGTACACTTTTTATTGTTCTTCTATGTGAAATTGTAAGAGTATAAGCTTCTTAGATTATTTTGATGTCAAAACAACAAGTTTCTATGACAAATGGACAAAACAGTTAAAAGCTCTTTCATAGAGAGAGTTGAGCAACTTCGGACCATTAAAGTTGCTCGGGGTACACTTTTTATTGTTCTTCTATGTCAAATTCGACAAGTATAAGCCCGCTAGATTATTTTGATGCAGAAACACAAACTTTCTATGACAAATGGACAAAACCGTTAAAAGCTTCTCCATAAAGAGAGTTGAGCAAATTCTGACCATCAAAGTTGCTCGGGGTACACTTTTTATTGTTCTTCTATGTCAAATTCTACGAGTATAAGCTTGCTAGATTATTTCGATGCCAATACACCAAGTTTCTATGATAAATGGACAAAACATTTAAAAGGTCCTTCATAGAGAGAGTTGAGCAACTTTGGACCATCCAAGTTGCTCGGGGTAAACTTTTTATTGTTCTTCTATGTCAAATTCTGTGTATAAGCTTACTAGATTATTTAGTTGCCAAAACACCAACTTTCTATGACAAATGGACAAAACCGTTAAAAGCTCATCCATAGAGAGAGTTGAGCAATTTCGGACCATGAAAGTTGCACGGGGTACACTTTTTATTGTTCTTCTATGTGAAATTTTACGAGTATAAAGCTTCCTAGATTATTTCGATGTCAAAAGAGCAACTTTCTATGACAAATGGACAAAACCGTTAAAAGCCCCTTCGTAGAGAGAGTTGAGCAACTTCGGACCATCAAAGTTGATAGGGGTACACTTTTTATTGTTCTCCTATGTGAAATTTTACGAGTATAAGCTTGCAAGATTATTTCGATGCCAAAATACCAACTTTCTATGACAAATGGACAAAACCGTTAAAAGCTCCAACATAGAGAGAGTCGAGCAACTTTGGACCATTTAAGTTGCTCGGGGTACACTTTTTATTGTTCTTCTATGTCAAATTCTACAAGTATAAAGCTTCCTAGATTATTTCGATGTCAAAAGAGCAACTTTCTATGACAAATGGACAAAACCGTTAAAAGCCCCTTCGTAGATAGAGTTGAGCAACTTCGGACAATCAAAGTTGATAGGGGTACACTTTTTATTGTTCTCCTATGTGAAATTTTACGAGTATAAGCTTGCAAGATTATTTCGATGCCAAAATACCAACTTTCTATGACAAATGGACAAAACCGTTAAAAGCTCCAACATAGAGAGAGTCGAGCAACTTTGGACCATTTAAGTTGCTCGGGGTACACTTTTTATTGTTCTTCTATGTCAAATTCTACAAGTATAAAACTTGCTAGATTGTATTGATGCGGAAACACAAACTTTCTATGACAAATGGACAAAACCGTTAAAAGCTCCTCCATAGAGAGAGTTGAGCAACTTCGGACCATCAAAGTTGATAGGGGTACACTTTTTATTGTTTTTCTATTTCAAATTCTACGAGTATAAGCTTGCTAGATTATTTCGATTCCAATACACTAAGTTTCTATGATAAATGGACAAAACAGTTAAAAGGTCCTTCATAGAGAGAGTTGAGCAACTTCGGACCGTGAAAGTTGCTCGGGGTACACTTTTTATTGTTCTTCTATGTGAAATTTTACGAGTATAAAGCTTCCAAGATTATTTCGATGTCAAAAGAGCAAGTTTCTATGACAAAATGGACAAAACCTTTAAAGGCTCCTTCGTAGTTAGAGTTGAGCAACTTCGGACCATCAAAGTTGCTCGGTGTACACTTTTTATTGTTCTTCTATGTGAAATTGTAAGAGTATAAGCTTCTTAGATTATTTTGATGTCAAAACAACAAGTTTCTATGACAAATGGACAAAACAGTTACAAGCTCTTTCATAGAGAGAGTTGAGCAACTTCGGACCATTAAAGTTGCTCGGGGTACACTTTTTATTGTTCTTCTATGTCAAATTCGACAAGTATAAGCCCGCTAGATTATTTTGATGCGGAAACACAAACTTTCTATGACAAATGGACAAAACCGTTAAAAGCTCCTCCATAATTAGAGTTGAGCAACTTCGGACCATCAAAGTTGCTCGGGGTACACTTTTTATTGTTCTTCTATGTGAAATTGTAAGAGTATAAGCTTCTTAGATTATTTTGATGTCAAAACAACAAGTTTCTATGATAAATGGACAAAACATTTAAAAGGTCCTTCATAGAGAGAGTTGAGCAACTTCGGACCATTAAAGTTGCTCGGGGTACACTTTTTATTGTTCTTCTATGTCAAATTCTGTGTATAAGCTTACTAGATTATTTAGTTGCCAAAACACCAACTTTCTATGACAAATGGACAAAACCGTTAAAAGCTCATCCATAGAGAGAGTTGATCAATTTCGGACCATGAAAGTTGCACGGGGTACACTTTTTATTGTTCTTCTATGTGAAATTTTACGAGTATAAGGCTTCCTAGATTATTTCGAAGTCAAAAGAGCAACTTTCTATGACAAATGGACAAAACCGTTAAAAGCCCCTTCGTAGAGAGAGTTGAGCAACTTCGGACCATCAAAGTTGATAGGGGTACACTTTTTATTGTTCTCCTATGTGAAATTTTACGAGTATAAGCTTGCAAGATTATTTCGATGCCAAAATACCAACTCTCTATGACAAATGGACAAAACCGTTAAAAGCTCCAACATAGAGAGAGTCGAGCAACTTTGGACCATTTAAGTTGCTCGGGGTACACTTTTTATTGTTCTTCTATGTCAAATTCTACAAGTATAAAACTTGCTAGATTGTATTGATGCGGAAACACAAACTTTCTATGACAAATGGACAAAACCGTTAAAATCTCCTCCATAGAGAGAGTTGAGCAACTTCGGACCATCAAAGTTGATAGGGGTACACTTTTTATTGTTTTCCTATGTCAAATTCTACGAGTATAAGCTTGCTAGATTATTTCGATGCCAATACACTAAGTTTCTATGATAAATGGACAAAACAGTTAAAAGGTCCTTCATAGAGAGAGTTGAGCAACTTCGGACCATGAAAGTTGCTCGGGGTACACTTTTTATTGTTCTTCTATGTGAAATATTACGAGTATAAAGCTTCCAAGATTATTTCGATGTCAAAAGAGCAAGTTTCTGTGACAAAATGGACAAAACCTTTAAAAGCTCCTTCGTAGTTAGAGTTGAGCAACTTCGGACCATCAAAGTTGCTCGGTGTACACTTTTTATTGTTCTTCTATGTGAAATTGTAAGAGTATAAGCTTCTTAGATTATTTTGATGTCAAAACAACAAGTTTCTATGACAAATGGACAAAACAGTTAAAAGCTCTTTCATAGAGAGAGTTGAGCAACTTCGGACCATTAAAGTTGCTCGGGGTACATTTTTATTGTTCTTCTATGTCAAATTCGACAAGTATAAGCCCGCTAGATTATTTTGATGCGGAAACACAAACTTTCTATGACAAATGGACAAAACCGTTAAAAGATCCTCCATAAAGAGAGTTGAGCAAATTCTGACCATCAAAGTTGAGCGGGGTACACTTTTTATTGTTCTTCTATGTCAAATTCTACGAGTATAAGCTTGCTAGATTATTTCGATGCCAATACACCAAGTTTCTATGATAAATGGACAAAACATTTAAAAGGTCCTTCATAGAGAGAGTTGAGCAACTTTGGACCATCCAAGTTGCTCGGGGTACACCTTTTATTGTTCTTCTATGTCAAATTCTGTGTATAAGCTTACTAGATTATTTAGTTGCCAAAACACCAACTTTCTATGACAAATGGACAAAACCGTTAAAAGCTCATCCATAGAGAGAGTTGAGCAATTTCGGATCATGAAAGTTGCACGGGGTACACTTTTTATTGTTCTTCTATGTGAAATTTTACGAGTATAAAGCTTCCTAGATTATTTCGATGTCAAAAGAGCAACTTTCTATGACAAATGGACAAAACCGTTAAAAGCCCCTTCGTAGAGAGAGTTGAGGAACTTCGGACCATCAAAGTTGATAGGGGTACACTTTTTATTGTTCTCCTATGTGAAATTTTACGAGTATAAGCTTGCAAGATTATTTCGATGCCAAAATACCAACTTTCTATGACAAATGGACAAAACCGTTAAAAGCTCCAACATAGAGAGAGTCGAGCAACTTTGTACCATTTAAGTTGCTCGGGGTACACTTTTTATTGTTCTTCTATGTCAAATTCTGTGTATAAGCTTACTAGATTATTTAGTTGCCAAAACACCAACTTTCTATGACAAATGGACAAAACCGTTAAAAGCTCATCCATAGAGAGAGTTGAGCAATTTCGGACGATCAAAGTTGCTCGGTGTATACTTTTTATTGTTCTTCTATGTAAAATTCTACAAGTATAAAACTTGCTAGATTGTTTTGATGCGGAAACACAAACTTTCTATGACAAATGGACAAAACCGTTAAAAGCTCCTCCATAGAGAGAGTTGAGCAACTTCGGACCATCAAAGTTGATAGGGGTACACTTTTTATTGTTTTTCTATGTCAAATTCTTCGAGTATAAGCTTGCTAGATTATTTCGATGCCAATACACTAAGTTTCTATGATAAATGGACAAAACAGTTAAAAGGTCCTTCATAGAGAGAGTTGAGCAACTTCGGACCATGAAAGTTGCTCGGGGTACACTTTTTATTGTTCTTCTATGTGAAATTTTACGAGTATAAAGCATCCAAGATTATTTCGATGTCAAAAGAGCAAGTTTCTGTGACAAAATCGACAAAACCTTTAAAAGCTCCTTCGTAGTTAGAGTTGAGCAACTTCGGACCATCAAAGTTGCTCGGTGTACACTTTTTATTGTTCTTCTATGTGAAATTGTAAGAGTATAAGCTTCTTAGATTATTTTGATGTCAAAACAACAAATTTCTATGACAAATGGACAAAACAGTTAAAAGCTCTTTCATAGAGAGAGTTGAGCAACTTCGGACCATTAAAGTTGCTCGGGTTACACTTTTTATTGTTCTTCTATGTCAAATTCGACAAGTATAAGCCCGCTAGATTATTTTGATGCGGAAACACAAACTTTCTATGACAAATGGACAAAACCGTTAAAAGCTCCTCCATAAAGAGAGTTGAGCAAATTCTGACCATCAAAGTTGCTCGGGGTACACTTTTTATTGTTCTTCTATGTCAAATTCTTCGAGTATAAGCTTGCTAGATTATTTCGATGCCAATACACCAAGTTTCTATGATAAATGGACAAAACATTTAAAAGGTCCTTCATAGAGAGAGTTGACCAACTTCGGACCATCCAAGTTGCTCGGTGTACACCTTTTATTGTTCTCCTATGTGAAATTTTACGAGTATAAAGCTTGCTAGATTATTTAGATGCCAAAACACCAACTTTCTATGACAAGTGGACAAAACCTTTAAAAGCTCATCCATAGAGAGAGTTGAGCAACTTCGGACCACGAAAGTTGCTCGGTGTACACTTTTTATTGTTCTCCTATGTGAAATTTTACGAGTATAAGCTTGCAAGATTATTTCGATGCCAAAATACCAACTTTCTATGACAAATGGACAAAACCGTTAAAAGCTCCAACATAGAGAGAGTCGAGCAACTTTGGACCATTTAAGTTGCTCGGGGTACACTTTTTATTGTTCTTCTATGTCAAATTCTACAAGTATAAAACTTGCTAGATTGTATTGATGCGGAAACACAAACTTTCTATGACAAATGGACAAAACCGTTAAAAGCTCATCCATAGAGAGAGTTGAGCAACTTCGGACCATCAAAGTTGATAGGGGTACACTTTTTATTGTTTTTCTATGTCAAATTCTACGAGTATAAGCTTGCTAGATTATTTCGATTCCAATACACTAAGTTTCTATGATAAATGGACAAAACAGTTAAAAGGTCCTTCATAGAGAGAGTTGAGCAACTTCGGACCATGAAAGTTGCTCGGGGTACACTTTTTATTGTTCTTCTATGTGAAATTTTACGAGTATAAAGCTTCCAAGATTATTTCGATGTCAAAAGAGCAAGTTTCTATGACAAAATGGACAAAACCTTTAAAAGCTCCTTCGTAGTTAGAGTTGAGCAACTTCGGACCATCAAAGTTGCTCGGTGTACTCTTTTTATTGTTCTTCTATGTGAAATTGTAAGAGTATAAGCTTCTTAGATTATTTTGATGTCAAAACAACAAGTTTCTATGACAAATGGACAAAACAGTTAAAAGCTCTTTCATAGAGAGAGTTGAGCAACTTCGGACCATTAAAGTTGCTCGGGGTACACTTTTTATTGTTCTTCTATGTCAAATTCGACAAGTATAAGCCCGCTAGATTATTTTGATGCGGAAACACAAACTTTCTATGACAAATGGACAAAACCGTTAAAAGCTCCTCCATAAAGAGAGTTGAGCAAATTCTGACCATCAAAGTTGCTCGGGGTACACTTTTTATTGTTCTTCTATGTCAAATTCTACGAGTATAAGCTTGCTAGATTATTTCGATGCCAATACACCAAGTTTCTATGATAAATGGACAAAACATTTAAAAGGTCCTTCATAGAGAGAGTTGAGCAACTTTGGACCATCCAAGTTGCTCGGGGTACACTTTTTATTGTTCTTCTATGTCAAATTCTGTGTATAAGCTTACTAGATTATTTAGTTGCCAAAACACCAACTTTCTATGACAAATGGACAAAACCGTTAAAAGCTCATCCATAGAGAGAGTTGAGCAATTTCGGACCATGAAAGTTGCACGGGGTACACTTTTTATTGTTCTTCTATGTGAAATTTTACGAGTATAAAGCTTCCTAGATTATTTCGATGTCAAAAGAGCAACTTTCTATGACAAATGGACAAAACCGTTAAAAGCCCCTTCGTAGAGAGAGTTGAGCAACTTCGGACCATCAAAGTTGATAGGGGTACACTTTTTATTGTTCTCCTATGTGAAATTTTACGAGTATAAGCTTGCAAGATTATTTCGATGCCAAAATACCAACTTTCTATGACAAATGGACAAAACCGTTAAAAGCTCCAACATAGAGAGAGTCGAGCAACTTTGGACCATTTAAGTTGCTCGGGGTACACTTTTTATTGTTCTTCTATGTCAAATTCTACAAGTATAAAGCTTCCTAGATTATTTCGATGTCAAAAGAGCAACTTTCTATGACAAATGGACAAAACCGTTAAAAGCCCCTTCGTAGAGAGAGTTGAGCAACTTCGGACCATCAAAGTTGATAGGGGTACACTTTTTATTATTCTTCTTTGTCAAATTTTACGAGTATAAGCTTCCTAGATTATTTCGATGCCAAAACACCAAGTTTCTACAAAAAATGGGCAAAACAGCTGAAAGCTGCTCCATAGAGAGAGTTGAGCATATTCAGACCATCAAAGATGCTCGGTGTACAATTTTTATTGTTCTTCTATGTGAAATTTCATGCGTATAAGCTTCCTAGATTATTTCTATGACAAATTGACAAAACGGTTAAAAGCTCCTACACAGAGAGAGTTGAGCAACTTCGGACCATCAAAGTTGCTCGGGTTACACTTTTTATTGTTCTTCTATGTCAAATTCTACGAGTATGAGCTTGTAGACTATTTCGATGTCAAAACACCAACTTTCTATGAAAATTAGATAAAACCATTAAAAGCACCTCAAGAGAGAGAGTTGAGCAACTTCAGACCATCAAAGTTGCTCGGTGTACACTTTTTATTGTTCTTCTATGTGGAATTTTACGAGTATAAGCTTCCTAGATTATTTCGATGTCAAAACAGCAAGTTTCTGTGACAAATGGACATAACAGTTAAAAGCTCCTCCATAAAGAGAGTTGAGCAAATTCTGACCATCAAAGTTGCTTGGGGTACACTTTTTATTATTCTTCTATGTCAAATTCTACGAGTATAAGCTTGCTAGAGTATTTCGATGCCAATACACCAAGTTTCTATGATAAATGGACAAAACAGTTAAAAGGTCCTTCATAGAGAGAGTTGAGCAACTTCGGACCATGAAAGTTGCCCGGGGTACACTTTTTATTGTTCTTCTATGTGAAATTTTACGAGTATAAAGCTTCCTAGATTATTTCGATGTCAAAAGAGCAAGTTTCTATGACAAATGGACAAAACCGTTAAAAGCTCCTCCGTAGAGAGAGTTGAGCAACTTCGGACCATCAAAGTTGCCCGTTGTACACTTTTTATTGTTCTCCTATGTCAAATTCTACGAGTATAACCTTGCTAGATTATTTCGATGCCAATACAATAAGTTTCTATGATAAATGGACAAAACAGTTAAAAGGTCCTTCATAGAGAGAGTTGAGCAACTTCGGACCATCAAAGTTGCTCGGTGTACACTTTTTATTGTTCTTCTATGTGAAATTTTAAGAGTATAAAGCTTCCTAGATTATTTCGATGTCAAAAGAGCAACTTTCTATGACAAATGGACAAAACCGTTAAAAGCCTCTTCGTAGAGAGAGTTGAGCAACTTCGGACCATGAAAGTTGCTCGGTGTACACTTTTTATTGTTCTCCTATGTGAAATTTTACGAGTATAAGCTTGCAAGATTATTTCGATGCCAAAATACCAACTTCCTATGACAAATGGACAAAACCGTTAAAAGCTCCAACATAGAGAGAGTCGAGCATATTCAGACCATCAAAGATGATCGGTGTACAATTTTCATTGTTCTTCTATGTGAAATTTTATGCGTATAAGCTTCCTAGATTATTTCGATGTCAAAACACCAATTTCTATGACAAATGGACAAAACGGTTAAAAGCTCCAACACAGAGAGAGTTGAGCAACTTCGGACCATCAAAGTTGCTCGGGGTACACTTTTTATTGTTCTTCTATGTCAAATTCTACGAGTATGAGCTTGTAGACTATTTCGATGCCAAAACACCAACTTTCTATGAAAATTAGATAAAACCGTTAAAAGCACCTTAAGAGAGAGAGTTGAGCAAATTCAGACCATCAAAGTTGCTCGGTGTATAGTTTTTATTGTTCTTCTATGTGAAATTTTACGAGTATAAGCTTCCTAGATTATTTCGATGTCAAAACAGCAAGTTTCTGTGACAAATGGACATAACAGTTAAAAGCTCCTCCATAAAGGGAGTTGAGCAAATTCTGACCATCAAAGTTGCTCGGGGTACACTTTTTATTGTTCTTTTATGTCAATTCTACGAGTATAAGCTTGCTAGATTATTTCGATGCCAATACAACAAGTTTCTATGATAAATTGACAAAACAGTTAAAAGGTCCTTCATAGAGAGAGTTGAGCAACTTCGGACCATGAAAGTTGCTCGGGGTACACTTTTTATTGTTCTTCTATGTGAAATTTAACGAGTATAAAGCTTCCTAGATTATTTCGATGTCAAAAGAGCAAGTTTCTATGACAAATGGATAAAACGTTAAAAGCTCATCCGTAGAGAGAGTTGAGCAACTTCGGACTATCCAAGTTGCTCGGTGTACACTTTTTATTGTTCTCCTATGTGAAATTTTACGAGTATAAGCTTACTAGATTACTTAGATGCCAAAACACCAACTTTCTATGACAAATGGACAAAACCGTTAAAAGCTCATCCATAGAGAGAGTTGAGCAACTTCGGACGATCAAAGTTGCTCGGTGTACACTTTTTATTCTTCTTCTATGTGAAATTCAACAAGTATAAAACTTGCTAGATTATTTTAATGCGGAAACACAAACTTTCTATGACAAATGGACAAAACCGTTAAAAGCTCCTCCATAGAGAGAGTTGAGCAACTTCAGACCATCAAAGTTGAAAGGGGTACACTTTTTATTGTTCTTCTATGTCAAATTCTACGAGTATAAGCTTGGTAGATTATTTCGATGCCAATACACCAAGTTTCTATGATAAATGAACAAAACAGGTAAAAGGTCCTTCATAGAGAGAGTTGAGCAACTTCGGACCATGAAAGTTGCTCGGGGTACACTTTTTATTGTTCTTCTATGTGAAATTTTACGTGTATAAAGTTCCTAGATTATTTCGATGTCAAAAGAGCAAGTTTCTATGACAAATGGACAAAACCGTTAAAAGCTCCTTCGTAGAGAGAGTTGAGCAACTTCGGACCATCAAAGTTGCTCGGTGTACAATTTTTATTGTTCTCCTATGTGAAATTTTACGAGTATAAGCTTGCAAGATTATTTCGATGCCAAAACACCAACTTCTATGACAAATGGACAAAACCGTTAAAAGCTCCTCCATAGAGAGAGTTGAGCAACTTTGGACCATCCAAGTTGCTCGGGGTACACTTTTTATTGTTCTTCTATGTCAAATTCTGTGTATAAGCTTACTAGATTATTTAGTTGCCAAAACACCAACTTTCTATGACAAATGGACAAAACCGTTAAAAGCTCATCCATAGAGAGAGTTGAGCAATTTCGGACCATCAAAGTTGCTCGGTGTATACTTTTGATTGTTCTTCTATGTGAAATTCTACAAGTATAAAACTTGCTAGATTATTTTGATGCGGAAATACAAACTTTCTATGACAAATGGACAAAACCGTTAAAACCTCCTCCATAGAGAGAGTTGAGCAACTTCGGACCATCAAAGTTGATAGGGGTACACGTTTTATTATTCTTCTATGTGAAATTTTACGAGTATAAGCTTGCTAGATTATTTCGATGCCAAAACACCAACTTTCTATGACAAATGGACAAAACAGTTAAAAGCTCCTCCATAGAGAGAGTTGAGCAACTACGGACCATCAAAGTTGCTCGTGTACACTTTTTATTGTTCTTCTATGTGAAATTTTATGAGTATAAGCTTCGTAGATTATTTCGATGACAAAACACCAACTTTCTATGACAAATGTACAAAATAGTTAAAAGTGTTAGGATCGTTTCTAGACTTAAGAGGGGGGGTGAATTAAGACTATGTCTACTTTTTAGTTAAAATGGTCTTGATCACAAATAGTATAATATGACAACTCAATGCACAAGATATAGCAAATAAGTTCACAAACAAAACAACAATAAATTTCTAATTTAACCGATTATAGAAACTTGAAGAACCAATTCTTGTAGCACTCCAAATGATGATGAATGTGTAATATAGTCTGCACACTTGAATGAGATAGTTAGTAATAACAACACAATATAAAACAATATGAAAATTTTGTTTTCTTAATCTTTAACACCCTGATTAATCAAACCAATTTCAATTTACTGAATTCTAACTCTTTTGTGATTTTGAAAACTTTTGTTGTCTAAGTAATAATCACAAGTACGAAATAATAAAGAGATAGAGAGATGACACCGAGATTTTTACGTGGTTCCTCAAACTGAGTACATCCACGGCCCTCCTTCAAAGGGACTTGCCAACACCTCCACTATGAATGCACTTCAAAGTACAAGTTACAATCTTGTTGATTTTATGGCTGAATCAACGAACCCTTACAATTCAATAAGCAAATATGATACTTGACTCAATGTGTATAATGGCTTTGGCTCAAGGATGGCTCTTTGATAGCTAGATATGAGAAATAACGTTCAAAGTATGAAAAGCTCAAAGTATGGCTGAGTATTGGCAAGATAGGCTCTCTCAAAAATTGGTTTTAGGAAGATGAGAACTCAAGAGAGTAACAATAGGGCTCAAGAACGTTTTTGGCTTGAAGTTAGAGAGAATAAAGTTAAAACGCAGCAAGCTTTCTTAGTTGGACTTATAGAGAATGATTGATTAAATGGCTTAGGTCCAACGGCTCATTTGAGGTGAGAAAGGAATGATTCTTGGTGAAATCTTTTTGGAGAAGGAAAATGGACGAAAATTAGGTATTGAAGATGTAGGAGAATCGGCTAGGATAGGCTAGTATTTGTGTTTATGGGATTTTGGCTAATCACACATAATTTGACACAATGAAGGTTGGCTTTCCTTTTCAATTCTCCTAAGAGAATTCTTCATGATCTCGTTTCCTTTCTTGTAAGCTTGAATAAGTCTTCATCTTGATCTTGTTTCCTTCTTGAGTGAATCTTCTTGATGTTCCAGAATATCACCAATGGTCAAGATCTCTTCTTATATATAGAAAACCCTCCAACGGTTGGGATTGATCTTCTCCTTGATTTGATGTTGATCTCATGATCTTCGTTTTAGTTGAAATTCGGATTTTCCTTCCATACGGTAGAAAAATGACAATTCCATGCTCTTCTTGTGTTATCTTTCCATAAAACTTGATCACCTTTTGATTCTTTACATATGGAATGCAAGACTTGACCTCTTTCCATAAGAATTGAACCTTTCTTGATCTCTTTCCATAAGAATTGAATTCCTGAACTTTTCATGATTTCTTTCCATATTCCATGCCTACAAACTTTCAAAAGATAATCCAAAAAGGATTTCTAACATTTTTGTCAACACAAGTTAGTTTCCATAAATGAAACACATTATGACAACTATATGAAAGAAAAACGTGCATATATATATGAGAATGTTTTGATCAATTATTAAAGTGCAGATCATAAATATAAGACTAAGATCACATGAATTACCATATATAGAATCAAGGCTACATGAATTAAGTATTTCACACACATATTCAGCCACTTAGCATTTTCGAAATTCATCAAACTTAAGCTTGAAACCTATGCTTCAACATTCTCCCCCTTTTGATAATTTCGAAAATAACTATCTTTGGTTTCTAAGCTCCCCCTTAACTTAGGCTCTCCTCCTCAACGTATACCAAAGATCCTATATTTCTCCCCCTTTAGTTTGGAAATTATGCAAAAGATATCAAACAAGTGATCTCATATTGAGCTGATTTCGAAGAAACTCAAACCTATCTTGGTTTAAAGGCTTGGTAAAAATATCTGCCACTTGATTCATAGTATCAATATACTCAACCTTAATATGACCTTGAGAAACATGATCCCTAAGGAAATGGTGTCTTATCTCAATGTGTTTGGCTTTTGAATGAAGAATGGGGTTCTTAGATAAACTAATTGCACTAGTATTATCACAATAGATGGGGATCTCATCTACACTTACTCCATAATCAGCAAGTTGTTGTTTTAAATAGAGAAGTTGAGCACAACAACTCCCTACGGCCATATATTCAGCCTCGGTGGTGGATAGCGCTACACAACCTTGTTTCTTGGAAAACCAAGAAACCACCATGTTTCCTAGAAATTGAACAGTTCCGGAGGTACTCTTTCTATCTAATCTACTTCCAGCATAGTCCGCATCACTATAAGCATATAATTCATATGAAGACTGCCTATCATACCATAAGCCAAAATTAGATGTATGCTTTAGATATCTAAATATTCTTTTTACGGCTTGATAATGAGTAACTTTAGGAGCACTTTGAAACCTAGCACATAAACATACAGCATGCATGATATTCGGCCTACTACTTGTCAAGTAGAGCAAAGACCCAATCATAGAACGATATAAAGAAGCATCAAAATCAGATTCATGCTCATCCTTTTCTAATCTAGTAGTAACGGACATGGGTGTGGGGGAAGGATTAAGTTTTTCAAACCCAAACTTCACAAACATATCATGCACATATTTAGCTTGATTTAAAAATATTCCTTCCTTACTTTGTTTAACTTGCAGCCCTAGGAAGTAGTTAAGCTCACCCATCATTGACATCTCAAATTCATTTTTCATGCAATTTTCAAATTCCTTAACCAAAGAATCTAAGGTAGAACCAAAAATGATGTCATCTACATAAATTTGAACTAAAAGTAAGTGTCCATTCTTTTCTTTTAAAAACAGAGTGTTATCTACCTTACCCCTTTGAAAATTATTTTCTAATAAAAATGAAGAAAGTCTATCATACCAAGCTCTAGGAGCTTGTTTTAACCCATATAATGCCTTAGACAACTTATACACATGCTCGGGTTTCTTAGGGTTTTCAAAACCAGGGGGTTGTTTTACAAAAACATTTTCATTGATAAAACCATTTAGAAAGGCACTTTTGACATCCATTTGATACAAAGTAAAACCCTTATGACATGCAAATGAAATGAGCAATCTAATGGCTTCTAACCTAGCTACAGGGGCAAATGTCTCTTCATAATCTATACCCTCTTGTTGATTGTACCCTTGTGCAACTAATCTAGCCTTGTTTCTAACCACCACTCCTTGTTCATTCATTTTGTTCCTAAATACCCACTTTGTTCCAATTATTGTTTGATCATTAGGCTTAGGAACTAATTCCCAAACTTTGTTTCTCTCAAACTGTCCTAACTCTTCTTGCATAGCATTGATCCACTCATTATCTACTAGAGCCTCTTTTATGGATTTAGGTTCTACTTGAGAGATAAAATTATATGAATCATGCACATCATGTATGAATGCAAGTTTATCATCCAAATATGCATCATCAAAATTAGTCAAAACACTTAGCACATAATCACTCATATTAGCAAAGTTTGAATGCAAGTGAGATCTTCTAGTCCTAACTCCTTGATTTAAGTCGCCTATGACCAATTCTTTAGGATGCTTATCTTTGTTAGGGATTTGTAACCATGAACTACGTGCTGGTCTTTCATTTATGTTCTCATTTTCAGATCCAGAAGGTTCGACCTCTTGTGTTCTAGTAGGCATAGACTCGGGCGGCTCTTGTATAGACACTTGAGGTATGTTATTTTCAGTTTCCCTAGTTTCTTTAAATGGAAGAATGTCCTCTAAGTCATCATTTACTAGGGGCTGATTACTCTCATCCATATTCTTATCACAACTAGCCATTTCATTTTCAATAAACTTAATGTGAATTGACTCTTCTAGGACCATTAAAGTTGCTCGGGGTACACTTTTTATTGTTCTTCTATGTCAAATTCGACAAGTATAAGCCCGCTAAATTATTTTGATGCGGAAACAGCAAGTTTCTGTGACAAATGGACATAACAGTTAAAAGCTCCTCCATAAAGAGAGTTGAGCAAATTCTGACCATCAAAGTTGCTCGGGGTACACTTTTTATTGTTCTTCTATGTCAAATTCTACGAGTATAAGCTTGCTAGATTATTTCGATGCCAATACACCAAGTTTCTATGATAAATGGACAAAACATTTAAAAGGTCCTTCATAGAGAGAGTTGAGCAACTTCGGACCATGAAAGTTGCTCGGGGTACACTTTTTATTGTTCTTCTATGTGAACTTTTACGAGTATAAAGCTTCCTAGATTATTTCGATGTCAAAAGAGCAAGTTTCTATGACAAATGGACAAAACCGTTAAAAGCTCATCCATAGAGAGAGTTGAGCAACTTCGGACTATCCAAGTTGCTCGGTGTACACTTTTTATTGTTCTCCTATGTGAAATTTTACGAGTATAAGCTTGCTAGATTATTTAGATGCCAAAACACCAACTTTCTATGACAAGTGGACAAAACCGTTAAAAGCTCATCGATAGAGAGAGTTGAGCAACTTCGGACCATCAAAGTTGCTCGGTGTACACTTTTTATTGTTCTTCTATGTGAAATTCAACAAGTATAAAACTTGCTAGATTATTTTGATGCGGAAACACAAACTTTCTATGACAAATGGACAAAACCGTTAAAAGCTCCCCCATAGAGAGAGTTGGGCAATTTCGGACCATCAAAGTTGATAGGGGTACACTTTTTATTGTTCTTCTATGTCAAATTCTACGAGTATAAGCTTGCTAGATTATTTCGATGCCAATACACTAAGTTTCTATGATAAATGGACAAAACAGTTAAAAGGTCCTTCATAGAGAGAGTTGAGCAACTTCGGACCATGAAAGTTGCACGGGGTACACTTTTTATTGTTCTTCTATGTGAAATTTACGAGTATAAAGCTTCCTAGATTATTTCGATGTCAAAAGAGCAACTTTCTATGACAAATGGACAAAACCGTTAAAAGCCCCTTCGTAGAGAGAGTTGAGCAACTTCGGACCATAAAAGTTGCTCAGTGTACACTTTTTATTGTTCTCCTATGTGAAATTTTACGAGTATAAGCTTGCAAGATTATTTCGATGCCAAAACACCAACTTTCTATGACAAATGGACAAAACCGTTAAAAGCTCCAACATAGAGAGAGTCGAGCAACTTTGGACCATTAAAGTTGCTCGGGGTACACTTTTTATTGTTCTTCTATGTCAAATTCTGTGTATAAGCTTACTAGATTATTTAGTTGCCAAAACACCAACTTTCTATGACAAATGGACAAAACCGTTAAAAGCTCATCCATAGAGAGAGTTGAGCAATTTCGGACCATCAAAGTTGCTCGGTGTATACTTTTTATTGTTCTTCTATGTAAAATTCTACAAGTATAAAACTTGCTAGATTGTTTTGATGCGGAAACACAAACTTTCTATGACAAATGGACAAAACCGTTAAAAGCTCCTCCATAGAGAGAGTTGAGCAACTTCGGAACATCAAAGTTGATAGGGGTACACTTTTTATTGTTTTTCTATGCTCGGGGTACACTTTTTATTTTTCTTCTATGTCAAATTCGACAAGTATAAGCCCGCTAGATTATTTTGATGCGGAAACACAAACTTTCTATGACAAATGGACAAAACCGTTAAAAGCTCTTCCATAAAAAGTGTTGAGCAAATTCTGACCATCAAAGTTGCTCGGGGTACACTTTTTATTGTTCTTCTATGTCAAATTCTACGAGTATAAGCTTGCTAGATTGTTTTGATGCGGAAACACAAACTTTCTATGACAAATGGTCAAAACCATTGAAACCTCCTCCATAGAGAGAGTTGAGCAACTTCGGACCATCAAAGTTGATAGGGGTACACGTTTTATTATTCTTCTATGTCAAATTTTACGAGTATAAGCTTGCTAGATTATTTCGATGCCAAAACACCAACTTTCTATGACAAATGGACAAAACAGTTAAAAGCTCCTCCATAGAGAGAGTTGAGCAACTACGGACCATCAAAGTTGCTCGTGTACACTTTTTATTGTTCTTCTATGTGAAATTTTACGAGTATAAAGCTTCCCAGATTATTTCGATGTCAAAAGAGCAACTTTCTATGACAAATGGACAAAACCGTTAAAAGCTCCAACATAGAGAGAGTCGAGCAACTTTGGACCATTAAAGTTGCTCGGGGTACACATTTTATTGTTCTTCAATGTCAAATTCTACAAGTATAAAACTAGCTAGATTATTTTGATGCGGAAACACAAACTTTCTATGACAAATGGACAAAACCGTTAAAAGCTCCTCCATAGAGAGAGTTGAGCAACTTCGGACCATCAAAGTTGATAGGGGTACACTTTTTTTTATTCTTCTATGTCAAATTTTACGAGTATAAGCTTCCTAGATTATTTCGATGCCAAAACACCAAGTTTCTACGAAAAATGGACAAAACAGCTAAAAGCTGCTCCATAGAGAGAGTTGAGCATATTCAGACCATCAAAGATGCTCGGTGTACAATTTTTATTGTTCTTCTATGTGAAATTTCATGCGTATAAGCTTCCTAGATTATTTCGATGTCAAAACACCAATTTCTATGACAAATTGATAAAACGGTTAAAAGCTCCTACACAGAGAGAGTTGAGCAACTTCGGACCATCAAAGTTGCTCGGGTTACACTTTTTATAGTTCTTCTATGTCAAATTCTACGAGTATGAGCTTGTAGACCATTTCGATGTCAAAACACCAACTTTCTATGAAAATTAGATAAAACCGTTAAAAGCACCTCAAGAGAGAGAGTTGAGCAACTTCAGACCATCAAAGTTGCTCGGTGTACACTTTTTATTGTTCTTCTATGTGGAATTTTACGAGTATAAGCTTCCTAGATTATTTCGATGTCAAAACAGCAAGTTTCTGTGACAAATGGACATAACAGTTAAAAGCTCCTCCATAAAGAGAGTTGAGCAAATTCTGACCATCAAAGTTGCTTAGGGTACACTTTTTATTATTCTTCTATGTCAAATTCTACGAGTATAAGCTTGCTAGAGTATTTCGATGCCAATACACCAAGTTTCTATGATAAATGGACAAAACAGTTAAAAGGTCCTTCATAGAGAGAGTTGAGCAGCTTCGGACCATGAAAGTTGCCCGGGGTACCCTTTTTATTGTTCTTCTATGTGAAATTTTACTAGTATAAAGCTTCCTAGATTATTTCGATGTCAAAAGAGCAACTTTCTATGACAAATGGACAAAACCGTTAAAAGCCCCTTCGTAGAGAGAGTTGGGCAACTTCGGACCATGAAAGTTGCACGGGGTACACTTTTTATTGTTCTTCTATGTGAAATTTTACGAGTATAAAGCTTCCTAGATTATTTCGATGTCAAAAGAGCAACTTTCTATGACAAATGGACAAAACCGTTAAAATCCCCTTCGTAGAGAGAGTTGAGCAACTTCGGACCATGAAAGTTGCTCGGTGTACACTTTTTATTGTTCTCCTATGTGAAATTGTACGAGTATAAGCTTGCAAGATTATTTCGATGCCAAAACACCAACTTTCTATGACAAATGGACAAAACCGTTAAAAGCTCCAACATAGAGAGAGTCGAGCAACTTTGGACCATTAAAGTTGCTCGGGGTACACTTTTTATTGTTCTTCTATGTCAAATTCTGTGTATCAGCTTACTAGATTATTTAGTTGCCAAAACACCAACTTTCTATGACAAATGGACAAAACCGTTAAAAGCTCATCCATAGAGAGAGTTGAGCAATTTCGGACCATCAAAGTTGCTCGGTGTATACTTTTTATTGTTCTTCTATGTAAAATTCTACAAGTATAAAACTTGCTAGATTGTTTTGATGCGGAAACACAAACTTTCTATGACAAATGGACAAAACCGTTAAAACCTCATCCATAGAGAGAGTTGAGCAATTTATTGTTCTTCTATGTGAAATTTTACGAGTATAAGCTTCCTAGATTATTTCGATGTCAAAACAGCAAGTTTCTGTGACAAATGGACATAACAGTTAAAAGCTCCTCCATAAAGGGAGTTGAGCAAATTCTGACCATCAAAGTTGCTCGCGGTACACTTTTTATTGTTCTTTTATGTCAAATTCTACGAGTATAAGCTTGCTAGATTATTTCGATGCCAATACAACAAGTTTCTATGATAAATGGACAAAATTGTTAAAAGGTCCTTCATAGAGAGAGTTGAGCAACTTCGGACCATGAAAGTTGCTCGGGGTACACTTTTTATTGTTCTTATATGTGAAATTTAACGAGTATAAAGCTTCCTAGATTATTTCGATGTCAAAAGAGCAAGTTTCTATGACAAATGGATAAAACCGTTAAAAGCTCATCCGTAGAGAGAGTTGAGCAACTTCGGACTATCCAAGTTGCTCGGTGTACACTTTTTATTGTTCTCCTATGTGAAATTTTACGAGTATAAGCTTGCTAGATTACTTAGATGCCAAAACACCAACTTTCTATGACAAATTGACAAAACCGTTAAAAGCTCATCCATAGAGAGATTTGAGCAACTTCGGACCATGAAAGTTGATCGGTGTACACTTTTTATTGTTCTTCTATGTGAAATTCTACAAGAATAAAACTTGCTAGATTATTTTAATGCGGAAACACAAACTTTCTATGACAAATGGACAAAACCGTTAAAAGCTCCTCCATAGAGAGAGTTGAGCAACTTCGGACCATCAAAGTTGATAGGGGTACACTTTTTATTGTTCTTCTATGTCAAATTTTACGAGTATAAGCTTCCTAGATTATTTCGATGCCAAAACACCAAGTTTCTACGAAAAATGGATAAAACAGCTAAAAGCTCCCCCATAGAGAGAGTTGAGCATATTCCGACCATCAAAGTTGCACGGGTTAATGATTTGTCATCGAAATAATCTTGGAAGCTTATGCTCGGTGTACAATTTTTATTGTTCTTCTATGTGAAATTTCATACGTATAAGCTTCCAAGATTATTTCGATGTCAAAACACCAATTTCTATGACAAATTGACAAAACGGTTAAAAGCTCCTACACAGAGAGAGTTGAGCAACTTCGGACCATCAAAGTTGCACGGGTTACACTTTTTATTGTTCTTCTATGTCAAATTCTACGAGTATGAGCTTGTAGACTATTTCGATGCCAAAACACCAACTTTCTATGAAAATTAGATAAAACCGTTAAAAGCACCTCAAGAGAGAGAGTTGAGCAACTTCAGACCATCAAAGTTGCTCGGTGTACACTTTTTATTGTTCTTCTATGTGGAATTTTACGAGTATAAGCTTCCTAGATTATTTCGATGTCAAAACAGCAAGTTTCTGTGACAAATGGACATAACAGTTAAAAGCTCCTCCATAAAGAGAGTTGAGCAAATTCTGACCATCAAAGTTGCTTAGGGTACACTTTTTATTATTCTTCTATGTCAAATTCTACGAGTATAAGCTTGCTAGAGTATTTCGATGCCAATACACCAAGTTTCTATGATAAATGGACAAAACAGTTAAAAGGTCCTTCATAGAGAGACTTGAGCAACTTCGGACCATGAAAGTTGCCCGGGGTACACTTTTTATTGTTCTTCTATGTGGAATTTTACGAGTATAAAGCTTCCTAGATTATTTCGATGTCAAAAGAGCAACTTTCTATGACAAATGGACAAAACCGTTAAAAGCCCCTTCGTAGAGAGAGTTGGGCAACTTCGGACCATGAAAGTTGCACGGGGTACACTTTTTATTGTTCTTCTATGCGAAATTTTACGAGTATAAAGCTTCCTAGATTATTTCGATGTCAAAAGAGCAACTTTCTATGACAAATGGACAAAACCGTTAAAATCCCCTTCGTAGAGAGAGTTGAGCAACTTCGGACCATGAAAGTTGCTCGGTGTACACTTTTTATTGTTCTCCTATGTGAAATTGTACGAGTATAAGCTTGCAAGATTATTTCGATGCCAAAACACCAACTTTCTATGACAAATGGACAAAACCGTTAAAAGCTCCAACATAGAGAGAGTCGAGCAACTTTGGACCATTAAAGTTGCTCGGGGTACACTTTTTATTGTTCTTCTATGTCAAATTCTGTGTATCAGCTTACTAGATTATTTAGTTGCCAAAACACCAACTTTCTATGACAAATGGACAAAACCGTTAAAAGCTCATCCATAGAGAGAGTTGAGCAATTTCGGACCATCAAAGTTGCTCGGTGTATACTTTTTATTGTTCTTCTATGTAAAATTCTACAAGTATAAAACTTGCTAGATTGTTTTGATGCGGAAACACAAACTTTCTATGACAAATGGACAAAACCGTTAAAACCTCCTCCATAGAGAGAGTTGAGCAATTTATTGTTCTTCTATGTGAAATTTTACGAGTATAAGCTTCCTAGATTATTTCGATGTCAAAACAGCAAGTTTCTGTGACAAATGGACATAACAGTTAAAAGCTCCTCCATAAAGGGAGTTGAGCAAATTCTGACCATCAAAGTTGCTCGCGGTACACTTTTTATTGTTCTTTTATGTCAAATTCTACGAGTATAAGCTTGCTAGATTATTTCGATGCCAATACAACAAGTTTCTATGATAAATGGACAAAACTGTTAAAAGGTCCTTCATAGAGAGAGTTGAGCAACTTCGGACCATGAATGTTGCTTGGGGTACACTTTTTATTGTTCTTATATGTGAAATTTAACGAGTATAAAGCTTCCTAGATTATTTCGATGTCAAAAGAGCAAGTTTCTATGACAAATGGATAAAACCGTTAAAAGCTCATCCGTAGAGAGAGTTGAGCAACTTCGGACTATCCAAGTTGCTCGGTGTACACTTTTTATTGTTCTCCTATGTGAAATTTTACGAGTATAAGCTTGCTAGATTACTTAGATGCCAAAACACCAACTTTCTATGACAAATGGACAAAACCGTTAAAAGCTCATCCATAGAGAGATTTGAGCAACTTCGGACCATGAAAGTTGCTCGGTGTACACTTTTTATTGTTCTTCTATGTGAAATTCTACAAGAATAAAACTTGCTAGATTATTTTGATGCGGAAACAGAAACTTTCTATGACAAATGGACAAAACCGTTAAAAGCTCTTCCATAGAGAGAGTTGAGAAATTCGGACCATCAAAGTTGATAGGGGTACACTTTTTATTGTTCTTCTATGTCAAATTTTACGAGTATACGCTTCCTAGATTATTTCGATGCCAAAACACCAAGTTTCTATGACAAATCTACAAAACAGCTAAAAGCTCCTCCATAGAGAGAGTTGAGCATATTCAGACCATCAAAGATGATCGGTGTACAATTTTCATTGTTCTTCTATGTGAAATTTTATGCGTATAAGCTTCCTAGATTATTTCGATGTCAAAACACCAATTTCTATGACAAATGGACAAAACGGTTAAAAGCTCCAATACAGAGAGAGTTGAGCAACTTCGGACCATCAAAGTTGCTCGGGGTACACTTTTTATTGTTCTTCTATGTCAAATTCTACGAGTATGAGCTTGTAGACTATTTCGATGCCAAAACACCAACTTTCTGTGAATATTAGATAAAACCGTTAAAAGCACCTTAAGAGAGAGAGTTGAGCAAATTCAGACCATCAAAATTGCTCGGTGTATAGTTTTCATTGTTCTTCTATGTGAAATTTTATGCGTATAAGCTTCCTAGATTATTTCGATGTCAAAACAGCAAGTTTCTGTGACAAATGGACATAACAGTTAAAAGCTCCTCCATAAAGGGAGTTGAGCAAATTCTGACCATCAAAGTTGCTCGGGGTACACTTTTTATTGTTCTTTTATGTCAAATTCTACGAGTATAAGCTTGCTAGATTATTTCGATGCCAATACAACAAGTTTCTATGATAAATGGACAAAACAGTTAAAAGGTCCTTCATAGAGAGAGTTGAGAAACTTCGGACCATGAAAGTTGCTCGGGGTACACTTTTTATTGTTCTTCTATGTGAAATTTAACGAGTATAAAGCTTCCTAGATTATTTCGATGTCAAAAGAGCAAGTTTCTATGACAAATGGATAAAACCGTTAAAAGCTCATCCGTAGAGAGAGTTGAGCAACTTCGGACTATCCAAGTTGCTCGGTGTACACTTTTTATTGTTCTCCTATGTGAAATTTTACGAGTATAAGCTTGCTAGATTATTTAGATGCCAAAACACCAATTTCTATGACAAATGGACAAAACCGTTAAAAGCTCATCCATGGAGAGAGTTGAGCAACTTCGGACCATCAAAGTTGCTCGGTGTACACTTTTTATTCTTCTTCTATGTGAAATTCAACAAGTATAAAACTTGCTAGATTATTTTAATGCGGAAACACAAACTTTCTATGACAAATGGACAAAACCGTTAAAAGCTCCTCCATAGAGAGAGTTGAGCAACTTCGGACCATCAAAGTTGAAAGGGGTACACTTTTTATTGTTCTTCTATGTCAAATTCTACAAGTATAAGCTTGGTAGATTATTTCGATGCCAATACACCAAGTTTCTATGATAAATGGACAAAACAGTTAAAAGGTCCTTCATAGAGAGAGTTGAGCAACATCGGACCATGAAAGTTGCTCGGGGTACACTTTTTATTGTTCTTCTATGTGAAATTTTACGTGTATAAAGTTCCTAGATTATTTCGATGTCAAAAGAGCAAGTTTGTATGACAAATGGACAAAACCGTTAAAAGCTTCTCCGTAGAGAGAGTTGAGCAACTTCGGACCATCAAAGTTGCTCGCTGTACACTTTTTATTGTTCTCCTATGTGAAATTTTACGAGTATAAGCTTGCAAGATTATTTCGATGCCAAAACACCAACTTTCTATGACAAATGGACAAAACCGTTAAAAGCTCCTCCATAGAGAGAGTTGAGCAACTTTGGACCATCCAAGTTGCTCGGGGTACACTTTTTATTGTTCTTCTATGTCAAATTCTGTGTATAAGCTTACTAGATTATTTAGTTGCCAAAACACCAACTTTCTATGACAAATGGACAAAACCGTTAAAAGCTCATCCATAGAGAGAGTTGAGCAATTTCGGACCATCAAAGTTGCTCGGTGTATACTTTTGATTGTTCTTCTATGTGAAATTCTACAAGTATAAAACTTGCTAGATTATTTTGATGCGGAAATACAAACTTTCTATGACAAATGGACAAAACCGTTAAAACCTCCTCCATAGAGAGAGTTGAGCAACTTCGGACCATCAAAGTTGATAGGGGTACACGTTTTATTATTCTTCTATGTCAAATTTTACGAGTATAAGCTTGCTAGATTATTTCGATGCCAAAACACCAACTTTCTATGACAAATGGACAAAACCGTTAAAAGCTCCTCCATAGAGAGAGTTGAGCAACTACGGACAATCAAAGTTGCTCGTGTACACTTTTTATTGTTCTTCTATGTGAAATTTTATGAGTATAAGCTTCGTAGATTATTTCGATGACAAAACACCAACTTTCTATGACAAATGTACAAAATAGTTAAAAGCTCCTCCATAAAGAGTGTTGAGCAAATTCTGACAATCAAATTTGCTCGGGGTACACTTTTTATTGTTCTTCTATATCAATTTCTACGAGTATAAGCTTGCTAGATTATTTTGAGGCCAATACACCAAGTTTCTATAATAAATGGACAAAACAGTTAAAAGGTCCTTCATAGAGAGAGTAGAGCAACTTCGGACCATGAAAGTTGCTCGGGGTACACTTTTTATTGTTCTTCTATGTGAAATTTTACGAGTATAAAGCTTCCTAGATTATTTCGATGTCAAAAGAGCAAGTTTCTATGACAAATGGACAAAACCGTTAAAAGCTCCTCCGTAGAGAGAGTTGAGCAACTTCGGACCATCAAAGTTGCTCGGTGTACACTTTTTATTGTTCTCATATGTGAAATTTTACGAGTATAAGCTTCTTAGATTATTTTGATGTCAAAACAACAAGTTTCAATGACAAATGGACAAAACAGTTAAAAGCTCTTTCATAGAGAGAGTTGAGCAACTTCGGACCATTAAAGTTGCTCGGGGTACACTTTTTATTGTTCTTCTATGTCAAATTCGACAAGTATAAGCCCGCTAGATTATTTTGATGCGGAAACACAAACTTTCTATGACAAATGGACAAAACCGTTAAAAGCTCCTCCATAAAGAGAGTTGAGCAAATTCTGACCATCAAAGTTGCTCGGGGTACACTTTTTATTGTTCTTCTATGTCAAATTCTACGAGTATAAGCTTGCTAGATTATTTCGATGCCAATACACCAAGTTTCTATGATAAATGGACAAACATTTAAAAGGTCCTTCATAGAGAGAGTTGAGCAACTTCGGACCATGAAAGTTGCTCGGGGTACACTTTTTATTGTTCTTCTATGTGAAATTTTACGAGTATAAAGCTTCCTAGATTATTTCGATGTCAAAAGAGCAAGTTTCTATGACAAATGGACAAAACTGTTAAAAGCTCATCCATAGAGAGAGTTGAGCAACTTCGGACTATCCAAGTTGCTCGGTGTACACTTTTTATTGTTCTCCTATGTGAAATTTTACGAGTATAAGCTTGCTAGATTATTTAGATGCCAAAACACCAACTTTCTATGACAAGTGGACAAAACCGTTAAAAGCTCATCGATAGAGAGAGTTGAGCAACTTCGGACCATCAAAGTTGCTCGGTGTACACTTTTTATTGTTCTTCTATGTCAAATTCAACAAGTATAAAACTTGCTAGATTATTTTGATGCGGAAACACAAACTTTCTATGACAAATGGACAAAACCGTTAAAAGCTCCCCCATAGAGAGAGTTGGGCAATTTCGGACCATCAAAGTTGATAGGGGTACACTTTTTATTGTTCTTCTATGTCAAATTCTACGAGTATAAGCTTGCTAGATTATTTCGATGCCAATACACTAAGTTTCTATGATAAATGGACAAAACGGTTAAAAGGTCCTTCAAAGAGAGAGTTGAGCAACTTCGGACCATGAAAGTTGCACGGGGTACACTTTTTATTGTTCTTCTATGTGAAATTTTACGAGTATAAAGCTTCCTAGATTATTTCGATGTCAAAAGAGCAATTTTCTATGACAAATGGACAAAACCGTTAAAAGCCCCTTCGTAGAGAGAGTTGAGCAACTTCGGACCATGAAAGTTGCTCGGTGTACACTTTTTATTGTTCTCCTATGTGAAATTTTACGAGTATAATCTTGCAAGATTATTTCGATGCCAAAACACCAACTTTCTATGACAAATGGACAAAACCGTTAAAAGCTCCAACATAGAGAGAGTCGAGCAACTTTGGACCATTAAAGTTGCTCGGGGTACACTTTTTATTGTTCTTCTATGTCAAATTCAGTGTATAAGCTTACTAGATTATTTAGTTGCCAAAACACCAACTTTCTATGACAAATGGACAAAACCGTTAAAAGCTCATCCATAGAGAGAGTTGAGCAATTTCGGACCATCAAAGTTGCTCGGTGTATACTTTTGATTGTTCTTCTATGTGAAATTCTACAAGTATAAAACTTGCTAGATTATTTTGATGCGGAAATACAAACTTTCTATGACAAATGGACAAAACCGTTAAAAGCTCATCCATAGAGAGAGTTGAGCAATTTCGGACCATCAAAGTTGCTCGGTGTATACTTTTGATTGTTCTTCTATGTGAAATTCTACAAGTATAAAACTTGCTAGATTATTTTGATGCGGAAATACAAACTTTCTATGACAAATGGACAAAACCGTTAAAACCTCCTCCATAGAGAGAGTTGAGCAACTTCGGACCATCAAAGTTGATAGGGGTACACGTTTTATTATTCTTCTATGTCAAATTTTACGAGTATAAGCTTGCTAGATTATTTCGATGCCAAAACACCAACTTTCTATGACAAATGGACAAAACCGTTAAAAGCTCCTCCATAGAGAGAGTTGAGCAACTACGGACCATCAAAGTTGCTCGTGTACACTTTTTATTGTTCTTCTATGTGAAATTTTATGAGTATAAGCTTCGTAGATTATTTCGATGACAAAACAACAACTTTCTATGACAAATGTACAAAATAGTTAAAAGCTCCTCCATAAAGAGTGTTGAGCAAATTCTGACAATCAAATTTGCTCGGGGTACACTTTTTATTGTTCTTCTATATCAATTTCTACGAGTATAAGCTTGCTAGATTATTTTGAGGCCAATACACCAAGTTTCTATAATAAATGGACAAAACAGTTAAAAGGTCCTTCATAGAGAGAGTAGAGCAACTTCGGACCATGAAAGTTGCTCGGGGTACACTTTTTATTGTTCTTCTATGTGAAATTTTACGAGTATAAAGCTTCCAAGATTATTTCGATGTCAAAAGAGCAAGTTTCTATGACAAAATGGACAAAACCTTTAAAATCTCCTTCGTAGTTAGAGTTGAGCAACTTCGGACCATCAAAGTTGCTCGGTGTACACTTTTTATTGTTCTTCTATGTGAAATTTTACGAGTATAAGCTTCTTAGATTATTTTGATGTCAAAACAACAAGTTTCAATGACAAATGGACAAAACAGTTAAAAGCTCTTTCATAGAGAGAGTTGAGCAACTTCGGACCATTAAAGTTGCTCGGGGTACACTTTTTATTGTTCTTCTATATCAATTTCTACGCGTATAAGCTTGCTAGATTATTTTGAGGCCAATACACCAAGTTTCTATAATAAATGGACAAAACAGTTAAAAGGTCCTTCATAGAGAGAGTAGAGCAACTTCGGACCATGAAAGTTGCTCGGGGTACACTTTTTATTGTTCTTCTATGTGAAATTTTACGAGTATAAAGCTTCCTAGATTATTTCGATGTCAAAAGAGCAAGTTTCTATGACAAATGGACAAAACCGTTAAAAGCTCCTCCGTAGAGAGAGTTGAGCAACTTCGGACCATCCAAGTTGCTCGGTGTACACTTTTTATTGTTCTCATATGTGAAATTTTACGAGTATAAGCTTCTTAGATTATTTTGATGTCAAAACAACAAGTTTCTATGACAAATGGACAAAACAGTTAAAAGCTCTTTCATAGAGAGAGTTGAGCAACTTCGGACCATTAAAGTTGCTCGGGGTACACTTTTTATTGTTCTTCTATGTCAAATTCGACAAGTATAAGCCCGCTAGATTATTTTGATGCGGAAACACAAACTTTCTATGACAAATGGACAAAACCGTTAAAAGCTCCTCCATAAAGAGAGTTGAGCAAATTCTGACCATCAAAGTTGCTCGGGGTACACTTTTTATTGTTCTTCTATGTCAAATTCTACGAGTATAAGCTTGCTAGATTATTTCGATGCCAATACACCAAGTTTCTATGATAAATGGACAAACATTTAAAAGGTCCTTCATAGAGAGAGTTGAGCAACTTCGGACCATGAAAGTTGCTCGGGGTACACTTTTTATTGTTCTTCTATGTGAAATTTTACGAGTATAAAGCTTCCTAGATTATTTCGATGTCAAAAGAGCAAGTTTCTATGACAAATGGACAAAACTGTTAAAAGCTCATCCATAGAGAGAGTTGAGCAACTTCGGACTATCCAAGTTGCTCGGTGTACACTTTTTATTGTTCTCCTATGTGAAATTTTACGAGTATAAGCTTGCTAGATTATTTAGATGCCAAAACACCAACTTTCTATGACAAGTGGACAAAACCGTTAAAAGCTCATCGATAGAGAGAGTTGAGCAACTTCGGACCATCAAAGTTGCTCGGTGTACACTTTTTATTGTTCTTCTATGTCAAATTCAACAAGTATAAAACTTGCTAGATTATTTTGATGCGGAAACACAAACTTTCTATGACAAATGGACAAAACCGTTAAAAGCTCCCCCATAGAGAGAGTTGGGCAATTTCGGACCATCAAAGTTGATAGGGGTACACTTTTTATTGTTCTTCTATGTCAAATTCTACGAGTATAAGCTTGCTAGATTATTTCGATGCCAATACACTAAGTTTCTATGATAAATGGACAAAACGGTTAAAAGGTCCTTCAAAGAGAGAGTTGAGCAACTTCGGACCATGAAAGTTGCACGGGGTACACTTTTTATTGTTCTTCTATGTGAAATTTTACGAGTATAAAGCTTCCTAGATTATTTCGATGTCAAAAGAGCAATTTTCTATGACAAATGGACAAAACCGTTAAAAGCCCCTTCGTAGAGAGAGTTGAGCAACTTCGGACCATGAAAGTTGCTCGGTGTACACTTTTTATTGTTCTCCTATGTGAAATTTTACGAGTATAATCTTGCAAGATTATTTCGATGCCAAAACACCAACTTTCTATGACAAATGGACAAAACCGTTAAAAGCTCCAACATAGAGAGAGTCGAGCAACTTTGGACCATTAAAGTTGCTCGGGGTACACTTTTTATTGTTCTTCTATGTCAAATTCAGTGTATAAGCTTACTAGATTATTTAGTTGCCAAAACACCAACTTTCTATGACAAATGGACAAAACCGTTAAAAGCTCATCCATAGAGAGAGTTGAGCAATTTCGGACCATCAAAGTTGCTCGGTGTATACTTTTGATTGTTCTTCTATGTGAAATTCTACAAGTATAAAACTTGCTAGATTATTTTGATGCGGAAATACAAACTTTCTATGACAAATGGACAAAACCGTTAAAAGCTCATCCATAGAGAGAGTTGAGCAATTTCGGACCATCAAAGTTGCTCGGTGTATACTTTTGATTGTTCTTCTATGTGAAATTCTACAAGTATAAAACTTGCTAGATTATTTTGATGCGGAAATACAAACTTTCTATGACAAATGGACAAAACCGTTAAAACCTCCTCCATAGAGAGAGTTGAGCAACTTCGGACCATCAAAGTTGATAGGGGTACACGTTTTATTATTCTTCTATGTCAAATTTTACGAGTATAAGCTTGCTAGATTATTTCGATGCCAAAACACCAACTTTCTATGACAAATGGACAAAACCGTTAAAAGCTCCTCCATAGAGAGAGTTGAGCAACTACGGACCATCAAAGTTGCTCGTGTACACTTTTTATTGTTCTTCTATGTGAAATTTTATGAGTATAAGCTTCGTAGATTATTTCGATGACAAAACAACAACTTTCTATGACAAATGTACAAAATAGTTAAAAGCTCCTCCATAAAGAGTGTTGAGCAAATTCTGACAATCAAATTTGCTCGGGGTACACTTTTTATTGTTCTTCTATATCAATTTCTACGAGTATAAGCTTGCTAGATTATTTTGAGGCCAATACACCAAGTTTCTATAATAAATGGACAAAACAGTTAAAAGGTCCTTCATAGAGAGAGTAGAGCAACTTCGGACCATGAAAGTTGCTCGGGGTACACTTTTTATTGTTCTTCTATGTGAAATTTTACGAGTATAAAGCTTCCAAGATTATTTCGATGTCAAAAGAGCAAGTTTCTATGACAAAATGGACAAAACCTTTAAAATCTCCTTCGTAGTTAGAGTTGAGCAACTTCGGACCATCAAAGTTGCTCGGTGTACACTTTTTATTGTTCTTCTATGTGAAATTTTACGAGTATAAGCTTCTTAGATTATTTTGATGTCAAAACAACAAGTTTCAATGACAAATGGACAAAACAGTTAAAAGCTCTTTCATAGAGAGAGTTGAGCAACTTCGGACCATTAAAGTTGCTCGGGGTACACTTTTTATTGTTCTTCTATGTCAAATTCGATAAGTATAAGCCCGCTAGATTATTTTGATGCGGAAACACAAACTTTCTATGACAAATGGACAAAACCGTTAAAAGCTCCTCCATAAAGAGAGTTGAGCAAATTCTGACCATCAAAGTTGCTCGGGGTACACTTTTTATTGTTCTTCTATGTCAAATTCTACGAGTATAAGCTTGCTAGATTATTTCGATGCCAATACACCAAGTTTCTATGATAAATGGACAAACATTTAAAAGGTCCTTCATAGAGAGAGTTGAGCAACTTCGGACCATGAAAGTTGCTCGGGGTACACTTTTTATTGTTCTTCTATGTGAAATTTTACGAGTATAAAGCTTCCTAGATTATTTCGATGTCAAAAGAGCAAGTTTCTATGACAAATGGACAAAACTGTTAAAAGCTCATCCATAGAGAGAGTTGAGCAACTTCGGACTATCCAAGTTGCTCGGTGTACACTTTTTATTGTTCTCCTATGTGAAATTTTACGAGTATAAGCTTGCTAGATTATTTAGATGCCAAAACACCAACTTTCTATGACAAGTGGACAAAACCGTTAAAAGCTCATCGATAGAGAGAGTTGAGCAACTTCGGACCATCAAAGTTGCTCGGTGTACACTTTTTATTGTTCTTCTATGTCAAATTCAACAAGTATAAAACTTGCTAGATTATTTTGATGCGGAAACACAAACTTTCTATGACAAATGGACAAAACCGTTAAAAGCTCCCCCATAGAGAGAGTTGGGCAATTTCGGACCATCAAAGTTGATAGGGGTACACTTTTTATTGTTCTTCTATGTCAAATTCTACGAGTATAAGCTTGCTAGATTATTTCGATGCCAATACACTAAGTTTCTATGATAAATGGACAAAACGGTTAAAAGGTCCTTCAAAGAGAGAGTTGAGCAACTTCGGACCATGAAAGTTGCACGGGGTACACTTTTTATTGTTCTTCTATGTGAAATTTTACGAGTATAAAGCTTCCTAGATTATTTCGATGTCAAAAGAGCAATTTTCTATGACAAATGGACAAAACCGTTAAAAGCCCCTTCGTAGAGAGAGTTGAGCAACTTCGGACCATGAAAGTTGCTCGGTGTACACTTTTTATTGTTCTCCTATGTGAAATTTTACGAGTATAATCTTGCAAGATTATTTCGATGCCAAAACACCAACTTTCTATGACAAATGGACAAAACCGTTAAAAGCTCCAACATAGAGAGAGTCGAGCAACTTTGGACCATTAAAGTTGCTCGGGGTACACTTTTTATTGTTCTTCTATGTCAAATTCAGTGTATAAGCTTACTAGATTATTTAGTTGCCAAAACACCAACTTTCTATGACAAATGGACAAAACCGTTAAAAGCTCATCCATAGAGAGAGTTGAGCAATTTCGGACCATCAAAGTTGCTCGGTGTATACTTTTGATTGTTCTTCTATGTGAAATTCTACAAGTATAAAACTTGCTAGATTATTTTGATGCGGAAATACAAACTTTCTATGACAAATGGACAAAACCGTTAAAAGCTCATCCATAGAGAGAGTTGAGCAATTTCGGACCATCAAAGTTGCTCGGTGTATACTTTTGATTGTTCTTCTATGTGAAATTCTACAAGTATAAAACTTGCTAGATTATTTTGATGCGGAAATACAAACTTTCTATGACAAATGGACAAAACCGTTAAAACCTCCTCCATAGAGAGAGTTGAGCAACTTCGGACCATCAAAGTTGATAGGGGTACACGTTTTATTATTCTTCTATGTCAAATTTTACGAGTATAAGCTTGCTAGATTATTTCGATGCCAAAACACCAACTTTCTATGACAAATGGACAAAACCGTTAAAAGCTCCTCCATAGAGAGAGTTGAGCAACTACGGACCATCAAAGTTGCTCGTGTACACTTTTTATTGTTCTTCTATGTGAAATTTTATGAGTATAAGCTTCGTAGATTATTTCGATGACAAAACAACAACTTTCTATGACAAATGTACAAAATAGTTAAAAGCTCCTCCATAAAGAGTGTTGAGCAAATTCTGACAATCAAATTTGCTCGGGGTACACTTTTTATTGTTCTTCTATATCAATTTCTACGAGTATAAGCTTGCTAGATTATTTTGAGGCCAATACACCAAGTTTCTATAATAAATGGACAAAACAGTTAAAAGGTCCTTCATAGAGAGAGTAGAGCAACTTCGGACCATGAAAGTTGCTCGGGGTACACTTTTTATTGTTCTTCTATGTGAAATTTTACGAGTATAAAGCTTCCAAGATTATTTCGATGTCAAAAGAGCAAGTTTCTATGACAAAATGGACAAAACCTTTAAAATCTCCTTCGTAGTTAGAGTTGAGCAACTTCGGACCATCAAAGTTGCTCGGTGTACACTTTTTATTGTTCTTCTATGTGAAATTTTACGAGTATAAGCTTCTTAGATTATTTTGATGTCAAAACAACAAGTTTCAATGACAAATGGACAAAACAGTTAAAAGCTCTTTCATAGAGAGAGTTGAGCAACTTCGGACCATTAAAGTTGCTCGGGGTACACTTTTTATTGTTCTTCTATGTCAAATTCGACAAGTATAAGCCCGCTAGATTATTTTGATGCGGAAACACAAACTTTCTATGACAAATGGACAAAACCGTTAAAAGCTCCTCCATAAAGAGAGTTGAGCAAATTCTGACCATCAAAGTTGCTCGGGGTACACTTTTTATTGTTCTTCTATGTCAAATTCTACGAGTATAAGCTTGCTAGATTATTTCGATGCCAATACACCAAGTTTCTATGATAAATGGACAAACATTTAAAAGGTCCTTCATAGAGAGAGTTGAGCAACTTCGGACCATGAAAGTTGCTCGGGGTACACTTTTTATTGTTCTTCTATGTGAAATTTTACGAGTATAAAGCTTCCTAGATTATTTCGATGTCAAAAGAGCAAGTTTCTATGACAAATGGACAAAACTGTTAAAAGCTCATCCATAGAGAGAGTTGAGCAACTTCGGACTATCCAAGTTGCTCGGTGTACACTTTTTATTGTTCTCCTATGTGAAATTTTACGAGTATAAGCTTGCTAGATTATTTAGATGCCAAAACACCAACTTTCTATGACAAGTGGACAAAACCGTTAAAAGCTCATCGATAGAGAGAGTTGAGCAACTTCGGACCATCAAAGTTGCTCGGTGTACACTTTTTATTGTTCTTCTATGTCAAATTCAACAAGTATAAAACTTGCTAGATTATTTTGATGCGGAAACACAAACTTTCTATGACAAATGGACAAAACCGTTAAAAGCTCCCCCATAGAGAGAGTTGGGCAATTTCGGACCATCAAAGTTGATAGGGGTACACTTTTTATTGTTCTTCTATGTCAAATTCTACGAGTATAAGCTTGCTAGATTATTTCGATGCCAATACACTAAGTTTCTATGATAAATGGACAAAACGGTTAAAAGGTCCTTCAAAGAGAGAGTTGAGCAACTTCGGACCATGAAAGTTGCACGGGGTACACTTTTTATTGTTCTTCTATGTGAAATTTTACGAGTATAAAGCTTCCTAGATTATTTCGATGTCAAAAGAGCAATTTTCTATGACAAATGGACAAAACCGTTAAAAGTCCCTTCGTAGAGAGAGTTGAGCAACTTCGGACCATGAAAGTTGCTCGGTGTACACTTTTTATTGTTCTCCTATGTGAAATTTTACGAGTATAATCTTGCAAGATTATTTCGATGCCAAAACACCAACTTTCTATGACAAATGGACAAAACCATTAAAAGCTCCAACATAGAGAGAGTCGAGCAACTTTGGACCATTAAAGTTGCTCGGGGTACACTTTTTATTGTTCTTCTATGTCAAATTCAGTGTATAAGCTTACTAGATTATTTAGTTGCCAAAACACCAACTTTCTATGACAAATGGACAAAACCGTTAAAAGCTCATCCATAGAGAGAGTTGAGCAATTTCGGACCATCAAAGTTGCTCGGTGTATACTTTTGATTGTTCTTCTATGTGAAATTCTACAAGTATAAAACTTGCTAGATTATTTTGATGCGGAAATACAAACTTTCTATGACAAATGGACAAAACCGTTAAAAGCTCATCCATAGAGAGAGTTGAGCAATTTCGGACCATCAAAGTTGCTCGGTGTATACTTTTGATTGTTCTTCTATGTGAAATTCTACAAGTATAAAACTTGCTAGATTATTTTGATGCGGAAATACAAACTTTCTATGACAAATGGACAAAACCGTTAAAACCTCCTCCATAGAGAGAGTTGAGCAACTTCGGACCATCAAAGTTGATAGGGGTACACGTTTTATTATTCTTCTATGTCAAATTTTACGAGTATAAGCTTGCTAGATTATTTCGATGCCAAAACACCAACTTTCTATGACAAATGGACAAAACCGTTAAAAGCTCCTCCATAGAGAGAGTTGAGCAACTACGGACCATCAAAGTTGCTCGTGTACACTTTTTATTGTTCTTCTATGTGAAATTTTATGAGTATAAGCTTCGTAGATTATTTCGATGACAAAACAACAACTTTCTATGACAAATGTACAAAATAGTTAAAAGCTCCTCCATAAAGAGTGTTGAGCAAATTCTGACAATCAAATTTGCTCGGGGTACACTTTTTATTGTTCTTCTATATCAATTTCTACGAGTATAAGCTTGCTAGATTATTTTGAGGCCAATACACCAAGTTTCTATAATAAATGGACAAAACAGTTAAAAGGTCCTTCATAGAGAGAGTAGAGCAACTTCGGACCATGAAAGTTGCTCGGGGTACACTTTTTATTGTTCTTCTATGTGAAATTTTACGAGTATAAAGCTTCCAAGATTATTTCGATGTCAAAAGAGCAAGTTTCTATGACAAAATGGACAAAACCTTTAAAACCTCCTTCGTAGTTAGAGTTGAGCAACTTCGGACCATCAAAGTTGCTCGGTGTACACTTTTTATTGTTCTTCTATGTGAAATTGTAAGAGTATAAGCTTCTTAGATTATTTTGATGTCAAAACAACAAGTTTCTATGACAAATGGACAAAACAGTTAAAAGCTCTTTCATAGAGAGAGTTGAGCAACTTCGTACCATTAAAGTTGCTCGGGGTACACTTTTTATTGTTATTCTATGTCAAATTTTACGAGTATAAGCCCGCTAGATTATTTCGATGCGGAAACACCAACTTTCTATGACAAATGGACAAAACCGTTAAAAGCTCCTCCATAAAGAGAGTTGAGCAAATTCTGACCATCAAAGTTGCTCGGGGTACACTTTTTATTGTTCTTCTATGTCAAATTCTACGAGTATAAGCTTGCTAGATTATTTCGATGCCAATACACCAAGTTTCTATGATAAATGGACAAACATTTAAAAGGTCCTTCATAGAGAGAGTTGAGCAACTTCGGACCATGAAAGTTGCTCGGGGTACACTTTTTATTGTTCTTCTATGTGAAATTTTACGAGTATAAAGCTTCCTAGATTATTTCGATGTCAAAAGAGCAAGTTTCTATGACAAATGGACAAAACTGTTAAAAGCTCATCCATAGAGAGAGTTGAGCAACTTCGGACTATCCAAGTTGCTCGGTGTACACTTTTTATTGTTCTCCTATGTGAAATTTTACGAGTATAAGCTTGCTAGATTATTTAGATGCCAAAACACCAACTTTCTATGACAAGTGGACAAAACCGTTAAAAGCTCATCGATAGAGAGAGTTGAGCAACTTCGGACCATCAAAGTTGCTCGGTGTACACTTTTTATTGTTCTTCTATGTCAAATTCAACAAGTATAAAACTTGCTAGATTATTTTGATGCGGAAACGCAAACTTTCTATGACAAATGGACAAAACCGTTAAAAACTCCCCCATAGAGAGAGTTGGGCAATTTCGGACCATCAAAGTTGATAGGGGTACACTTTTTATTGTTCTTCTATGTCAAATTCTACGAGTATAAGCTTGCTAGATTATTTCGATGCCAATACACTAAGTTTCTATGATAAATGGACAAAACAGTTAAAAGGTCCTTCAAAGAGAGAGTTGAGCAACTTCGGACCATGAAAGTTGCACGGGGTACACTTTTTGTTGTTCTTCTATGTGAAATTTTACGAGTATAAAGCTTCCTAGATTATTTCGATGTCAAAAGAGCAATTTTCTATGACAAATGGACAAAACCGTTAAAAGCCCCTTCGTAGAGAGAGTTGAGCAACTTCGGACCATGAAAGTTGCTCGGTGTACACTTTTTATTGTTCTCCTATGTGAAATTTTACGAGTATAATCTTGCAAGATTATTTCGATGCCAAAACACCAACTTTCTATGACAAATGGACAAAACAGTTAAAAGCTCTTTCATAGAGAGAGTTGAGCAACTTCGGACCATTAAAGTTGCTCGGGGTACACTTTTTATTGTTCTTCTATGTCAAATTTTACGAGTATAAGCCCGCTAGATTATTTCGATGCGGAAACACCAACTTTCTATGACAAATGGACAAAACCGTTAAAAGCTCCTCCATAAAGAGAGTTGAGCAAATTCTGACCATCAAAGTTGCTCGGGGTACACTTTTTATTGTTCTTCTATGTGAAATTTTACGAGTATAATGCTTCCTAGATTATTTCGATGTCAAAAGAGCAAGTTTCTATGACAAATGGACAAAACTGTTAAAAGCTCATCCATAGAGAGAGTTGAGCAACTTCGGACTATCCAAGTTGCTCGGTGTACACTTTTTATTGTTCTCCTATGTGAAATTTTACGAGTATAAGCTTGCTAGATTATTTAGATGCCAAAACACCAACTTTCTATGACAAGTGGACAAAACCGTTAAAAGCTCATCGATAGAGAGAGTTGAGCAACTTCGGACCATCAAAGTTGCTCGGTGTACACTTTTTATTGTTCTTCTATGTCAAATTCAACAAGTATAAAACTTGCTAGATTATTTTGATGCGGAAACGCAAACTTTCTATGACAAATGGACAAAACCGTTAAAAACTCCCCCATAGAGAGAGTTGGGCAATTTCGGACCATCAAAGTTGATAGGGGTACACTTTTTATTGTTCTTCTATGTCAAATTCTACGAGTATAAGCTTGCTAGATTATTTCGATGCCAATACACTAAGTTTCTATGATAAATGGACAAAACAGTTAAAAGGTCCTTCAAAGAGAGAGTTGAGAAACTTCGGACCATGAAAGTTGCACGGGGTACACTTTTTGTTGTTCTTCTATGTGAAATTTTACGAGTATAAAGCTTCCTAGATTATTTCGATGTCAAAAGAGCAATTTTCTATGACAAATGGACAAAACCGTTAAAAGCCCCTTCGTAGAGAGAGTTGAGCAACTTCGGACCATGAAAGATGCTCGGTGTACACTTTTTATTGTTCTCCTATGTGAAATTTTACGAGTATAATCTTGCAAGATTATTTCGATGCCAAAACACCAACTTTCTATGACAAATGGACAAAACCGTTAAAAGCTCCAACATAAAGAGAGTCGAGCAACTTTGGACCATTAAAGTTGCTCGGGGTACACTTTTTATTGTTCTTCTATGTCAAATTCAGTGTATAAGCTTACTAGATTATTTAGTTGCCAAAACACCAACTTTCTATGACAAATGGACAAAACCGTTAAAAGCTCATCCATAGAGAGAGTTGAGCAATTTCGGACCATCAAAGTTGCTCGGTGTATACTTTTGATTGTTCTTCTATGTGAAATTCTACAAGTATAAAACTTGCTAGATTATTTTGATGCGGAAATACAAACTTTCTATGACAAATGGACAAAACCGTTAAAAGCTCATCCATAGAGAGAGTTGAGCAATTTCGGACCATCAAAGTTGCTCGGTGTATACTTTTGATTGTTCTTCTATGTGAAATTCTACAAGTATAAAACTTGCTAGATTATTTTGATGCGGAAATACAAACTTTCTATGACAAATGGACAAAACCGTTAAAACCTCCTCCATAGAGAGAGTTGAGCAACTTCGGACCATCAAAGTTGATAGGGGTACACGTTTTATTATTCTTCTATGTCAAATTTTACGAGTATAAGCTTGCTAGATTATTTCGATGCCAAAACACCAACTTTCTATGACAAATGGACAAAACCGTTAAAAGCTCCTCCATAGAGAGAGTTGAGCAACTACGGACCATCAAAGTTGCTCGTGTACACTTTTTATTGTTCTTCTATGTGAAATTTTATGAGTATAAGCTTCGTAGATTATTTCGATGACAAAACAACAACTTTCTATGACAAATGTACAAAATAGTTAAAAGCTCCTACATAAAGAGTGTTGAGCAAATTCTGACAATCAAATTTGCTCGGGGTACACTTTTTATTGTTCTTCTATATCAATTTCTACGAGTATAAGCTTGCTAGATTATTTTGAGGCCAATACACCAAGTTTCTATAATAAATGGACAAAACAGTTAAAAGGTCCTTCATAGAGAGAGTAGAGCAACTTCGGACCATGAAAGTTGCTCGGGGTACACTTTTTATTGTTCTTCTATGTGAAATTTTACGAGTATAAAGCTTCCAAGATTATTTCGATGTCAAAAGAGCAAGTTTCTATGACAAAATGGACAAAACCTTTAAAACCTCCTTCGTAGTTAGAGTTGAGCAACTTCGGACCATCAAAGTTGCTCGGTGTACACTTTTTATTGTTCTTCTATGTGAAATTGTAAGAGTATAAGCTTCTTAGATTATTTTGATGTCAAAACAACAAGTTTCTATGACAAATGGACAAAACAGTTAAAAGCTCTTTCATAGAGAGAGTTGAGCAACTTCGGACCATTAAAGTTGCTCGGGGTACACTTTTTATTGTTATTCTATGTCAAATTTTACGAGTATAAGCCCGCTAGATTATTTCGATGCGGAAACACCAACTTTCTATGACAAATGGACAAAACCGTTAAAAGCTCCTCCATAAAGAGAGTTGAGCAAATTCTGACCATCAAAGTTGCTCGGGGTACACTTTTTATTGTTCTTCTATGTCAAATTCTACGAGTATAAGCTTGCTAGATTATTTCGATGCCAATACACCAAGTTTCTATGATAAATGGACAAACATTTAAAAGGTCCTTCATAGAGAGAGTTGAGCAACTTCGGACCATGAAAGTTGCTCGGGGTACACTTTTTATTGTTCTTCTATGTGAAATTTTACGAGTATAAAGCTTCCTAGATTATTTCGATGTCCAAAGAGCAAGTTTCTATGACAAATGGACAAAACTGTTAAAAGCTCATCCATAGAGAGAGTTGAGCAACTTCGGACTATCCAAGTTGCTCGGTGTACACTTTTTATTGTTCTCCTATGTGAAATTTTACGAGTATAAGCTTGCTAGATTATTTAGATGCCAAAACACCAACTTTCTATGACAAGTGGACAAAACCGTTAAAAGCTCATCGATAGAGAGAGTTGAGCAACTTCGGACCATCAAAGTTGCTCGGTGTACACTTTTTATTGTTCTTCTATGTCAAATTCAACAAGTATAAAACTTGCTAGATTATTTTGATGCGGAAACGCAAACTTTCTATGACAAATGGACAAAACCGTTAAAAACTCCCCCATAGAGAGAGTTGGGCAATTTCGGACCATCAAAGTTGATAGGGGTACACTTTTTATTGTTCTTCTATGTCAAATTCTACGAGTATAAGCTTGCTAGATTATTTCGATGCCAATACACTAAGTTTCTATGATAAATGGACAAAACAGTTAAAAGGTCCTTCAAAGAGAGAGTTGAGCAACTTCGGACCATGAAAGTTGCACGGGGTACACTTTTTGTTGTTCTTCTATGTGAAATTTTACGAGTATAAAGCTTCCTAGATTATTTCGATGTCAAAAGAGCAATTTTCTATGACAAATGGACAAAACCGTTAAAAGCCCCTTCGTAGAGAGAGTTGAGCAACTTCGGACCATGAAAGTTGCTCGGTGTACACTTTTTATTGTTCTCCTATGTGAAATTTTACGAGTATAATCTTGCAAGATTATTTCGATGCCAAAACACCAACTTTCTATGACAAATGGACAAAACAGTTAAAAGCTCCAACATAGAGAGAGTCGAGCAACTTTGGACCATTAAAGTTGCTCGGGGTACACTTTTTATTGTTCTTCTATGTCAAATTCAGTGTATAAGCTTACTAGATTATTTAGTTGCCAAAACACCAACTTTCTATGACAAATGGACAAAACCGTTAAAAGCTCATCCATAGAGAGAGTTGAGCAATTTCGGACCATCAAAGTTGCTCGGTGTATACTTTTGATTGTTCTTCTTTGTGAAATTCTACAAGTATAAAACTTGCTAGATTATTTTGATGCGGAAATACAAACTTTCTATGACAAATGGACAAAACCGTTAAAAGCTCATCCATAGAGAGAGTTGAGCAATTTCGGACCATCAAAGTTGCTCGGTGTATACTTTTGATTGTTCTTCTATGTGAAATTCTACAAGTATAAAACTTGCTAGATTATTTTGATGCGGAAACACCAACTTTCTATGACAAATGGACAAAACCGTTAAAACCTCCTCCATAGAGAGAGTTGAGCAACTTCGGACCATCAAAGTTGATAGGGGTACACGTTTTATTATTCTTCTATGTCAAATTTTACGAGTATAAGCTTGCTAGATTATTTCGATGCCAAAACACCAACTTTCTATGACAAATGGACAAAACCGTTAAAAGCTCCTCCATAGAGAGAGTTGAGCAACTACGGACCATCAAAGTTGCTCGTGTACACTTTTTATTGTTCTTCTATGTGAAATTTTATGAGTATAAGCTTCGTAGATTATTTCGATGACAAAACAACAACTTTCTATGACAAATGTACAAAATAGTTAAAAGCTCCTCCATAAAGAGTGTTGAGCAAATTCTAACAATCAAATTTGCTCGGGGTACACTTTTTATTGTTCTTCTATATCAATTTCTACGAGTATAAGCTTGCTAGATTATTTTGAGGCCAATACACCAAGTTTCTATAATAAATGGACAAAACAGTTAAAAGGTCCTTCATAGAGAGAGTAGAGCAACTTCGGACCATGAAAGTTGCTCGGGGTACACTTTTTATTGTTCTTCTATGTGAAATTTTACGAGTATAAAGCTTCCAAGATTATTTCGATGTCAAAAGAGCAAGTTTCTATGACAAAATGGACAAAACCTTTAAAACCTCCTTCGTAGTTAGAGTTGAGCAACTTCGGACCATCAAAGTTGCTCGGTGTACACTTTTTATTGTTCTTCTATGTGAAATTGTAAGAGTATAAGCTTCTTAGATTATTTTGATGTCAAAACAACAAGTTTCTATGACAAATGGACAAAACAGTTAAAAGCTCTTTCATAGAGAGAGTTGAGCAACTTCGGACCATTAAAGTTGCTCGGGGTACACTTTTTATTGTTCTTCTATGTCAAATTTTACGAGTATAAGCCCGCTAGATTATTTCGATGCAGAAACACCAACTTTCTATGACAAATGGACAAAACCGTTAAAAGCTCCTCCATAAAGAGAGTTGAGCAAATTCTGACCATCAAAGTTGCTCGGGGTACACTTTTTATTGTTCTTCTATGTCAAATTCTACGAGTATAAGCTTGCTAGATTATTTCGATGCCAATACACCAAGTTTCTATGATAAATGGACAAACATTTAAAAGGTCCTTCATAGAGAGAGTTGAGCAACTTCGGACCATGAAAGTTGCTCGGGGTACACTTTTTATTGTTCTTCTATGTGAAATTTTACGAGTATAAAGCTTCCTAGATTATTTCGATGTCAAAAGAGCAAGTTTCTATGACAAATGGACAAAACTGTTAAAAGCTCATCCATAGAGAGAGTTGAGCAACTTCGGACTATCCAAGTTGCTCGGTGTACACTTTTTATTGTTCTCCTATGTGAAATTTTACGAGTATAAGCTTGCTAGATTATTTAGATGCCAAAACACCAACTTTCTATGACAAGTGGACAAAACCGTTAAAAGCTCATCGATAGAGAGAGTTGAGCAACTTCGGACCATCAAAGTTGCTCGGTGTACACTTTTTATTGTTCTTCTATGTCAAATTCAACAAGTATAAAACTTGCTAGATTATTTTGATGCGGAAACGCAAACTTTCTATGACAAATGGACAAAACCGTTAAAAACTCCCCCATAGAGAGAGTTGGGCAATTTCGGACCATCAAAGTTGATAGGGGTACACTTTTTATTGTTCTTCTATGTCAAATTCTACGAGTATAAGCTTGCTAGATTATTTCGATGCCAATACACTAAGTTTCTATGATAAATGGACAAAACAGTTAAAAGGTCCTTCAAAGAGAGAGTTGAGCAACTTCGGACCATGAAAGTTGCACGGGGTACACTTTTTGTTGTTCTTCTATGTGAAATTTTACGAGTATAAAGCTTCCTAGATTATTTCGATGTCAAAAGAGCAATTTTCTATGACAAATGGACAAAACCGTTAAAAGCCCCTTCGTAGAGAGAGTTGAGCAACTTCGGACCATGAAAGTTGCTCGGTGTACACTTTTTATTGTTCTCCTATGTGAAATTTTACGAGTATAATCTTGCAAGATTATTTCGATGCCAAAACACCAACTTTCTATGACAAATGAACAAAACCGTTAAAAGCTCCAACATAGAGAGAGTCGAGCAACTTTGGACCATTAAAGTTGCTCGGGGTACACTTTTTATTGTTCTTCTATGTCAAATTCAGTGTATAAGCTTACTAGATTATTTAGTTGCCAAAACACCAACTTTCTATGACAAATGGACAAAACCGTTAAAAGCTCATCCATAGAGAGAGTTGAGCAATTTCGGACCATCAAAGTTGCTCGGTGTATACTTTTGATTGTTCTTCTATGTGAAATTCTACAAGTATAAAACTTGCTAGATTATTTTGATGCGGAAATACAAACTTTCTATGACAAATGGACAAAACCGTTAAAAGCTCATCCATAGAGAGAGTTGAGCAATTTCGGACCATCAAAGTTGCTCGGTGTATACTTTTGATTGTTCTTCTATGTGAAATTCTACAAGTATAAAACTTGCTAGATTATTTTGATGCGGAAACACCAACTTTCTATGACAAATGGACAAAACCGTTAAAACCTCCTCCATAGAGAGAGTTGAGCAACTTCGGACCATCAAAGTTGATAGGGGTACACGTTTTATTATTCTTCTATGTCAAATTTTACGAGTATAAGCTTGCTAGATTATTTCGATGCCAAAACACCAACTTTCTATGACAAATGGACAAAACCGTTAAAAGCTCCTCCATAGAGAGAGTTGAGCAACTACGGACCATCAAAGTTGCTCGTGTACACTTTTTATTGTTCTTCTATGTGAAATTTTATGAGTATAAGCTTCGTAGATTATTTCGATGACAAAACAACAACTTTCTATGACAAATGTACAAAATAGTTAAAAGCTCCTCCATAAAGAGTGTTGAGCAAATTCTGACAATCAAATTTGCTCGGGGTACACTTTTTATTGTTCTTCTATATCAATTTCTACGAGTATAAGCTTGCTAGATTATTTTGAGGCCAATACACCAAGTTTCTATAATAAATGGACAAAACAGTTAAAAGGTCCTTCATAGAGAGAGTAGAGCAACTTTGGACCATGAAAGTTGCTCGGGGTACACTTTTTATTGTTCTTCTATGTGAAATTTTACGAGTATAAAGCTTCCAAGATTATTTCGATGTCAAAAGAGCAAGTTTCTATGACAAAATGGACAAAACCTTTAAAACCTCCTTCGTAGTTAGAGTTGAGCAACTTCGGACCATCAAAGTTGCTCGGTGTACACTTTTTATTGTTCTTCTATGTGAAATTGTAAGAGTATAAGCTTCTTAGATTATTTTGATGTCAAAACAACAAGTTTCTATGACAAATGGACAAAACAGTTAAAAGCTCTTTCATAGAGAGAGTTGAGCAACTTCGGACCATTAAAGTTGCTCGGGGTACACTTTTTATTGTTCTTCTATGTCAAATTTTACGAGTATAAGCCCGCTAGATTATTTCGATGCGGAAACACCAACTTTCTATGACAAATGGACAAAACCGTTAAAAGCTCCTCCATAAAGAGAGTTGAGCAAATTCTGACCATCAAAGTTGCTCGGGGTACACTTTTTATTGTTCTTCTATGTCAAATTCTATGAGTATAAGCTTGCTATATTATTTCGATGCCAATACACCAAGTTTCTATGATAAATGGACAAACATTTAAAAGGTCCTTCATAGAGAGAGTTGAGCAACTTCGGACCATGAAAGTTGCTCGGGGTACACTTTTTATTGTTCTTCTATGTGAAATTTTACGAGTATAAAGCTTCCTAGATTATTTCGATGTCAAAAGAGCAAGTTTCTATGACAAATGGACAAAACTGTTAAAAGCTCATCCATAGAGAGAGTTGAGCAACTTCGGACTATCCAAGTTGCTCGGTGTACACTTTTTATTGTTCTCCTATGTGAAATTTTACGAGTATAAGCTTGCTAGATTATTTAGATGCCAAAACACCAACTTTCTATGACAAGTGGACAAAACCGTTAAAAGCTCATCGATAGAGAGAGTTGAGCAACTTCGGACCATCAAAGTTGCTCGGTGTACACTTTTTATTGTTCTTCTATGTCAAATTCAACAAGTATAAAACTTGCTAGATTATTTTGATGCGGAAACGCAAACTTTCTATGACAAATGGACAAAACCGTTAAAAACTCCCCCATAGAGAGAGTTGGGCAATTTCGGACCATCAAAGTTGATAGGGGTACACTTTTTATTGTTCTTCTATGTCAAATTCTACGAGTATAAGCTTGCTAGATTATTTCGATGCCAATACACTAAGTTTCTATGATAAATGGACAAAACAGTTAAAAGGTCCTTCAAAGAGAGAGTTGAGCAACTTCGGACCATGAAAGTTGCACGGGGTACACTTTTTGTTGTTCTTCTATGTGAAATTTTACGAGTATAAAGCTTCCTAGATTATTTCGATGTCAAAAGAGCAATTTTCTATGACAAATGGACAAAACCGTTAAAAGCCCCTTCGTAGAGAGAGTTGAGCAACTTCGGACCATGAAAGTTGCTCGGTGTACACTTTTTATTGTTCTCCTATGTGAAATTTTACGAGTATAATCTTGCAAGATTATTTCGATGCCAAAACACCAACTTTCTATGACAAATGGACAAAACCGTTAAAAGCTCCAACATAGAGAGAGTCGAGCAACTTTGGACCATTAAAGTTGCTCGGGGTACACTTTTTATTGTTCTTCTATGTCAAATTCAGTGTATAAGCTTACTAGATTATTTAGTTGCCAAAACACCAACTTTCTATGACAAATGGACAAAACCGTTAAAAGCTCATCCATAGAGAGAGTTGAGCAATTTCGGACCATCAAAGTTGCTCGGTGTATACTTTTGATTGTTCTTCTTTGTGAAATTCTACAAGTATAAAACTTGCTAGATTATTTTGATGCGGAAATACAAACTTTCTATGACAAATGGACAAAACCGTTAAAAGCTCATCCATAGAGAGAGTTGAGCAATTTCGGACCATCAAAGTTGCTCGGTGTATACTTTTGATTGTTCTTCTATGTGAAATTCTACAAGTATAAAACTTGCTAGATTATTTTGATGCGGAAACACCAACTTTCTATGACAAATGGACAAAACCGTTAAAACCTCCTCCATAGAGAGAGTTGAGCAACTTCGGACCATCAAAGTTGATAGGGGTACACGTTTTATTATTCTTCTATGTCAAATTTTACGAGTATAAGCTTGCTAGATTATTTCGATGCCAAAACACCAACTTTCTATGACAAATGGACAAAACCGTTAAAAGCTCCTCCATAGAGAGAGTTGAGCAACTACGGATCATCAAAGTTGCTCGTGTACACTTTTTATTGTTCTTCTATGTGAAATTTTATGAGTATAAGCTTCGTAGATTATTTCGATGACAAAACAACAACTTTCTATGACAAATGTACAAAATAGTTAAAAGCTCCTCCATAAAGAGTGTTGAGCAAATTCTAACAATCAAATTTGCTCGGGGTACACTTTTTATTGTTCTTCTATATCAATTTCTACGAGTATAAGCTTGCTAGATTATTTTGAGGCCAATACACCAAGTTTCTATAATAAATGGACAAAACAGTTAAAAGGTCTTCATAGAGAGAGTAGAGCAACTTCGGACCATGAAAGTTGCTCGGGGTACACTTTTTATTGTTCTTCTATGTGAAATTTTACGAGTATAAAGCTTCCAAGATTATTTCGAAGTCAAAAGAGCAAGTTTCTATGACAAAATGGACAAAACCTTTAAAACCTCCTTCGTAGTTAGAGTTGAGCAACTTCGGACCATCAAAGTTGCTCGGTGTACACTTTTTATTGTTCTTCTATGTGAAATTGTAAGAGTATAAGCTTCTTAGATTATTTTGATGTCAAAACAACAAGTTTCTATGACAAATGGACAAAACAGTTAAAAGCTCTTTCATAGAGAGAGTTGAGCAACTTCGGACCATTAAAGTTGCTCGGGGTACACTTTTTATTGTTCTTCTATGTCAAATTTTACGAGTATAAGCCCGCTAGATTATTTCGATGCGGAAACACCAACTTTCTATGACAAATGGACAAAACCGTTAAAAGCTCCTCCATAAAGAGAGTTGAGCAAATTCTGACCATCAAAGTTGCTCGGGGTACACTTTTTATTGTTCTTCTATGTCAAATTCTACGAGTATAAGCTTGCTAGATTATTTCGATGCCAATACACCAAGTTTCTATGATAAATGGACAAACATTTAAAAGGTCCTTCATAGAGAGAGTTGAGCAACTTCGGACCATGAAAGTTGCTCGGGGTACACTTTTTATTGTTCTTCTATGTGAAATTTTACGAGTATAAAGCTTCCTAGATTATTTCGATGTCAAAAGAGCAAGTTTCTATGACAAATGGACAAAACTGTTAAAAGCTCATCCATAGAGAGAGTTGAGCAACTTCGGACTATCCAAGTTGCTCGGTGTACACTTTTTATTGTTCTCCTATGTGAAATTTTACGAGTATAAGCTTGCTAGATTATTTAGATGCCAAAACACCAACTTTCTATGACAAGTGGACAAAACCGTTAAAAGCTCATCGATAGAGAGAGTTAAGCAACTTCGGACCATCAAAGTTGCTCGGTGTACACTTTTTATTGTTCTTCTATGTCAAATTCAACAAGTATAAAACTTGCTAGATTATTTTGATGCGGAAACGCAAACTTTCTATGACAAATGGACAAAACCGTTAAAAACTCCCCCATAGAGAGAGTTGGGCAATTTCGGACCATCAAAGTTGATAGGGGTACACTTTTTATTGTTCTTCTATGTCAAATTCTACGAGTATAAGCTTGCTAGATTATTTCGATGCCAATACACTAAGTTTCTATGATAAATGGACAAAACAGTTAAAAGGTCCTTCAAAGAGAGAGTTGAGCAACTTCGGACCATGAAAGTTGCACGGGGTACACTTTTTGTTGTTCTTCTATGTGAAATTTTACGAGTATAAAGCTTCCTAGATTATTTCGATGTCAAAAGAGCAATTTTCTATGACAAATGGACAAAACCGTTAAAAGCCCCTTCGTAGAGAGAGTTGAGCAACTTCGGACCATGAAAGTTGCTCGGTGTACACTTTTTATTGTTCTCCTATGTGAAATTTTACGAGTATAATCTTGCAAGATTATTTCGATGCCAAAACACCAACTTTCTATGACAAATGGACAAAACCGTTAAAAGCTCCAACATAGAGAGAGTCGAGCAACTTTGGACCATTAAAGTTGCTCGGGGTACACTTTTTATTGTTCTTCTATGTCAAATTCAGTGTATAAGCTTACTAGATTATTTAGTTGCCAAAACACCAACTTTCTATGACAAATGGACAAAACCGTTAAAAGCTCATCCATAGAGAGAGTTGAGTAATTTCGGACCATCAAAGTTGCTCGGTGTATACTTTTGATTGTTCTTCTATGTGAAATTCTACAAGTATAAAACTTGCTAGATTATTTTGATGCGGAAATACAAACTTTCTATGACAAATGGACAAAACCGTTAAAAGCTCATCCATAGAGAGAGTTGAGCAATTTCGGACCATCAAAGTTGCTCGGTGTATACTTTTGATTGTTCTTCTATGTGAAATTCTACAAGTATAAAACTTGCTAGATTATTTTGATGCGGAAACACCAACTTTCTATGACAAATGGACAAAACCGTTAAAACCTCCTCCATAGAGAGAGTTGAGCAACTTCGGACCATCAAAGTTGATAGGGGTACACGTTTTATTATTCTTCTATGTCAAATTTTACGAGTATAAGCTTGCTAGATTATTTCGATGCCAAAACACCAACTTTCTATGACAAATGGACAAAACCGTTAAAAGCTCCTCCATAGAGAGAGTTGAGCAACTACGGACCATCAAAGTTGCTCGTGTACACTTTTTATTGTTCTTCTATGTGAAATTTTATGAGTATAAGCTTCGTAGATTATTTCGATGACAAAACAACAACTTTCTATGACAAATGTACAAAATAGTTAAAAGCTCCTCCATAAAGAGTGTTGAGCAAATTCTGACAATCAAATTTGCTCGGGGTACACTTTTTATTGTTCTTCTATATCAATTTCTACGAGTATAAGCTTGCTAGATTATTTTGAGGCCAATACACCAAGTTTCTATAATAAATGGACAAAACAGTTAAAAGGTCCTTCATAGAGAGAGTAGAGCAACTTCGGACCATGAAAGTTGCTCGGGGTACACTTTTTATTGTTCTTCTATGTGAAATTTTACGAGTATAAAGCTTCCAAGATTATTTCGATGTCAAAAGAGCAAGTTTCTATGACAAAATGGACAAAACCTTTAAAACCTCCTTCGTAGTTAGAGTTGAGCAACTTCGGACCATCAAAGTTGCTCGGTGTACACTTTTTATTGTTCTTCTATGTGAAATTGTAAGAGTATAAGCTTCTTAGATTATTTTGATGTCAAAACAACAAGTTTCTATGACAAATGGACAAAACAGTTAAAAGCTCTTTCATAGAGAGAGTTGAGCAACTTCGGACCATTAAAGTTGCTCGGGGTACACTTTTTATTGTTCTTCTATGTCAAATTCGACAAGTATAAGCCCGCTAGATTATTTTGATGCGGAAACACAAACTTTCTATGACAAATGGACAAAACCGTTAAAAGCTCCTCCATAAAGAGAGTTGAGCAAATTCTGACCATCAAAGTTGCTCGGGGTACACTTTTTATTGTTCTTCTATGTCAAATTCTACGAGTATAAGCTTGCTAGATTATTTCGATGCCAATACACCAAGTTTCTATGATAAATGGACAAACATTTAAAAGGTCCTTCATAGAGAGAGTTGAGCAACTTCGGACCATGAAAGTTGCTCGGGGTACACTTTTTATTGTTCTTCTATGTGAAATTTTACGAGTATAAAGCTTCCTAGATTATTTCGATGTCAAAAGAGCAAGTTTCTATGACAAATGGACAAAACTGTTAAAAGCTCATCCATAGAGAGAGTTGAGCAACTTCGGACTATCCAAGTTGCTCGGTGTACACTTTTTATTGTTCTCCTATGTGAAATTTTACGAGTATAAGCTTGCTAGATTATTTAGATGCCAAAACACCAACTTTCTATGACAAGTGGACAAAACCGTTAAAAGCTCATCGATAGAGAGAGTTGAGCAACTTCGGACCATCAAAGTTGCTCGGTGTACACTTTTTATTGTTCTTCTATGTCAAATTCAACAAGTATAAAACTTGCTAGATTATTTTGATGCGGAAACACAAACTTTCTATGACAAATGGACAAAACCGTTAAAAACTCCCCCATAGAGAGAGTTGGGCAATTTCGGACCATCAAAGTTGATAGGGGTACACTTTTTATTGTTCTTCTATGTCAAATTCTACGAGTATAAGCTTGCTAGATTATTTCGATGCCAATACACTAAGTTTCTATGATAAATGGACAAAACAGTTAAAAGGTCCTTCAAAGAGAGAGTTGAGCAACTTCGGACCATGAAAGTTGCACGGGGTACACTTTTTATTGTTCTTCTATGTGAAATTTTACGAGTATAAAGCTTCCTAGATTATTTCGATGTCAAAAGAGCAATTTTCTATGACAAATGGACAAAACCGTTAAAAGCCCCTTCGTAGAGAGAGTTGAGCAACTTCGGACCATGAAAGTTGCTCGGTGTACACTTTTTATTGTTCTCCTATGTGAAATTTTACGAGTATAATCTTGCAAGATTATTTCGATGCCAAAACACCAACTTTCTATGACAAATGGACAAAACCGTTAAAAGCTCCAACATAGAGAGAGTCGAGCAACTTTGGACCATTAAAGTTGCTCGGGGTACACTTTTTATTGTTCTTCTATGTCAAATTCAGTGTATAAGCTTACTAGATTATTTAGTTGCCAAAACACCAACTTTCTATGACAAATGGACAAAACCGTTAAAAGCTCATCCATAGAGAGAGTTGAGCAATTTCGGACCATCAAAGTTGCTCGGTGTATACTTTTGATTGTTCTTCTATGTGAAATTCTACAAGTATAAAACTTGCTAGATTATTTTGATGCGGAAATACAAACTTTCTATGACAAATGGACAAAACCGTTAAAAGCTCATCCATAGAGAGAGTTGAGCAATTTCGGACCATCAAAGTTGCTCGGTGTATACTTTTGATTGTTCTTCTATGTGAAATTCTACAAGTATAAAACTTGCTAGATTATTTTGATGCGGAAATACAAACTTTCTATGACAAATGGACAAAACCGTTAAAACCTCCTCCATAGAGAGAGTTGAGCAACTTCGGACCATCAAAGTTGATAGGGGTACACGTTTTATTATTCTTCTATGTCAAATTTTACGAGTATAAGCTTGCTAGATTATTTCGATGCCAAAACACCAACTTTCTATGACAAATGGACAAAACCGTTAAAAGCTCCTCCATAGAGAGAGTTGAGCAACTACGGACCATCAAAGTTGCTCGTGTACACTTTTTATTGTTCTTCTATGTGAAATTTTATGAGTATAAGCTTCGTAGATTATTTCGATGACAAAACAACAACTTTCTATGACAAATGTACAAAATAGTTAGAAGCTCCTCCATAAAGAGTGTTGAGCAAATTCTGACAATCAAATTTGCTCGGGGTACACTTTTTATTGTTCTTCTATATCAATTTCTACGAGTATAAGCTTGCTAGATTATTTTGAGGCCAATACACCAAGTTTCTATAATAAATGGACAAAACAGTTAAAAGGTCCTTCATAGAGAGAGTAGAGCAACTTCGGACCATGAAAGTTGCTCGGGGTACACTTTTTATTGTTCTTCTATGTGAAATTTTACGAGTATAAAGCTTCCAAGATTATTTCGATGTCAAAAGAGCAAGTTTCTATGACAAAATGGACAAAACCTTTAAAACCTCCTTCGTAGTTAGAGTTGAGCAACTTCGGACCATCAAAGTTGCTCGGTGTACACTTTTTATTGTTCTTCTATGTGAAATTGTAAGAGTATAAGCTTCTTAGATTATTTTGATGTCAAAACAACAAGTTTCTATGACAAATGGACAAAACAGTTAAAAGCTCTTTCATAGAGAGAGTTGAGCAACTTCGGACCATTAAAGTTGCTCGGGGTACACTTTTTATTGTTCTTCTATGTCAAATTCGACAAGTATAAGCCCGCTAGATTATTTTGATGCGGAAACACAAACTTTCTATGACAAATGGACAAAACCGTTAAAAGCTCCTCCATAAAGAGAGTTGAGCAAATTCTGACCATCAAAGTTGCTCGGGGTACACTTTTTATTGTTCTTCTATGTCAAATTCTACGAGTATAAGCTTGCTAGATTATTTCGATGCCAATACACCAAGTTTCTATGATAAATGGACAAACATTTAAAAGGTCCTTCATAGAGAGAGTTGAGCAACTTCGGACCATGAAAGTTGCTCGGGGTACACTTTTTATTGTTCTTCTATGTGAAATTTTACGAGTATAAAGCTTCCTAGATTATTTCGATGTCAAAAGAGCAAGTTTCTATGACAAATGGACAAAACTGTTAAAAGCTCATCCATAGAGAGAGTTGAGCAACTTCGGACTATCCAATTTGCTCGGTGTACACTTTTTATTGTTCTCCTATGTGAAATTTTACGAGTATAAGCTTGCTAGATTATTTAGATGCCAAAACACCAACTTTCTATGACAAGTGGACAAAACCGTTAAAAGCTCATCGATAGAGAGAGTTGAGCAACTTCGGACCATCAAAGTTGCTCGGTGTACACTTTTTATCGTTCTTCTATGTCAAATTCAACAAGTATAAAATTTGCTAGATTATTTTGATGCGGAAACACAAACTTTCTATGACAAATGGACAAAACCGTTAAAAGCTCCCCCATAGAGAGAGTTGGGCAATTTCGGACCATCAAAGTTGATAGGGGTACACTTTTTATTGTTCTTCTATGTCAAATTCTACGAGTATAAGCTTGCTAGATTATTTCGATGCCAATACACTAAGTTTCTATGATAAATGGACAAAACAGTTAAAAGGTCCTTCAAAGAGAGAGTTGAGCAACTTCGGACCATGAAAGTTGCACGGGGTACACTTTTTATTGTTCTTCTATGTGAAATTTTACGAGTATAAAGCTTCCTAGATTATTTCGATGTCAAAAGAGCAATTTTCTATGACAAATGGACAAAACCGTTAAAAGCCCCTTCGTAGAGAGAGTTGAGCAACTTCGGACCATGAAAGTTGCTCGGTGTACACTTTTTATTGTTCTCCTATGTGAAATTTTACGAGTATAATCTTGCAAGATTATTTCGATGCCAAAACACCAACTTTCTATGACAAATGGACAAAACCGTTAAAAGCTCCAACATAGAGAGAGTCGAGCAACTTTGGACCATTAAAGTTGCTCGGGGTACACTTTTTATTGTTCTTCTATGTCAAATTCAGTGTATAAGCTTACTAGATTATTTAGTTGCCAAAACACCAACTTTCTATGACAAATGGACAAAACCGTTAAAAGCTCATCCATAGAGAGAGTTGAGCAATTTCGGACCATCAAAGTTGCTCGGTGTATACTTTTGATTGTTCTTTTATGTGAAATTCTACAAGTATAAAACTTGCTAGATTATTTTGATGCGGAAATACAAACTTTCTATGACAAATGGACAAAACCGTTAAAAGCTCATCCATAGAGAGAGTTGAGCAATTTCGGACCATCAAAGTTGCTCGGTGTATACTTTTGATTGTTCTTCTATGTGAAATTCTACAAGTATAAAACTTGCTAGATTATTTTGATGCGAAAACACCAACTTTCTATGACAAATGGACAAAACCGTTAAAACCTCCTCCATAGAGAGAGTTGAGCAACTTCGGACCATCAAAGTTGATAGGGGTACACGTTTTATTATTCTTCTATGTCAAATTTTACGAGTATAAGCTTGCTAGATTATTTCGATGCCAAAACACCAACTTTCTATGACAAATGGACAAAACCGTTAAAAGCTCCTCCATAGAGAGAGTTGAGCAACTACGGACCATCAAAGTTGCTCGTGTACACTTTTTATTGTTCTTCTATGTGAAATTTTATGAGTATAAGCTTCGTAGATTATTTCGATGACAAAACAACAACTTTCTATGACAAATGTACAAAATAGTTAAAAGCTCCTCCATAAAGAGTGTTGAGCAAATTCTGACAATCAAATTTGCTCGGGGTACACTTTTTATTGTTCTTCTATATCAATTTCTACGAGTATAAGCTTGCTAGATTATTTTGAGGCCAATACACCAAGTTTCTATAATAAATGGACAAAACAGTTAAAAGGTCCTTCATAGAGAGAGTAGAGCAACTTCGGACCATGAAAGTTGCTCGGGGTACACTTTTTATTGTTCTTCTATGTGAAATTTTACGAGTATAAAGCTTCCAAGATTATTTCGATGTCAAAAGAGCAAGTTTCTATGACAAAATGGACAAAACCTTTAAAACCTCCTTCGTAGTTAGAGTTGAGCAACTTCGGACCATCAAAGTTGCTCGGTGTACACTTTTTATTGTTCTTCTATGTGAAATTGTAAGAGTATAAGCTTCTTAGATTATTTTGATGTCAAAACAACAAGTTTCTATGACAAATGGACAAAACAGTTAAAAGCTCTTTCATAGAGAGAGTTGAGCAACTTCGGTCCATTAAAGTTGCTCGGGGTACACTTTTTATTGTTCTTCTATGTCAAATTTTACGAGTATAAGCCCGCTAGATTATTTCGATGCGGAAACACCAACTTTCTATGACAAATGGACAAAACCGTTAAAAGCTCCTCCATAAAGAGAGTTGAGCAAATTCTGACCATCAAAGTTGCTCGGGGTACACTTTTTATTGTTCTTCTATGTCAAATTCTACGAGTATAAGCTTGCTAGATTATTTCGATGCCAATACACCAAGTTTCTATGATAAATGGACAAACATTTAAAAGGTCCTTCATAGAGAGAGTTGAGCAACTTCGGACCATGAAAGTTGCTCGGGGTACACTTTTTATTGTTCTTCTATGTGAAATTTTACGAGTATAAAGCTTCCTAGATTATTTCGATGTCAAAAGAGCAAGTTTCTATGACAAATGGACAAAACTGTTAAAAGCTCATCCATAGAGAGAGTTGAGCAACTTCGGACTATCCAATTTGCTCGGTGTACACTTTTTATTGTTCTCCTATGTGAAATTTTACGAGTATAAGCTTGCTAGATTATTTAGATGCCAAAACACCAACTTTCTATGACAAGTGGACAAAACCGTTAAAAGCTCATCGATAGAGAGAGTTGAGCAACTTCGGACCATCAAAGTTGCTCGGTGTACACTTTTTATCGTTCTTCTATGTCAAATTCAACAAGTATAAAATTTGCTAGATTATTTTGATGCGGAAACACAAACTTTCTATGACAAATGGACAAAACCGTTAAAAGCTCCCCCATAGAGAGAGTTGGGCAATTTCGGACCATCAAAGTTGATAGGGGTACACTTTTTATTGTTCTTCTATGTCAAATTCTACGAGTATAAGCTTGCTAGATTATTTCGATGCCAATACACTAAGTTTCTATGATAAATGGACAAAACAGTTAAAAGGTCCTTCAAAGAGAGAGTTGAGCAACTTCGGACCATGAAAGTTGCACGGGGTACACTTTTTATTGTTCTTCTATGTGAAATTTTACGAGTATAAAGCTTCCTAGATTATTTCGATGTCAAAAGAGCAATTTTCTATGACAAATGGACAAAACCGTTAAAAGCCCCTTCGTAGAGAGAGTTGAGCAACTTCGGACCATGAAAGTTGCTCGGTGTACACTTTTTATTGTTCTCCTATGTGAAATTTTACGAGTATAATCTTGCAAGATTATTTCGATGCCAAAACACCAACTTTCTATGACAAATGGACAAAACCGTTAAAAGCTCCAACATAGAGAGAGTCGAGCAACTTTGGACCATTAAAGTTGCTCGGGGTACACTTTTTATTGTTCTTCTATGTCAAATTCAGTGTATAAGCTTACTAGATTATTTAGTTGCCAAAACACCAACTTTCTATGACAAATGGACAAAACCGTTAAAAGCTCATCCATAGAGAGAGTTGAGTAATTTCGGACCATCAAAGTTGCTCGGTGTATACTTTTGATTGTTCTTCTATGTGAAATTCTACAAGTATAAAACTTGCTAGATTATTTTGATGCGGAAATACAAACTTTCTATGACAAATGGACAAAACCGTTAAAACCTCCTCCATAGAGAGAGTTGAGCAACTTCGGACCATCAAAGTTGATAGGGGTACACGTTTTATTATTCTTCTATGTCAAATTTTACGAGTATAAGCTTGCTAGATTATTTCGATGCCAAAACACCAACTTTCTATGACAAATGGACAAAACCGTTAAAAGCTCCTCCATAGAGAGAGTTGAGCAACTACGGACCATCAAAGTTGCTCGTGTACACTTTTTATTGTTCTTCTATGTGAAATTTTATGAGTATAAGCTTCGTAGATTATTTCGATGACAAAACAACAACTTTCTATGACAAATGTACAAAATAGTTAGAAGCTCCTCCATAAAGAGTGTTGAGCAAATTCTGACAATCAAATTTGCTCGGGGTACACTTTTTATTGTTCTTCTATATCAATTTCTACGAGTATAAGCTTGCTAGATTATTTTGAGGCCAATACACCAAGTTTCTATAATAAATGGACAAAACAGTTAAAAGGTCCTTCATAGAGAGAGTAGAGCAACTTCGGACCATGAAAGTTGCTCGGGGTACACTTTTTATTGTTCTTCTATGTGAAATTTTACGAGTATAAAGCTTCCAAGATTATTTCGATGTCAAAAGAGCAAGTTTCTATGACAAAATGGACAAAACCTTTAAAACCTCCTTCGTAGTTAGAGTTGAGCAACTTCGGACCATCAAAGTTGCTCGGTGTACACTTTTTATTGTTCTTCTATGTGAAATTGTAAGAGTATAAGCTTCTTAGATTATTTTGATGTCAAAACAACAAGTTTCTATGACAAATGGACAAAACAGTTAAAAGCTCTTTCATAGAGAGAGTTGAGCAACTTCGGACCATTAAAGTTGCTCGGGGTACACTTTTTATTGTTCTTCTATGTCAAATTCGACAAGTATAAGCCCGCTAGATTATTTTGATGCGGAAACACAAACTTTCTATGACAAATGGACAAAACCGTTAAAAGCTCCTCCATAAAGAGAGTTGAGCAAATTCTGACCATCAAAGTTGCTCGGGGTACACTTTTTATTGTTCTTCTATGTCAAATTCTACGAGTATAAGCTTGCTAGATTATTTCGATGCCAATACACCAAGTTTCTATGATAAATGGACAAACATTTAAAAGGTCCTTCATAGAGAGAGTTGAGCAACTTCGGACCATGAAAGTTGCTCGGGGTACACTTTTTATTGTTCTTCTATGTGAAATTTTACGAGTATAAAGCTTCCTAGATTATTTCGATGTCAAAAGAGCAAGTTTCTATGACAAATGGACAAAACTGTTAAAAGCTCATCCATAGAGAGAGTTGAGCAACTTCGGACTATCCAATTTGCTCGGTGTACACTTTTTATTGTTCTCCTATGTGAAATTTTACGAGTATAAGCTTGCTAGATTATTTAGATGCCAAAACACCAACTTTCTATGACAAGTGGACAAAACCGTTAAAAGCTCATCGATAGAGAGAGTTGAGCAACTTCGGACCATCAAAGTTGCTCGGTGTACACTTTTTATCGTTCTTCTATGTCAAATTCAACAAGTATAAAATTTGCTAGATTATTTTGATGCGGAAACACAAACTTTCTATGACAAATGGACAAAACCGTTAAAAGCTCCCCCATAGAGAGAGTTGGGCAATTTCGGACCATCAAAGTTGATAGGGGTACACTTTTTATTGTTCTTCTATGTCAAATTCTACGAGTATAAGCTTGCTAGATTATTTCGATGCCAATACACTAAGTTTCTATGATAAATGGACAAAACAGTTAAAAGGTCCTTCAAAGAGAGAGTTGAGCAACTTCGGACCATGAAAGTTGCACGGGGTACACTTTTTATTGTTCTTCTATGTGAAATTTTACGAGTATAAAGCTTCCTAGATTATTTCGATGTCAAAAGAGCAATTTTCTATGACAAATGGACAAAACCGTTAAAAGCCCCTTTGTAGAGAGAGTTGAGCAACTTCGGACCATGAAAGTTGCTCGGTGTACACTTTTTATTGTTCTCCTATGTGAAATTTTACGAGTATAATCTTGCAAGATTATTTCGATGCCAAAACACCAACTTTCTATGACAAATGGACAAAACCGTTAAAAGCTCCAACATAGAGAGAGTCGAGCAACTTTGGACCATTAAAGTTGCTCGGGGTACACTTTTTATTGTTCTTCTATGTCAAATTCAGTGTATAAGCTTACTAGATTATTTAGTTGCCAAAACACCAACTTTCTATGACAAATGGACAAAACCGTTAAAAGCTCATCCATAGAGAGAGTTGAGCAATTTCGGACCATCAAAGTTGCTCGGTGTATACTTTTGATTGTTCTTTTATGTGAAATTCTACAAGTATAAAACTTGCTAGATTATTTTGATGCGGAAATACAAACTTTCTATGACAAATGGACAAAACCGTTAAAAGCTCATCCATAGAGAGAGTTGAGCAATTTCGGACCATCAAAGTTGCTCGGTGTATACTTTTGATTGTTCTTCTATGTGAAATTCTACAAGTATAAAACTTGCTAGATTATTTTGATGCGAAAACACCAACTTTCTATGACAAATGGACAAAACCGTTAAAACCTCCTCCATAGAGAGAGTTGAGCAACTTCGGACCATCAAAGTTGATAGGGGTACACGTTTTATTATTCTTCTATGTCAAATTTTACGAGTATAAGCTTGCTAGATTATTTCGATGCCAAAACACCAACTTTCTATGACAAATGGACAAAACCGTTAAAAGCTCCTCCATAGAGAGAGTTGAGCAACTACGGACCATCAAAGTTGCTCGTGTACACTTTTTATTGTTCTTCTATGTGAAATTTTATGAGTATAAGCTTCGTAGATTATTTCGATGACAAAACAACAACTTTCTATGACAAATGTACAAAATAGTTAAAAGCTCCTCCATAAAGAGTGTTGAGCAAATTCTGACAATCAAATTTGCTCGGGGTACACTTTTTATTGTTCTTCTATATCAATTTCTACGAGTATAAGCTTGCTAGATTATTTTGAGGCCAATACACCAAGTTTCTATAATAAATGGACAAAACAGTTAAAAGGTCCTTCATAGAGAGAGTAGAGCAACTTCGGACCATGAAAGTTGCTCGGGGTACACTTTTTATTGTTCTTCTATGTGAAATTTTACGAGTATAAAGCTTCCAAGATTATTTCGATGTCAAAAGAGCAAGTTTCTATGACAAAATGGACAAAACCTTTAAAACCTCCTTCGTAGTTAGAGTTGAGCAACTTCGGACCATCAAAGTTGCTCGGTGTACACTTTTTATTGTTCTTCTATGTGAAATTGTAAGAGTATAAGCTTCTTAGATTATTTTGATGTCAAAACAACAAGTTTCTATGACAAATGGACAAAACAGTTAAAAGCTCTTTCATAGAGAGAGTTGAGCAACTTCGGTCCATTAAAGTTGCTCGGGGTACACTTTTTATTGTTCTTCTATGTCAAATTTTACGAGTATAAGCCCGCTAGATTATTTCGATGCGGAAACACCAACTTTCTATGACAAATGGACAAAACCGTTAAAAGCTCCTCCATAAAGAGAGTTGAGCAAATTCTGACCATCAAAGTTGCTCGGGGTACACTTTTTATTGTTCTTCTATGTCAAATTCTACGAGTATAAGCTTGCTAGATTATTTCGATGCCAATACACCAAGTTTCTATGATAAATGGACAAACATTTAAAAGGTCCTTCATAGAGAGAGTTGAGCAACTTCGGACCATGAAAGTTGCTCGGGGTACACTTTTTATTGTTCTTCTATGTGAAATTTTACGAGTATAAAGCTTCCTAGATTATTTCGATGTCAAAAGAGCAAGTTTCTATGACAAATGGACAAAACTGTTAAAAGCTCATCCATAGAGAGAGTTGAGCAACTTCGGACTATCCAAGTTGCTCGGTGTACACTTTTTATTGTTCTCCTATGTGAAATTTTACGAGTATAAGCTTGCTAGATTATTTAGATGCCAAAACACCAACTTTCTATGACAAGTGGACAAAACCGTTAAAAGCTCATCGATAGAGAGAGTTGAGCAACTTCGGACCATCAAAGTTGCTCGGTGTACACTTTTTATTGTTCTTCTATGTCAAATTCAACAAGTATAAAACTTGCTAGATTATTTTGATGCGGAAACACAAACTTTCTATGACAAATGGACAAAACCGTTAAAAACTCCCCCATAGAGAGAGTTGGGCAATTTCGGACCATCAAAGTTGATAGGGGTACACTTTTTATTGTTCTTCTATGTCAAATTCTACGAGTATAAGCTTGCTAGATTATTTCGATGCCAATACACTAAGTTTCTATGATAAATGGACAAAACAGTTAAAAGGTCCTTCAAAGAGAGAGTTGAGCAACTTCGGACAATGAAAGTTGCACGGGGTACACTTTTTATTGTTTTTCTATGAGAAATTTTACGAGTATAAAGCTTCCTAGATTATTTCGATGTCAAAAGAGCAATTTTCTATGACAAATAGACAAAACCGTTAAAAGCCCCTTCGTAGAGAGAGTTGAGCAACTTCGGACCATGAAAGTTGCTCGGTGTACACTTTTTATTGTTCTCCTATGTGAAATTTTACGAGTATAATCTTGCAAGATTATTTCGATGCCAAAACACCAACTTTCTATGACAAATGGACAAAACCGTTAAAAGCTCTAACATAGAGAGAGTCGAGCAACTTTGGACCATTAAAGTTGCTCGGGGTACACTTTTTATTGTTCTTCTATGTCAAATTCAGTGTATAAGCTTACTAGATTATTTAGTTGCCAAAACACCAACTTTCTATGACAAATGGACAAAACCGTTAAAACTCATCCATAGAGAGAGTTGAGCAATTTCGGACCATCAAAGTTGCTCGGTGTATACTTTTGATTGTTCTTCTATGTGAAATTCTACAAGTATAAAACTTGCTAGATTATTTTGATGCGGAAATACAAACTTTCTATGACAAATGGACAAAACCGTTAAAAGCTCATCCATAGAGAGAGTTGAGCAATTTCGGACCATCAAAGTTGCTCGGTGTATACTTTTGATTGTTCTTCTATGTGAAATTCTACAAGTATAAAACTTGCTAGATTATTTTGATGCGGAAATACAAACTTTCTATGACAAATGGACAAAACCGTTAAAACCTCCTCCATAGAGAGAGTTGAGCAACTTCGGACCATCAAAGTTGATAGGGGTACACGTTTTATTATTCTTCTATGTCAAATTTTACGAGTATAAGCTTGCTAGATTATTTCGATGCCAAAACACCAACTTTCTATGACAAATGGACAAAACCGTTAAAAGCTCCTCCATAGAGAGAGTTGAGCAACTACGGACCATCAAAGTTGCTCGTGTACACTTTTTATTGTTCTTCTATGTGAAATTTTATGAGTATAAGCTTCGTAGATTATTTCGATGACAAAACAACAACTTTCTATGACAAATGTACAAAATAGTTAAAAGCTCCTCCATAAAGAGTGTTGAGCAAATTCTGACAATCAAATTTGCTCGGGGTACACTTTTTATTGTTCTTCTATATCAATTTCTACGAGTATAAGCTTGCTAGATTATTTTGAGGCCAATACATCAAGTTTCTATAATAAATGGACAAAAAAGTTAAAAGGTCCTTCATAGAGAGAGTATAGCAACTTCGGACCATGAAAGTTGCTCGGGGTACACTTTTTATTGTTCTTCTATGTGAAATTTTACGAGTATAAAGCTTCCAAGATTATTTCGATGTCAAAAGAGCAAGTTTCTATGACAAAATGGACAAAACCTTTAAAACCTCCTTCGTAGTAGAGTTGAGCAACTTCGGACCATCAAAGTTGCTCGGTGTACACTTTTTATAGTTCTTCTATGTGAAATTGTAAGAGTATAAGCTTCTTAGATTATTTTGATGTCAAAACAACAAGTTTCTATGACAAATGGACAAAACAGTTAAAAGCTCTTTCATAGAGAGAGTTGAGCAACTTCGGACCATTAAAGTTGCTCGGGGTACACTTTTTATTGTTCTTCTATGTCAAATTCGACAAGTATAAGCCCGCTAGATTATTTTGATGCGGAAACACAAACTTTCTATGACAAATGGACAAAACCGTTAAAAGCTCCTCCATAAAGAGAGTTGAGCAAATTCTGACCATCAAAGTTGCTCGGGGTACACTTTTTATTGTTCTTCTATGTCAAATTCTACGAGTATAAGCTTGCTAGATTATTTCGATGCCAATACACCAAGTTTCTATGATAAATGGACAAACATTTAAAAGGTCCTTCATAGAGAGAGTTGAGCAACTTCGGACCATGAAAGTTGCTCGGGGTACACTTTTTATTGTTCTTCTATGTGAAATTTTACGAGTATAAAGCTTCCTAGATTATTTCGATGTCAAAAGAGCAAGTTTCTATGACAAATGGACAAAACTGTTAAAAGCTCATCCATAGAGAGAGTTGAGCAACTTCGGACTATCCAATTTGCTCGGTGTACACTTTTTATTGTTCTCCTATGTGAAATTTTACGAGTATAAGCTTGCTAGATTATTTAGATGCCAAAACACCAACTTTCTATGACAAGTGGACAAAACCGTTAAAAGCTCATCGATAGAGAGAGTTGAGCAACTTCGGACCATCAAAGTTGCTCGGTGTACACTTTTTATCGTTCTTCTATGTCAAATTCAACAAGTATAAAATTTGCTAGATTATTTTGATGCGGAAACACAAACTTTCTATGACAAATGGACAAAACCGTTAAAAGCTCCCCCATAGAGAGAGTTGGGCAATTTCGGACCATCAAAGTTGATAGGGGTACACTTTTTATTGTTCTTCTATGTCAAATTCTACGAGTATAAGCTTGCTAGATTATTTCGATGCCAATACACTAAGTTTCTATGATAAATGGACAAAACAGTTAAAAGGTCCTTCAAAGAGAGAGTTGAGCAACTTCGGACCATGAAAGTTGCACGGGGTACACTTTTTATTGTTCTTCTATGTGAAATTTTACGAGTATAAAGCTTCCTAGATTATTTCGATGTCAAAAGAGCAATTTTCTATGACAAATGGACAAAACCGTTAAAAGCCCCTTCGTAGAGAGAGTTGAGCAACTTCGGACCATGAAAGTTGCTCGGTGTACACTTTTTATTGTTCTCCTATGTGAAATTTTACGAGTATAATCTTGCAAGATTATTTCGATGCCAAAACACCAACTTTCTATGACAAATGGACAAAACCGTTAAAAGCTCTAACATAGAGAGAGTCGAGCAACTTTGGACCATTAAAGTTGCTCGGGGTACACTTTTTATTGTTCTTCTATGTCAAATTCAGTGTATAAGCTTACTAGATTATTTAGTTGCCAAAACACCAACTTTCTATGACAAATGGACAAAACCGTTAAAAGCTCATCCATAGAGAGAGTTGAGCAATTTCGGACCATCAAAGTTGCTCGGTGTATACTTTTGATTGTTCTTCTATGTGAAATTCTACAAGTATAAAACTTGCTAGATTATTTTGATGCGGAAATACAAACTTTCTATGACAAATGGACAAAACCGTTAAAAGCTCATCCATAGAGAGAGTTGAGCAATTTCGGACCATCAAAGTTGCTCGGTGTATACTTTTGATTGTTCTTCTATGTGAAATTCTACAAGTATAAAACTTGCTAGATTATTTTGATGCGGAAACACCAACTTTCTATGACAAATGGACAAAACCGTTAAAACCTCCTCCATAGAGAGAGTTGAGCAACTTCGGACCATCAAAGTTGATAGGGGTACACGTTTTATTATTCTTCTATGTCAAATTTTACGAGTATAAGCTTGCTAGATTATTTCGATGCCAAAACACCAACTTTCTATGACAAATGGACAAAACCGTTAAAAGCTCCTCCATAGAGAGAGTTGAGCAACTACGGACCATCAAAGTTGCTCGTGTACACTTTTTATTGTTCTTCTATGTGAAATTTTATGAGTATAAGCTTCGTAGATTATTTCGATGACAAAACAACAACTTTCTATGACAAATGTACAAAATAGTTAAAAGCTCCTCCATAAAGAGTGTTGAGCAAATTCTTACAATCAAATTTGCTCGGGGTACACTTTTTATTGTTCTTCTATATCAATTTCTACGAGTATAAGCTTGCTAGATTATTTCGATGCCAATACACCAAGTTTCTATGATAAATGGACAAAACAGTTAAAAGGTCCTTCATAAAGAGAGTTGAGCAACTTCAGACCATCAAAGTTGCTCGGTGTACACTTTTTATTGTTCTTCTATGTGAAATTCTACAAGTATAAAACTTGCTAGATTATTTTGATGTGGAAACACAAACTTTCTATGACAAATGGACAAAACCATTAAAAGCTCCTCCATAGAGAGAGTTGAGCATATTCAGACCATCAAAGATGCTCGGTGTACAAGTTTTATTGTTCTTCTATGTGAAATTTCATGCGTATAAGCTTCCTAGATTATTTCGATGTCAAAACACCAATTTCTATGACAAATTGACAAAACGGTTAAAAGCTCCTACACAGAGAGAGTTGAGCAACTTCGGACCATCAAAGTTGCTCGGGTTACACTTTTTATTGTTCTTCTATGTCAAATTCTACGAGTATGAGCTTGTAGACTATTTCGATGCCAAAACACCAACTTTCTATGAAAATTAGATAAAACCGTTAAAAGCACCTCAAGAGAGAGAGTTGAGCAACTTCAGACCATCAAAGTTGCTCGGTGTACACTTTTTATTGTTCTTCTATGTGAAATTTTACGAGTATAAGCTTCCTAGATTATTTCGATGTCAAAACAGCAAGTTTCTGTGACAAATGGACATAACAGTTAAAAGCTCCTCCATAAAGAGAGTTGACCATAAAGAGAGTTGAGCAAATTCTGACCATCAAAGTTGCTCGGGGTACACTTTTTATTATTCTTCTATGTCAAATTCTACGAGTATAAGCTTGCTAGAGTATTTCGATGCCAATACACCAAGTTTCTATAATAAATGGACAAAACAGTTAAAAGGTCCTTCAAAGAGAGAGTTGAGCAACTTCGGACCATGAAAGTTGCCCGGGGTACACTTTTTATTGTTCTTCTATGTGAAATTTTACGAGTATAAAGCTTCCTAGATTATTTCGATGTCAAAAGAGCAAGTTTCTATGACAAATGGACAAAACCGTTAAAAGCTCCTCCGTAGAGAGAGTTGGACAACTTCGGACCATCAAAGTTGCCCGCTGTACACTTTTTATTGTTCTCCTATGTGAAATTTTACGAGTATAAGCTTGCTAGATTATTTCGATGCCAAAACACCAACTTTCTATGACAAATGGACAAAACCGTTAAAAGCTCCTCCATAGAGAGAGTTGAGCAACTACGGACCATCAAAGTTGCTCGTGTACACTTTTTATTGTTCTTCTATGTGAAATTTTATGAGTATAAGCTTCGTAGATTATTTCGATGACAAAACAACAACTTTCTATGACAAATGTACAAAATAGTTAAAAGCTCCTCCATAAAGAGTGTTGAGCAAATTCTTACAATCAAATTTGCTCGGGGTACACTTTTTATTGTTCTTCTATATCAATTTCTACGAGTATAAGCTTGCTAGATTATTTTGAGGCCAATACACCAAGTTTCTATAATAAATGGACAAAACAGTTAAAAGGTCCTTCATAGAGAGAGTAGAGCAACTTCGGACCATGAAAGTTGCTCGGGGTACACTTTTTATTGTTCTTCTATATCAATTTCTACGAGTATAAGCTTGCTAGATTATTTTGAGGCCAATACACCAAGTTTCTATAATAAATGGACAAAACAGTTAAAAGGTCCTTCATAGAGAGAGTAGAGCAACTTCGGACCATGAAAGTTGCTCGGGGTACACTTTTTATTGTTCTTCTATGTGAAATTTTACGAGTATAAAGCTTCCAAGATTATTTCGATGCCAAAACACCAACTTTCTATGACAAATGGACAAAACCGTTAAAAGCTCCAACATAGAGAGAGTCGAGCAACTTTGGACCATTAAAGTTGCTCGGGGTACACTTTTTATTGTTCTTCTATGTCAAATTCAGTGTATAAGCTTACTAGATTATTTAGTTGCCAAAACACCAACTTTCTATGACAAATGGACAAAACCGTTAAAAGCTCATCCATAGAGAGAGTTGAGCAATTTCGGACCATCAAAGTTGCTCGGTGTATACTTTTGATTGTTCTTCTATGTGAAATTCTACATGTATAAAACTTGCTAGATTATTTTGATGCGGAAATACAAACTTTCTATGACAAATGGACAAAACCGTTAAAAGCTCATCCATAGAGAGAGTTGAGCAATCTCGGACCATCAAAGTTGCTCGGTGTATACTTTTGATTGTTCTTCTATGTGAAATTCTACAAGTATAAAACTTGCTAGATTATTTTGATGCGGAAATACAAACTTTCTATGACAAATGGACAAAACTGTTAAAACCTCCTCCATAGAGAGAGTTGAGCAACTTCGGACCATCAAAGTTGATAGGGGTACACGTTTTATTATTCTTCTATGTCAAATTTTACGAGTATAAGCTTGCTAGATTATTTCGATGCCAAAACACCAACTTTCTATGACAAATGTACAAAACCGTTAAAAGCTCATCCATAGAGAGAGTTGAGCAATTTCGGACAATCAAAGTTGCTCGGTGTATACTTTTTATTGTTCTTCTATGTGAAATTCTACAAGTATAAAACTTGCTAGATTATTTTGATGCGGAAATACAAACTTTCTATGACAAATGGACAAAACCGTTAAAAGCTCATCCATAGAGAGAGTTGAGCAATTTCGGACCATCAAAGTTGCTCGGTGTATACTTTTGATTGTTCTTCTATGTGAAATTCTACAAGTATAAAACTTGCTAGATTATTTTGATGCGGAAATACAAACTTTCTATGACAAATGGACAAAACCGTTAAAACCTCCTCCATAGAGAGAGTTGAGCAACTTCGGACCATCAAAGTTGCTCGGTGTATACTTTTTATTGTTCTTCTATGTAAAATTCTACAAGTATAAAACTTGCTAGATTGTTTTGATGCGGAAACACAAACTTTCTATGACAAATGGACAAAACCGTTAAAAGCTCCTCCATAGAGAGAGTTGAGCAACTTCGGACCATCAAAGTTGATAGGGGTACACTTTTTATTGTTTTTCTATGTCAAATTCTACGAGTATAAGCCTGCTAGATTATTTCGATGCCAATATACTAAGTTTCTATGATAAATGGACAAAACAGTTAAAAGGTCCTTCATAGAGGGAGTTGAGCAACTTCGAACCATGAAAGTTGCACGGGGTACACTTTTTATTGTTCTTCTATGTGAAATTTTACGAGTATAAAGCTTCCTAGATTATTTCGATGTCGAAAGAGCAACTTTCTATGATAAATGGATAAAACCATTAAAAGCCCCTTCGTAGAGAGAGTTGAGCAACTTCGGACCATCAAAGTTGCTCGGTGTACACTTTTTATTGTTCTCCTTTGTGAAATTTTACGAGTATAAGCTTGCAAGATTATTTCGATGCCAAAACACCAACTTTCTATGACAAGTGGACAAAACCGTTAAAAGCTCCAACATAGAGAGAGTCGAGCAACTTTGGACCATTAAAGTTGCTCGGGGTACACTTTTTATTGTTCTTCTATGTCAAATTCTGTGTATAAGCTTACTAGATTATTTAGTTGCCAAAACACCAACTTTCTATGAAAAATGGACAAAACCGTTAAAAGCTCATCCATAGAGAGAGTTGAGCAATTTCGGACCATCAAAGTTGCTCAGTGTATACTTTTTATTGTTCTTCTATGTAAAATTCTACAAGTATAAAACTTGCTAGATTATTTTGATGCGGAAACACAAACTTTCTATGACAAATGGATAAAACCGTTAAAACCTCCTCCATAGAGAGAGTTGAGCAACTTCGGACCATCAAAGTTGATAGGGGTACACGTTTTATTATTCTTCTATGTCAAATTTTACGAGTATAAGCTTGCTAGATTATTTCGATGCCAAAACACCAACTTTCTATGACAAATGGACAAAACCGTTAAAAGCTCCTCCATAGAGAGAGTTGAGCAACTACGGACCATCAAAGTTGCTCGTGTACACTTTTTATTGTTCTTCTATGTGAAATTTTATAAGTATAAGCTTCGTAGATTATTTTGATGACAATACACCAACTTTCTATGACAAATGTACAAAATAGTTAAAAGCTCCTCCAAAAAGAGAGTTGAGCAAATTCTGACCATCAAAGTTGCTCGGGGTACACTTTTTATTGTTCTTCTCTGTCAATTTCTACGAGTATAAGCTTGCTAGATTATTTCGATGCCAATACACCAAGTTTCTATGATAAATGGACAAAACAGTTAAAAGGTCCTTCATAAAGAGAGTTGAGCAACTTCAGACCATCAAAGTTGCTCGGTGTACACTTTTTATTGTTCTTCTATGTGAAATTCTACAAGTATAAAACTTGCTAGATTATTTTGATGTGGAAACACAAACTTTCTATGACAAATGGACAAAACCATTAAAAGCTCCTCCATAGAGAGAGTTGAGCATATTCAGACCATCAAAGATGCTCGGTGTACAAGTTTTATTGTTCTTCTATGTGAAATTTCATGCGTATAAGCTTCCTAGATTATTTCGATGTCAAAACACCAATTTCTATGACAAATTGACAAAACGGTTAAAAGCTCCTACACAGAGAGAGTTGAGCAACTTCGGACCATCAAAGTTGCTCGGGTTACACTTTTTATTGTTCTTCTATGTCAAATTCTACGAGTATGAGCTTGTAGACTATTTCGATGCCAAAACACCAACTTTCTATGAAAATTAGATAAAACCGTTAAAAGCACCTCAAGAGAGAGAGTTGAGCAACTTCAGACCATCAAAGTTGCTCGGTGTACACTTTTTATTGTTCTTCTATGTGAAATTTTACGAGTATAAGCTTCCTAGATTATTTCGATGTCAAAACAGCAAGTTTCTGTGACAAATGGACATAACAGTTAAAAGCTCCTCCATAAAGAGAGTTGACCATAAAGAGAGTTGAGCAAATTCTGACCATCAAAGTTGCTCGGGGTACACTTTTTATTATTCTTCTATGTCAAATTCTACGAGTATAAGCTTGCTAGAGTATTTCGATGCCAATACACCAAGTTTCTATAATAAATGGACAAAACAGTTAAAAGGTCCTTCAAAGAGAGAGTTGAGCAACTTCGGACCATGAAAGTTGCCCGGGGTACACTTTTTATTGTTCTTCTATGTGAAATTTTACGAGTATAAAGCTTCCTAGATTATTTCGATGTCAAAAGAGCAAGTTTCTATGACAAATGGACAAAACCGTTAAAAGCTCCTCCGTAGAGAGAGTTGGACAACTTCGGACCATCAAAGTTGCCCGCTGTACACTTTTTATTGTTCTCCTATGTGAAATTTTACGAGTATAAGCTTGCTAGATTATTTCGATGCCAAAACACCAACTTTCTATGACAAATGGACAAAACCGTTAAAAGCTCCTCCATAGAGAGAATTGAGCAACTACGGACCATCAAAGTTGCTCGTGTACACTTTTTATTGTTCTTCTATGTGAAATTTTATGAGTATAAGCTTCGTAGATTATTTCGATGACAAAACAACAACTTTCTATGACAAATGTACAAAATAGTTAAAAGCTCCTCCATAAAGAGTGTTGAGCAAATTCTTACAATCAAATTTGCTCGGGGTACACTTTTTATTGTTCTTCTATATCAATTTCTACGAGTATAAGCTTGCTAGATTATTTTGAGGCCAATACACCAAGTTTCTATAATAAATGGACAAAACAGTTAAAAGGTCCTTCATAGAGAGAGTAGAGCAACTTCGGACCATGAAAGTTGCTCGGGGTACACTTTTTATTGTTCTTCTATATCAATTTCTACGAGTATAAGCTTGCTAGATTATTTTGAGGCCAATACACCAAGTTTCTATAATAAATGGACAAAACAGTTAAAAGGTCCTTCATAGAGAGAGTAGAGCAACTTCGGACCATGAAAGTTGCTCGGGGTACACTTTTTATTGTTCTTCTATGTGAAATTTTACGAGTATAAAGCTTCCAAGATTATTTCGATGCCAAAACACCAACTTTCTATGACAAATGGACAAAACCGTTAAAAGCTCCAACATAGAGAGAGTCGAGCAACTTTGGACCATTAAAGTTGCTCGGGGTACACTTTTTATTGTTCTTCTATGTCAAATTCAGTGTATAAGCTTACTAGATTATTTAGTTGCCAAAACACCAACTTTCTATGACAAATGGACAAAACCGTTAAAAGCTCATCCATAGAGAGAGTTGAGCAATTTCGGACCATCAAAGTTGCTCGGTGTATACTTTTGATTGTTCTTCTATGTGAAATTCTACATGTATAAAACTTGCTAGATTATTTTGATGCGGAAATACAAACTTTCTATGACAAATGGACAAAACCGTTAAAAGCTCATCCATAGAGAGAGTTGAGCAATCTCGGACCATCAAAGTTGCTCGGTGTATACTTTTGATTGTTCTTCTATGTGAAATTCTACAAGTATAAAACTTGCTAGATTATTTTGATGCGGAAATACAAACTTTCTATGACAAATGGACAAAACTGTTAAAACCTCCTCCATAGAGAGAGTTGAGCAACTTCGGACCATCAAAGTTGATAGGGGTACACGTTTTATTATTCTTCTATGTCAAATTTTACGAGTATAAGCTTGCTAGATTATTTCGATGCCAAAACACCAACTTTCTATGACAAATGTACAAAACCGTTAAAAGCTCATCCATAGAGAGAGTTGAGCAATTTCGGACAATCAAAGTTGCTCGGTGTATACTTTTTATTGTTCTTCTATGTGAAATTCTACAAGTATAAAACTTGCTAGATTATTTTGATGCGGAAATACAAACTTTCTATGACAAATGGACAAAACCGTTAAAAGCTCATCCATAGAGAGAGTTGAGCAATTTCGGACCATCAAAGTTGCTCGGTGTATACTTTTGATTGTTCTTCTATGTGAAATTCTACAAGTATAAAACTTGCTAGATTATTTTGATGCGGAAATACAAACTTTCTATGACAAATGGACAAAACCGTTAAAACCTCCTCCATAGAGAGAGTTGAGCAACTTCGGACCATCAAAGTTGCTCGGTGTATACTTTTTATTGTTCTTCTATGTAAAATTCTACAAGTATAAAACTTGCTAGATTGTTTTGATGCGGAAACACAAACTTTCTATGACAAATGGACAAAACCGTTAAAAGCTCCTCCATAGAGAGAGTTGAGCAACTTCGGACCATCAAAGTTGATAGGGGTACACTTTTTATTGTTTTTCTATGTCAAATTCTACGAGTATAAGCCTGCTAGATTATTTCGATGCCAATATACTAAGTTTCTATGATAAATGGACAAAACAGTTAAAAGGTCCTTCATAGAGGGAGTTGAGCAACTTCGAACCATGAAAGTTGCACGGGGTACACTTTTTATTGTTCTTCTATGTGAAATTTTACGAGTATAAAGCTTCCTAGATTATTTCGATGTCGAAAGAGCAACTTTCTATGATAAATGGATAAAACCATTAAAAGCCCCTTCGTAGAGAGAGTTGAGCAACTTCGGACCATCAAAGTTGCTCGGTGTACACTTTTTATTGTTCTCCTTTGTGAAATTTTACGAGTATAAGCTTGCAAGATTATTTCGATGCCAAAACACCAACTTTCTATGACAAGTGGACAAAACCGTTAAAAGCTCCAACATAGAGAGAGTCGAGCAACTTTGGACCATTAAAGTTGCTCGGGGTACACTTTTTATTGTTCTTCTATGTCAAATTCTGTGTATAAGCTTACTAGATTATTTAGTTGCCAAAACACCAACTTTCTATGAAAAATGGACAAAACCGTTAAAAGCTCATCCATAGAGAGAGTTGAGCAATTTCGGACCATCAAAGTTGCTCAGTGTATACTTTTTATTGTTCTTCTATGTAAAATTCTACAAGTATAAAACTTGCTAGATTATTTTGATGCGGAAACACAAACTTTCTATGACAAATGGATAAAACCGTTAAAACCTCCTCCATAGAGAGAGTTGAGCAACTTCGGACCATCAAAGTTGATAGGGGTACACGTTTTATTATTCTTCTATGTCAAATTTTACGAGTATAAGCTTGCTAGATTATTTCGATGCCAAAACACCAACTTTCTATGACAAATGGACAAAACCGTTAAAAGCTCCTCCATAGAGAGAGTTGAGCAACTACGGACCATCAAAGTTGCTCGTGTACACTTTTTATTGTTCTTCTATGTGAAATTTTATAAGTATAAGCTTCGTAGATTATTTTGATGACAATACACCAACTTTCTATGACAAATGTACAAAATAGTTAAAAGCTCCTCCAAAAAGAGAGTTGAGCAAATTCTGACCATCAAAGTTGCTCGGGGTACACTTTTTATTGTTCTTCTCTGTCAATTTCTACGAGTATAAGCTTGCTAGATTATTTCGATGCCAATACACCAAGTTTCTATGATAAATGGACAAAACAGTTAAAAGGTCCTTCATAAAGAGAGTTGAGCAACTTCAGACCATCAAAGTTGCTCGGTGTACACTTTTTATTGTTCTTCTATGTGAAATTCTACAAGTATAAAACTTGCTAGATTATTTTGATGTGGAAACACAAACTTTCTATGACAAATGGACAAAACCATTAAAAGCTCCTCCATAGAGAGAGTTGAGCATATTCAGACCATCAAAGATGCTCGGTGTACAAGTTTTATTGTTCTTCTATGTGAAATTTCATGCGTATAAGCTTCCTAGATTATTTCGATGTCAAAACACCAATTTCTATGACAAATTGACAAAACGGTTAAAAGCTCCTACACAGAGAGAGTTGAGCAACTTCGGACCATCAAAGTTGCTCGGGTTACACTTTTTATTGTTCTTCTATGTCAAATTCTACGAGTATGAGCTTGTAGACTATTTCGATGCCAAAACACCAACTTTCTATGAAAATTAGATAAAACCGTTAAAAGCACCTCAAGAGAGAGAGTTGAGCAACTTCAGACCATCAAAGTTGCTCGGTGTACACTTTTTATTGTTCTTCTATGTGAAATTTTACGAGTATAAGCTTCCTAGATTATTTCGATGTCAAAACAGCAAGTTTCTGTGACAAATGGACATAACAGTTAAAAGCTCCTCCATAAAGAGAGTTGACCATAAAGAGAGTTGAGCAAATTCTGACCATCAAAGTTGCTCGGGGTACACTTTTTATTATTCTTCTATGTCAAATTCTACGAGTATAAGCTTGCTAGAGTATTTCGATGCCAATACACCAAGTTTCTATAATAAATGGACAAAACAGTTAAAAGGTCCTTCAAAGAGAGAGTTGAGCAACTTCGGACCATGAAAGTTGCCCGGGGTACACTTTTTATTGTTCTTCTATGTGAAATTTTACGAGTATAAAGCTTCCTAGATTATTTCGATGTCAAAAGAGCAAGTTTCTATGACAAATGGACAAAACCGTTAAAAGCTCCTCCGTAGAGAGAGTTGGACAACTTCGGACCATCAAAGTTGCCCGCTGTACACTTTTTATTGTTCTCCTATGTGAAATTTTACGAGTATAAGCTTGCTAGATTATTTCGATGCCAAAACAACAATTTTCTATGACAAATGGACAAAACCGTTAAAAGCTCCTCCATAGAGAGAGTTGAGCAACTTCGGACCATCAAAGTTGCTCGGTGTACACTTTTTATTGTTCTTCTATGTGAAATTCAACAAGTATAAAACTTGCTAGATTATTTTGATGTGGAAACACAAACTTTCTATGACAAATGGACAAAACCGTTAAAAGCTTCTCCATAGAGAGAGTTGAGAAATTCGGACCATCAAAGTTGATAGGGGTACACTTTTTATTATTCTTCTATGTCAAATTATACGAGTATACGCTTCCTAGATTATTTCGATGCCAAAACACCAAGTTTCTATGACAAATGGACAAAACAGCTAAAGCTCCTCCATAGAGAGAGTTGAGCATATTCAGACCATCAAAGATGATCGGTGTACAATTTTCATTGTTCTTCTATGTGAAATTTTATGCGTATAGGCTTCCTAGATTATTTCGATGTCAAAACACCAATTTCTATGACAAATGAACAAAACGGTTAAAAGCTCCAACACAGAGAGAGTTGAGCAACTTCGGACCATCAAAGTTGCTCGGTGTACACTTTTTATTCTTCTTCTATGTGAAATTTTACGAGTATAAAACTTGCTAGATTATTTTAATGCGGAAACACAAACTTTCTATGACAAATGGACAAAACCGTTAAAAGCTCCTCCATAGAGAGAGTTGAGCAACTACGGACCATCAAAGTTGCTCGTGTACACTTTTTATTGTTCTTCTATGTGAAATTTTATGAGTATACGCTTCGTAGATTATTTCGATGACAAAACACCAACTTTCTATGGCAAATGTACAAAATAGTTAAAAGCTCCTCCATAAAGAGTGTTGAGCAAATTCTGACAATCAAATTTGCTCGGGGTACACTTTTTATTGTTCTTCTATATCAATTTCTACGAGTATAAGCTGTCCATGTTCTAATTGAAGCCCTTGGTAAAGAGTGAAGCCATGTCTTTGCTTGTTCCTTCAGACTAAATGGAAACAATCGCAGATGAACCTGCTCATCAGTTAAACCTCTTATTTTAATTGTGGAACAGACATTAGAGAATTCTTTAAGATGCATGTGAGGATCTTCTCCAGCATGGCCTAAGAACGTAGGCAACAAATGAATCATTCCTGACTTTAGTTCAAAGTTGTCTACAGTAGTCTGGGGGTAGACAATGCATGAAGCTTGATCTGCTGCTTGAGGCACAGAGAAATCCTTAAGTGGCTTGTTCATGTTATCTGGTTCTTCTTCCATTTGAACTGGGGCTGTGGGACTTGTAGTTGGTGATGACAAAGGTGATCTCTCTGGAGTGCGATGCTCTCTTTGACAAAATAAACGGATATCCGCTAATTTTGTGCTTAACGAAATGTTGTCACTCGATAAGTTCCCGAGATTTGAGCTGGACATTCATGTATCTACAAAATAGGAAAAATAACAATATAAATGAACTACTTAGGTGGCGAGGCCAACCATGAACATAAATTAATATAGAGAAAATTTGGTGGATGGCAATGCCAATCACAACCAGAGGATTAAAGAAGTTAGTTGACAATATATAAAAAGTTAGTATACAGAAGAAATAAAATGGGGCAGAAAAGGCCAACCATGAAAAAAAATGATGTTAGTAAATATTAAGGCATATTAATAGGCGGTAGAACCAGCCATTAATATTAATAGATATATACATATATCAACAATAGTAGGTGGTAGAACCAACCATTAATATTAATAGATATATACATATATTAAGAATAGTAGGCGGTTTGAACCAGCCATTAATAGAAAACAAAATGGGGCTTTAAGCCAACCACGTTAAATAATGACATGTAATGTAAAACCTTCCATGTAGGAGGTGCTAACAACAAAAATAAATAAATAAATTATATACAAGAGTTAGATGACATTATATTAGGTAATCACATCCACGGCAACGGCGCCAAAAATTGTTATGTCGTTAGTAACAATTTAAAATAACCTACAAATGTACAATTAATATATATATAGTGAACAAGTAAGAGTCGATCCCACAAGGAGTGATGCTAATAAATATACAATCTTACACCTGAATATAATTGATACAAGGGGGGGTTAAGTCTTGAAATAGATAAAAATGAAGACAAAGAAATTGATGTTGAGAACAAAAATAAGAATTGATATTAATGAAAATAATAGCTAAGACTCACTATCCACCACAAGACATTCAAACAATTTATAAGAAATAATAGACTAACAATTTAAACAAGCATATGATGACAACATTCACAACAAGGTTATGGCCAAACTCAAGTTGTATGATTCTCTCTTAATTGCATGTAAAGTGTATGGCGTCTACCTCATTACGTGTATTCTTAATCGAAATCTAGCATGGTGTCTGCATCAATCAACAATCAAGAATCCAATAAGAGCAAAGAGAATATGAATGTCACAAGAATCCTAATACATGGTATTTGTACTTAGGTATTCAAGAATTGATTTTTCATAATTCATTTTCAACTGAATTATATGTTGCAAGAAAGAACATATTCAACAAGGCAATTGACCATGTTCTACAACAATTAATTCTAATACATGCTTCAAAGTTAGCTAATCAAAGAAACACAATACTAGAACTCACATAACATGGAAAAATCAAAATCATCATGCTTGTAGAAATTGAAATCCACACAACTTATAAAATTGAAAGCATGCTTGGGCTTCAAGACAAGCCCTAACTAACAAGAGTTTAGTTATACATAACCAAATAAAACATAAAACATAAAAACATAATTACAAACACAAGCCTTGTTTTCTTCTTTTGCTTCTCCTCTTTTTGCTTCCAATCCTTCTCCTTCTTTCCTTCTTGTCTCCCAAGCTCTCCCTCCTAGCTCCTACTCCTCTCTATTTATAGAGAAAATGAGCACATAGTGGAGGAGCTAGTGCCATCTTTTGGTGGTGGAATGTCCATCAAATTCGTGTGGTGGATTGTCCACTCTTTGAATGGAAATGGTATCATCAATGACATCAACTTCCAATTACACACTAATCTTGTAACTACATTCTGGGCCTAAACGAAGCATATTATGAACTCAAACCCTTCATCAATATTGTAGATACAAATGTGTAGATAATTATGGGCTTTTGAATAACTCAATTTGGACATCAGACGCTCAAGTTATGGGCTTCTAAAGGTCTGGTCTGCAAACAGAAATTCTGCTTCGGATATAACTTCCAAACTTGACTTCGAGGCAACCTTTAGAGGCCCAAATGAACTCTGATTTTTGTGAACCAGCACTTCCTGCAAAGCTTGAAGTGTCCTCTTAACATTTGCTGAAGATCAAATCTCATTCCGATAGCTCTTACTAGCTCTTAACCTGCAAAACATCCAAGAAGATCTTAAGTACAATAATCTTGAAAATTCAGCTTTTAAGCACAATTTCTTGGCACTGCTTTGGAAGTATTTTATCACTTTAAGAACGTACATTCTAGCACTTATCACAAAACACCAACTTTCTATGACAAATGGACAAAACCGTTAAAAGCTCATCCATAGAGAGAGTTGAGCAATTTCGGACCATCAAAGTTGCTCGGTGTATACTTTTTATTGTTCTTCTATGTAAAATTCTACAAGTACAAAACTTGCTAGATTGTTTTGATGCGAAAACACAAACTTTCTATGACAAATGGACAAAACCGTTAAAAGCTCCTCCATAGAGAGAGTTGAGCAACTTCGGACCATCAAAGTTGATAGGGGTACACTTTTTATTGTTCTTCTATGTCAAATTCTACGAGTATAAGCTTGCTAGATTATTTCGATGCCAATACACTAAGTTTCTATGACAAATGGACAAAACCGTTAAAAGCCCCTTCGTAGAGAGAGTTGAGCAACTTCGGACCATGAAAGTTGCTCGGTGTACACTTTTTATTGTTCTCCTATGTGAAATTTTACGAGTATAAGCTTGCAAGATTATTTCGATGCCAAAACACTAACTTTCTATGACAAATGGACAAAACCGTTAAAAGCTCCAACATAGAGAGAGTCGAGCAACTTTGGACCATTAAAGTTGCTCGGGGTACACTTTTTATTGTTCTTCTATGTCAAATTCTATGTATAAGCTTACTAGATTATTTAGTTGCCAAAACACCAACTTTCTATGACAAATGGACAAAACCGTTAAAAGCTCATCCATAGAGAGAGTTGAGCAATTTCGGACCATCAAAGTTGCTCGGTGTATACTTTTTATTGTTCTTCTATGTCAAATTCTGTGTATAAGCTTACTAGATTATTTAGTTGCCAAAACACCAACTTTCTATGACAAATGGACAAAACCGTTAAAAGCTCATCCATAGAGAGAGTTGAGCAATTTCGGACCATCAAAGTTGCTCGGTGTATACTTTTTATTGTTCTTCTATGTAAAATTCTACAAGTATAAAACTTGCTAGATTGTTTTGATGCGGAAACACAAACTTTCTATGACAAATGGACAAAACCGTTAAAACCTCCTCCATAGAGAGAGTTGAGCAACTTCGGACCATCAAAGTTGATAGGGGTACACGTTTTATTATTCTTCTATGTCAAATTTTACGAGTATAAGCTTGCTAGATTATTTTGATGCCAAAACACCAACTTTCTATGACAAATGGACAAAACCGTTAAAAGCTCCTCCATAGAGAGAGTTGAGCAACTACGGACCATCAAAGTTGCTCGTGTACACTTTTTATTGTTCTTCTATGTGAAATTTTATAAGTATAAGCTTCGTAGATTATTTTGATGACAATACACCAACTTTCTACGACAAATGTACAAAATAGTTAAAAGCTCCTCCAAAAAGAGAGTTGAGCAAATTCTGACCATCAAAGTTGCTCGGGGTACACTTTTTATTGTTCTTCTCTGTCAATTTCTCCGAGTATAAGCTTGCTAGATTATTTCGATGCCAATACACCAAGTTTCTATGATAAATGGACAAAACAGTTAAAAGGTCCTTCATAGAGAGAGTTGAGCAACTTCGGACCATGAAAGTTGCTCGGGGTACACTTTTTATTGTTCTTCTATGTGAAATTTTACGAGTATAAAAGATGAGCATGAAGCTCATTTTGATGCATCTCTTTATCGTTCTATGATTGGTTCTTTGCTATATTTGACAAGTAGTAGGCCGGATATTTTGCATGCTGTGTGTTTGTGTGCTAGATTTCAAAGTGCCCCTAAGATAACTCATTATCAAGCTGTGAAAAGAATTTTTAGATATCTAAGGCATATACCTCATTTTGGCTTATGGTATGATAGAAAATCTTCATATGAATTATATGCTTATAGTGATGCGGACTACGCTGGAAGTAGATTGGATAGAAAGAGTACCTCTGGAACTGTTCAATTCCTAGGAAACATGGTGGTTTCTTGGTTTTCCAAGAAACAAGGTTGTGTAGCTCTATCCACTACCGAGGCTGAGTATATGGCTGTAGGGAGTTGTTGTGCACAACTTCTCTATTTAAAACAACAACTTGCTGATTATGGAGTGAGTGTGGATGAGATCCCCATATATTGTGATAATACTAGTGCCATTAGTTTGTCTAAGAACCCCATTCTTCATTCAAAAGCCAAACACATCGAGATTAGACATCATTTCCTTAGGGATCATGTTTCTCAAGGACATATTAAAGTTGAGTATATTGATACTATGAATCAAGTGGCGGATATTTTTACGAAGCCTTTAAATCAAGATAGGTTTGAGTTTCTTAGAAATCAGCTCAATATGCGTTCCCTTGGTTGATATCTTTTGCATAATTTCCAAACTAAAGGGGGAGAGATATAGGATCTTTGGCATACGTTGAGGAGGAGAGCCTAAGTTAAGGGGGAGCTTAGAAACCAAAGATTGTTATTTTCGAAATTATCAAAAGGGGGAGAATGTTGAAACATAGGATTCAAGCTTAGGTTTGATGAATTTCGAAAATGCTAAGTGGCTTAATATGTGTGTGAAATGTTTAATTCATGTAGACTTGATTCTATATATGGTAACTCATGTGATCTTAGTCTTATATTTATGATCTACACTTTAATAATAGATTAAAACATTCCCATATATATATGCACGTTTTTCTTTCATATAGTTGCCATATATGTGTTTAATTTATGGAAACTAACTTTTGTGTTGAAGAATGTTAGAAATCCTTTTGGATTATCTTTTGAGAGTTTGTAGGAATAAAATATGGAAAGAGATCAAATCTTGTTTTTAATATGGAAAGAATCAAGAGGTGACAAAGTATTATGGAAATATATCACAAGAAGAGCTGGAATTGTCATTTTCCTATCCAATGGAAGTCAAATTCGAATTTCAACAAACTACAATCATGGTGTCAATATCAAATCAAGGAGAAGATCATCTCTAGCATTGAAGGTGTCCCTACACACCAAGAAGGTCAAGTTCCATATTACAAAGAAGGAAATAAAAAATTCTGGAGCTGATTTCAAAATTAAGGAGACAAGATCATAAAGGAAAATCAAGTTGAAGATTCATTCAAGCTTTCCAGCAAGGAAACAAGAAAGTCAAGCCAACCTTCATTGATCAAATCTAGAAGAAGATAATCCAGCTGTTGAAGATTCATTCAAGCTTTCCAGCAAGGAAACAAGAAAGTCAAGCCAACCTTCATTAATCAAATCAAGAAGAAGATAATCCAGCTGTTGGAGGGATTTTTCTACACAAAAAGAGATCTTAGACATTTCATCAAGAAGCAAAAAGTCAAGCCAAATTTATTTTGACAAAAATGTGTGAATGACTGATTTTCTAAAAACCATCAAGGCTCTAGACTATCCTAGCTGTCCATCACCTTTTTCCATTCCAAAATTTCGGCCAGCTCACTCTCCAAAAAGATTTTGCAAGAAAATCCTTCCCTCTCTTACCCATTGAGCTGTCTTTGGCCTAACCCTATTTAAAGCATCATTTTCTTCAAGCCAAACCAAGAAAAACGTGAGACATCATTTCTAAACCATATTCATACACATTTGAATTCTCTCTCTTGAGTTCTATCCTTTTCATAACCCTTTTGCAAGAGAGCTTTGAGAAAAACGTTTTTGGGAGAGCCTACTGCTACATACTTGCTGAAACCTTGAGCCTATTGTTCTTGAGCCTATCATTCCTATATTGCTACCAAAGAGCCTACCTTGAGCCTTATTGATCACATACACTAGACTATTGAGTCACATCTTTTATTTGTTTATTGAGCTGTGAAGGTTGGTTGATTCAGCCACAAAATCAACAAATTGTATCTTGTACTCATTATCACTCATAGTGGAGGTGTTGGCAAGTCCCTTTGAAGGAGGGCCGTGGATGTACTCAGTTTGAGGAACCACGTAAAAATCTCGGTGTCACTCTCTATCCTTTACTACTTCCTCCTTTTGATTGTTGTTTAAATACATAACTGTTTCAAAATCATACAAGGGTAAATTAAAATAAAATTAGTCTATATATAATTAGAGTTTTTAGAAACGTAAAAGAAATCAAATTTTTATATTGCCCTATATTGTGTTTTTATTACTAATCAAGTTATTTTGAGTGTGCAGCACTAACATCACTCTTAGGTGTGTTGGAGGAAATTATAAGGCCTGGCTCATCAAAAGCTCTACATTTGGTTATTCTTAAAATTGATTATTTTATCGTTGTATGAGTTTTTGATTTAAAGAGTTGTTTCATTGAATTGTGCATACATTTAAAACTTGTCGAATCTTATTGAATATTAATTTGTGATTTTGTGTGTAACACTTTAAAATTTGGCATAATCTTAATTCACCCCCCCCCCCCCCCCCCCCCCTCTTAAGGTTAGAAACGATCCTAACAAGTGGTATCGAAGCCGGTTAGGGCACTTAAGAAGTAACTTTTCTTGTGCTTGTTTGATTGTTTGATTGTGTTTAATTGTTCCATTGAAATGGCATCTAGAGGTCAAGAGGGTCAATCTAGTGCTAATACACCAAGTTTCTATAATAAATGGACAAAATAGTTAAAAGGTCCTTCATAGAGAGAGTTGAGCAACTTCGGACCATGAAAGTTGCTCGGGGTACACTTTTTATTGTTCTTCTATGTGAAATTTTACGAGTATAAAGCTTCCAAGATTATTTCGATGTCAAAAGAGCAAGTTTCTATGACAAATGGACAAAACCTTTAAAAGCTCCTTCGTAGAGAGAGTTGAGCAACTTCGGACCATCAAAGTTGCTCGGTGTACACTTTTTATTGTTCTTCTATGTGCAATTGTAAGAGTATAAGCTTCTTAGATTATTTTGATGTCAAAACAACAAGTTTCTATGACAAATGGACAAAACAGATAAAAGCTCTTTCATAGAGAGAGTTGAGCAACTTCGGACCATTAAAGTTGCTCGGGGTACACTTTTTATTGTTCTTCTGTGTCAAATTCGACAAGTATAAGCCCGCTAGATTATTCTGATGCGGAAACACAAACTTTCTATGATAAATGGACAAAACCGTTAAAAGCTCCTCCATAGAGAGAGTTGAGCAACTTCGGACCATCAAAGTTGATAGGGGTACACTTTTTATTATTCTTCTATGTCAAATTTTATGAGTATAAGCTTCCTAGATTTTTTCGATGCCAAAACACCAAGTTTCTATGACAAATGGACAAAACAGCTAAAAGCTCCTCCATAGAGAGAGTTGAGCATATTCAGACCATCAAAGATGCTCGGTGTACAATTTTTTATTGTTCTTCTATGTGAAATTTTATGCGTATAAGCTTCCTAGATTATTTCGATGTCAAAACAACAATTTCTATGACAAATGGACAAAACGGTTAAAAGCTCCTAAACAGAGAGAGTTGAGCAACTTCGGACCATCAAAGTTGCTCGGGGTACACTTTTTATTGTTCTCCTATGTCAAATTCTACGAGTATGAGCTTGTAGATTATTTCGATGCCAAACACCAAGTTTCTATGACAAATGGACAAAACCGTTAAAAGCTCCTCCATAGAGAGAGTTGAGCAACTTCGGACCATCAAAATTGCTCCGTGTACACTTTTTATTGTTCTTCTATGTGAAATTCAACAAGCATAAAACTTGCTAGATTATTTTGATGCGGAAACACAAACTTTCTATGACAAATGGACAAAACCGTTAAAAGCTCCTCCATAGAGAGAGTTGAGCAACTTCGGACCATCAAAGTTGATAGGGGTACACTTTTTATTATTCTTCTATGTCAAATTTTACGAGTATAAGCTTCCTAGATTATTTCGATGCCAAAACACAAAGTTTCTACGACAAATGGACAAAACAGCTAAAAGCTCCTCCATAGAGAGAGTTGAGCATATTCAGACCATCAAAGATGCTCGGTGTACAATTTTTATTGTTATTCTATGTGAAATTTTATGCGTATAAGCTTCCTAGATTATTTCGATGTCAAAACACCAATTTCTATGACAAATGGACAAAACGGTTAAAAGCTCCTACACAGAGAGAGTTGAGCAACTTCGGACCATCAAAGTTGCTCGGGGTACACTTTTTATTGTTCTTCTATGTCAAATTCTACGAGTATGAGCTTGTAGACTATTTCGATGCCAAAACACCAACTTTCTATGAAAATTAGATAAAACCGTTAAAAGCACCTCAAGAGAGAGAGTTGAGCAAATTCAGACCATCAAAGTTGCTCGGTGTATAGTTTTTATTGTTTTTCTATGTGAAATTTTACGAGCATAAGCTTCCTAGATTATTTCGATGTCAAAACAGCAAGTTTCTGTGACAAATGTACATAACAGTTAAAAGCTCCTCCATAAAGGGAGTTGAGCAAATTCTAACCATCAAAGTTGCTCGGGGTACACTTTTTATTGTTCTTCTATGTCAAATTCTACGAGTATAAGCTTGCTAGATTATTTCGATGCCAATACACCAAGTTTCTATGATAAATGGACAAAACATTTAAAAGGTCCTTCATAGAGAGAGTTGAGCAACTTCGTACCATGAAAGTTGCTCGGGGTACACTTTTTATTGTTCTTCTATGTGAAATTTAACGAGTATAAAGCTTCCTAGATTATTTCGATGTCAAAAGAGCAAGTTCTATGACAAATGGACAAAACCTTTAAAAGCTCCTTCGTAGAGAGAGTTGAGCAACTTCGGACCATCAAAGTTGCTCGGTGTACACTTTTTATTGTTCTCCTATGTGAAATTTTACGAGTATAAGCTTGCTAGATTATTTAGATGCCAAAACACCAACTTTCTATGACAAATGGACAAAACCGTTAAAAGCTCATCCATAGAGAGAGTTGAGCAACTTCGGACCATCAAAGTTGCTCGGTGTACACTTTTTATTCTTCTTCTATGTGAAATTCAACAAGTATAAAACTTGCTAGATTATTTTAATGCGGAAACACAAACTTTCTATGACAAATGGACAAAACCGTTAAAATCTCCTCCATAGAGAGAGTTGAGCAACTTCGGACCATCAAAGTTGATAGGGGTACAATTTTTATTGTTCTTCTATGTCAAATTCTACGAGTATAAGCTTCCTAGATTATTTCGATGCCAAAACACCAACTTTCTATTACAAATGGACAAAACCGTTAAAAGCTCCTACACAGAGAGAGTTGAGCAACTTCGGACCATCAAAGTTGCTCGGGGTACACTTTTTATTGTTCTTCTATGTCAAATTCTACGAGTATGAGCTTGTAGACTATTTCGATGCCAAAACACCAACTTTCTATGAAAATTAGATAAAACCGTTAAAAGCACCTCAAGAGAGAGAGTTGAGCAACTTCAGACCATCAAAGTTGCTCGGTGTACACTTTTTATTGTTCTTCTATGTGAAATTTTACGAGTATAAGCTTCCTAGATTATTTCGATGTCAAATCAGCATGTTTCTATGACAAATGGACATAACAGTTAAAAGCTCCTCCATAAAGAGAGTTGAGCAAATTCTGACCATCAAAGTTGAAAGGGGTATACTTTTTATTGTTCTTCTATGTCAAATTCTACGAGTATAAGCTTGGTAGATTATTTCGATGCCAATACACCAAGTTTCTATGATGAATGAACAAAACAGTTAAAAGGTCATTCATAGAGAGAGTTGAGCAACTTCGGACCATGAAAGTTGCTCGGGGTACACTTTTTATTGTTCTTCTATGTGAAATTTTACGTGTATAAAGTTCCTAGATTATTTCGATGTCAAAAGAGCAAGTTTGTATGACAAATGGACAAAACCGTTAAAAGCTCCTCCGTAGAGAGAGTTGAGCAACTTCGGACCATCAAAGTTGCTCGCTGTACACTTTTTATTGTTCTACTATGTGAAATTTTACGAGTATAAGCTTGCAAGATTATTTCGATGCCAAAACACCAACTTTCTATGACAAATGGACAAAATCGTTAAAAGCTCCTCCATAGAGAGAGTTGAGCAACTTTGAACCATCCAAGTTGCTCGGGGTACACTTTTTATTGTTCTTCTATGTCAAATTCTGTGTATAAGCTTACTAGATTATTAGTTGCCAAAACACCAACTTTCTATGACAAATGGACAAAACCGTTAAAAGCTCATCCATAGAGAGAGTTGAGCAATTTCGGACCATCAAAGTTGCTCGGTGTATACTTTTGATTGTTCTTCTATGTGAAATTCTACAAGTATAAAACTTGCTAGATTATTTTGATGCGGAAATACAAACTTTCTATGACAAATGGACAAAACCGTTAAAAGCTCCTCCATAGAGAGAGTTGAGCAACTTCGGACCAGCAAAGTTGATAGGGGTACACGTTTTTTTATTCTTCTATGTCAAATTTTACGAGTATAAGGTTCCTAGATTATTTCGATGCCAAAACACCAACTTTCTTTGACAAATGGACAAAACCGTTAAAAGCTCCTCCATAGAGAGAGTTGAGCAACTACGGACCATCAAAGTTGCTCGTGTACACTTTTTATAGTTCTTCTATGTGTAATTTTATGAGTATAAGCTTCGTAGATTATTTCGATGACAAAACACCAACTTTCTATGACAAATGTAAAAAATAGTTAAAAGCTCCTCCATAAAGAGAGTTGAGCAAATTCTGACCATCAAATTTGCTCGGGGTACACTTTTTATTGTTCTTCTATATCAATTTCTACGAGTATAAGCTTGCTAGATTATTTTGATGCCAATACACTAAGTTTCTATAATAAATGGACAAAACAGTTAAAAGGTCCTTCATAGAGAGAGTTGAGCAACTTCGGACCATGAAAGTTGCTCGGGGTACACTTTTTATTGTTCTTCTATGTGAAATTTTACGAGTATAAAGCTTCCAAGATTATTTCGATGTCAAAAGAGCAAGTTTCTATGACAAATGGAAAAAACCTTTAAAAGCTCCTTCGTAGAGAGAGTTGAGCAACTTCGGACCATCAAAGTTGCTCGGTGTACACTTTTTATTGTTCTTCTATGTGAAATTGTAAGAGTATAAGCTACTTAGATTATTTTGATGTCAAAACAACAAGTTTCTATGACAAATGGACAAAACAGTTAAAAGCTCTTTCATAGAGAGAGTTGAACAACTTCGGACCATTAAAGTTGCTCGGGGTACACTTTTTATTGTTCTTCTGTGTCAAATTCGACAAGTATATGCCCGCTAGATTATTCTGATGCGGAAACACAAACTTTCTATGATAAATGGCAAAACCGTTAAAAGCTCCTCCATAGAGAGAGTTGAGCATATTCAGACCATCAAAGATGCTCGGTGTACTATTTTTATTGTTCTTCTATGTGAAATTTTATGCGTATAAGCTTCCTAGATTATTTCGATGTCAAAACACCAATTTCTATGACAAATGGACAAAACGGTTAAAAGCTCCTACACAGAGAGAGTTGAGCAACTTCGGACCATCAAAGTTGCTCGGGGTACACTTTTTATTGTTCTTCTATGTCAAATTCTACGAGTATGAGCTTTGTAGACTATTTCGATGCCAAAACACCAACTGTCTATGAAAATTAGATAAAACCGTTAAAAGCACCTCAAGAGAGAGAGTTGAGCAACTTCAGACCATCAAAGTTGCTCGGTGTACACTTTTTATTGTTCTTCTATGTGAAATTTTACGAGTATAAGCTTTCTAGATTATTTCGATGTCAAATCAGCATGTTTCTATGACAAATGGACATAACAGTTAAAAGCTCCTCCATAAAGAGAGTTGAGCAAATTCTGACCATCAAAGTTGAAAGGGGTACACTTTTTATTGTTCTTCTATGTCAAATTCTACGAGTATAAGCTTGGTAGATTATTTCGATGCCAATACACCAAGTTTCTATGATAAATGAACAAAACAGTTAAAAGGTCCTTCATAGAGAGAGTTGAGCAACTTCGGACCATGAAAGTTGCTCGGGGTACACTTTTTATTGTTCTTCTATGTGAAATTTTACGTGTATAAAGTTCCTAGATTATTTCGATGTCAAAAGAGCAAGTTTGTATGACAAATGGACAAAACCGTTAAAAGCTCCTCCGTAGAGAGAGTTGAGGAACTTCGGACCATCAAAGTTGCTCGCTGTACACTTTTTATTGTTCTCCTATGTGAAATTTTACGAGTATAAGCTTGCAAGATTATTTCGATGCCAAAACACCAACTTTCTATGACAAATGAACAAAACCGTTAAAAGCTCCTCCATAGAGAGAGTTGAGCAAATTCTGACCATCAATTTGCTCGGGGTACACTTTTTATTGTTCTTCTATGTCAAATTCTGTGTATAAGCTTACTAGATTATTTAGTTGCCAAAATACAAACTTTCTATGACAAATGGACAAAACCGTTAAAAGCTCATCCATAGAGAGAGTTGAGCAATTTCAGACCATCAAAGTTGCTCGGAGTATACTTTTGATTGTTCTTCTATGTGAAATTCTACAAGTATAAAACTTGCTAGATTATTTTGATGCGGAAATACAAACTTTCTATGACAAATGGACAAAACCGTTAAAAGCTCCTCCATAGAGAGAGTTGAGCAGCTTCGGACCATCAAAGTTGATAGGGGTACACGTTTTATTATTCTTATATGTCAAATTTTACGAGTATAAGCTTGCTAGATTATTTCGATGCCAAAACACCAACTTTCTTTGACAAATGGACAAAACCGTTAAAAGCTCCTCCATAGAGAGAGTTGAGCAACTACGGACCATCAAAGTTGCTCGTGTATACTTTTTATTGTTCTTCTATGTGTAATTTTATGAGTATAAGCTTCGTAGATTATTTCGATGACAAAACACCAACTTTCTATGACAAATGTAAAAAATAGTTAAAAGCTCCTCCATAAAGAGAGTTGAGCAAATTCTGACCATCAAATTTGCTCGGGGTACACTTTTTATTGTTCTTCTATATCAATTTCTACGAGTATAAGCTTGCTAGATTATTTTGATGCCAATACACCAAGTTTCTATAATAAATGGACAAAACAGTTAAAAGGTCCTTCATAGAGAGAGTTGAGCAACTTCGGACCATGAAAGTTGCTCGGGGTACACTTTTTATTGTTCTTCTATTTGAAATTTTACGAGTATAAAGCTTCCAAGATTATTTCGATGTCAAAAGAGCAAGTTTCTATGACAAATGGACAAAACCTTTAAAAGCTCCTTCGTAGAGAGAGTTGAGCAACTTCGGACCATCAAAGTTGCTCGGTGTACACTTTTTATTGTTCTTCTATGTGAAATTGTAAGAGTATAAGCTTCATAGATTATTTTGATGTCAAAACAACAAGTTTCTATGACAAATGGACAAAACAGTTAAAAGCTCTTTCATAGAGAGAGTTGAGCAACTTCGGACCATTAAAGTTGCTCGGGGTACACTTTTTATTGTTCTTCTGTGTCAAATTCGACAAGTATAAGCCCGCTAGATTATTCTGATGCGGAAACACAAACTTTCTATGATAAATGGACAAAACCGTTAAAAGCTCCTCCATAGAGAGAGTTGAGCATATTCAGACCATCAAAGATGCTCGGTGTACAAATTTTATTGTTCTTCTATGTGAAATTTTATGCGTATAAGCTTCCTAGATTATTTCGATGTCAAAACACCAATTTCTATGACAAATGGACAAAACGGTTAAAAGCTCCTACACAGAGAGAGTTGAGCAACTTCGGACCATCAAAGTTGCTCGGTGTACACTTTTTATTCTTCTTCTATGTGAAATTCAACAAGTATAAAACTTGCTAGATTATTTTAATGCGCAAACACAAACTTTCTATGACAAATGGACAAAACCGTTAAAAGCTCCTCCATAGAGAGAGTTGAGCAACTTCGGACCATCAAAGTTGATAGGGGTACACGTTTTATTATTCTTCTATGTCAAATTTTACGAGTATAAGCTTGCTAGATTATTTCGATGTCAAAACAGCAAGTTTTTGTGACAAATGGACATAACAGTTAAAAGCTCCTCCATAAAGAGAGTTGAGCAAATTCTGACCATCAAAGTTGCTCGGGGTACACTTTTTATTATTCTTCTATGTCAAATTCTACGAGTATAAGCTTGCTAGAGTATTTCGATGCCAAAACACCAACTTTCTATGACAAATGGACAAAACCGTTAAAAGCTCCTCCATAGAGAGAGTTGAGCAACTTTGGACCATCCAAGTTGCTCGGGGTACACTTTTTATTGTTCTTCTATGTCAAATTCTGTGTATAAGCTTACTAGATTATTTAGTTGCCAAAACACCAACTTTCTATGACAAATGGACAAAACCGTTAAATGCTCATCCATAGAGAGAGTTGAGCAATTTCAGACCATCAAAGTTGCTCGGTGTATACTTTTGATTGTTCTTCTATGTGAAATTCTACAAGTATAAAACTTGCTAGATTATTTTGATGCGGAAATACAAACTTTCTATGACAAATGGAAAAAATCGTTAAAAGCTCCTCCATAGAGAGAGTTGAGCAACTTCGGACCATCAAAGTTGATAGGGGTACACGTTTTATTATTCTTCTATGTCAAATTTTACGAGTATAAGCTTGCTAGATTATTTCGATGCCAAAACACCAACTTTCTTTGACAAATGGACAAAACCGTTAAAAGCTCCTCCATAGAGAGAGTTGAGCAACTACGGACCATCAAAGTTGCTCGTGTACACTTTTTATTGTTCTTCTATGTGTAATTTTATGAGTATAAGCTTCGTAGATTATTTCGATGACAAAACACCAACTTTCCATGACAAATGTAAAAAATAGTTAAAAGCTCCTCCATAAAGAGAGTTGAGCAAATTCTGACCATCAAATTTGCTCGGGGTACACTTTTTATTAATCTTCTATATCAATTTCTACGAGTATAAGCTTGCTAGATTATTTTGATGCCAATACACCAAGTTTCTATAATAAATGGACAAAACAGTTAAAAGGTCCTTCATAGAGAGAGTTGAGCAACTTCGGACCATGAAAGTTGCTCGGGGTACACTTTTTATTGTTCTTCTATGTGAAATTTTACGAGTATAAAGCTTCCAAGATTATTTCGATGTCAAAAGAGCAAGTTTCTATGACAAATGGACAAAACCTTTAAAAGCTCCTTCGTAGAGAGAGTTGAGCAACTTCGGACTATCAAAGTTGCTCGGTGTACACTTTTTATTGTTCTTCTATGTGAAATTGTAAGAGTATAAGCTTCTTAGATTATTTTGATGTCAAAACAACAAGTTTCTATGACAAATGGACAAAACAGTTAAAAGCTCTTTCATAGAGAGAGTTGAGCAACTTCGGACCATTAAAGTTGCTCGGGGTACACTTTTTATTGTTCTTCTGTGTCAAATTCGACAAGTATAAGCGCGCTAGATTATTCTGATGCGGAAACACAAACTTTCTACGATAAATGGACAAAACCATTAAAAGCTCCTCCATAGAGAGAGTTGAGCATATTCAGACCATCAAAGATGCTCGGTGTACAATTTTTATTGTCTTCTATGTGAAATTTTATGCGTATAAGCTTCCTAGATTATTTCGATGTCAAAACACCAATTTCTATGACAAATGGACAAAACGGTTAAAAGCTCCTACACAGAGAGAGTTGAGCAACTTCGGACCATCAAAGTTGCTCGGGGTACACTTTTTATTGTTCTTCTATGTCAAATTCTACGAGTATGAGCTTGTAGACTATTTCGATGCCAAAACACCAACATTCTATGAAAATTAGATAAAACCGTTAAAAGCACCTCAAGAGAGAGAGTTGAGCAACTTCAGACCATCAAAGTTGTTCGATGTACACTTTTTATTGTTCTTCTATGTGAAATTTTACGAGTATAAGGTTCCTAGATTATTTCGATGTCAAATCAGCAAGTTTCTATGACAAATGGACATAACAGTTAAAAGCTCCTCCATAAAGAGAATTGAGCAAATTCTGACCATCAAAGTTGCTCGGAGTACACTTTTTATTATTCTTCTATGTCAAATTCTACGAGTATAAGCTTGCTAGATTATTTCGATGCCAATACACCAAGTTTCTATGATAAATTGACAAAACAGTTAAAAGGTCCTTCATAGAGAGAGTTGAGCAACTTCGGACCATGAAAGTTGCTCGGGGTACACTTTTTATTGTTCTTCTATGTGAAATTTTACGAGTATAAAGCTTCCTAGATTATTTCGATGTCAAAAGAGCAAGTTTCTACGACAAATGGACAAAACCGTTAAAAGCTCCTCCGTAGAGGGAGTTGAGCAACTTCGGACCATCAAAGGTTCCCGCTGTACACTTTTTATTGTTCTCCTATGTGATTTTTTACGAGTATAAGCTTCCTAGATTATTTCGATGCCAAAACACCAACTTTCTATGACAAATGGACAAAACCGTTAAAAGCACCTCCATAGAGAGAGTTGAGCAACTTCGGACCATCAAAGTTGATAGGGCTACACTTTTTATTATTCTTCTATGTCAAATTTTACGAGTATAAGCTTCCTAGATTATTTCGATGCCAAAACACCAAGTTTCTACGACAAATGGACAAAACAGCTAAAAGTTCCTCCATAGAGAGAGTTGAGCATATTCAGACCATCAAAGATGGTCGGTGTACAATTTTTATTGTTCTTCTATGTGAAATTTTATGCGTATAAGCTTCCTAGATTATTTCGATATCAAAACACCAATTTCTATGACAAATGGACAAAATGGTTAAAAGCTCCTACACAGAGAGAGTTGAGCAACTTCGGACCATCAAAGTTGCTTTGGGTACACTTTTTATTGTTCTTCTATGTCAAATTCTACGAGTATGAGCTTGTAGACTATTTCGATGCCAAAACACCAACTTTCTATGAAAATTAGATAAAACCGTTAAAAGCACCACAAAAGAGAGAGTTGAGAAACTTCAGACCATCAAAGTTGCTCGGTGTACACTTTTTATTGTTCTTCTATGTGAAATTTTACGAGTATAAGCTTCCTAGATTATTTCGATGTCAAAACAGCAAGTTTCTACGACAAATGGACAAAACAGCTAAAAGCTCCTCCATAGAGAGAGTTGAGCAAATTCTGACCATCAAAGTTGCTCGGGGTACACTTTTTATTATTCTTCTATGTCAAATTCTACGAGTATAAGCTTGCTAGATTATTTAAATTCCAAAACACCAACTTTCTATGACAAATAGACAAAACCGTTAAAAGCTCATCCATAGGGAGAGTTAAGCAACTTCGGACCATCAAAGTTGCTCAATGTACACTTTTTATTGTTCTTCTATGTGAAATTCTACAAGTATAAAACTTGCTAGATTATTCTGATGCGGAAACACAAACTTTCTACGATAAATGGACAAAACCGTTAAAAGCTCCTCCATAGAGAGAGTTGAGCATATTCAGACCATCAAAGATGCTCGGTGTACAATTTTTATTGTTCTTCTATGTGAAATTTTATGCGTATAAGCTTCCTAGATTATTTCGATGTCAAAACACCAATTTCTATGACAAATGGACAAAACGGTTAAAAGCTCCTACACAGAGAGAGTTGAGCAACTTCGGACCATCAAAGTTGCTCGGGGTACACTTTTTATTGTTCTTCTATGTTAAATTCTACGAGTATGAGCTTGTAGACTATTTCGATGCCAGAACACCAACTTTCTATGAAAATTAGATAAAACCGTTAAAAGCACCTCAAGAGAGAGAGTTGACCAACTTCAGACCATCAAAGTTGCTCGGTGTACACTTTTTATTGTTCTTCTATGTGAAATTTTACGAGTATAAGCTTCCTAGATTATTTCGATGTCAAAACAGCAAGTTTCTATGACAAATGGACATAACAGTTAAAAGCTTCTCCATAAAGAGAGTTGAGCAAATTCTGACCATCAATGTTGCTCGGGGTACACTTTTTATTATTCTTCTATGTCAAATTCTACGAGTATAAGCTTGCTAGATTATTTCGATGCCAATACACCAAGTTTCTATGATAAACGGACAAAACAGTTAAAAGGTCCTTCATAGAGAGAGTTGAGCAACTTCGGACCATGAAATTTGCTCGGGGTACACTTTTTATTGTTCTTCTATGTGAAATTTTACGAGTATAAAGCTTCCGAGATTATTTCGATGTCAAAAGAGCAAGTTTCTATAAAAAATGGACAAAACCGTTAAAAGCTCCTCCGCAGAGAGAGTTGAGCAACTTCGGACCATCAAAGTTGCCCGCTGTACACTTTTTATTGTTCTCCTATGTGAAATTTTACGAGTATAAGCTTGCTAGATTATTTCGATGCCAAAACACCAACTTTCTATGACAAATGGACAAAACCGTTAGAAGCTCCTCCATAGAGAGAGTTGAGCAACTTCGGACCATCAAAGTTGCTCGGTGTACATTTTTTATTGTTCTTCTATGTGAAATTCAACAAGTATAAAACTTGCTAGATTATTTTGATGCGGAAACACAAACTTTCTATGACAAATGGACAAAACCGTTAAAAGCTCCTCCATAGAGAGAGTTGAGCAACTTCGGACCATCAAAGTTGATAGGGGTACACTTTTTATTATTCTTCTATGTCGAATTTTACGGGTATAAGCTTCCTAGATTATTTCGATGCCAAAACACCAAGTTTCTACGACAAATGGACAAAACAGCTAAAAGCTCCACCATAGAGAGAGTTGAGCATATTCAGACCATCAAATATGATCGGTGTACAATTTTCATTGTTCTTCTATGTGAAATTTTATGCGTATAAGCTTCCTAGATTATTTCGATGTCAAAACGCCAATTTCTATGACAAATGGACAAAACGGTTAAAAGCTCTTACACAGAGAGAGTTGAGCAACTTCGGACCATCAAAGTTGTTCGGGGTACACTTTTTATTGTTCTTCTATGTCAAATTCTACGAGTATGAGCTTGTAGACTATTTCGATGCCAAAACACCAGGTTTCTATGAAAATTCGACAAAACGGTTAAAAGCTCCTGAACAGAGAGAGTTGAGCAACTTCGGACCATCAAAGTTGCTCGGGATACACTTTTTATTGTTGTCCTATGTCAAATTCTACGAGTATGAGCTTGTAGATTATTTCGATGCCAAACACCAACTTTCCATGACAAATGGACAAAACCGTTAAAAGCTCCTCCATACAGAGAGTTGAGCAACTTCGGACCATCAAAGTTGCTCGGTGTACACTTTTTATTGTTCTTCTATGTGAAATTCAACAAGCATAAAACTTGCTAGATTATTTTGATGCCAATATACCAAGTTTCTATGATAAATGGACAAAACAGTTAAAAGGTCCTTCATAGAGAGAGTTGAGCAACTTCGGACCATGAAAGTTGCTCGGGGTACACTTTTTATTGTTCTTCTATGTGAAATTTTACGAGTATAAAGCTTCCTAGATTATTTCGATGTCAAAAGAGCAAGTTTTTATGACAAATGGTCAAAACCGTTAAAAGCTCCTCCGTAGAGAGAGTTGAGCAACTTCGGACCATCAAAGTTGCTCGCTGTACACTTTTTATTGTTCTCCTATGTGAAATTTTACGAGTATAAGCTTGCTAGATTATTTCGATGCCAAAACACCAACTTTCTATGACAAATGGACAAAACCGTTAAAAGCTCCTCCATAGAGAGAGTTCAGCAACTTCGGACCATCAAATTTTCTCGGTGTACAATTTTTATTGTTTTTCTATGTGAAATTCAACAAGTGTAAAACTTGCTAGATTATTTTGATGCGGAAACATAAACTTTCTATGACAAATGGACAAAACCGTTAAAAGCTCCTCCATAGAGAGAGTTGAGCAACTTCGGACCATCAAAGTTGATAGGGGTACACTTTTTATTATTCTTCTATGTCAAATTTTACGAGTCTAGGCTTCCTAGATTATTTCGATGCCAAAACACCAAGTTTCTATGACAAATCGACAAAACAGCTAAAAGCTCCTACATAGAGAGAGTTGAGCATATTCAGACCATCAAAGATGCTCGGTGAACAATTTTTATTGTTCTTCTATGTGAAATTTTATGCGTATAAGCTTCCTAGATTATTTCGATGACAAAACACCAATTTCTATGACAAATGGACAAAACGGTTAAAAGCTCTTACACAGAGAGAGTTGAGCAACTTCGGACCATCAAAGTTGCTCGGGGTACACTTTTTATTGTTCTTCTATGTCAAATTCTACGAGTATAAGCTTGATAGATATTTCGATGACAATATACCAAGTTTCTATGATAAATGGACAAAACAGTTAAAAGGTCCTTCATAGAGAGAGTTGAGCAACTTCGGACCATGAAAGTTGCTCGGGGTACACTTTTTATTGTTCTTCTATGTGAAATTTTACGAGTATAAAGCTTCCTAGATTATTTCGATGTCAAAAGAGCAAGTTTCTATGACAAATGGACAAAACCGTTAAAAGCTCCTCCGTAGAGAGAGTTGAGCAACTTCGGACCATCAAAGTTGCTCGCTGTACAATTTTTATTGTTCTCCTATGTGAAATTTTACGAGTATAAGCTTGCTAGATTATTTCGATGTCAAAACACCAACTTTCTATGACAAATGGACAAAACCGTTAAAAGCTCCTCCATAGAGAGAGTTCAGCAACTTCGGACCATCAAATTTTCTCGGTGTACAGTTTTTATTGTTTTTCTATGTGAAATTCAACAAGTATAAAACTTGCTAGATTATTTTGATGCGGAAACATAAACTTTCTATGACAAATGGACAAAACCGTTAAAAGCTCCTCCATAGAGAGAGTTGAGCAACTTCGGACCATCAAAGTTGATAGGGGTACACTTTTTATTATTCTTCTATGTCAAATTTTACGAGTATAGGCTTCCTAGATTATTTCGATGCCAAAACACCAAGTTTCTATGACAAATCGACAAAACAGCTAAAAGCTCCTCCATAGAGAGAGTTGAGCATATTCAGACCATCAAAGATGCTCGGTGTACAATTTTTATTGTACTTTTATGTGAAATTTTACGCGTATAAGCTTCCTAGATTATTTCGATGTCAAAACACCAATTTCTATGACAAATGGACAAAACGGTTAAAAGCTCTTACACAGAGAGAGTTGAGCAACTTCGGACCATCAAAGTTGCTCGGCGTACACTTTTTATTGTTCTTCTATGTCAAATTCTACGAGTATGAGCTTGTAGACTATTTCGATGCCAAAACACCAACTTTCTATGAAAATTAGATAAAACCGTTAAAAGCACCTCAAGAGAGAGAGTTGAGCAACTTCAGACCATCAAAGTTGCTCGGTGTACACTTTTTTTTGTTCTTCTATGTCAAATTCTACGAGTATAAGCTTGCTAGATTATTTCGATGCCAATACATCAAGTTTCTATGATAAATAGACAAAACAGTTAAAAGGTCCTTCATAAAGAGAGTTGAGCAACTTCGGACCATGAAAGTTGCTCGGGGTACATTTTTTATTGTTCTTCTATGTGAAATTTTACGAGTATAAAGCTTCCTAGATTATTTCGATGTCAAAAGAGCAAGTTTCTATGACAAATGGACAAAACCGTCAAACGCTCCTCCGTAGAGAGAGTTGAGCAACTTAGGACCATCAAAGTTGCTCGCTGTACACTTTTTATTGTTCTCCTATGTGAAATTTTACGAGTATAAGCTTGCTAGATTATTTCGATGCCAAAACACCAACTTTCTATGACAAATGGACAAAACCGTTAAAAGCTCCTCCATAGAGAGAGTTCAGCAAATTCGGACCATCAAATTTTCTCGGTGTACAGTTTTTATTGTTCTTCTATGTCAAATTCTACGAGTATAAGCTTGATAGATATTTCGATGACAATATACCAAGTTTCTATGATAAATGGACAAAACAGTTAAAAGGTCCTTCATAGAGAGAGTTGAGCAATTTCGGACCATGAAAGTTGCTCGGGGTACACTTTTTATTGTTCTTCTATGTGAAATTTTACGAGTATAAAGCTTCCTAGATTATTTCGATGTCAAAAGAGCAAGTTTCTATGACAAATGGACAAAACCCTCGAACGCTCCTCCGTAGAGAGAGTAGAGCAACTTCGGACCATCAAAGTTGCTCGCTGTACACTTTTTATTGTTCTTTTATGTGAAATTTTACGAGTATAAGCTTGCTAGATTATTTCGATGCCAAAACACCAACTTTCTATGACAAATGGACAAAACCGTTTAAAGCTCCTTCATAGAAAGAGTTGTGCAACTTCGGACCATCAAAGTTGCTCGGTGTACACTTTTTATTGTTCTTCTATGTGAAACTCAACAAGTATAAAACTTGCTAGATTATTTTGATGCGGAAACATAAACTTTCTATGAGAAATGGACAAAACCGTTAAAACTCCTCCATAGAGAGAGTTGAGCAACTTCGGACCATCAAAGTTGATAGGGGTACACTTTTTATTATTCTTCTATGTCAAATTTTACGAGTCTAGGCTTCCTAGATTATTTCGATGCCAAAACACCAAGTTTCTATGACAAATCGACAAAACAGCTAAAAGCTCCTCCATAGAGAGAGTTGAGCATATTCAGACCATCAAAGATGCTCGGTGTACAATTTTTATTGTTCTTCTATTTGAAATTTTATGCGTATAAGCTTCCTAGATTATTTCGACGTCAAAACACCAATTTCTATGACAAATGGACAAAACGGTTAAAAGCTCTTACACAGAGAGAGTTGAGCAACTTCGGACCATCAAAGTTGCTCGGGGTACACTTTTTATTGTTCTTCTATGTCAAATTCTACGAGTATGAGCTTGTAGACTATTTCGATGGCAAAACACCGACTTTCTATGAAAATTAGATAAAACCGTTAAAAGCACCTCAAGAGAGAGAGTTGAGCAACTTCAGACCATCAAAGTTGCTCGGTGTACACTTTTTATTGTTCTTCTATGTCAAATTCTACGAGTATAAGCTTGATAGATTATTTCGATGCCAATATACCTAGTTTCTATGATAAATGGACAAAACAGTTAAAAGGTCCTTCATAGAGACAGTTGAGCAACTTCGGACCATGAAAGTTGCTCGGGGTACACTTTTTATTGTTCTTCTATGTGAAATTTTACGAGTATAAAGCTTCCTAGATTATTTCGATGTCAAAAGAGCAAGTTTTTATGACAAATGGACAAAACCGTTAAAAGCTCCTCCGTAGAGAGAGTTGAGCAACTTCGGACCATCAAAGTTGCTCGCTGTACACTTTTTATTGTTCTCCTATGTGAAATTTTACGAGTATAAGCTTGCTAGATTATTTCGATGCCAAAACACCAACTTTCTATGACAAATGGACAAAACCGTTAAAAGCTCCTCCATAGAGAGAGTTCAGCAAATTCGGACCATCAAATTTTCTCGGTGTACAGTTTTTATTGTTTTTCTATGTGAAATTCAACAAGTATAAAACTTGCTAGATTATTTTGATGCGGAAACATAAACTTTCTATGACAAATGGACAAAACCGTTAAAAGCTCCTCCATAGAGAGAGTTGAGCAACTTCGGACCATCAAAGTTGATAGGGGTACACTTTTTATTATTCTTCTATGTCAAATTTTACGAGTATCGGCTTCCTAAATTATTTCGATGCCAAAACACCAAGTTTCTATGACAAATCGACAAAACAGCTAAAAGCTCCTCCATAGAGAGAGTTGAGCATATTCAGACCATCAAAGATGCTCGGTGTACAATTTTTATTGTTCTTTTATGTGAAATTTTATGCGTATAAGCTTCCTAGATTATTTCGATGTCAAAACACCAATTTCTATGACAAATGGACAAAACGGTTAAAAGCTCTTACACAGAGAGAGTTGAGCAACTTCGGACTATCAAAGTTGCTCGGCGTACACTTTTTATTGTTCTTCTATGTCAAATTCTACGAGTATGAGCTTGTAGACTATTTCGATGGCAAAACACCGACTTTCTATGAAAATTAGATAAAACCGTTAAAAGCACCTCAAGAGAGAGAGTTGAGCAACTTCAGACCATCAAAGTTGCTCGGTGTACACTTTTTATTGTTGTTCTATGTGAAATTTTACGAGTATAAGCTTCCTAGATTATTTCGATGTCAAAACAGCAACTTTCTGTGACAAATGGACATAACAGTTAAAAGCTCCTCCATAAAGAGAGTTGAGCAAATTCTGACCATCAAAGTTGCTCGGGGTACACTTTTTATTGTTCTTCTATGTCAAATTCTACGAGTATAAGCTTGATAGATTATTTCGATGCCAATATACCTAGTTTCTATGATAAATGGACAAAACAGTTAAAAGGTCCTTCATAGAGAGAGTTGAGCAACTTCGGACCATGAAAGTTGCTCGGGGTACACTTTTTATTGTTCTTCTATGTGAAATTTTACGAGTATAAAGCTTCCTAGATTATTTCGATGTCAAAAGAGCAAGTTTTTATGACAAATGGACAAAACCGTTAAAAGCTCCTCCGTAGAGAGAGTTGAGCAACTTCGGACCATCAAAGTTGCTCGCTGTACACTTTTTATTGTTCTCCTATGTGAAATTTTACGAGTATAAGCTTGCTAGATTATTTCGATGCCAAAACACCAACTTTCTATGACAAATGGACAAAACCGTTAAAAGCTCCTCCATAGAGAGAGTTCAGCAACTTCGGACCATCAAATTTTCTCGGTGTACAGTTTTTATTGTTTTTCTATGTGAAATTCAACAAGTATAAAACTTGCTAGATTATTTTGATGCGGAAACATAAACTTTCTATGACAAATGGACAAAACCGTTAAAAGTTCCTCCATAGAGAGAGTTGAGCAACTTCGGACCATCAAAGTTGATAGGGGTACACTTTTTATTATTCTTCTATGTCAAATTTTACGAGTATCGGCTTCTTAGATTATTTCGATGCCAAAACACCAAGTTTCTATGACAAATCGACAAAACAGCTAAAAGCTCCTCCATAGAGAGAGTTGAGCATATTCAGACCATCAAAGATGCTCGGTGTACAATTTTTATTGTTCTTTTATGTGAAATTTTATGCGTATAAGCTTCCTAGATTATTTCGATGTCAAAACACCAATTTCTATGACAAATGGACAAAACGGTTAAAAGCTCTTACACAGAGAGAGTTGAGCAACTTCGGACCATCAAAGTTGCTCGGCGTACACTTTTTATTGTTCTTCTATGTCAAATTCTACGAGTATGAGCTTGTAGACTATTTCGATGCCAAAACACCAACTTTCTATGAAAATTAGATCAAACCGTTAAAAGCACCTCAAGAGAGAGAGTTGAGCAACTTCAGACCATCAAAGTTGCTCGGTGTACACTTTTTATTGTTCTTCTATGTGAAATTTTACGAGTATAAGCTTCCTAGATTATTTCGATGTCAAAACAGCAAGTTTCTGTGGCAAATGGACATAACAGTTAAAAGCTCCTCCATAAAGAGAGTTGAGCAAATTCTGACCATCAAAGTTGCTCGGGGTACACTTTTTATTGTTCTTCTATGTCAAATTCTACGAGTATAAGCTTGCTAGATTATTTCGATGCCAATACATCAAGTTTCTATGATAAATAGACAAAACAGTTAAAAGGTCCTTCATAAAGAGAGTTGAGCAACTTCGGACCATGAAAGTTGCTCGGGGTACACTTTTTATTGTTCTTCTATGTGAAATTTTACGAGTATAAAGCTTCCAAGATTATTTCGATGTCAAAAGAGCAAGTTTCTATGACAAATGGACAAAACCCTCAAACGCTCCTCCGTAGAGAGAGTTGAGCAACTTCGGACCATCAAAGTTGCTCGCTGTACACTTTTTATTGTTCTCCTATGTGAAATTTTACGAGTATAAGCTTGCTAGATTATTTCGATGCCAAAACACCAACTTTCTATGACAAATGGACAAAACCGTTTAAAGCTCCTTCATAGAAAGAGTTGTGCAACTTCGGACCATCAAAGTTGCTCGGTGTACACTTTTTATTGTTCTTCTATGTGAAATTCAACAAGTATAAAACTTGCTAGATTATTTTGATGCGGAAACATAAACTTTCTATCACAAATTGACAAAACCGTTAAAAGCTCCTCCATAGAGAGAGTTGAGCAACTTCGGACCATCAAAGTTGATAGGGGTACACTTTTTATTATTCTTCTATGTCAAATTTTACGAGTATAGGCTTCCTAGATTATTTCGATGCCAAAACACCAAGTTTCTATGACAAATCGACAAAACAGCTAAAAGCTCCTCCATAGAAGAGTTGAGCATATTCAAACCATCAAAGATGCTCGGTGTACAATTTTTATTGTTCTTCTATGTGAAATTTTATGCGTATAAGCTTCCTAGATTATTTCGATGCCAAAACACCAATTTCTATGACAAATGGACAAAACGGTTAAAAGCACTTACACAGAGAGAGTTGAGCAACTTCGGACCATCAAAGTTGCTCGGGTTACACTTTTTATTGTTCTTCTATGTCAAATTCTACGAGTATGAGCTTGTAGACTATTTCGATGCCAAAACACCAACTTTCTATGAAAATTAGATAAAACCGTTAAAAGCACCTCAAGAGAGAGAGTTGAGCAACTTCAGACCATCAAAGTTGCTCGGTGTACACTTTTTTTTGTTCTTCTATGTCAAATTCTACGAGTATAAGTTTGCTAGATTATTTCGATGCCAATACTCCAAGTTTCTATGATAAATGGACAAAAAAGTTAAAAGCTCCTACACAGAGAGAGTTGAGCAACTTCAGACCATCAAAGTTGCTCGGGGTACACTTTTTATTGTTCTTCTATGTCAAGCTCTACGAGTATGAGCTTGTAGACTATTTCGATGCCAAAACACCAACTTTCTATGAAAATTAGATAAAACCGTTAAAAGCACCTCAAGAGAGAGAGTTGAGCAACTTCAGACCATCAAAGTTGCTCGGTGTATACTTTTTATTGTTCTTCTATGTGAAATTCTACGAGTATAAGCTTCCTAGATTATTTTGATGTCAAAACTGCAAGTTTCTGTGACAAATGGACATAACAGTTAAAAGCTCCTCCATAGAGAGAGTTGAGCAAATTCGGACCATCAAAGTTGCTCGGGGTACACTTTTTATTGTTTTTCTATGTCAAATTCTACGAGTATAAGCTAGCTAGATTATTTCAATGCCAATACACCAAGTTTCTATGATAAATGGACAAAACAGTTAAAAGGTCCTTCATAGAGAGAGTTGAGCAACTTCGGACCATGAAAGTTGCTCGGGGTACACTTTTTATTGTTCTTCTATGTGAAATTTTATAAGTATAAAGCTTCCTAGATTATTTCGATGTCAAAAGAGCATGTTTCTATGACAAATGGACAAAACCGTTAAAAGCTCCTCTGTAGAGAGAGTTGAGCAACTTCGGACCATCAAAGTTGCTCGGTGTACACTTTTTATTGTTCTTCTATGTGAAATTCTACAAGTATAAAACTTGCTAGATTATTTTGATGCGGAAACACAAACTTTCTATGACAAATGGACAAAACCGTTAAAAGCTCCTCCATAGAGAGAGTTGAGCAACTTCGGACCATCAAAGTTGCTCGGTGTACACCTTTTATTGTTCTTCTATGTGAAATTCTACAAGAATAAAACTTGCTAGATTATTTTGATGCGGAAACACAAACTTTCTATGACAAATGGACAAAACCGTTAAAAGCTCCTCCATAGAGAGAGTTGAGCAACTTCAGACCATCAAAGTTGATAGGGGTACACTTTTTATTATTCTTCTCTGTCAAATTTTACGAGTATAAGCTTCCTAGATTTTTTCGATGCCAAAACACCAAGTTTCTATGACAAATGGACAAAACTGCTAAAAGCTCCTCCATAGAGAGAGTTGAGCAACTTCGGACCATCAAAGTTGCTCGGTGTACACTTTTTATTGTTCTTCTACGTGAAATTTTTTGAGTATAAGCTTCCCAGATTATTTTGATGTCAAAACACCAATTTCTATGACAAATGGACAAAACGGTTAAAAGCCCTTTCACAGAGAGTGTTGAGCAACTTCGGACTATTAAAGTTGCTCGGGGTACACTTTTTATTGTTCTTCTGTGTCAAATTCGACAAGTATAAGCCTGGTAGATTATTTCAATGCCAAACACCAACTTTCTATGACAAATGGACAAAATCGTTAAAAGCTCCTCTATAGAAAGAGTTGAGCAACTTCGGGCCATCAAAGTTGTTCGGTGTACACTTTTTATTGTTCTTCTACGTGAAATTTTACGAGTATAAGCTTCTTAGATTATTTTGATGTCAAAACAGCAAGTTTCTATGACAAATAGACAAAACAGTTAAAAGCTCTTTCGTAGAGAGAGTTGAGCAACTTCGGACCATTAAAGTTGTTTGGGGTACACTTTTTATTGTTCTTCTGTGTCAAATTCGACAAGTGTAAGCTTGCTAGATTATTTCGATGCCAAAACACCAACTTTCTATGACAAATGGACAAAACCGTTAAAAGCTCCTCCATAGAGAGAGTTGTGCAACTTTGGACCATCAAAGTTGCTCGGTGTACACTTTTTATTGTTCTTCTATGTGAAATTCAACAAGTATAAAACTTGCTAGATTATTTTGATGCGGAAACACAAACTTTCTATGACAAATGGACAAAACCGTTAAAAGCTCCTCCATAGAGAGAGTTGAGCAACTTTGGACCATCAAAGTTGATAGGGGTACACTTTTTATTGTTCTTCTATATCAAATTCTACGAGTATAAGCTTGCTAGATTATTTCGATGCCAATACACCAAGTTTCTATGATAAATGGACAAAACAGTTAAAAGGTCCTTCATAAAGAGAGTTGAGCAACTTCGGACCATCAAAGTTGCTCGGTGTACACGTTTTATTGTTCTCCTATGTGAAATTTTACGAGTATAAGCTTGCTAGATTATTTCGATGCCAAAACACCAACTTTCTATGACAAATGGACAAAACCGTTAAAAGCTTCTCCATAGAGAGAGTTGAGCAACTTTGGACCATTAAAGTTGCTCGGGAGACACTTTTTATTGTTCTTCTATGTCAAATTCTATGTGTATAAGCTTACTAGATTATTTAGTTGCCAAAACACCAACTTTCTATGACAAATGGACAAAACCGTTAAAAGCTCATCAATAGAGAGAGTTGAGCAACTTCGGACCATCAAAGTTCCTCGGTGTATACTTTTTATTGTTCTCCTATGTGAAATTCTACAAGTATAAAACTTGCTAGATTATTTTGATAAACACAAACTTTCTATGACAAATGGACAAAACCGTTAAAAGCTCCTCCATAGAAAGAGTTGAGCAACTTCGGACCATCAAAGTTGATAGGGGTACACCTTTTATTATTCTTCTATGTCAAATTTTACGAGTATAAGCTTGCTAGATTATTTCGATGCCAAAACACCAACTTTCTATGACAAATGGACAAAACCGTTAAAAGCTCCTTCATAGAGAGAGTTGAGCAACTACGAACCATCAAAGTTGCTCGTGTACACTTTTTATTGTTCTTCAATGTGAAATTTTATGAGTATAAGCTTCGTAGATTATATCGATGACAAAACACCAACTTTCTATGACAAATGTACAAAATAGTTAAAAGCTCCTCCATAAAGAGAGTTGAGCAAATTCTGACTATCAAAGTTGCTCGGGGTACATTTTAATAGTTCTTCTATGTGAAATTCCACGAGTATAAGCTTGCTAGATTATTTCGATGCCGAAACACAAACTTTCTTTGAGAAATGGACAAAATCATTAAGAGCTCCTCCATAGAGAGAGTTGAGCAACTTCGGACCATGAAAGTTGCTCGGGGTACACTTTTTATTGTTCTTCTATGTGAAATTTTACGAGTATAAAGCTTCCTAGATTATTTCGACGTCAAAAGAGCAAGTTTCTATGACAAATGGATAAAACCGTTAAAAGCTCCTCCATAGAGAGAGTTGAGCAACTTCGGACCATCAAAGTTGCTCGGGGTACACTTTTTATTGTTCTTCTATGTCAAATTCTACGAGTATAAGCTTGCTAGATTATTTTGATGCCATACACCAAGTTTCTATGATAATTAGATAAAACCGTTAAAAGCACCTCAAGAGAGAGAGTTGAGCAACTTCAGACCATCAAAGTTGCTCGGTGTACACTTTTTATTGTTCTTCTATGTGAAATTTTACGAGTATAAGCTTCCTAGATTATTTCGATGTCAAAACAGCAAGTTTCTGTGACAAATGGACATAACAGTTGAAAGCTCCTCCATAGAGAGAGTTGAGCAAATTCGGACCATCAAAGTTGCTCGGGATACACTTTTTATTGTTCTTCTATGTCAAATTCTACGAGTATAAGCTTCTTAGATTATTTTGATGTCAAAACAACAACTTTCTATGACAAATGGACAAAACAGTTAAAAACTCTTTCGGAGAGAGAGTTGAGCAACTTCGGACCATGTAAGTTACTCGGGGTACACTTTTTATTGTTCTTCTATGGGAAATTTTACGAGTAAAAAGCTTCCTAGATTATTTCGATGTCAAAAGAGCAAGTTTCTATGACAAATGGACAAACAGCTAAAAGCACCTCCATAGAGAGAGTTGAGCATATTCAGACCATCAAAGATGCTCGGTGTACAATTTTTATTGTTCTTCGATGTGAAATTTTATGCGTATAAGCTTCGTAGATTATTTCGATGTCAAAACACCAATTTCTATAACAAATGGACAAAACGGTTAAAAGCTCCTACACAGAGAGAGTTGAGCAACTTCAGACCATCAAAGTTGCTCGGGATACACTTTTTATTGTTCTTCTATGTCAAATTCTACGAGTATGAGCTTGTAGACTATTTCGATGGCAAAACATCAACTTTCTATGAAAATTAGATAAAACCGTTAAAAGCACCTCATGAGAGAGAGTTGAGCAACTTCAGACCATCAAAGTTGCTCGGTGTACACTTTTTATTGTTCTTCTATGTGAAATTTTACGAGTATAGGCTTCCTAGATTATTTCGATGTCAAAACAGCAAGTTTCTGTGACAAATGGACGTAACACTTAAAAGCTCCTTCATAGAGAGAGTTGAGCAAATTCGTACCATCAGAGTTGCTCGGGGTACACTTTTTATTGTTCTTCTTTGTCAAATTCTACGAGTATAAGCTTGCTAGATTATTTCGATGCCAATACACCAAGTTTCTATGATAAATGGACAGAACAGTTAAAAGCTCCTACACAGAGAGAGTGGAGCAACTTCAGACCATCAAAGTTGCTCGAGGTACACTTTTTATTGTTCTTCTATGTCAAATTCTACGAGTATGAGCTTGTAGACTATTTCGATGCCAAAACACCAACTTTCTATGAAAATTAGATAAAACCGTTAAAAGCACCTCAAGAGAGAGAGTTGAGCAAATTCGGACCATCAAAGTTGCTCGGGGTACACTTTTTATTGTTCTTCTATGTCAAATTCTACGAGTATAAGCTTGCTAGATTATTTCAATGCCAATACACCAAGTTTCTATGATAAATGGACAAAACAGTTAAAAGGTCCTTCATAGAGAGAGTTGAGCAACTTCGGACCATGAAAGTTGCTCGAGGTACACTTTTTATTATTCTTCTATGTGAAATTTTATAAGTATAAAGCTTCCTAGATTATTTCGATGTCAAAAGAGCATGTTTCTATGACAAATGGACAAAACCGTTAAAAGCTCCTCGGTAGAGAGAGTTGAGCAACTTCGGACCATCAAAGTTGCTCGGTGTACACGTTTTATTGTTCTCCTATGTGAAATTTTACGAGTATAAGCTTGCTAGATTATTTCGATGCCAAAACACCAACTTTCAATGACAAATGGACAAAACTGTTAAAAGCGTCTCCATAGAGAGAGTTGAGCAACTTTGGACCATTAAAGTTGCTCGGGAGACACTTTTTATTGTTCTTCTATGTCAAATTCTATGTGTGTAAGCTTACTAGATTATTTAGTTGCCAAAACACCAACTTTCTATGACAAATGGACAAAACCGTTAAAAGCTCATCCATAGAGAGAGTTGAGCAACTTCGGACCATCAAAGTTCCTCGGTGTATACTTTTTATTGTTCTCCTATGTGAAATTCTACAAGTATAAAACTTGCTAGATTATTTTGATGCGGAAACACAAACTTTCTATGACAAATGGACAAAACCGTTAAAAGCTCCTCCATAGAGAGAGTTGAGCAACTTCGGACCATCAAAGTTGCTCGGTGTACACTTTTTATTGTTCTTCTATGTGAAATTCTACAAGTATAAAACTTGCTAGATTATTTTGATGCGGAAACACAAAATTTCTATGACAAATGGACAAAACCGTTAAAAGCTCCTCCACAGAGAGAGTTGAGCAACTTCGGACCATCAAAGTTGATAGGGGTACACTTTTTATTATTCTTCTCTGTCAAGTTTTACGAGTATAAGCTTCCTAGATTTTTTTCGATGCCAAAACACCAAGTTTCTATGAAAAATGGACAAAACAGCTAAAAGCTCCTCCATAGAGAGAGTTGAGCAACTACGGACCATCAAAGTTGCTCGTGTACACTTTTTATTGTTCTTCTATGTGTAATTTTATGAGTATAAGCTTCGTAGATTATTTCGATGACAAAACACCAACTTTCCATGACAAATGTAAAAAATAGTTAAAAGCTCCTCCATAAAGAGAGTTGAGCAAATTCTGACCATCAAATTTGCTCGGGGTACAATTTTTATTAATCTTCTATATCAATTTCTACGAGTATAAGCTTGCTAGATTATTTTGATGCCAATACACCAAGTTTCTATAATAAATGGACAAAACAGTTAAAAGGTCCTTCATAGAGAGAGTTGAGCAACTTCGGACCATGAAAGTTGCTCGGGGTACACTTTTTATTGTTCTTCTATGTGAAATTTTACGAGTATAAAGCTTCCAAGATTATTTCGATGTCAAAAGAGCAAGTTTCTATGACAAATGGACAAAACCTTTAAAAGCTCCTTCGTAGAGAGAGTTGAGCAACTTCGGACCATCAAAGTTGCTCGGTGTACACTTTTTATTGTTCTTCTATGTGAAATTGTAAGAGTATAAGCTTCTTAGATTATTTTGATGTCAAAACAACAAGTTTCTATGACAAATGGACAAAACAGTTAAAAGCTCTTTCATAGAGAGAGTTGAGCAACTTCGGACCATTAAAGTTGCTCGGGGTACACTTTTTATTGTTCTTCTGTGTCAAATTCGACAAGTATAAGCGCGCTAGATTATTCTGATGCGGAAACACAAACTTTCTACGATAAATGGACAAAACCATTAAAAGCTCCTCCATAGAGAGAGTTGAGCATATTCAGACCATCAAAGATGCTCGGTGTACAATTTTTATTGTCTTCTATGTGAAATTTTATGCGTATAAGCTTCCTAGATTATTTCGATGTCAAAACACCAATTTCTATGACAAATGGACAAAACGGTTAAAAGCTCCTACACAGAGAGAGTTGAGCAACTTCGGACCATCAAAGTTGCTCGGGGTACACTTTTTATTGTTCTTCTATGTCAAATTCTACGAGTATGAGCTTGTAGACTATTTCGATGCCAAAACACCAACATTCTATGAAAATTAGATAAAACCGTTAAAAGCACCTCAAGAGAGAGAGTTGAGCAACTTCAGACCATCAAAGTTGTTCGATGTACACTTTTTATTGTTCTTCTATGTGAAATTTTACGAGTATAAGGTTCCTAGATTATTTCGATGTCAAATCAGCAAGTTTCTATGACAAATGGACATAACAGTTAAAAGCTCCTCCATAAAGAGAATTGAGCAAATTCTGACCATCAAAGTTGCTCGGAGTACACTTTTTATTATTCTTCTATGTCAAATTCTACGAGTATAAGCTTGCTAGATTATTTCGATGCCAATACACCAAGTTTCTATGATAAATTGACAAAACAGTTAAAAGGTCCTTCATAGAGAGAGTTGAGCAACTTCGGACCATTAAAGTTGCTCGGGGTACACTTTTTATTGTTCTTCTATGTGAAATTTTACGAGTATAAAGCTTCCTAGATTATTTCGATGTCAAAAGAGCAAGTTTCTACGACAAATGGACAAAACCGTTAAAAGCTCCTCCGTAGAGGGAGTTGAGCAACTTCGGACCATCAAAGGTTCCCGCTGTACACTTTTTATTGTTCTCCTATGTGATTTTTTACGAGTATAAGCTTCCTAGATTATTTCGATGCCAAAACACCAACTTTCTATGACAAATGGACAAAACCGTTAAAAGCACCTCCATAGAGAGAGTTGAGCAACTTCGGACCATCAAAGTTGATAGGGCTACACTTTTTATTATTCTTCTATGTCAAATTTTACGAGTATAAGCTTCCTAGATTATTTCGATGCCAAAACACCAAGTTTCTACGACAAATGGACAAAACAGCTAAAAGTTCCTCCATAGAGAGAGTTGAGCATATTCAGACCATCAAAGATGCTCGGTGTACAATTTTTATTGTTCTTCTATGTGAAATTTTATGCGTATAAGCTTCCTAGATTATTTCGATATCAAAACACCAATTTCTATGACAAATGGACAAAATGGTTAAAAGCTCCTACACAGAGAGAGTTGAGCAACTTCGGACCATCAAAGTTGCTTTGGGTACACTTTTTATTGTTCTTCTATGTCAAATTCTACGAGTATGAGCTTGTAGACTATTTCGATGCCAAAACACCAACTTTCTATGAAAATTAGATAAAACCGTTAAAAGCACCACAAAAGAGAGAGTTGAGAAACTTCAGACCATCAAAGTTGCTCGGTGTACACTTTTTATTGTTCTTCTATGTGAAATTTTACGAGTATAAGCTTCCTAGATTATTTCGATGTCAAAACAGCAAGTTTCTACGACAAATGGACAAAACAGCTAAAAGCTCCTCCATAGAGAGAGTTGAGCAAATTCTGACCATCAAAGTTGCTCGGGGTACACTTTTTATTATTCTTCTATGTCAAATTCTACGAGTATAAGCTTGCTAGATTATTTAAATTCCAAAACACCAACTTTCTATGACAAATAGACAAAACCGTTAAAAGCTCATCCATAGGGAGAGTTAAGCAACTTCGGACCATCAAAGTTGCTCAATGTACACTTTTTATTGTTCTTCTATGTGAAATTCTACAAGTATAAAACTTGCTAGATTATTCTGATGCGGAAACACAAACTTTCTACGATAAATGGACAAAACCGTTAAAAGCTCCTCCATAGAGAGAGTTGAGCATATTCAGACCATCAAAGATGCTCGGTGTACAATTTTTATTGTTCTTCTATGTGAAATTTTATGCGTATAAGCTTCCTAGATTATTTCGATGTCAAAACACCAATTTCTATGACAAATGGACAAAACGGTTAAAAGCTCCTACACAGAGAGAGTTGAGCAACTTCGGACCATCAAAGTTGCTCGGGGTACACTTTTTATTGTTCTTCTATGTTAAATTCTACGAGTATGAGCTTGTAGACTATTTCGATGCCAGAACACCAACTTTCTATGAAAATTAGATAAAACCGTTAAAAGCACCTCAAGAGAGAGAGTTGACCAACTTCAGACCATCAAAGTTGCTCGGTGTACACTTTTTATTGTTCTTCTATGTGAAATTTTACGAGTATAAGCTTCCTAGATTATTTCGATGTCAAAACAGCAAGTTTCTATGACAAATGGACATAACAGTTAAAAGCTTCTCCATAAAGAGAGTTGAGCAAATTCTGACCATCAATGTTGCTCGGGGTACACTTTTTATTATTCTTCTATGTCAAATTCTACGAGTATAAGCTTGCTAGATTATTTCGATGCCAATACACCAAGTTTCTATGATAAACGGACAAAACAGTTAAAAGGTCCTTCATAGAGAGAGTTGAGCAACTTCGGACCATGAAATTTGCTCGGGGTACACTTTTTATTGTTCTTCTATGTGAAATTTTACGAGTATAAAGCTTCCTAGATTATTTCGATGTCAAAAGAGCAAGTTTCTATAAAAAATGGACAAAACCGTTAAAAGCTCCTCCGCAGAGAGAGTTGAGCAACTTCGGACCATCAAAGTTGCCCGCTGTACACTTTTTATTGTTCTCCTATGTGAAATTTTACGAGTATAAGCTTGCTAGATTATTTCGATGCCAAAACACCAACTTTCTATGACAAATGGACAAAACCGTTAGAAGCTCCTCCATAGAGAGAGTTGAGCAACTTCGGACCATCAAAGTTGCTCGGTGTACATTTTTTATTGTTCTTCTATGTGAAATTCAACAAGTATAAAACTTGCTAGATTATTTTGATGCGGAAACACAAACTTTCTATGACAAATGGACAAAACCGTTAAAAGCTCCTCCATAGAGAGAGTTGAGCAACTTCGGACCATCAAAGTTGATAGGGGTACACTTTTTATTATTCTTCTATGTCGAATTTTACGGGTATAAGCTTCCTAGATTATTTCGATGCCAAAACACCAAGTTTCTACGACAAATGGACAAAACAGCTAAAAGCTCCACCATAGAGAGAGTTGAGCATATTCAGACCATCAAATATGATCGGTGTACAATTTTCATTGTTCTTCTATGTGAAATTTTATGCGTATAAGCTTCCTAGATTATTTCGATGTCAAAACGCCAATTTCTATGACAAATGGACAAAACGGTTAAAAGCTCTTACACAGAGAGAGTTGAGCAACTTCGGACCATCAAAGTTGTTCGGGGTACACTTTTTATTGTTCTTCTATGTCAAATTCTACGAGTATGAGCTTGTAGACTATTTCGATGCCAAAACACCAGGTTTCTATGAAAATTCGACAAAACGGTTAAAAGCTCCTGAACAGAGAGAGTTGAGCAACTTCGGACCATCAAAGTTGCTCGGGATACACTTTTTATTGTTCTCCTATGTCAAATTCTACGAGTATGAGCTTGTAGATTATTTCGATGCCAAACACCAACTTTCTATGACAAATGGACAAAACCGTTAAAAGCTCCTCCATACAGAGAGTTGAGCAACTTCGGACCATCAAAGTTGCTCGGTGTACACTTTTTATTGTTCTTCTATGTGAAATTCAACAAGCATAAAACTTGCTAGATTATTTTGATGCCAATATACCAAGTTTCTATGATAAATGGACAAAACAGTTAAAAGGTCCTTCATAGAGAGAGTTGAGCAACTTCGGACCATGAAAGTTGCTCGGGGTACACTTTTTATTGTTCTTCTATGTGAAATTTTACGAGTATAAAGCTTCCTAGATTATTTCGATGTCAAAAGAGCAAGTTTTTATGACAAATGGTCAAAACCGTTAAAAGCTCCTCCGTAGAGAGAGTTGAGCAACTTCGGACCATCAAAGTTGCTCGCTGTACACTTTTTATTGTTCTCCTATGTGAAATTTTACGAGTATAAGCTTGCTAGATTATTTCGATGCCAAAACACCAACTTTCTATGACAAATGGACAAAACCGTTAAAAGCTCCTCCATAGAGAGAGTTCAGCAACTTCGGACCATCAAATTTTCTCGGTGTACAATTTTTATTGTTTTTCTATGTGAAATTCAACAAGTGTAAAACTTGCTAGATTATTTTGATGCGGAAACATAAACTTTCTATGACAAATGGACAAAACCGTTAAAAGCTCCTCCATAGAGAGAGTTGAGCAACTTCGGACCATCAAAGTTGATAGGGGTACACTTTTTATTATTCTTCTATGTCAAATTTTACGAGTCTAGGCTTCCTAGATTATTTCGATGCCAAAACACCAAGTTTCTATGACAAATCGACAAAACAGCTAAAAGCTCCTACATAGAGAGAGTTGAGCATATTCAGACCATCAAAGATGCTCGGTGAACAATTTTTATTGTTCTTCTATGTGAAATTTTATGCGTATAAGCTTCCTAGATTATTTCGATGACAAAACACCAATTTCTATGACAAATGGACAAAACGGTTAAAAGCTCTTACACAGAGAGAGTTGAGCAACTTCGGACCATCAAAGTTGCTCGGGGTACACTTTTTATTGTTCTTCTATGTCAAATTCTACGAGTATAAGCTTGATAGATATTTCGATGACAATATACCAAGTTTCTATGATAAATGGACAAAACAGTTAAAAGGTCCTTCATAGAGAGAGTTGAGCAACTTCGGACCATGAAAGTTGCTCGGGGTACACTTTTTATTGTTCTTCTATGTGAAATTTTACGAGTATAAAGCTTCCTAGATTATTTCGATGTCAAAAGAGCAAGTTTCTATGACAAATGGACAAAACCGTTAAAAGCTCCTCCGTAGAGAGAGTTGAGCAACTTCGGACCATCAAAGTTGCTCGCTGTACAATTTTTATTGTTCTCCTATGTGAAATTTTACGAGTATAAGCTTGCTAGATTATTTCGATGTCAAAACACCAACTTTCTATGACAAATGGACAAAACCGTTAAAAGCTCCTCCATAGAGAGAGTTCAGCAACTTCGGACCATCAAATTTTCTCGGTGTACAGTTTTTATTGTTTTTCTATGTGAAATTCAACAAGTATAAAACTTGCTAGATTATTTTGATGCGGAAACATAAACTTTCTATGACAAATGGACAAAACCGTTAAAAGCTCCTCCATAGAGAGAGTTGAGCAACTTCGGACCATCAAAGTTGATAGGGGTACACTTTTTATTATTCTTCTATGTCAAATTTTACGAGTATAGGCTTCCTAGATTATTTCGATGCCAAAACACCAAGTTTCTATGACAAATCGACAAAACAGCTAAAAGCTCCTCCATAGAGAGAGTTGAGCATATTCAGACCATCAAAGATGCTCGGTGTACAATTTTTATTGTACTTTTATGTGAAATTTTACGCGTATAAGCTTCCTAGATTATTTCGATGTCAAAACACCAATTTCTATGACAAATGGACAAAACGGTTAAAAGCTCTTACACAGAGAGAGTTGAGCAACTTCGGACCATCAAAGTTGCTCGGCGTACACTTTTTATTGTTCTTCTATGTCAAATTCTACGAGTATGAGCTTGTAGACTATTTCGATGCCAAAACACCAACTTTCTATGAAAATTAGATAAAACCGTTAAAAGCACCTCAAGAGAGAGAGTTGAGCAACTTCAGACCATCAAAGTTGCTCGGTGTACACTTTTTTTTGTTCTTCTATGTCAAATTCTACGAGTATAAGCTTGCTAGATTATTTCGATGCCAATACATCAAGTTTCTATGATAAATAGACAAAACAGTTAAAAGGTCCTTCATAAAGAGAGTTGAGCAACTTCGGACCATGAAAGTTGCTCGGGGTACATTTTTTATTGTTCTTCTATGTGAAATTTTACGAGTATAAAGCTTCCTAGATTATTTCGATGTCAAAAGAGCAAGTTTCTATGACAAATGGACAAAACCGTCAAACGCTCCTCCGTAGAGAGAGTTGAGCAACTTAGGACCATCAAAGTTGCTCGCTGTACACTTTTTATTGTTCTCCTATGTGAAATTTTACGAGTATAAGCTTGCTAGATTATTTCGATGCCAAAACACCAACTTTCTATGACAAATGGACAAAACCGTTAAAAGCTCCTCCATAGAGAGAGTTCAGCAAATTCGGACCATCAAATTTTCTCGGTGTACAGTTTTTATTGTTCTTCTATGTCAAATTCTACGAGTATAAGCTTGATAGATATTTCGATGACAATATACCAAGTTTCTATGATAAATGGACAAAACAGTTAAAAGGTCCTTCATAGAGAGAGTTGAGCAATTTCGGACCACGAAAGTTGCTCGGGGTACACTTTTTATTGTTCTTCTATGTGAAATTTTACGAGTATAAAGCTTCCTAGATTATTTCGATGTCAAAAGAGCAAGTTTCTATGACAAATGGACAAAACCCTCGAACGCTCCTCCGTAGAGAGAGTAGAGCAACTTCGGACCATCAAAGTTGCTCGCTGTACACTTTTTATTGTTCTTTTATGTGAAATTTTACGAGTATAAGCTTGCTAGATTATTTCGATGCCAAAACACCAACTTTCTATGACAAATGGACAAAACCGTTTAAAGCTCCTTCATAGAAAGAGTTGTGCAACTTCGGACCATCAAAGTTGCTCGGTGTACACTTTTTATTGTTCTTCTATGTGAAATTCAACAAGTATAAAACTTGCTAGATTATTTTGATGCGGAAACATAAACTTTCTATGAGAAATGGACAAAACCGTTAAAACTCCTCCATAGAGAGAGTTGAACAACTTCGGACCATCAAAGTTGATAGGGGTACACTTTTTATTATTCTTCTATGTCAAATTTTACGAGTCTAGGCTTCCTAGATTATTTCGATGCCAAAACACCAAGTTTCTATGACAAATCGACAAAACAGCTAAAAGCTCCTCCATAGAGAGAGTTGAGCATATTCAGACCATCAAAGATGCTCGGTGTACAATTTTTATTGTTCTTCTATTTGAAATTTTATGCGTATAAGCTTCCTAGATTATTTCGACGTCAAAACACCAATTTCTATGACAAATGGACAAAACGGTTAAAAGCTCTTACACAGAGAGAGTTGAGCAACTTCGGACCATCAAAGTTGCTCGGGGTACACTTTTTATTGTTCTTCTATGTCAAATTCTACGAGTATGAGCTTGTAGACTATTTCGATGGCAAAACACCGACTTTCTATGAAAATTAGATAAAACCGTTAAAAGCACCTCAAGAGAGAGAGTTGAGCAACTTCAGACCATCAAAGTTGCTCGGTGTACACTTTTTATTGTTCTTCTATGTCAAATTCTACGAGTATAAGCTTGATAGATTATTTCGATGCCAATATACCTAGTTTCTATGATAAATGGACAAAACAGTTAAAAGGTCCTTCATAGAGACAGTTGAGCAACTTCGGACCATGAAAGTTGCTCGGGGTACACTTTTTATTGTTCTTCTATGTGAAATTTTACGAGTATAAAGCTTCCTAGATTATTTCGATGTCAAAAGAGCAAGTTTTTATGACAAATGGACAAAACCGTTAAAAGCTCCTCCGTAGAGAGAGTTGAGCAACTTCGGACCATCAAAGTTGCTCGCTGTACACTTTTTATTGTTCTCCTATGTGAAATTTTACGAGTATAAGCTTGCTAGATTATTTCGATGCCAAAACACCAACTTTCTATGACAAATGGACAAAACCGTTAAAAGCTCCTCCATAGAGAGAGTTCAGCAAATTCGGACCATCAAATTTTCTCGGTGTACAGTTTTTATTGTTTTTCTATGTGAAATTCAACAAGTATAAAACTTGCTAGATTATTTTGATGCGGAAACATAAACTTTCTATGACAAATGGACAAAACCGTTAAAAGCTCCTCCATAGAGAGAGTTGAGCAACTTCGGACCATCAAAGTTGATAGGGGTACACTTTTTATTATTCTTCTATGTCAAATTTTACGAGTATCGGCTTCCTAGATTATTTCGATGCCAAAACACCAAGTTTCTATGACAAATCGACAAAACAGCTAAAAGCTCCTCCATAGAGAGAGTTGAGCATATTCAGACCATCAAAGATGCTCGGTGTACAATTTTTATTGTTCTTTTATGTGAAATTTTATGCGTATAAGCTTCCTAGATTATTTCGATGTCAAAACACCAATTTCTATGACAAATGGACAAAACGGTTAAAAGCTCTTACACAGAGAGAGTTGAGCAACTTCGGACTATCAAAGTTGCTCGGCGTACACTTTTTATTGTTCTTCTATGTCAAATTCTACGAGTATGAGCTTGTAGACTATTTCGATGGCAAAACACCGACTTTCTATGAAAATTAGATAAAACCGTTAAAAGCACCTCAAGAGAGAGAGTTGAGCAACTTCAGACCATCAAAGTTGCTCGGTGTACACTTTTTATTGTTGTTCTATGTGAAATTTTACGAGTATAAGCTTCCTAGATTATTTCGATGTCAAAACAGCAACTTTCTGTGACAAATGGACATAACAGTTAAAAGCTCCTCCATAAAGAGAGTTGAGCAAATTCTGACCATCAAAGTTGCTCGGGGTACACTTTTTATTGTTCTTCTATGTCAAATTCTACGAGTATAAGCTTGATAGATTATTTCGATGCCAATATACCTAGTTTCTATGATAAATGGACAAAACAGTTAAAAGGTCCTTCATAGAGAGAGTTGAGCAACTTCGGACCATGAAAGTTGCTCGGGGTACACTTTTTATTGTTCTTCTATGTGAAATTTTACGAGTATAAAGCTTCCTAGATTATTTCGATGTCAAAAGAGCACGTTTTTATGACAAATGGACAAAACCGTTAAAAGCTCCTCCGTAGAGAGAGTTGAGCAACTTCGGACCATCAAAGTTGCTCGCTGTACACTTTTTATTGTTCTCCTATGTGAAATTTTACGAGTATAAGCTTGCTAGATTATTTCGATGCCAAAACACCAACTTTCTATGACAAATGGACAAAACCGTTAAAAGCTCCTCCATAGAGAGAGTTCAGCAACTTCGGACCATCAAATTTTCTCGGTGTACAGTTTTTATTGTTTTTCTATGTGAAATTCAACAAGTATAAAACTTGCTAGATTATTTTGATGCGGAAACATAAACTTTCTATGACAAATGGACAAAACCGTTAAAAGTTCCTCCATAGAGAGAGTTGAGCAACTTCGGACCATCAAAGTTGATAGGGGTACACTTTTTATTATTCTTCTATGTCAAATTTTACGAGTATCGGCTTCCTAGATTATTTCGATGCCAAAACACCAAGTTTCTATGACAAATCGACAAAACAGCTAAAAGCTCCTCCATAGAGAGAGTTGAGCATATTCAGACCATCAAAGATGCTCGGTGTACAATTTTTATTGTTCTTTTATGTGAAATTTTATGCGTATAAGCTTCCTAGATTATTTCGATGTCAAAACACCAATTTCTATGACAAATGGACAAAACGGTTAAAAGCTCTTACACAGAGAGAGTTGAGCAACTTCGGACCATCAAAGTTGCTCGGCGTACACTTTTTATTGTTCTTCTATGTCAAATTCTACGAGTATGAGCTTGTAGACTATTTCGATGCCAAAACACCAACTTTCTATGAAAATTAGATCAAACCGTTAAAAGCACCTCAAGAGAGAGAGTTGAGCAACTTCAGACCATCAAAGTTGCTCGGTGTACACTTTTTATTGTTCTTCTATGTGAAATTTTACGAGTATAAGCTTCCTAGATTATTTCGATGTCAAAACAGCAAGTTTCTGTGGCAAATGGACATAACAGTTAAAAGCTCCTCCATAAAGAGAGTTGAGCAAATTCTGACCATCAAAGTTGCTCGGGGTACACTTTTTATTGTTCTTCTATGTCAAATTCTACGAGTATAAGCTTGCTAGATTATTTCGATGCCAATACATCAAGTTTCTATGATAAATAGACAAAACAGTTAAAAGGTCCTTCATAAAGAGAGTTGAGCAACTTCGGACCATGAAAGTTGCTCGGGGTACACTTTTTATTGTTCTTCTATGTGAAATTTTACGAGTATAAAGCTTCCAAGATTATTTCGATGTCAAAAGAGCAAGTTTCTATGACAAATGGACAAAACCCTCAAACGCTCCTCCGTAGAGAGAGTTGAGCAACTTCGGACCATCAAAGTTGCTCGCTGTACACTTTTTATTGTTCTCCTATGTGAAATTTTACGAGTATAAGCTTGCTAGATTATTTCGATGCCAAAACACCAACTTTCTATGACAAATGGACAAAACCGTTTAAAGCTCCTTCATAGAAAGAGTTGTGCAACTTCGGACCATCAAAGTTGCTCGGTGTACACTTTTTATTGTTCTTCTATGTGAAATTCAACAAGTATAAAACTTGCTAGATTATTTTGATGCGGAAACATAAACTTTCTATCACAAATTGACAAAACCGTTAAAAGCTCCTCCATAGAGAGAGTTGAGCAACTTCGGACCATCAAAGTTGATAGGGGTACACTTTTTATTATTCTTCTATGTCAAATTTTACGAGTATAGGCTTCCTAGATTATTTCGATGCCAAAACACCAAGTTTCTATGACAAATCGACAAAACAGCTAAAAGCTCCTCCATAGAAGAGTTGAGCATATTCAAACCATCAAAGATGCTCGGTGTACAATTTTTATTGTTCTTCTATGTGAAATTTTATGCGTATAAGCTTCCTAGATTATTTCGATGCCAAAACACCAATTTCTATGACAAATGGACAAAACGGTTAAAAGCACTTACACAGAGAGAGTTGAGCAACTTCGGACCATCAAAGTTGCTCGGGTTACACTTTTTATTGTTCTTCTATGTCAAATTCTACGAGTATGAGCTTGTAGACTATTTCGATGCCAAAACACCAACTTTCTATGAAAATTAGATAAAACCGTTAAAAGCACCTCAAGAGAGAGAGTTGAGCAACTTCAGACCATCAAAGTTGCTCGGTGTACACTTTTTTTTGTTCTTCTATGTCAAATTCTACGAGTATAAGCTTGCTAGATTATTTCGATGCCAATACATCAAGTTTCTATGATAAATAGACAAAACAGTTAAAAGGTCCTTCATAAAGAGAGTTGAGCAACTTCGGACCATCAAAGTTGCTCGGTGTACATTTTTTATTGTTCTTCTATGTGAAATTTTACGAGTATAAAGCTTCCTAGATTATTTCGATGTCAAAAGAGCAAGTTTCTATGACAAATGGACAAAACCGTCAAACGCTCCTCCGTAGAGAGAGTTGAGCAACTTAGGACCATCAAAGTTGCTCGCTGTACACTTTTTATTGTTCTCCTATGTGAAATTTTACGAGTATAAGCTTGCTAGATTATTTCGATGCCAAAACACCAACTTTCTATGACAAATGGACAAAACCGTTAAAAGCTCCTCCATAGAAAGAGTTGTGCAACTTCGGACCATCAAAGTTGCTCGGTGTACACTTTTTATTGTTCTTCTATGTGAAATTCAACAAGTATAAAACTTGCTAGATTATTTTGATGCGGAAACACAAACTTTCTATGACAAATGGACAAAACCGTTAAAAGCTCTTCCATAGAGAGAGTTGAGCAACTTCGGACCATCAAAGTTGATAGGGGTATACTTTTTATTATTTTTCTATGTCAAATTTTACGAGTATAGGCTTCCTAGATTATTTCGATGCCAAAACACCAAGTTTCTATGACAAATCGACAAAACAGCTAAAAGCTCCTCCATAGAGAGAGTTGAGCATATTCAGACCATCAAAGATGCTCGGTGTACACTTTTTATTGTTCTCCTATGTGAAATTCTACAAGTATAAAACTTGCTAGATTATTTTGATGCGGAAACACAAACTTTCTATGACAAATGGACAAAACCGTTAAAAGCTCCTCCATAGAGAGAGTTGAGCAACTTCGGACCATCAAAGTTGCTCGGTGTACACTTTTTATTGTTCTTCTATGTGAAATTCTACAAGTATAAAACTTGCTAGATTATTTTGATTCGGAAACACAAACTTTCTATGACAAATGGACAAAACCGTTAAAAGCTCCTCCATAGAGAGAGTTGAGCAACTTCGGACCATCAAAGTTGCTCGGTGTACACTTTTTATTGTTCTCCTATGTGAAATTCTACAAGTATAAAACTTGCTAGATTATTTTGATGCGGAAACACAAACTTTCTATGACAAATGGACAAAACCGTTAAAAGCTCCTCCATAGAGAGAGTTGAGCAACTTCGGACCATCAAAGTTGCTCGGTGTACACTTTTTATTGTTCTTCTATGTGAAATTCTACAAGTATAAAACTTGCTAGATTATTTTGATTCGGAAACACAAACTTTCTATGACAAATGGACAAAACCGTTAAAAGCTCCTCCATAGAGAGAGTTGAGCAACTTCAGACCATGAAAGTTGCTCGAGGTACACTTTTTATTGTTCTTCTATGTGAAATTTTACGAGTATAAAGCTTCCTAGATTATTTCGAAGCCAAAACACCAACTTTCTATGACAAATGAACAAAACCGTTAAAAGCTTCTCCATAGAGAGAGTTGAGCAACTTTGGACCATTAAAGTTGCTCGGGGTACACTTTTTATTGTTCTTCTATGTCAAATTCTATGTGTATAAGCTTACTAGATTATTTAGTTGCCAAAACACCAACTTTCTATGACAAACGGACAAAACCGTTAAAAGCTCATCCATAGAGAGAGTTGAGCAACTTCGGACCATCAAAGTTGCTCGGTGTATACTTTTTATTGTTCTCCTATGTGAAATTCTACAAGTATAAAACTTGCTAGATTATTTTGATGCGGAAACACAAACTTTCTATGACAAATGGAAAAAACCGTTAAAAGCTCCTCCATAGAGAGAGTTGAGCAACTTCATAGAGAGAGTTGAGCAACTTCGGACCATGAAAGTTGATCGGGGTACACTTTTTATTGTTCTTTTAAGTGAAATTTTACGAGTATAAAGCTTCATAGATTATTTCGATGTCAAAAGAACAAGTTTCTATGACAAATGGACAAAACCGTTAAAAGCTCCTCCGTAGAGAGAGTTGAGCAACTTCAGACCATCAAAGTTGCTCGTTGTACACTTTTTATTGTTCTTCTATATGAAATTGTAAGAGTATAAGCTTCTTAGATTATTTTGATGTCAAAACAACAAGTTTCTATGACAAATGGACAAAACAGTTAAAAGCACTTTCAGAGAGAGAGTTGAGCAACTTCGGACCATGAAAGTTGCTCGGGGTACACTTTTTATTGTTCTTCTATGGGAAATTTTACGAGTATAAAGCTTCCTAGATTATTTCGATGTCAAAAGAGCAAGTTTCTATGACAAATGGACAAACAGCTAAAAGCAACTCCATAGAGAGAGTTGAGCATATTCAGACCATTAAAGATTCTCGGTGTACAATTTTTATTGTTCTTCGATGTGAAATTTTATGCGTATAAGCTTCGTAGATTATTTCGATGTCAAAACACCAATTTCTATGACAAATGGACAAAACTGTTAAAAGCTCCAACACAGAGAGAGTTGAGAAACTTCAGACCATAAAAGTCGCTCGAGATACACTTTTTAATGTTCTTCTATGTCAAATTCTACGAGTATGAGCTTGTAGAGAATTTCGATGCCAAAACATCAACTTTCTATGAAAATTAGATAAAACCGTTAAAAGCACCTCAAGAGAGAGAGTTGAGCAACTTCAGACCATCAAAGTTGCTCGTTGTACACTTTTTATTGTTCTTCTATGTGAAATTTTACGAGTATAGGCTTCTTAGATTATTTCGATGTCAAAACAGCAAGTTTCTGTGACAAATGGACGTAACACTTAAAAGCTCCTCCATAGAGAGAGTTGAGCAAATTCGTACCATCAGAGTTGCTCGGGATACACTTTTTATTGTTCTTCTTTGTCAAATTCTACGAGTATAAGCTTGCTAGATTATTTCGATGCCAATACACCAAGTTTCTATGATAAATGGACAAAACAGTTAAAAGCTACTACACAGAGAGAGTTGAGCAACTTCAGACCATCAAAGTTGCTCGGGGTACACTTTTTATTGTTCTTCTATGTCCAGCTCTACGAGTATGAGCTTGTAGACTATTTCGATGCCAAAACACCAACTTTCTATGAAAATTAGATAAAACCGTTAAAAGCACCTCAAGAGAGAGAGTTGAGCAACTTCAGACCATCAAAGTTGCTCGGTGTACACTTTTTATTGTTCTTCTATGTGAAATTTTACGAGTATAAGCTTCCTAGATTATTTCGATGTCAAAACAGCAAGTTTCTGTGACAAACGGACATAACAGTTAAAAGCTCCTCCATAAAGAGAGTTGAGCAAATTCTGATTATCAAAGTTGCTCGGGGTACACTTTTTATTGTTCTTCTATGTCAAATTCTACGAGTATAAGCTTGCTAGATTATTTCGATGCCAATACATCAAGTTTCTATGATAAATAGACAAAACAGTTAAAAGGTCCTTCATAAAGAGAGTTGAGCAACTTCGGACCATGAAAGTTGCTCGGGGTACACTTTTTATTGTTCTTCTATGTGAAATTTTACGAGTATAAAGCTTCCTAGATTATTTCGATGTCAAAAGAGCAAGTTTCTATGACAAATGGACAAAACCGTCAAACGCTCCTCCGTAGAGAGAGTTGAGCAACTTCGGACCATCAAAGTTGCTCGCTGTACACTTTTTATTGTTCTCCTATGTGAAATTTTACGAGTATAAGCTTGCTAGATTATTTTGATGCGGAAACACAAACTTTCTATGACAAATGGACAAAACCGTTAAAAGCTCCTCCATAGAAAGAGTTGTGCAACTTCGGACCATCAAAGTTGCTCGGTGTACACTTTTTATTGTTCTTCTATGTGAAATTCAACAAGTACAAAAATTGCTAGATTATTTTGATGCGGAAACACAAACTTTCTATGAAAAATGGACAAAACCGTTAAATGCTCCTCCATAGAGAGAGTTGAGCAACTTCGGACCATCAAAGTTGATAGGTGTACACTTTTTATTATTTTTCTATGTCAAATTTTACGAGTATAGGCTTCCTAGATTATTTCGATGCCAAAACACCAAGTTTCTATGACAAATGGACAAAACCGTTAAAAGCTCCTCCATAGAGAGAGTTGAGCAACTTCAGACCATCAAAGTTGATAGGGGTACACTTTTTATTATTCTTCTCTGTCAAATTTTACGAGTATAAGCTTCCTAGATTTTTTCGATGCCAAAACACCAATTTCTATGACAAATGGACAAAACGGTTAAAAGCTCTTTCACAGAGAGTGTTGAGCAACTTCGGACTATAAAAGTTGCTCGGGGTACACTTTTTATTGTTCTTCTGTGTCAAATTCGACAAGTATAAGCCTGGTAGATTATTTCAATGCCAAACACCAACTTTCTATGACAAATGGACAAAATCGTTAAAAGCTCCTCTATAGAGAGAGTTGAGCAACTTCAGGCCATCAAAGTTGCTCGGTGTACACTTTTTATTGTTCTTCTATGTGAAATTTTACGAGTATAAGCTTCTTAGATTATTTTGATGTCAAAACAGCAAGTTTCTATGACAAATAGACAAAACAGTTAAAAGCTCTTTCGTAGAGAGAGTTGAGCAACTTCGGACCATTAAAGTTGTTCGGGGTACAATTTTTATTGTTCTTCTGTGTCAAATTCGACAAGTATAAGCTTGCTAGATTATTTCGATGCCAAAACACCAACTTTCTATGACAAATGGACAAAACCGTTAAAAGCTCCACAATAAAAAGTGTACCCCGAGCAATACACCAAGTTTGCTAGATTATTTCGATGCCAATACTCCAAGTTTCTATGATAAATGGACAAAAAAGTTAAAAGCTCCTACACAGAGAGAGTTGAGCAACTTCAGACCATCAAAGTTGCTCGGGGTACACTTTTTATTGTTCTTCTATGTCAAGCTCTACGAGTATGAGCTTGTAGACTATTTCGATGCCAAAACACCAACTTTCTATGAAAATTAGATAAAACCGTTAAAAGCACCTCAAGAGAGAGAGTTGAGCAACTTCAGACCATCAAAGTTGCTCGGTGTATACTTTTTATTGTTCTTCTATGTGAAATTCTACGAGTATAAGCTTCCTAGATTATTTTGATGTCAAAACTGCAAGTTTCTGTGACAAATGGACATAACAGTTAAAAGCTCCTCCATAGAGAGAGTTGAGCAAATTCGGACCATCAAAGTTGCTCGGGGTACACTTTTTATTGTTTTTCTATGTCAAATTCTACGAGTATAAGCTAGCTAGATTATTTCAATGCCAATACACCAAGTTTCTATGATAAATGGACAAAACAGTTAAAAGGTCCTTCATAGAGAGAGTTGAGCAACTTCGGACCATGAAAGTTGCTCGGGGTACACTTTTTATTGTTCTTCTATGTGAAATTTTATAAGTATAAAGCTTCCTAGATTATTTCGATGTCAAAAGAGCATGTTTCTATGACAAATGGACAAAACCGTTAAAAGCTCCTCTGTAGAGAGAGTTGAGCAACTTCGGACCATCAAAGTTGCTCGGTGTACACTTTTTATTGTTCTTCTATGTGAAATTCTACAAGTATAAAACTTGCTAGATTATTTTGATGCGGAAACACAAACTTTCTATGACAAATGGACAAAACCGTTAAAAGCTCCTCCATAGAGAGAGTTGAGCAACTTCGGACCATCAAAGTTGCTCGGTGTACACCTTTTATTGTTCTTCTATGTGAAATTCTACAAGAATAAAACTTGCTAGATTATTTTGATGCGGAAACACAAACTTTCTATGACAAATGGACAAAACCGTTAAAAGCTCCTCCATAGAGAGAGTTGAGCAACTTCAGACCATCAAAGTTGATAGGGGTACACTTTTTATTATTCTTCTCTGTCAAATTTTACGAGTATAAGCTTCCTAGATTTTTTCGATGCCAAAACACCAAGTTTCTATGACAAATGGACAAAACTGCTAAAAGCTCCTCCATAGAGAGAGTTGAGCAACTTCGGACCATCAAAGTTGCTCGGTGTACACTTTTTATTGTTCTTCTACGTGAAATTTTTTGAGTATAAGCTTCCCAGATTATTTTGATGTCAAAACACCAATTTCTATGACAAATGGACAAAACGGTTAAAAGCCCTTTCACAGAGAGTGTTGAGCAACTTCGGACTATTAAAGTTGCTCGGGGTACACTTTTTATTGTTCTTCTGTGTCAAATTCGACAAGTATAAGCCTGGTAGATTATTTCAATGCCAAACACCAACTTTCTATGACAAATGGACAAAATCGTTAAAAGCTCCTCTATAGAAAGAGTTGAGCAACTTCGGGCCATCAAAGTTGTTCGGTGTACACTTTTTATTGTTCTTCTACGTGAAATTTTACGAGTATAAGCTTCTTAGATTATTTTGATGTCAAAACAGCAAGTTTCTATGACAAATAGACAAAACAGTTAAAAGCTCTTTCGTAGAGAGAGTTGAGCAACTTCGGACCATTAAAGTTGTTTGGGGTACACTTTTTATTGTTCTTCTGTGTCAAATTCGACAAGTGTAAGCTTGCTAGATTATTTCGATGCCAAAACACCAACTTTCTATGACAAATGGACAAAACCGTTAAAAGCTCCTCCATAGAGAGAGTTGTGCAACTTTGGACCATCAAAGTTGCTCGGTGTACACTTTTTATTGTTCTTCTATGTGAAATTCAACAAGTATAAAACTTGCTAGATTATTTTGATGCGGAAACACAAACTTTCTATGACAAATGGACAAAACCGTTAAAAGCTCCTCCATAGAGAGAGTTGAGCAACTTTGGACCATCAAAGTTGATAGGGGTACACTTTTTATTGTTCTTCTATATCAAATTCTACGAGTATAAGCTTGCTAGATTATTTCGATGCCAATACACCAAGTTTCTATGATAAATGGACAAAACAGTTAAAAGGTCCTTCATAAAGAGAGTTGAGCAACTTCGGACCATCAAAGTTGCTCGGTGTACACGTTTTATTGTTCTCCTATGTGAAATTTTACGAGTATAAGCTTGCTAGATTATTTCGATGCCAAAACACCAACTTTCTATGACAAATGGACAAAACCGTTAAAAGCTTCTCCATAGAGAGAGTTGAGCAACTTTGGACCATTAAAGTTGCTCGGGAGACACTTTTTATTGTTCTTCTATGTCAAATTCTATGTGTATAAGCTTACTAGATTATTTAGTTGCCAAAACACCAACTTTCTATGACAAATGGACAAAACCGTTAAAAGCTCATCAATAGAGAGAGTTGAGCAACTTCGGACCATCAAAGTTCCTCGGTGTATACTTTTTATTGTTCTCCTATGTGAAATTCTACAAGTATAAAACTTGCTAGATTATTTTGATAAACACAAACTTTCTATGACAAATGGACAAAACCGTTAAAAGCTCCTCCATAGAAAGAGTTGAGCAACTTCGGACCATCAAAGTTGATAGGGGTACACCTTTTATTATTCTTCTATGTCAAATTTTACGAGTATAAGCTTGCTAGATTATTTCGATGCCAAAACACCAACTTTCTATGACAAATGGACAAAACCGTTAAAAGCTCCTTCATAGAGAGAGTTGAGCAACTACGAACCATCAAAGTTGCTCGTGTACACTTTTTATTGTTCTTCAATGTGAAATTTTATGAGTATAAGCTTCGTAGATTATATCGATGACAAAACACCAACTTTCTATGACAAATGTACAAAATAGTTAAAAGCTCCTCCATAAAGAGAGTTGAGCAAATTCTGACTATCAAAGTTGCTCGGGGTACATTTTAATAGTTCTTCTATGTGAAATTCCACGAGTATAAGCTTGCTAGATTATTTCGATGCCGAAACACAAACTTTCTTTGAGAAATGGACAAAATCATTAAGAGCTCCTCCATAGAGAGAGTTGAGCAACTTCGGACCATGAAAGTTGCTCGGGGTACACTTTTTATTGTTCTTCTATGTGAAATTTTACGAGTATAAAGCTTCCTAGATTATTTCGACGTCAAAAGAGCAAGTTTCTATGACAAATGGATAAAACCGTTAAAAGCTCCTCCATAGAGAGAGTTGAGCAACTTCGGACCATCAAAGTTGCTCGGGGTACACTTTTTATTGTTCTTCTATGTCAAATTCTACGAGTATAAGCTTGCTAGATTATTTTGATGCCATACACCAAGTTTCTATGATAATTAGATAAAACCGTTAAAAGCAGCTCAAGAGAGAGAGTTGAGCAACTTCAGACCATCAAAGTTGCTCGGTGTACACTTTTTATTGTTCTTCTATGTGAAATTTTACGAGTATAAGCTTCCTAGATTATTTCGATGTCAAAACAGCAAGTTTCTGTGACAAATGGACATAACAGTTGAAAGCTCCTCCATAGAGAGAGTTGAGCAAATTCGGACCATCAAAGTTGCTCGGGATACACTTTTTATTGTTCTTCTATGTCAAATTCTACGAGTATAAGCTTCTTAGATTATTTTGATGTCAAAACAACTACTTTCTATGACAAATGGACAAAACAGTTAAAAACTCTTTCGGAGAGAGAGTTGAGCAACTTCGGACCATGTAAGTTACTCGGGGTACACTTTTTATTGTTCTTCTATGGGAAATTTTACGAGTAAAAAGCTTCCTAGATTATTTCGATGTCAAAAGAGCAAGTTTCTATGACAAATGGACAAACAGCTAAAAGCACCTCCATAGAGAGAGTTGAGCATATTCAGACCATCAAAGATGCTCGGTGTACAATTTTTATTGTTCTTCGATGTGAAATTTTATGCGTATAAGCTTCGTAGATTATTTCGATGTCAAAACACCAATTTCTATAACAAATGGACAAAACGGTTAAAAGCTCCTACACAGAGAGAGTTGAGCAACTTCAGACCATCAAAGTTGCTCGGGATACACTTTTTATTGTTCTTCTATGTCAAATTCTACGAGTATGAGCTTGTAGACTATTTCGATGGCAAAACATCAACTTTCTATGAAAATTAGATAAAACCGTTAAAAGCACCTCATGAGAGAGAGTTGAGCAACTTCAGACCATCAAAGTTGCTCGGTGTACACTTTTTATTGTTCTTCTATGTGAAATTTTACGAGTATAGGCTTCCTAGATTATTTCGATGTCAAAACAGCAAGTTTCTGTGACAAATGGACGTAACACTTAAAAGCTCCTCCATAGAGAGAGTTGAGCAAATTCGTACCATCAGAGTTGCTCGGGGTACACTTTTTATTGTTCTTCTTTGTCAAATTCTACGAGTATAAGCTTGCTAGATTATTTCGATGCCAATACACCAAGTTTCTATGATAAATGGACAGAACAGTTAAAAGCTCCTACACAGAGAGAGTGGAGCAACTTCAGACCATCAAAGTTGCTCGAGGTACACTTTTTATTGTTCTTCTATGTCAAATTCTACGAGTATGAGCTTGTAGACTATTTCGATGCCAAAACACCAACTTTCTATGAAAATTAGATAAAACCGTTAAAAGCACCTCAAGAGAGAGAGTTGAGCAAATTCGGACCATCAAAGTTGCTCGGGGTACACTTTTTATTGTTCTTCTATGTCAAATTCTACGAGTATAAGCTTGCTAGATTATTTCAATGCCAATACACCAAGTTTCTATGATAAATGGACAAAACAGTTAAAAGGTCCTTCATAGAGAGAGTTGAGCAACTTCGGACCATGAAAGTTGCTCGAGGTACACTTTTTATTATTCTTCTATGTGAAATTTTATAAGTATAAAGCTTCCTAGATTATTTCGATGTCAAAAGAGCATGTTTCTATGACAAATGGACAAAACCGTTAAAAGCTCCTCGGTAGAGAGAGTTGAGCAACTTCGGACCATCAAAGTTGCTCGGTGTACACGTTTTATTGTTCTCCTATGTGAAATTTTACGAGTATAAGCTTGCTAGATTATTTCGATGCCAAAACACCAACTTTCAATGACAAATGGACAAAACTGTTAAAAGCGTCTCCATAGAGAGAGTTGAGCAACTTTGGACCATTAAAGTTGCTCGGGAGACACTTTTTATTGTTCTTCTATGTCAAATTCTATGTGTGTAAGCTTACTAGATTATTTAGTTGCCAAAACACCAACTTTCTATGACAAATGGACAAAACCGTTAAAAGCTCATCCATAGAGAGAGTTGAGCAACTTCGGACCATCAAAGTTCCTCGGTGTATACTTTTTATTGTTCTCCTATGTGAAATTCTACAAGTATAAAACTTGCTAGATTATTTTGATGCGGAAACACAAACTTTCTATGACAAATGGACAAAACCGTTAAAAGCTCCTCCATAGAGAGAGTTGAGCAACTTCGGACCATCAAAGTTGCTCGGTGTACACTTTTTATTGTTCTTCTATGTGAAATTCTACAAGTATAAAACTTGCTAGATTATTTTGATGCGGAAACACAAAATTTCTATGACAAATGGACAAAACCGTTAAAAGCTCCTCCACAGAGAGAGTTGAGCAACTTCGGACCATCAAAGTTGATAGGGGTACACTTTTTATTATTCTTCTCTGTCAAGTTTTACGAGTATAAGCTTCCTAGATTTTTTTCGATGCCAAAACACCAAGTTTCTATGAAAAATGGACAAAACAGCTAAAAGCTCCTCCATAGAGAGAGTTGAGCAACTACGGACCATCAAAGTTGCTCGGTGTACACTTTTTATTGTTCTTCTACGTGAAATTTTTTGAGTATAAGCTTCCCAGATTATTTTAATGTCAAATCACCAATTTCTATGACAAATGGACAAAACGGTTAAAAGCTCTTTCACGGAGAGTGTTGAGCAACTTCGTACTATTAAAGTTGCTCGGGGTACACTTTTTATTGTTCTTCTGTGTCAAATTCGACAAGTATAAGCCTGCTAGATTATTTCAATGTCAAACACCAACTTTCTTTGACAAATGGACAAAATCGTTAAAAGCTCCTCTATAGTGAGAGTTGAGCAACTTCGGGCCATCAAAGTTGCTCGGTGTAAACTTTTTATTGTTCTTCTATTTGAAATTTTACGAGTATAAGCTTCTTAGATTATTTTGATGTCAAAACAGCAAGTTTCTATGACAAATAGACAAAACAGTTAAAAGCTCTTTCATAGAGAGAGCTGAGCAACTTTGGACCATTAAAGTTGTTCGGGGTACACTTTTTATTTCTCTTCTGTGTCAAATTCGACAAGTATAAGCTTGCTAGATTATTTCGATGCCAAAACACCAACTTTCTATGACAAATGGAAAAAACCGTTAAAATATCCTCGATAGAGAGAGTTGAGCAACTTCGGACCATCAAAGTTGCTCGGTGTACACTTTTTATTCTTCTTCTATATCAAATTTTATGAGCATAAGCTTCCTAGATTGTTTCAATGCAAAAACACCAAGTTTCTATGACAAGTGCACAAAACAGTTAAAAGCTCCTCCATAGAGACAGTTGAGCAAATTCGGACCGTCAAAGTTGCTCGGGTACACTTTTTACTGTTCTTCTATGTGAAATTTTACGAGTATAAAACTTGCTAGATTATTTCGATTCCAAAACACAAACTTTCTATGACAAATGGACAAAATCGTTAAAAACTCCTCCATAGAGAGAGTTGAGCAACTTCGGACCATTAAAGTTGCTCGGTGTACACTTTTTATTCTTCTTCTATATCAAATTTTACGAGCATAAGCTTCCTAGATTGTTTCGATGCCAAAACACCAAGTTTCTATTAAAAATTTACAAAACAGTTAAAAGCTCCTCTATAGAGACAGTTGAGCAAATTCGGACCATCAAAGTTGCTCCGGGTACACATTTTACTGTTCTTCTATGTCAAATTTTACGAGTAGAAAGCTTGCTAGATTATTTCGATTCCAAAACACAAACTCTCTATGACAAATGGACAGAACCATTGAAAGCCTCTCCATAGAGAGAGTTCAGCAACTTCGGACCATCAAAGTTGCTCGGCGTTCACTTTTTATTACTATTATATGTCAAATTTTACGAGTATAAGCTTGCTAGATAATTTCGATGCCAATACACCAAGTTTCTATGATAAATGGACAAAACAGTTAAAAGGTCCTTCATAAAGAGAGTTGAGCAACTTCGGACCATGAAAGTTGCTCGGGGTACACTTTTTATTGTTCTTCTATGTGAAATTTTACGAGTATAAAGCTTCCTAGATTATTTCGATGTCAAATGAGCAATTTTCTATGACAAATGGACAAAACCGTCAAAAGCTCATCCGTAGAGAGAGTTGAGCAACTTCGGACCATCAAATTTGCTCGCTGTACACTTTTTATTGTTCTCCTATGTGAAATTTTACGAGTATAAGCTTGCTAGATTATTTCGATGCCAAAACAACAACTTTCTATGACAAATGTACAAAACCTTTAAAAGCTCCTCCATAGAGAGAGTTGAGCAACTTCGGACCATCAAAGTTGCTAGGTGTACACTTTTTATTGTTCTTCTATGTGAAATTCAACAAGTATAAAACTTGCTAGATTATTTCGATGCAGAAACACAAACTTTCTATGACAAATGGACAAAACCGTTAAAAGCTCCTCCATAGAGAGAGTTGAGCAACTTCGGACCATCAAAGTTGCTCGGCGTTCACTTTTTATTACTATTGTATGTCAAATTTTACGAGTATAAGCTTGCTAGATAATTTCGATGCCAATACACCAAGTTTCTATGATAAATGGACAAAACAGTTAAAAGGTCCTTCATAAAGAGAGTTGAGCAACTTCGGACCATGAAAGTTGCTCGGGGTACACTTTTTATTGTTCTTCTATGTGAAATTTTACGAGTATAAAGCTTCCTAGATTATTTCGATGTCAAATGAGCAATTTTCTATGACAAATGGACAAAACCGTCAAAAGCTCATCCGTAGAGAGAGTTGAGCAACTTCGGACCATCAAATTTGCTCGCTGTACACTTTTTATTGTTCTCCTATGTGAAATTTTACGAGTATAAGCTTGCTAGATTATTTCGATGCCAAAACAACAACTTTCTATGACAAATGTACAAAACCTTTAAAAGCTCCTCCATAGAGAGAGTTGAGCAACTTCGGACCATCAAAGTTGCTAGGTGTACACTTTTTATTGTTCTTCTATGTGAAATTCAACAAGTATAAAACTTGGTAGATTATTTCGATGCAGAAACACAAACTTTCTATGACAAATGGACAAAACCGTTAAAAGCTCCTCCATAGAGAGAGTTGAGCAACTTCGGACCATCAAAGTTGATAGGGGTACACTTTTTATTGTTCTTCTATATCAAATTCTACGAGTATAAGCTTGCTAGATTATTTCGATGCCAATACACCAAGTTTCTATGATAAATGGACAAAACAGTTAAAAGGTCCTTCATAGAGAGAGTTGAGCAACTTCGGACCATGAAAGTTGCTCGGGATACACTTTTTATTGTTCTTCTATGTGTAATTTTACCAGTATAAAGCTTCCTGGATTATTTCGATGTCAAAAGAGCAAGTTTCTATGACAAATGGACAAAACCGTTAAAAGCTCCTTCGTAGAGAGAGTTGAGCAACTTCGGACCATCAAAGTTGCTCGGTGTACACCTTTTATTGTTCTCCTTTGTGAAATTTTACGAGTATAAGCTTGCTAGATTATTTCGATGCCAAAACACCAACTTTCTATGACAAATGGACAAAACCGTTAAAAGCTTCTCCATAGAGAGAGTTGAGCAACTTTGGACCATTAAAGTTGCTCGGGGTACACTTTTTATTATTCTTCTATGTCAAATTCTATGTGTATAAGCTTACTAGATTATTTAGTTGCCAAAACACCAACTTTCTATGACAAATGGACAAAACCGTTAAAAGCTCATCCATAGAGAGAGTTGAGCAACTTCGGACCATCAAAGTTGCTCGGTGTATACTTTTTATTGTTCTTCTATGTGAAATTCTACAAGTATAAAACTTGCTAGATTATTTTGATGCGGAAACACAAACTTTCTATGACAAATGGACAAAACCGTTAAAAGCTCCTCCATAGAGAGAGTTGAGCAACTTCGGACCATCAAAGTTGATAGGGGTACACATTTTATTATTCTTCTATGTCAAATTTTACGAGTATAAGCTTACTAGATTATTTCGATGCCAAAAGATCAAGTTTCTATGACAAATGGACAAAACCGTTAAAAGCTCCTTCATAGAGAGAGTTGAGCAACTATGGACCATCAAAGTTGCTCGTGTACACTTTTTATTGTTCTTCTATGTGAAATTTTATGAGTATAAGCTTCGTAGATTATATCGATGACAAAACACCAACTTTCTATGACAAATGTACAAAATAGTTAAAAGCTCCTCCATAAAGAGAGTTGAGCAAATTCTGACTATCAAAGTTGCTCGGGGTACACTTTTAATAGTTCTTCTATGTCAAATTCTACGAGTATAAGCTTGCTAGATTATTTCGATGCCGAAACACAAACTTTCTATGAGAAATGGACGAAATCGTTAAGAGCTCCTCCATAGAGAGAGTTGAGCAACTTCGGACCATGAAAGTTGCTCGGGGTACACTTTTTATTGTTCTTCTATGTGAAATTTTACGAGTATAAAGCTTCCTAGATTATTTCGATGTCAAAAGAGCAAGTTTCTATGACAAATGGATAAAACCGTTAAAAGCTCCTCCATAGAGAGAGTTGAGCAACTTCGGACCATCAAAGTTGCTCGGGGTACACTTTTTATTGTTGTTCTATGTCAAATTCTACGAGTATAAGCTTGCTAGATTATTTGGATGCCATACACCAAGTTTCTATGATAATTAGATAAAACCGTTAAAAGCAGCTCAAGAGAGAGAGTTGAGCAACTTCAGACCATCAAAGTTGCTCGGTGTACACTTTTTATTGTTCTTCTATGTGAAATTTTACGAGTATAAGCTTCCTAGATTATTTCGATGTCAAAACAGCAAGTTTCTGTGACAAATGGGCATAACAGTTGAAAGCTCCTCCATAGAGAGAGTTGAGCAAATTCGGACCATCAAAGTTTTTCGGGGTACACTTTTTATTGTTCTTCTATGTCAAATTCTACGAGTATAAGCTTGCTAGATTATTTCGATGCAATACACCAAGTTTCTATGATAAATGGACAAAACAGTTAAAAGGTCCTTCATAGAGAGAGGTGAGCAACTTCGGACCATGAAAGTTGCTCGGGGTACACTTTTTATTGTTCTTTTAAGTGAAATTTTACGAGTATAAAGCTTCCTAGATTATTTCGATGTCAAAAGAGCAAGTTTCTATGACAAATGTACAAAACCGTTAAAAGCTCCTCCGTAGAGAGAGTTGAGCAACTTCGGACCATCAAAGTTGCTCGTTGTACACTTTTTATTGTTCTTCTATGTGAAATTGTAAGAGTATAAGCTTCTTAGATTATTTTGATGTCAAAACAACAAGTTTCAATGACAAATGGACAAAACAGTTAAAAGCTCTTTTAGAGAGAGAGTTGAGCAACTTCGGACCATGAAAGTTGCTCGGGGTACACTTTTTATTGTACTTCTATGGGAAATTTTACGAGTATAAAGCTTCCTAGATTATTTCGATGTCAAAAGAGCAAGTTTCTATGACAAATGGACAAACAGCTAAAAGCACCTCCATAGAGAGAGTTGAGCATATTCAGACCATCAAAGATGCTCGGTGTACAATTTTTATTGTTCTTCGATGTGAAATTTTATGCGTATAAGCTTCGTAGATTATTTTGGATGTCAAAACACCAATTTCTATGACAAATGGACAAAACGGTTAAAAGCTCTTTCAGAGAGAGAGTTGAGCAACTTCGGACCATGAAAGTTGCTCGGGGTACACTTTTTATTCTTCTTCTATATCAAATTTTACGAGCATAAGCTTCCTAGATTGTTTCAATGCAAAAACACCAAGTTTCTATGACAAGTGCACAAAACAGTTAAAAGCTCCTCCATAGAGACAGTTGAGCAAATTCGGACCGTCAAAGTTGCTCGGGTACACTTTTTACTGTTCTTCTATGTGAAATTTTACGAGTATAAAACTTGCTAGATTATTTCGATTCCAAAACACAAACTTTCTATGACAAATGGACAAAATCGTTAAAAACTCCTCCATAGAGAGAGTTGAGCAACTTCGGACCATTAAAGTTGCTCGGTGTACACTTTTTATTCTTCTTCTATATCAAATTTTACGAGCATAAGCTTCCTAGATTGTTTCGATGCCAAAACACCAAGTTTCTATTAAAAATTTACAAAACAGTTAAAAGCTCCTCTATAGAGACAGTTGAGCAAATTCGGACCATCAAAGTTGCTCCGGGTACACATTTTACTGTTCTTCTATGTCAAATTTTACGAGTAGAAAGCTTGCTAGATTATTTCGATTCCAAAACACAAACTCTCTATGACAAATGGACAGAACCATTGAAAGCCTCTCCATAGAGAGAGTTCAGCAACTTCGGACCATCAAAGTTGCTCGGCGTTCACTTTTTATTACTATTGTATGTCAAATTTTACGAGTATAAGCTTGCTAGATAATTTCGATGCCAATACACCAAGTTTCTATGATAAATGGACAAAACAGTTAAAAGGTCCTTCATAAAGAGAGTTGAGCAACTTCGGACCATGAAAGTTGCTCGGGGTACACTTTTTATTGTTCTTCTATGTGAAATTTTACGAGTATAAAGCTTCCTAGATTATTTCGATGTCAAATGAGCAATTTTCTATGACAAATGGACAAAACCGTCAAAAGCTCATCCGTAGAGAGAGTTGAGCAACTTCGGACCATCAAAGTTGCTCGCTGTACACTTTTTATTGTTCTCCTATGTGAAATTTTACGAGTATAAGCTTGCTAGATTATTTCGATGCCAAAACACCAACTTTCTATGACAAATGTACAAAACCTTTAAAAGCTCCTCCATAGAGAGAGTTGAGCAACTTCGGACCATCAAAGTTGCTAGGTGTACACTTTTTATTGTTCTTCTATGTGAAATTCAACAAGTATAAAACTTGCTAGATTATTTCGATGCAGAAACACAAACTTTCTATGACAAATGGACAAAACCGTTAAAAGCTCCTCCATAGAGAGAGTTGAGCAACTTCGGACCATCAAAGTTGATAGGGGTACACTTTTTATTGTTCTTCTATATCAAATTCTACGAGTATAAGCTTGCTAGATTATTTCGATGCCAATACACCAAGTTTCTATGATAAATGGACAAAACAGTTAAAAGGTCCTTCATAGAGAGAGTTGAGCAACTTCGGACCATGAAAGTTGCTCGGGATACACTTTTTATTGTTCTTCTATGTGTAATTTTACCAGTATAAAGCTTCCTAGATTATTTCGATGTCAAAAGAGCAAGTTTCTATGACAAATGGACAAAACCGTTAAAAGCTCCTTCGTAGAGAGAGTTGAGCAACTTCGGACCATCAAAGTTGCTCGGTGTACACCTTTTATTGTTCTCCTTTGTGAAATTTTACGAGTATAAGCTTGCTAGATTATTTCGATGCCAAAACACCAACTTTCTATGACAAATGGACAAAACCGTTAAAAGCTTCTCCATAGAGAGAGTTGAGCAACTTTGGACCATTAAAGTTGCTCGGGGTACACTTTTTATTATTCTTCTATGTCAAATTCTATGTGTATAAGCTTACTAGATTATTTAGTTGCCAAAACACCAACTTTCTATGACAAATGGACAAAACCGTTAAAAGCTCATCCATAGAGAGAGTTGAGCAACTTCGGACCATCAAAGTTGCTCGGTGTATACTTTTTATTGTTCTTCTATGTGAAATTCTACAAGTATAAAACTTGCTAGATTATTTTGATGCGGAAACACAAACTTTCTATGACAAATGGACAAAACCGTTAAAAGCTCCTCCATAGAGAGAGTTGAGCAACTTCGGACCATCAAAGTTGATAGGGGTACACCTTTTATTATTCTTCTATGTCAAATTTTACGAGTATAAGCTTACTAGATTATTTCGATGCCAAAAGATCAAGTTTCTATGACAAATGGACAAAACCGTTAAAAGCTCCTTCATAGAGAGAGTTGAGCAACTATGGACCATCAAAGTTGCTCGTGTACACTTTTTATTGTTCTTCTATGTGAAATTTTATGAGTATAAGCTTCGTAGATTATATCGATGACAAAACACCAACTTTCTATGACAAATGTACAAAATAGTTAAAAGCTCCTCCATAAAGAGAGTTGAGCAAATTCTGACTATCAAAGTTGTTCGGGGTACACTTTTAATAGTTCTTCTATGTCAAATTCTACGAGTATAAGCTTGCTAGATTATTTCGATGCCGAAACACAAACTTTCTATGAGAAATGGACGAAATCGTTAAGAGCTCCTCCATAGAGAGAGTTGAGCAACTTCGGACCATGAAAGTTGCTCGGGGTACACTTTTTATTGTTCTTCTATGTGAAATTTTACGAGTATAAAGCTTCCTAGATTATTTCGATGTCAAAAGAGCAAGTTTCTATGACAAATGGATAAAACCGTTAAAAGCTCCTCCATAGAGAGAGTTGAGCAACTTCGGACCATCAAAGTTGCTCGGGGTACACTTTTTATTGTTGTTCTATGTCAAATTCTACGAGTATAAGCTTGCTAGATTATTTGGATGCCATACACCAAGTTTCTATGATAATTAGATAAAACCGTTAAAAGCAGCTCAAGAGAGAGAGTTGAGCAACTTCAGACCATCAAAGTTGCTCGGTGTACACTTTTTATTGTTCTTCTATGTGAAATTTTACGAGTATAAGCTTCCTAGATTATTTCGATGTCAAAACAGCAAGTTTCTGTGACAAATGGGCATAACAGTTGAAAGCTCCTCCATAGAGAGAGTTGAGCAAATTCGGACCATCAAAGTTTTTCGGGGTACACTTTTTATTGTTCTTCTATGTCAAATTCTACGAGTATAAGCTTGCTAGATTATTTCGATGCAATACACCAAGTTTCTATGATAAATGGACAAAACAGTTAAAAGGTCCTTCATAGAGAGAGGTGAGCAACTTCGGACCATGAAAGTTGCTCGGGGTACACTTTTTATTGTTCTTTTAAGTGAAATTTTACGAGTATAAAGCTTCCTAGATTATTTCGATGTCAAAAGAGCAAGTTTCTATGACAAATGTACAAAACCGTTAAAAGCTCCTCCGTAGAGAGAGTTGAGCAACTTCGGACCATCAAAGTTGCTCGTTGTACACTTTTTATTGTTCTTCTATGTGAAATTGTAAGAGTATAAGCTTCTTAGATTATTTTGATGTCAAAACAACAAGTTTCAATGACAAATGGACAAAACAGTTAAAAGCTCTTTTAGAGAGAGAGTTGAGCAACTTCGGACCATGAAAGTTGCTCGGGGTACACTTTTTATTGTACTTCTATGGGAAATTTTACGAGTATAAAGCTTCCTAGATTATTTCGATGTCAAAAGAGCAAGTTTCTATGACAAATGGACAAACAGCTAAAAGCACCTCCATAGAGAGAGTTGAGCATATTCAGACCATCAAAGATGCTCGGTGTACAATTTTTATTGTTCTTCGATGTGAAATTTTATGCGTATAAGCTTCGTAGATTATTTTGGATGTCAAAACACCAATTTCTATGACAAATGGACAAAACGGTTAAAAGCTCTTTCAGAGAGAGAGTTGAGCAACTTCGGACCATGAAAGTTGCTCGGGGTACACTTTTTATTCTTCTTCTATATCAAATTTTACGAGCATAAGCTTCCTAGATTGTTTCAATGCAAAAACACCAAGTTTCTATGACAAGTGCACAAAACAGTTAAAAGCTCCTCCATAGAGACAGTTGAGCAAATTCGGACCGTCAAAGTTGCTCGGGTACACTTTTTACTGTTCTTCTATGTGAAATTTTACGAGTATAAAACTTGCTAGATTATTTCGATTCCAAAACACAAACTTTCTATGACAAATGGACAAAATCGTTAAAAACTCCTCCATAGAGAGAGTTGAGCAACTTCGGACCATTAAAGTATCTAGGGTACACTTTTTATTTTTCTTCTATGTCAAATTTTACGAGTATAAGCTTGCTAGATTATTTCGATGCCAAAACACCAACTTTCTATGACAAATGGACAAAACCGTTAAAAGCTCCTCCATTGAGAGAGTTGAGCAACTTCGGACCATGAAAGTTGCTCGGGGTACACTTTTTATTGTACTTCTATGGGAAATTTTACGAGTATAAAGCTTCCTAGATTATTTCGATGTCAAAAGAGCAAGTTTCTATGACAAATGGACAAACAGCTAAAAGCACCTCCATAGAGAGAGTTGAGCATATTCAGACCATCAAAGATGCTCGGTGTACAATTTTTATTGTTCTTCGATGTGAAATTTTATGCGTATAAGCTTCGTAGATTATTTTGGATGTCAAAACACCAATTTCTATGACAAATGGACAAAACGGTTAAAAGCTCTTTCAGAGAGAGAGTTGAGCAACTTCGGACCATGAAAGTTGCTCGGGGTACACTTTTTATTGTTCTTCTATGTGAAATTTTATAAGTATAAAGCTTCCTAGATTATTTCGATGTCAAAAGAGCACGTTTCTATGACAAATGGACAAAACCGTTAAAAGCTCCTCCGTAGAGAGAGTTGAGCAACTTCGGACCATCAAAGTTGCTCGGTGTACACTTTTTATTGTTCTTCTATGTGAAATTTTACGAGTATAAGCTTGCTAGATTATTTCGACGCCAAAACACCAACTTTCTATGACAAATGGACAAAACCGTTAAAAGCTCCTCCATAGAGAGAGTTGAGCAACTTCGGACCATCAAAGTATCTAGGGTACACTTTTTATTTTTCTTCTATGTCAAATTTTACGAGTATAAGCTTGCTAGATTATTTCGATGCCAAAACACCAACTTTCTATGACAAATGGACAAAACCGTTAAAAGCTCCTCCATTGAGAGAGTTGAGCAACTACGGACCATCAAAGTTGCTCGGTGTACACTTTTTATTGTTCTTCTACGTGAAATTTTTTGAGTATATGCTTCCCAGATTATTTTGATGTCAAAACACCAATTTCTATGACAAATTGACAAAACGGTTAAAAGCTCTTTCACAGAGAGTGTTGAGCAACTTCGGACTATTAAAGTTGCTCGGGGTACACTTTTTATTGTTCTTCTGTGTCAAATTCGACAAGTATAAGCCTGCTAGATTATTTCAATGCCAAACACCAACTTTCTATGACAAATGGACAAAATCGTTAAAAGCTCCTCTATAGAGAGAGTTGAGCAACTTCGGGCCATCAAAGTTGCTCGGTGTACACTTTTTATAGTTTTTCTATGTGAAATTTTACAAGTATAAGCTTCTTAGATTATTTTGATGTCAAAACAGCAAGTTTCTATGACAAATAGACAAAACAGTTAAAAGCTCTTTCATAGAGAGAGTTGAGCAACTTCGGACCATTAAAGTTGTTCGGGGTACACTTTTTATTGTTCTTCTGTGTCAAATTCGACAAGTATAAGCCTGCTAGATTATTTCGATGCCAAAACACCAACTTTCTATGACAAATGGACAAAATCGTTAAAAGCTCCTCCATAGAGAGAGTTGAGAACTTCGGACCATTAAAGTTGCTCGGTATACACTTTTTATTCTTCTTCTATATCAAATTTTACGAGCATAAGCTTCCTAGATTGTTTCGATTCCAAAACACCAAGTTTCTATGAAAAATGGACAAAACAGTTAAACTCTATAGAGACAGTTCAGCAAATTCGGACCATCAAAGTTGCTCCGGGTACACTTTTTACTGTTCTTCTACGTCAAATTTTACGAGTATAAGTTTGCTAGATTATTTCGATGCCAAAACAACAACTTTCTATGACAAATGGAAAAAACCGTTAAAAGATCCCCGATAGAGAGAGTTGAGCAACTTCGAACCATCAAAGTTGCTCGGTGTACACTTTTTATTCTTCTTCTATATTAAATTTTACGAGCATAAGCTTCCTAGATTGTTTCGATGCAAAAACTCCAAGTTTCTATGACAAGTGCACAAAACAGTTAAAAGCTCCTCCATAGAGACAGTTGAGCAAATTCGGACCGTCAAAGTTGCTCGGGTACACTTTTTACTGTTCTTCTATGTCAAATTCTACGAGTATAAGCTTGCTAGATTATTTCGATGCCAAAACACCAAGTTTCTATGACAAGTGCACAAAACAGTTAAAAGCTCCTCCATAGAGACAGTTGAGCAAATTCGGACCATCAAAGTTGCTCGGCGTTCACTTTTTATTACTATTGTATGTCAAATTTTACGAGTATAAGCTTCCTAGATTATTTCGATGCCAAAACACCAAGTTTCTATGATAAATGGACAAAACAGCTAACAGCTTCTCCATAGAGAGAGTTGAGCATATTCGGAACATCAAAGATGCTCGGTGTAAAATTTTTATTGCTCATCTATGTGAAATTTAACGAATATAAAACTTGTTGGATTATTTCGATGCCAAAACACAAACTTTCTATGACAAATGGACAAAAACCATTAAAAGCTCCTCCATAGAGAGAGTTGAGCAACTTCGAACCATCAAAGTTGCTAGGGGTACACTTTTTATTATTCTTCTACGTCAAATTTTACGAGTATAAGCTTGCTAGATTATTTCGATGCCAAAACACCAACTTTCTATGACAAATGGAAAAAACCGTTAAAAGCTTCTCGATAGAGAGAGTTGAGCAACTTCGGACAATGAAAGTTGCTCGTGTACACTTTTTAATGTTCTTCTATGTGAAATTTTATTAGTATATAAGCTTCTTAGATTATTTCGATGACAAAACACCAACTTTCTATGACAAATGGACAAAACAGTTAAAAGCTCCTCCATAAAGAGAGTTGAGCAAATTCGGACCATCAAAGTTGCTCCGGGTACACTTTTTATTGTTCTTTTATGTCAAATTATACGAGTATAAGCTTGCTAGATTATTTCGATGCCAAAACACCAAGTTTCTATGACAAGTGCACAAAACAGTTAAAAGCTCCTCCATAGAGACAGTTGAGCAAATTCGGACCGTCAAAGTAGCTCCGGGTACACTTTTTACTGTTCTTCTATGTCAAATTTTACGAGTATAAAACTTGCTAGATTATTTCGATTCCAAAACACAAACTTTCTATGACAAATGGGCAAAACCGTTAACAGCTCCTCCATAGAGAGAGTTGAGCAACTTCGTACCATCAAAGTTGCTCGGTGTATACTTTTTATTACAATTGTATGTCAAATTTTACGAGTATAAGCTTCCCAGATTATTTCGATGCCAAAACACCAAGTTTCTATAACAAATGGACAAAAATAGCTAAAAGCTCCTCCATTGAGAGAGTTGAGCATATTCGGAGCATCAAAGTTGCTCGGTGTACAATTTTTATTGTTCTTCGATGTGAAATTTTATGCGTATAAGCTTCGTAGATTATTTCGATGTCAAAACACCAATTTCTATGATAAATGGACAAAACGGTTAAAAGCTCCTACACAGAGAGAGTTGAGCAACTTCAAACCATCAAACTTGCTCGGGATACACTTTTTATTGTTCTTCTATGTCAAATTCTACGAGTATGAGCTTGTAGACTATTTCGATGCCAAAACACCAACTTTCCATGAAAATTAGATAAAACCGTTAAAAGCACCTCAAGAGAGAGAGTTGAGCAACTTCAGACCATCAAAGTTGCTCGGTGTACACTTTTTATTGTTCTTCTATGTGAAATTTTACGAGTATAGGCTTCTTAGACTAATTCGATGTCAAAACAGCAAGTTTCTGTGACAAATGGACGTAACACTTAAAAGCTCCTCCATAGAGAGAGTTGAGCAAATTCGTACCATCAGAGTTGCTCGGGGTACACTTTTTATTGTTTTTCTTTGTCAAATTCTAAGAGTATAAGCTTGCTAGATTATTTAGATGCCAATACACCAAGTTTCTATGATAAATGGACAAAACAGTTAAAAGCTCCTACACAGAGAGAGTTGAGCAACTTCAGACCATCAAAGTTGCTCGGGGTACACTTTTTATTGTTCTTCTATGTCAAATTCTACGACTATGAGCTTGTAGACTATTTCGATGCCAAAACACCAACTTTCTATGAAAATTAGATAAAATCGTTAAAAGCACCTCAAGAGAGAGAGTTGAGCAACTTCAGACCATCAAAGTTGCTCGGTGTACACTTTTTATTGTTCTTCTATGTGAAATTCTACGAGTATAAGCTTCCTAGATTATTTCGATGTCAAAACAGCAAGTTTCTGTGATAAATGGACAAAACCGTTAAAAGCTCCTCCGTAGAGAGAGTTGAGCAACTTCGGACCATCAAAGTTGCTCGTTGTACACTTTTTATTGTTCTTCTATGTGAAATTGTAAGAGTATAAGCTTCTTAGATTATTTTGATGTCAAAACAACAAGTTTCTATGACAAATGGACAAAACAGTTAAAAGCACTTTCAGAGAGAGAGTTGAGCAACTTCGGACCATGAAAGTTGCTCGGGGTACACTTTTTATTGTTCTTCTATGTGAAATTTTATAAGTATAAAGCTTCCTAGATTATTTCGATGTCAAAAGAGCATGTTTCTATGACAAATGGACAAAACCGTTAAAAGCTCCTCCGTAGAGAGAGTTGAGCAACTTCGGACCATCAAAGTTGCTCGGTGTACACTTTTTATTGTTCTTCTATGTGAAATTTTACGAGTATAAGCTTGCTAGATTATTTCGACGCCAAAACACCAACTTTCTATGACAAATGGACAAAACCGTTAAAAGCTCCTCCATAGAGAGAGTTGAGCAACTTCGGACCATCAAAGTATCTAGGGTACACTTTTTATTTTTCTTCTATGTCAAATTTTACGAGTATAAGCTTGCTAGATTATTTCGATGCCAAAACACCAACTTTCTATGACAAATGGACAAAACCGTTAAAAGCTCCTCCATTGAGAGAGTTGAGCAACTACGGACCATCAAAGTTGCTCGGTGTACACTTTTTATTGTTCTTCTACGTGAAATTTTTTGAGTATATGCTTCCCAGATTATTTTGATGTCAAAACACCAATTTCTATGAAAAATGGACAAAACGGTTAAAAGCTCTTTCAGAGAGAGAGTTGAGCAACTTCGGACCATGAAAGTTGCTCGGGGTACACTTTTTATTGTTCTTCTATGTGAAATTTTATAAGTATAAAGCTTCCTAGATTATTTCGATGTCAAAAGAGCATGTTTCTATGACAAATGGACAAAACCGTTAAAAGCTCCTCCGTAGAGAGAGTTGAGCAACTTCGGACCATCAAAGTTGCTCGGTGTACACTTTTTATAGTTTTTCTATGTGAAATTTTACGAGTATAAGCTTCTTAGATTATTTTGATGTCAAAACAGCAAGTTTCTATGACAAATAGACAAAACAGTTAAAAGCTCTTTCATAGAGAGAGTTGAGCAACTTCGGACCATTAAAGTTGTTCGGGGTACACTTTTTATTGTTCTTCTGTGTCAAATTCGACAAGTATAAGCCTGCTAGATTATTTCGATGCCAAAACACCAACGTTCTATGACAAATGGACAAAATCGTTAAAAGCTCCTCCATAGAGAGAGTTGAGCAACTTCGGACCATTAAAGTTGCTCGGTATACACTTTTTATTCCTCTTCTATATCAAATTTTACGAGCATAAGCTTCCTAGATTGTTTCGATTCCAAAACACCAAGTTTCTATGAAAAATGGACAAAACAGTTAAACTCTATAGAGACAGTTCAGCAAATTCGGACCATCAAAGTTGCTCCGGGTACACTTTTTACTGTTCTTCTACGTCAAATTTTACGAATATAAGTTTGCTAGATTATTTCGATGCCAAAATAACAACTTTCTATGAAAAATGGGAAAAACCGTTAAAAGATCCTCGATAGAGAGAGTTGAGCAACTTCGAACCATCAAAGTTGCTCGGTGTACACTTTTTATTCTTCTTCTATATCAAATTTTAGGAGCATAAGCTTCCTAGATTGTTTCGATGCAAAAACTCCAAGTTTCTATGACAAGTGCACAAAACAGTTAAAAGCTCCTCCATAGAGACAGTTGAGCAAATTCGGACCGTCAAAGTTGCTCGGGTACACTTTTTACTGTTCTTCTATGTCAAATTCTACGAGTATAAGCTTGCTAGATTATTTCGATGCCAAAACACCAAGTTTCTATGACAAGTGCACAAAACAGTTAAAAGCTCCTCTATAGAGACAGTTGAGCAAATTCGGACCATCAAAGTTGCTCGGCGTTCACTTTTTATTACTTTTGTATGTCAAATTTTACGAGTATAAGCTTCCTAGATTATTTCGATGCCAAAACACCAAGTTTCTATGATAAATGGACAAAACAGCTAACAGCTTCTCCATAGAGAGAGTTGAGCTTATTCGGACCATCAAAGATGCTCGGTGTACAATTTTTATTGCTCATCTATGTGAAATTTTACGAATATAAAACTTGCTGGATTATTTCGATGCCAAAACACAAACTTTCTATGACAAATGGACAAAAACCATTAAAAGCAGATAGAGAGAGTTGAGCAACTTCGAACCATCAAAGTTGCTAGGGGTACACTTTTTATTATTCTTCTACGTCAAATTTTACGAGTATAAGCTTGCTAGATTATTTCGATGCCAAAACACCAACTTTCTATGACAAATGGAAAAAACCGTTAAAAGCTTCTCGATAGAGAGAGTTGAGCAACTTCGGACAATGAAAGTTGCTCGTGTACACATTTTATTGTTCTTCTATGTGAAATTTTATTAGTATATAAGCTTCTTAGATTATTTCGATGACAAAACACCAACTTTCTATGACAAATGGACAAAACAGTTAAAAGCTCCTCCATAAAGAGAGTTGAGCAAATTCGGACCATCAAAGTTGCTCCGGGTACACTTTTTATTGTTCTTTTATGTCAAATTCTACGAGTATAAGCTTGCTAGATTATTTTGATGCCAAAACACCAAGTTTCTATGACAAGTGCACAAAACAGTTAAAAGCTCCTCCATAGAGACAGTTGAGCAAATTCGGACCGTCAAAGTTGCTCCGGGTACACTTTTTACTGTTCTTCTATGTCAAATTTTACGAGTATAAAACTTGCTAGATTATTTCGATTCCAAAACACAAACTTTCTATGACAAATGGGCAAAACCGTTAACAGCTCCTCCATAGAGAGAGTTGAGCAACTTCGTACCATCAAAGTTGCTCGGTGTATACTTTTTATTACAATTGTATGTCAAATTTTACGAGTATAAGCTTCCCAGATTATTTCGATGCCAAAACACCAAGTTTCTATAACAAATGGACAAAAATAGCTAAAAGCTCCTCCATTGAGAGAGTTGAGCATATTCGGAGCATCAAAGTTGCTCGGTGTACAATTTTTGTTGTTCTTCGATGTGAAATTTTATGCGTATAAGCTTCGTAGATTATTTCGATGTCAAAACACCAATTTCTATGATAAATGGACAAAACGGTTAAAAGCTCCTACACAGAGAGAGTTGAGCAACTTCAAACCATCAAACTTGCTCGGGATAACTTTTTATTGTTCTTCTATGTCAAATTCTACGAGTATGAGCTTGTAGACTATTTCGATGCCAAAACACCAACTTTCCATGAAAATTAGATAAAACCGTTAAAAGCACCTCAAGAGAGAGAGTTGAGCAACTTCAGACCATCAAAGTTGCTCGGTGTACACTTTTTATTGTTCTTCTATGTGAAATTTTACGAGTATAGGCTTCTTAGACTAATTCGATGTCAAAACAGCAAGTTTCTGTGACAAATGGACGTAACACTTAAAAGCTCCTCCATAGAGAGAGTTGAGCAAATTCGTACCATCAGAGTTGCTCGGGGTACACTTTTTATTGTTTTTCTTTGTCAAATTCTACGAGTATAAGCTTGCTAGATTATTTCGATGCCAATACACCAAGTTTCTATGATAAATGGACAAAACAGTTAAAAGCTCCTACACAGAGAGAGTTGAGCAACTTCAGACCATCAAAGTTGCTCGGGGTACACTTTTTATTGTTCTTCTATGTCAAATTCTACGACTATGAGCTTGTAGACTATTTCGATGCCAAAACACCAACTTTCTATGAAAATTAGATAAAATCGTTAAAAGCACCTCAAGAGAGAGAGTTGAGCAACTTCAGACCATCAAAGTTGCTCGGTGTACACTTTTTATTGTTCTTCTATGTGAAATTCTACGAGTATAAGCTTCCTAGATTATTTCGATGTCAAAACAGCAAGTTTCTGTGATAAATGGACAAAACCGTTAAAAGCTCCTCCGTAGAGAGAGTTGAGCAACTTCGACCATCAAAGTTGCTCGTTGTACACTTTTTATTGTTCTTCTATGTGAAATTGTAAGAGTATAAGCTTCTTAGATTATTTTGATGTCAAAACAACAAGTTTCTATGACAAATGGACAAAACAGTTAAAAGCACTTTCAGAGAGAGAGTTGAGCAACTTCGGACCATGAAAGTTGCTCGGGGTACACTTTTTATTGTTCTTCTATGTGAAATTTTATAAGTATAAAGCTTCCTAGATTATTTCGATGTCAAAAGAGCATGTTTCTATGACAAATGGACAAAACCGTTAAAAGCTCCTCCGTAGAGAGAGTTGAGCAACTTCGGACCATCAAAGTTGCTCGGTGTACACTTTTTATTGTTCTTCTATGTGAAATTTTACGAGTATAAGCTTGCTAGATTATTTCGACGCCAAAACACCAACTTTCTATGACAAATGGACAAAACCGTTAAAAGCTCCTCCATAGAGAGAGTTGAGCAACTTCGGACCATCAAAGTATCTAGGGTACACTTTTTATTTTTCTTCTATGTCAAATTTTACGAGTATAAGCTTGCTAGATTATTTCGATGCCAAAACACCAACTTTCTATGACAAATGGACAAAACCGTTAAAAGCTCCTCCATTGAGAGAGTTGAGCAACTACGGACCATCAAAGTTGCTCGGTGTACACTTTTTATTGTTCTTCTACGTGAAATTTTTTGAGTATATGCTTCCCAGATTATTTTGATGTCAAAACACCAATTTCTATGAAAAATGGACAAAACGGTTAAAAGCTCTTTCAGAGAGAGAGTTGAGCAACTTCGGACCATGAAAGTTGCTCGGGGTACACTTTTTATTGTTCTTCTATGTGAAATTTTATAAGTATAAAGCTTCCTAGATTATTTCGATGTCAAAAGAGCATGTTTCTATGACAAATGGACAAAACCGTTAAAAGCTCCTCCGTAGAGAGAGTTGAGCAACTTCGGACCATCAAAGTTGCTCGGTGTACACTTTTTATAGTTTTTCTATGTGAAATTTTACGAGTATAAGCTTCTTAGATTATTTTGATGTCAAAACAGCAAGTTTCTATGACAAATAGACAAAACAGTTAAAAGCTCTTTCATAGAGAGAGTTGAGCAACTTCGGACCATTAAAGTTGTTCGGGGTACACTTTTTATTGTTCTTCTGTGTCAAATTCGACAAGTATAAGCCTGCTAGATTATTTCGATGCCAAAACACCAACGTTCTATGACAAATGGACAAAATCGCTAAAAGCTCCTCCATAGAGAGAGTTGAGCAACTTCGGACCATTAAAGTTGCTCGGTATACACTTTTTATTCCTCTTCTATATCAAATTTTACGAGCATAAGCTTCCTAGATTGTTTCGATTCCAAAACACCAAGTTTCTATGAAAAATGGACAAAACAGTTAAACTCTATAGAGACAGTTCAGCAAATTCGGACCATCAAAGTTGCTCCGGGTACACTTTTTACTGTTCTTCTACGTCAAATTTTACGAATATAAGTTTGCTAGATTATTTCGATGCCAAAATAACAACTTTCTATGAAAAATGGGAAAAACCGTTAAAAGATCCTCGATAGAGAGAGTTGAGCAACTTCGAACCATCAAAGTTGCTCGGTGTACACTTTTTATTCTTCTCCTATATCAAATTTTAGGAGCATAAGCTTCCTAGATTGTTTCGATGCAAAAACTCCAAGTTTCTATGACAAGTGCACAAAACAGTTAAAAGCTCCTCCATAGAGACAGTTGAGCAAATTCGGACCGTCAAAGTTGCTCGGGTACACTTTTTACTGTTCTTCTATGTCAAATTCTACGAGTATAAGCTTGCTAGATTATTTCGATGCCAAAACACCAAGTTTCTATGACAAGTGCACAAAACAGTTAAAAGCTCCTCCATAGAGACAGTTGAGCAAATTCGGACCATCAAAGTTGCTCGGCGTTCACTTTTTATTACTTTTGTATGTCAAATTTTACGAGTATAAGCTTCCTAGATTATTTCGATGCCAAAACACCAAGTTTCTATGATAAATGGACAAAACAGCTAACAGCTTCTCCATAGAGAGAGTTGAGCATATTCGGACCATCAAAGATGCTCGGTGTACAATTTTTATTGCTCATCTATGTGAAATTTTACGAATATAAAACTTGCTGGATTATTTCGATGCCAAAACACAAACTTTCTATGACAAATGGACAAAAACCATTAAAATCAGATAGAGAGAGTTGAGCAACTTCGAACCATCAAAGTTGCTAGGGGTACACTTTTTATTATTCTTCTACGTCAAATTTTACGAGTATAAGCTTGCTAGATTATTTCGATGCCAAAACACCAACTTTCTATGACAAATGGAAAAAACCGTTAAAAGCTTCTCGATAGAGAGAGTTGAGCAACTTCGGACAATGAAAGTTGCTCGTGTACACATTTTATTGTTCTTCTATGTGAAATTTTATTAGTATATAAGCTTCTTAGATTATTTCGATGACAAAACACCAACTTTCTATGACAAATGGACAAAACAGTTAAAAGCTCCTCCATAAAGAGAGTTGAGCAAATTCGGACCATCAAAGTTGCTCCGGGTACACTTTTTATTGTTCTTTTATGTCAAACTCTACGAGTATAAGCTTGCTAGATTATTTTGATGCCAAAACACCAAGTTTCTATGACAAATGGGCAAAACCATTAACAGCTCCTCCATAGAGAGAGTTGAGCAACTTCGTACCATCAAAGTTGCTCGGTGTATACTTTTTATTAAAATTGTATGTCAAATTTTACGAGTATAAGCTTCCCAGATTATTTCGATGCCAAAACACCAAGTTTCTATAACAAATGGACAAAAACAGCTAAAAGCTCCTCCATAGAGAGAGTTGAGCATATTCGGAGCATCAAAGTTGCTCGGTGTACACTTTTTATTCTTCTTCTATATCAAATTTTACGAGCATAAGCTTCCTAGATTGTTTCGATGCCACACACCAAGTTTCTATGACAAATGGACAAAACAGTTAAAAGCTCATCCAAAGAGACAGTTGAGCAAATTCGAACCATCAAAGTTGCTCCGGGTACACTTTTTACTGTGCTTCTATGTGAAATTATACGAGTATAAAACTTGCTAGATTATTTCTATTCCAAAACAGAAACTTTCTATGAAAAATGGACAAAACCGTTAAAAGCTCCTCCATAGAGAGAGTTGAGCAACTTCAGACCATCAAAGTTGCTCGGTGTACACTTTTTATTGTTGTTCTATGTGAAATTTTATGAGTATAAGCTTGCTAGATTATTTCGATTCCAAAACACCAACTTTTTATGACAAATGGACAAAACCATTAAAAGCCCCTCCATTGAGAGAGTTGAGCAACTTCGGATCATCAAAGTTGCTCGGTGTACACTTTTTATTACAATTGTATGTCAAATTTTACGAGTATAAGCTTACTCGATTATTTCGATGCCAAAACACGAAGTTTCTATGACCAATGGACAAAACAGCTAAAAGCTCCTCCATAGAGAGAGTTGAGCAACTTCGGACCATTAAAGTTGCTGCGGGTACACTTTTTATTGTTCTTCTACGTCAAATTCGACGTGTGTAAGCCTGCTAGATTATTTCGATGCCAAAACACAGATTTTCTATGACAAATGGACAAAATAGTTAAAAGCTCATCCAAAGAGATAGTTAGGCAAATTCTAACCATCAAAGTTGCTCCGGGTACACTTTTTACTTTGCTTCTATGTCAAATTTTACGAGTATAAAACTTGCTAGATTATTTCTATTCCAAAACACAAACTTTCTATGACAAATGGACAAAACCGTTAAAAGCTCCTTCATAGAGAGAGTTGAGAAACTTCAGACCATCAAAGTTGCTCGGTGTACACTTTTTATTACTATTGTATGTCAAATTTTACGAGTATAAGCTTCCTTGATTATTTCGATGCCAAAACACGAAGTTTCTATGACAAATGGACAAAACAGCTAAAAGCTCCTCCATAGAGAGAGTTGAGCATATTCGGACCATCAAAGTTGCTCGGTGTACACTTTTTATTGTTCTTCTACGTGAAATTTGTTCAGTATAAGCTTCCTAGATTATTTTGATTTCCAAACACCAATTTCTATGACAAATGGACAAAACGGTTAAAAGCTCCCCCACAGAGAGTGTTGAGCAACTTCGGACTATTAAAGTTGCTCGGGGAACAATTTTTATTGCTCTTCTATGTCAAATTCTACGAGTATAAGCTTGTAGATTATTTCGATGCCAAAGCACCAACTTTCTATGACAAATGGACAAAACCGTTAAAGGCACCTCTATAGAGAGAGTTGAGCAACTTCGGACCATCAAAGTTGCTCGGTGTACACTTTTTATTGTTCTTCGATGTGAAATTTTACGAGTATAAGCTTCCTAGAATATTTCGCTGTAAAAAAATCTATTTTCTATGACAAATGGACATAACAGTTAAAAGCTCCTCTATAGAGAGAGTTGAGCAAATTGGCACCATCAAAGTTGCTCGGGGTACACTTTTTATTGTTCTTCTATGTCAAATTCTACGAGTATAAGCTTGGTAGATTATTTCGAAAAAATAACACCAACTTTCTATGACAAATGGACAAAACCGTTAAAAGCTCCTCCTTAGAGAGAGTTGAGAAACTTTGGACCATCAAAGTTGTTCGGTGTACACTTTTTATTGTTCTTCTATGTGAAATTATACGAGTATAAAACTTGCTAGATTATTTCGATGCCAAAACACAAACTTTCTATGACAAATGGGCAAAACTATTAAAAGCTCCTCCATAGAGAGAGTTGAGCAACTTCGAATCATCAAAGTTGCTAGGGGTACACTTTTTATTATTCTTCTATGTCAAATTTTACGAGTATAAGCTTGCTAGATTATTTCGATGCCAAAACACCAACTTTCTATGACAAATGGACAAAACCGTTAAAAGCTCCTCCATAGAGAGAGTCGAGCAACTTCGTACAATGAAAGTTGCTCGTGCACACTTTTTATTGCTCTTCTATGTGAAATTTTATGAGTATAAGCTTCCTAGATTATTTCGATGACAAAACACCAACTTTCTATGACAAATGGACAAAACCGTTAAAAGCTCCTCCATAGAGAGAGTTGAGCAAATTGGCACCATCAAAGTTGCTCGGGGTACACTTTTTACTGTTCTTCTATGTCAAATTCTACGAGTATAAGCTTGGTAGATTATTTCGAAAAAATAACACCAACTTTCTATGACAAATGGACAAAACCGTAAAAAGCTCCTCCATAGAGAGAGTTGAGAAACTTCGGACCATCAAAGTTGCTCGGTGTACACTTTTTATTGTTCTTCTATGTGAAATTTTACGAGTATAAGCTTGCTAGATTATTTTGATGTCCAAACACCAACTTTCTATGACAAATGGACAAAACCGTTAAAAGCTCCTCCATAGAGGAGCTTATACTCGTAAAATTTGACAAAGATGAACAATAAAAAGTGTACACCGAACAACTTTGATGGTACGAAGTTGTTCAACTCTCTCTATGGAGGAGCTTTTAACGGTTTTTGTCCATTTGTCTTCGAAAGTTGGTGTTTTGGCATCGAAATAATCCAGGAAGCTTATACTCATAAAATTTGACATAGAAGGAGAATATAAAGTGTACACCGAGCAACTTTATGATCCGAAGTTGCTCAACTCTCTCTATGGAGGAGCCTTTAACGGTTTTGTGCATTTGTTATAAACCTTGCTAGATTATTGTTCTTCTATGTCAAATTCTACGAGTTTAAGCTTGGTACATTATTTCGAAAAAATAACACCAACTTTCTATGACAAATGGACAAAACCGTTAAAAGCTCCTCCATAGAGAGAGTTGAGAAACTTCGGACCATCAAAGTTGCTCGGGGTACACTTTTTATTGTTCTTCTATGTGAAATTTTACGAGTATAAGCTTCCTAGATTATTTTGATGTCCAAACACCAATTTCTATGACAAATGGATAAAACCGTTAAAAGCTCCTCCATAGAGAGAGTTGAGCAACTTCGGACCATCAAAGTTGCTCGGTGTACATTCTTCAATATGAAATTTTACGAGTATAAGCTTGCTAGATTATTTCGATGCCAAAACACCAAGTTTCTATGACAAATGGACAAAACCGTTAAAAGCTCCTCCATAGAGAGAGTTGAGCAACTTCGGACCATTAAAGTTGCTCGGGCTACACTTTTTATTGTTCTTCTATGTCAAATTTTATGTGTATAAGCTTACCAGATTATTTAGATGCCAAAACACCAACTTTCTATGACAAACGGACAAAAAAGATAAAAGCTACTCCATAGAGAGAGTTGAGCAACTTCGGACCATGAAAGTTGCTCGGGGTACACTTTTTATTGTTCTTCTATGTGAAATTTTACGAGTATAAAGCTTTCTGGATTATTTCGATGTCAAAAGAGCATGTTTCTATGACAAATGGATAAAACCGTTAAAAGCTCCTCCATAGAGAGAGTTGAGAAACTTCGGACCATCAAAGTTGCTCGGTGTACACTTTTTATTGTTCTTCTATGTGAAATTTTACGAGTATAAGCTTGCTAGATTATTTTGATGTCCAAACACCAACTTTCTATGACAAATGGACAAAACCGTTAAAAGCTCCTCCATAGAGGAGCTTATACTCGTAAAATTTGACAAAGATGAACAATAAAAAGTGTACACCGAACAACTTTGATGGTACGAAGTTGTTCAACTCTCTCTATGGAGGAGCTTTTAACGGTTTTTGTCCATTTGTCTTCGAAAGTTGGTGTTTTGGCATCGAAATAATCCAGGAAGCTTATACTCATAAAATTTGACATAGAAGGAGAATATAAAGTGTACACCGAGCAACTTTATGATCCGAAGTTGCTCAACTCTCTCTATGGAGGAGCCTTTAACGGTTTTGTGCATTTGTTATAAACCTTGCTAGATTATTGTTCTTCTATGTCAAATTCTACGAGTTTAAGCTTGGTACATTATTTCGAAAAAATAACACCAACTTTCTATGACAAATGGACAAAACCGTTAAAAGCTCCTCCATAGAGAGAGTTGAGAAACTTCGGACCATCAAAGTTGCTCGGGGTACACTTTTTATTGTTCTTCTATGTGAAATTTTACGAGTATAAGCTTCCTAGATTATTTTGATGTCCAAACACCAATTTCTATGACAAATGGATAAAACCGTTAAAAGCTCCTCCATAGAGAGAGTTGAGCAACTTCGGACCATCAAAGTTGCTCGGTGTACATTCTTCAATATGAAATTTTACGAGTATAAGCTTGCTAGATTATTTCGATGCCAAAACACCAAGTTTCTATGACAAATGGACAAAACCGTTAAAAGCTCCTCCATAGAGAGAGTTGAGCAACTTCGGACCATTAAAGTTGCTCGGGCTACACTTTTTATTGTTCTTCTATGTCAAATTTTATGTGTATAAGCTTACCAGATTATTTAGATGCCAAAACACCAACTTTCTATGACAAATGGACAAAAAAGATAAAAGCTACTCCATAGAGAGAGTTGAGCAACTTCGGACCATGAAAGTTGCTCGGGGTACACTTTTTATTGTTCTTCTATGTGAAATTTTACGAGTATAAAGCTTTCTGGATTATTTCGATGTCAAAAGAGCATGTTTCTATGACAAATGGATAAAACCGTTAAAAGCTCCTTCATAGAGAGAGTTGAGCAACTTCGGACCATCAAAGTTGCTCGGTGTACACTTTTTATTGTTCTTCTATGTGAAATTTTACGAGTATAAGCTTGCTAGATTATTTCGATGCCAAAACATCAACTTTCTATGACAAATGGGCAAAACCGTTAAAAGCTCCTCCATAGAGAGAGTTGAGCAACTTCGGACCAATAAAGTTGCTCGGTGTACACTTTTTATTGTTCTTCTATGTGAAATTTTACGAGTATAAAACTTGCTAGATTATTTCGACGCCAAAACACAAACCTTCTATGAAAAATGGACAAAACTGTTAGAAGCAGCTCCATAGAGAGAGTTGACCAAGTTTGGACCATCAAAGTTCCTAGGTGTACACTGTTTATTGTTCTTCTATGTGAATTTTTACGAGTATAAAGCTTCCTAGATTATTTCGATGTCAAAACACCAATTTCTATGATAAATGGACAAAACAGTTAAAAGCTCCTCAATAGAGAGAGTTGAGCAACTACAAACCATCAAAGTTGCTCGGGGTACACTTTTTACTGTTCTTCTATGTCAAATTCTTTGTGTATAGGCTTGTTAGATTATTTGGATGCCAAAACACCAACTTTTTAGGACAAATGGATAAAACCGTTAAAAGCTCCTATATAGAGAGAGTTGAGCAACTTCGGACCATCGAAATTGCTCGGTGTACGCTTTTTATTGTTCTTCTATGTCAAATTCAACAAGTATAAGCCTGCTTGATTATTTCGATGCCGAAACACCAATTTTCTGTGACAAATGGATAAAACCGTTAAAAGCACTTCCATAGAGAGAGTTGAGCAACTTCGAACCATCAAATTTGCTCGGTGTACACTTTTTATTGTTCTTCTATGTCAAATTTTACAAGTAAAAAAACTTGCTAGATTATTCCGATTCGAAAACACAAGCTTTCTATGACAAATGGACAAAACCGTTAAAAGCTCTTCCATCGAGAGAGTTGAGAAACTTCGGACCTTCAAAGTTGCTGGGGGCACACTTTTTATTGTTCTTCGATGTCAAATTTTACGAGTATAAGCTTCCTAGAATATTTCGCTGTAAAAAAATCTATTTTCTATGACAAATGGACATAACAGTTAAAAGCTCCTCTATAGAGAGAGTTGAGCAAATTGGCACCATCAAAGTTGCTCGGGGTACACTTTTTATTGTTCTTCTATGTCAAATTCTAGGAGTATAAGCTTGGTAGATTATTTCGAAAAAATAACACCAACTTTCTATGACAAATGGACAAAACCGTTAAAAGCTCCTACTTAGAGAGAGTTGAGAAACTTTGGACCATCAAAGTTGTTCGGTGTACACTTTTTATTGTTCTTCTATGTGAAATTATACGAGTATAAAACTTGCTAGATTATTTCGATGCCAAAACACAAACTTTCTATGACAAATGGGCAAAACTATTAAAAGCTCCTCCGTAGAGAGAGTTGAGCAACTTCGAATCATCAAAGTTGCTAGGGGTACACTTTTTATTATTCTTCTATGTCAAATTTTACGAGTATAAGCTTGCTAGATTATTTCGATGCCAAAACACCAACTTTCTATGACAAATGGACAAAACCGTTAAAAGCTCCTCCATAGAGAGAGTCGAGCAACTTCGTACAATGAAAGTTGCTCGTGCACACTTTTTATTGCTCTTCTATGTGAAATTTTATGAGTATAAGCTTCCTAGATTATTTCGATGACAAAACACCAACTTTCTATGACAAATGGACAAAACCGTTAAAAGCTCCTCCATAGAGAGAGTTGAGCAAATTGGCACCATCAAAGTTGCTCGGGGTACACTTTTTACTGTTTTTCTATGTCAAATTCTACGAGTATAAGCTTGGTAGATTATTTCGAAAAAATAACACCAACTTTCTATGACAAATGGACAAAACCGTAAAAAGCTCCTCCATAGAGAGAGTTGAGAAACTTCGGACCATCAAAGTTGCTCGGTGTACACTTTTTATTGTTCTTCTATGTGAAATTTTACGAGTATAAGCTTGCTAGATTATTTTGATGTCCAAACACCAACTTTCTATGACAAATGGACAAAACCGTTAAAAGCTCCTCCATAGAGGAGCTTATACTCGTAAAATTTGACAAAGATGAACAATAAAAAGTGTACACCGAACAACTTTGATGGTACGAAGTTGTTCAACTCTCTCTATGGAGGAGCTTTTAACGGTTTTTGTCCATTTGTCTTCGAAAGTTGGTGTTTTGGCATCGAAATAATCCAGGAAGCTTATACTCATAAAATTTGACATAAAAGGAGAATATAAAGTGTACACCGAGCAACTTTATGATCCGAAGTTGCTCAACTCTCTCTATGGAGGAGCCTTTAATGGTTTTGTGCATTTGTCGTTGAAAGTTGGTGTTTTGGCATCGAAATAATCTAGGAAGCTTATATACTCATAAAATTTCACTTAGAAGAACAATATAAAGTGTACACCGAGCAAATTTGATGATTCGAACTTGCCCAACTCTATTTATGGAGGAGCTTTTAACGGTTTTGTCGATTTGTTATAAACCTTGCTAGATTATTGTTCTTCTATGTCAAATTCTACGAGTTTAAGCTTGGTACATTATTTCGAAAAAATAACACCAACTTTCTATGACAAATGGACAAAACCGTTAAAAGCTCCTCCATAGAGAGAGTTGAGAAACTTCGGACCATCAAAGTTGCTCGGGGTACACTTTTTATTGTTCTTCTATGTGAAATTTTACGAGTATAAGCTTCCTAGATTATTTTGATGTCCAAACACCAATTTCTATGACAAATGGATAAAACCGTTAAAAGCTCCTCCATAGAGAGAGTTGAGCAACTTCGGACCATCAAAGTTGCTCGGTGTACATTCTTCAATATGAAATTTTACGAGTATAAGCTTGCTAGATTATTTCGATGCCAAAACACCAAGTTTCTATGACAAATGGACAAAACCGTTAAAAGCTCCTCCATAGAGAGAGTTGAGCAACTTCGGACCATTAAAGTTGCTCGGGCTACACTTTTTATTGTTCTTCTATGTCAAATTTTATGTGTATAAGCTTACCAGATTATTTAGATGCCAAAACACCAACTTTCTATGACAAATGGACAAAAAAGATAAAAGCTACTCCATAGAGAGAGTTGAGCAACTTCGGACCATGAAAGTTGCTCGGGGTACACTTTTTATTGTTCTTCTATGTGAAATTTTACGAGTATAAAGCTTCCTAGATTATTTCGATGTCAAAAGAGCATGTTTCTATGACAAATGGATAAAACCGTTAAAAGCTCCTCCGTAGAGAGAGTTGAGCAACTTCGGACCATCAAAGTTGCTCGGTGTACACTTTTTATTGTTCTTCTATGTGAAATTTTACGAGTATAAGCTTGCTAGATTATTTCGACGCCAAAACACCAACTTTCTATGACAAATGGACAAAACCGTTAAAAGCTCCTCCATAGAGAGAGTTGAGCAACTTCGGACCATCAAAGTATCTAGGGTACACTTTTTATTTTTCTTCTATGTCAAATTTTACGAGTATAAGCTTGCTAGATTATTTCGATGCCAAAACAACAACTTTCTATGACAAATGGGCAAAACCGTTAAAAGCTCCTCCATAGAGAGAGTTGAGCAACTTCGGACCAATAAAGTTGCTCGGTGTACACTTTTTATTGTTCTTCTATGTGAAATTTTACGAGTATAAAACTTGCTAGATTATTTCGACGCCAAAACACAAACCTTCTATGAAAAATGGACAAAACTGTTAGAAGCAGCTCCATAGAGAGAGTTGACCAAGTTTGGACCATCAAAGTTCCTAGGTGTACACTGTTTATTGTTCTTCTATGTGAATTTTTACGAGTATAAAGCTTCCTAGATTATTTCGATGTCAAAACACCAATTTCTATGATAAATGGACAAAACAGTTAAAAGCTCCTCAATAGAGAGAGTTGAGCAACTACAAACCATCAAAGTTGCTCGGGGTACACTTTTTACTGTTCTTCTATGTCAAATTCTTTGTGTATAGGCTTGTTAGATTATTTGGATGCCAAAACACCAACTTTTTAGGACAAATGGATAAAACCGTTAAAAGCTCCTATATAGAGAGAGTTGAGCAACTTCGGACCATCGAAATTGCTCGGTGTACGCTTTTTATTGTTCTTCTATGTCAAATTCAACAAGTATAAGCCTGCTTGATTATTTCGATGCCGAAACACCAATTTTCTGTGACAAATGGATAAAACCGTTAAAAGCACTTCCATAGAGAGAGTTGAGCAACTTCGAACCATCAAATTTGCTCGGTGTACACTTTTTATTGTTCTTCTATGTCAAATTTTACAAGTAAAAAAACTTGCTAGATTATTCCGATTCCAAAACACAAGCTTTCTATGACAAATGGACAAAACCGTTAAAAGCTCTTCCATCGAGAGAGTTGAGAAACTTCGGACCTTCAAAGTTGCTGGGGGCACACTTTTTATTGTTCTTCTATGTCAAATTTTACGAGTATAAGCTTCCTAGATTTTTTCGATGTCAAAACAGGAAGTTTCTATGACAAATGAACAAAACTGTTAAAAGCTCCTCCATAGAGATAGTTGAGCAACTTCGGACTATCAAAGTTGCTCGGTGTACACTTTTATTGTTCTTCTATGTGAAATTTTACGACTATAAGCTTCCTAGATTATTTCGATGACAAAACACCGAGTTTCTATGACAAATGCACAAAATAGTTAAAAGCTCCTCCATAGAGAGAGTTGAGCAAATTTGGACCATCAAAGTTGCTCGGGATACACTTTTTACTGTTCTTCTATGTCAAATTTTACGAGTATAAAACTTGCTAGATTATTTCTACTCCAAAACACAAACCTTCTATGAAAAATGGACAAAACTGTTAGAAGCACCTCCATAGAGAGAGTTGACCAACTTTGGACCATCACAAAGTTCCTAGGTGTACACTGTTTATTGTTCTTCTATGTGAAATTTTACGAGTATAAGCTTCCTAGATTATTTCGATGTCAAAACACCAATTTCTATGATAAATGGACAAAATAGTTGAAAGCTCCTCCATAGAGAGAGTTGAGCAACTACGGACCATCAAAGTTGCTCGGGGTACACTTTTTACTGTTCTTTTATGTCAAATTTTTTGTGTATAGGCTTGTTAGATTATTTTGATGCCAAAACACCAAGTTTCTACGACAAATGGACAAAACAGCTAAAAGCTCCTCCATAGAGAGAGTTGAGCATATTCAGACCATCAAAGATGCTCGGTGTACAATTTTCATTGTTCTTCTATGTGAAATTTTATGCGTATAAGCTTCCTAGATTATTTCGATGTCAAAACACCAATTTCTATGACAAATGGAAAAAAACGGTTAAAAGCTCCTACACAGAGAGAGTTGAGCAACTTCGGACCATCAAAGTTGCTCGGGGTACACTTTTTATTGTTCTTCTAAGTCAAATTCTACGAGTATAAGCTTGCTAGATTATTTTGATGCCAATACACCAAGGTTCTATGATAAATGGACAAAACAGTTAAAAGGTCCTTCATAGAGAGAGTTGAGAGCAACTTCGGACCATGAAAGTTGTTCGAGGTACACTTTTTATTGTTCTTCTATGTCAAATTCTACGAGTATGAGCTTGTAGACAATTTCGATGCCAAAACACCAACTTTCTATGAAAATTAGATAAAACCGTTAAAAGCACCTCAAGAGAGAGAGTTGAGCAACTTCAGACCATCAAAGTTGCTCGGTGTACACTTTTTATTGTTCTTCTATGTGAAATTTTACGAGTATAGGCTTCTTAGACTAATTCGATGTCAAAACAGCAAGTTTCTGTGACAAATGGACGTAACACTTAAAAGCTCCTCCATAGAGAGAGTTGAGCAAATTCGTACCATCAGAGTTGCTCGGGGTACACTTTTTCTTGTTTTTCTTTGTCAAATTCTACGAGTATAAGCTTGCTAGATTATTTCGATGCCAATACACCAAGTTTCTATGATAAATGGACAAAACAGTTAAAAGCTCCTACACAGAGAGAGTTGAGCAACTTCAGACCATCAAAGTTGCTCGGGGTACACTTTTTATTGTTCTTCTATGTCAAATTCTACGACTATGAGCTTGTAGACTATTTCGATGCCAAAACACCAACTTTCTATGAAAATTAGATAAAATCGTTAAAAGCACCTCAAGAGAGAGAGTTGAGCAACTTCAGACCATCAAAGTTGCTCGGTGTACACTTTTTATTGTTCTTCTATGTGAAATTCTACGAGTATAAGCTTCCTAGATTATTTCGATGTCAAAACAGCAAGTTTCTGTGATAAATGGACAAAACCGTTAAAAGCTCCTCCGTAGAGAGAGTTGAGCAACTTCGACCATCAAAGTTGCTCGTTGTACACTTTTTATTGTTCTTCTATGTGAAATTGTAAGAGTATAAGCTTCTTAGATTATTTTGATGTCAAAACAACAAGTTTCTATGACAAATGGACAAAACAGTTAAAAGCACTTTCAGAGAGAGAGTTGAGCAACTTCGGACCATGAAAGTTGCTCGGGGTACACTTTTTATTGTTCTTCTATGTGAAATTTTATAAGTATAAAGCTTCCTAGATTATTTCGATGTCAAAAGAGCATGTTTCTATGACAAATGGACAAAACCGTTAAAAGCTCCTCCGTAGAGAGAGTTGAGCAACTTCGGACCATCAAAGTTGCTCGGTGTACACTTTTTATTGTTCTTCTATGTGAAATTTTACGAGTATAAGCTTGCTAGATTATTTCGACGCCAAAACACCAACTTTCTATGACAAATGGACAAAACCGTTAAAAGCTCCTCCATAGAGAGAGTTGAGCAACTTCGGACCATCAAAGTATCTAGGGTACACTTTTTATTTTTCTTCTATGTCAAATTTTACGAGTATAAGCTTGCTAGATTATTTCGATGCCAAAACACCAACTTTCTATGACAAATGGACAAAACCGTTAAAAGCTCCTCCATTGAGAGAGTTGAGCAACTACGGACCATCAAAGTTGCTCGGTGTACACTTTTTATTGTTCTTCTACGTGAAATTTTTTGAGTATATGCTTCCCAGATTATTTTGATGTCAAAACACCAATTTCTATGACAAATGGACAAAACGGTTAAAAGCTCTTTCAGAGAGAGAGTTGAGCAACTTCGGACCATGAAAGTTGCTCGGGGTACACTTTTTATTGTTCTTCTATGTGAAATTTTATAAGTATAAAGCTTCCTAGATTATTTCGATGTCAAAAGAGCATGTTTCTATGACAAATGGACAAAACCGTTAAAAGCTCCTCCGTAGAGAGAGTTGAGCAACTTCGGACCATCAAAGTTGCTCGGTGTACACTTTTTATAGTTTTTCTATGTGAAATTTTACGAGTATAAGCTTCTTAGATTATTTTGATGTCAAAACAGCAAGTTTCTATGACAAATAGACAAAACAGTTAAAAGCTCTTTCATAGAGAGAGTTGAGCAACTTCGGACCATTAAAGTTGTTCGGGGTACACTTTTTATTGTTCTTCTGTGTCAAATTCGACAAGTATAAGCCTGTCAGATTATTTCGATGCCAAAGCACCAACGTTCTATGACAAATGGACAAAATCGTTAAAAGCTCCTCCATAGAGAGAGTTGAGCAACTTCGGACCATTAAAGTTGCTCGGTATACACTTTTTATTCCTCTTCTATATCAAATTTTACGAGCATAAGCTTCCTAGATTGTTTCGATTCCAAAACACCAAGTTTCTATGAAAAATGGACAAAACAGTTAAACTCTATAGAGACAGTTCAGCAAATTCGGACCATCAAAGTTGCTCCGGGTACACTTTTTACTGTTCTTCTACGTCAAATTTTACGAATATAAGTTTGCTAGATTATTTCGATGCCAAAACAACAACTTTCTATGAAAAATGGGAAAAACCGTTAAAAGATCCTCGATAGAGAGAGTTGAGCAACTTCGAACCATCAAAGTTGCTCGGTGTACACTTTTTATTCTTCTTCTATATCAAATTTTAGGAGCATAAGCTTCCTAGATTGTTTCGATGCAAAAACTCCAAGTTTCTATGACAAGTGCACAAAACAGTTAAAAGCTCCTCCATAGAGACAGTTGAGCAAATTCGGACCGTCAAAGTTGCTCGGGTACACTTTTTACTGTTCTTCTATGTCAAATTCTACGAGTATAAGCTTGCTAGATTATTTCGATGCCAAAACACCAAGTTTCTATGACAAGTGCAAAAAACAGTTAAAAGCTCCTCCATAGAGACAGTTGAGCAAATTCGGACCATCAAAGTTGCTCGGCGTTCACTTTTTATTACTTTTGTATGTCAAATTTTACGAGTATAAGCTTCCTAGATTATTTCGATGCCAAAACACCAAGTTTCTATGATAAATGGACAAAACAGCTAACAGCTTCTCCATAGAGAGAGTTGAGCATATTCGGACCATCAAAGATGCTCGGTGTACAATTTTTATTGCTCATCTATGTGAAATTTTACGAATATAAAACTTGCTGGATTATTTCGATGCCAAAACACAAACTTTCTATGACAAATGGACAAAAACCATTAAAAGCAGATAGAGAGAGTTGAGCAACTTCGAACCATCAAAGTTGCTAGGGGTACACTTTTTATTATTCTTCTACGTCAAATTTTACGAGTGTAAGCTTGCTAGATTATTTCGATGCCAAAACACCAACTTTCTATGACAAATGGAAAAAACCGTTAAAAGCTTCTCGATAGAGAGAGTTGAGCAACTTCGGACAATGAAAGTTGCTCGTGTACACATTTTATTGTTCTTCTATGTGAAATTTTATTAGTATATAAGCTTCTTAGATTATTTCGATGACAAAACACCAACTTTCTATGACAAATGGACAAAACAGTTAAAAGCTCCTCCATAAAGAGAGTTGAGCAAATTCGGACCATCAAAGTTGCTCCGGGTACACTTTTTATTGTTCTTTTATGTCAAATTCTACGAGTATAAGCTTGCTAGATTATTTCGATGTCAAAACACCAAGTTTCTATGACAAATGGGCAAAACCATTAACAGCTCCTCCATAGAGAGAGTTGAGCAACTTCGTACCATCAAAGTTGCTCGGTGTATACTTTTTATTAAAATTGTATGTCAAATTTTACGAGTATAAGCTTCCCAGACTATTTCGATGCCAAAACACCAAGTTTCTATAACAAATGGACAAAAACAGCTAAAAGCTCCTCCATAGAGAGAGTTGAGCATATTCGGAGCATCAAAGTTGCTCGGTGTACACTTTTTATTCTTCTTCTATATCAAATTTTACGAGCGTAAGCTTCCTAGATTGTTTCGATGCCACACACCAAGTTTCTATGACAAATGGACAAAACAGTTAAAAGCTCATCCAAAGAGACAGTTGAGCAAATTCGAACCATCAAAGTTGCTCCGGGTACACTTTTTACTGTGCTTCTATGTGAAATTATACGAGTATAAAACTTGCTAGATTATTTCTATTCCAAAACAGAAACTTTCTATGAAAAATGGACAAAACCGTTAAAAGCTCCTCCATAGAGAGAGTTGAGCAACTTCAGACCATCAAAGTTGCTCGGTGTACACTTTTTATTGTTGTTCTATGTGAAATTTTATGAGTATAAGCTTGCTAGATTATTTCGATTCCAAAACACCAACTTTTTATGACAAATGGACAAAACCATTAAAAGCCCCTCCATTGAGAGAGTTGAGCAACTTCGGATCATCAAAGTTGCTCGGTGTACACTTTTTATTACAATTGTATGTCAAATTTTACGAGTATAAGCTTACTCGATTATTTCGATGCCAAAACACGAAGTTTCTATGACCAATGGACAAAACAGCTAAAAGCTCCTCCATAGAGAGAGTTGAGCAACTTCGGACCATTAAAGTTGCTGGGGGTACACTTTTTATTGTTCTTCTACGTCAAATTCGACGTGTGTAAGCCTGCTAGATTATTTCGATGCCAAAACACAGATTTTCTATGACAAATGGACAAAATAGTTAAAAGCTCATCCAAAGAGATAGTTAGGCAAATTCTAACCATCAAAGTTGCTCCGGGTACACTTTTTACTTTGCTTCTATGTCAAATTTTACGAGTATAAAACTTGCTAGATTATTTCTATTCCAAAACACAAACTTTCTATGACAAATGGACAAAACCGTTAAAAGCTCCTCCATAGAGAGAGTTGAGAAACTTCAGACCATCAAAGTTGCTCGGTGTACACTTTTTATTACTATTGTATGTCAAATTTTACGAGTATAAGCTTCCTTGATTATTTCGATGCCAAAACACGAAGTTTCTATGACAAATGGACAAAACAGCTAAAAGCTCCTCCATAGAGAGAGTTGAGCATATTCGGACCATCAAAGTTGCTCGGTGTACACTTTTTATTGTTCTTCTACGTGAAATTTGTTCAGTATAAGCTTCCTAGATTATTTTGATTTCCAAACACCAATTTCTATGACAAATGGACAAAACGGTTAAAAGCTCCTCCACAGAGAGTGTTGAGCAACTTCGGACTATTAAAGTTGCTCGGGGAACAATTTTTATTGCTCTTCTATGTCAAATTCTACGAGTATAAGCTTGTAGATTATTTCGATGCCAAAGCACCAACTTTCTATGACAAATGGACAAAACCGTTAAAGGCACCTCTATAGAGAGAGTTGAGCAACTTCGGACCATCAAAGTTGCTCGGTGTACACTTTTTATTGTTCTTCTATGTGAAATTTTACGAGTATAAGCTTCCTAGAATATTTCGCTGTAAAAAAATCTATTTTCTATGACAAATGGACATAACAGTTAAAAGCTCCTCTATAGAGAGAGTTGAGCAAATTGGCACCATCAAAGTTGCTCGGGGTACACTTTTTATTGTTCTTCTATGTCAAATTCTACGAGTATAAGCTTGGTAGATTATTTCGAAAAAATAACACCAACTTTCTATGACAAATGGACAAAACCGTTAAAAGCTCCTCCTTAGAGAGAGTTGAGAAACTTTGGACCATCAAAGTTGTTCGGTGTACACTTTTTATTGTTCTTCTATGTGAAATTATACGAGTATAAAACTTGCTAGATTATTTCGATGCCAAAACACAAACTTTCTATGACAAATGGGCAAAACTATTAAAAGCTCCTCCATAGAGAGAGTTGAGCAACTTCGAATCATCAAAGTTGCTAGGGGTACACTTTTTATTATTCTTCAATGTCAAATTTTACGAGTATAAGCTTGCTAGATTATTTCGATGCCAAAACACCAACTTTCTATGACAAATGGACAAAACCGTTAAAAGCTCCTCCATAGAGAGAGTCGAGCAACTTCGTACAATGAAAGTTGCTCGTGCACACTTTTTATTGCTCTTCTATGTGAAATTTTATGAGTATAAGCTTCCTAGATTATTTCGATGACAAAACACCAACTTTCTATGACAAATGGACAAAACCGTTAAAAGCTCCTCCATAGAGAGAGTTGAGCAAATTGGCACCATCAAAGTTGCTCGGGGTACACTTTTTACTGTTCTTCTATGTCAAATTCTACGAGTATAAGCTTGGTAGATTATTTCGAAAAAATAACACCAACTTTCTATGACAAATGGACAAAACCGTAAAAAGCTCCTCCATAGAGAGAGTTGAGAAACTTCGGACCATCAAAGTTGCTCGGTGTACACTTTTTATTGTTCTTCTATGTGAAATTTTACGAGTATAAGCTTGCTAGATTATTTTGATGTCCAAACACCAACTTTCTATGACAAATGGACAAAACCGTTAAAAGCTCCTCCATGGAGGAGCTTATACTCGTAAAATTTGACAAAGATGAACAATAAAAAGTGTACACCGAACAACTTTGATGGTACGAAGTTGTTCAACTCTCTCTATGGAGGAGCTTTTAACGGTTTTTGTCCATTTGTCTTCGAAAGTTGGTGTTTTGGCATCGAAATAATCCAGGAAGCTTATACTCATAAAATTTGACATAGAAGGAGAATATAAAGTGTACACCGAGCAACTTTATGATCCGAAGTTGCTCAACTCTCTCTATGGAGGAGCCTTTAATGGTTTTGTGCATTTGTCGTTGAAAGTTGGTGTTTTGGCATCGAAATAATCTAGTAAGCTTATATACTCATAAAATTTCACTTAGAAGAACAATATAAAGTGTACACCGAGCAAATTTGATGATTCGAACTTGCCCAACTCTATTTATGGAGGAGCTTTTAACGGTTTTGTCGATTTGTTATAAACCTTGCTAGATTATTGTTCTTCTATGTCAAATTCTACGAGTTTAAGCTTGGTACATTATTTCGAAAAAATAACACCAACTTTCTATGACAAATGGACAAAACCGTTAAAAGCTCCTCCATAGAGAGAGTTGAGAAACTTCGGACCATCAAAGTTGCTCGGGGTACACTTTTTATTGTTCTTCTATGTGAAATTTTACGAGTATAAGCTTCCTAGATTATTTTGATGTCCAAACACCAATTTCTATGACAAATGGATAAAACCGTTAAAAGCTCCTCCATAGAGAGAGTTGAGCAACTTCGGATCATCAAAGTTGCTCGGTGTACATTCTTCAATATGAAATTTTACGAGTATAAGCTTGCTAGATTATTTCGATGCCAAAACACCAAGTTTCTATGACAAATGGACAAAACCGTTAAAAGCTCCTCCATAGAGAGAGTTGAGCAACTTCGGACCATTAAAGTTGCTCGGGCTACACTTTTTATTGTTCTTCTATGTCAAATTTTATGTGTATAAGCTTACCAGATTATTTAGATGCCAAAACACCAACTTTCTATGACAAATGGACAAAAAAGATAAAAGCTACTCCATAGAGAGAGTTGAGCAACTTCGGACCATGAAAGTTGCTCGGGGTACACTTTTTATTGTTCTTCTATGTGAAATTTTACGAGTATAAAGCTTTCTGGATTATTTCGATGTCAAAAGAGCATGTTTCTATGACAAATGGATAAAACCGTTAAAAGCTCCTCCATAGAGAGAGTTGAGCAACTTCGGACCATCAAAGTTGCTCGGTGTACACTTTTTATTGTTCTTCTATGTGAAATTTTACGAGTATAAGCTTGCTAGATTATTTCGATGCCAAAACAACAACTTTCTATGACAAATGGGCAAAACCGTTAAAAGCTCCTCCATAGAGAGAGTTGAGCAACTTCGGACCAATAAAGTTGCTCGGTGTACACTTTTTATTGTTCTTCTATGTGAAATTTTACGAGTATAAAACTTGCTAGATTATTTCGACGCCAAAACACAAACCTTCTATGAAAAATGGACAAAACTGTTAGAAGCAGCTCCATAGAGAGAGTTGACCAAGTTTGGACCATCAAAGTTCCTAGGTGTACACTGTTTATTGTTCTTCTATGTGAATTTTTACGAGTATAAAGCTTCCTAGATTATTTCGATGTCAAAACACCAATTTCTATGATAAATGGACAAAACAGTTAAAAGCTCCTCAATAGAGAGAGTTGAGCAACTACAAACCATCAAAGTTGCTCGGGGTACACTTTTTACTGTTCTTCTATGTCAAATTCTTTGTGTATAGGCTTGTTAGATTATTTGGATGCCAAAACACCAACTTTTTAGGACAAATGGATAAAACCGTTAAAAGCTCCTATATAGAGAGAGTTGAGCAACTTCGGACCATCGAAATTGCTCGGTGTACGCTTTTTATTGTTCTTCTATGTCAAATTCAACAAGTATAAGCCTGCTTGATTATTTCGATGCCGAAACACCAATTTTCTGTGACAAATGGATAAAACCGTTAAAAGCACTTCCATAGAGAGAGTTGAGCAACTTCGAACCATCAAATTTGCTCGGTGTACACTTTTTATTGTTCTTCTATGTCAAATTTTACAAGTAAAAAAACTTGCTAGATTATTCCGATTCCAAAACACAAGCTTTCTATGACAAATGGACAAAACCGTTAAAAGCTCTTCCATCGAGAGAGTTGAGAAACTTCGGACCTTCAAAGTTGCTGGGGGCACACTTTTTATTGTTCTTCTATGTCAAATTTTACGAGTATAAGCTTCCTAGATTTTTTCGATGTCAAAACAGGAAGTTTCTATGACAAATGAACAAAACTGTTAAAAGCTCCTCCATAGAGATAGTTGAGCAACTTCGGACTATCAAAGTTGCTCGGTGTACACTTTTATTGTTCTTCTATGTGAAATTTTACGACTATAAGCTTCCTAGATTATTTCGATGACAAAACACCGAGTTTCTATGACAAATGCACAAAATAGTTAAAAGCTCCTCCATAGAGAGAGTTGAGCAAATTTGGACCATCAAAGTTGCTCGGGATACACTTTTTACTGTTCTTCTATGTCAAATTTTACGAGTATAAAACTTGCTAGATTATTTCTACTCCAAAACACAAACCTTCTATGAAAAATGGACAAAACTGTTAGAAGCACCTCCATAGAGAGAGTTGACCAACTTTGGACCATCAAAATTCCTAGGTGTACACTGTTTATTGTTCTTCTATGTGAAATTTTACGAGTATAAGCTTCCTAGATTATTTCGATGTCAAAACACCAATTTCTATGATAAATGGACAAAATAGTTGAAAGCTCCTCCATAGAGAGAGTTGAGCAACTACGGACCATCAAAGTTGCTCGGGGTACACTTTTTACTGTTCTTTTATGTCAAATTTTTTGTGTATAGGCTTGTTAGATTATTTTGATGCCAAAACACCAACTTTCTATGACAAATGGCATTTAATCAATCATTCTCTATAAGTCCAACTAAGAAAGCTTGCTGCGTTTTAACCTTATTCTCTCTAACTTCAAGCCAAAAAAACGTTCTTGAGCCCTATTGTTACTATCTTGAGTTCTCATCTTCCTAAAACCAATTTTGAGAGAGCCTATCTTGCCAATACTCAGCCATACTTTGAGCTTTGCATACTTTGAACGTTATTTCTCATATCTAGCTATCAAAGAGCCATCCTTGAGCCAAAGCCATTATACACATTGAGTCAAGTATCATATTTGCTTATTGAATTGTAAGGGTTCGTTGATTCAGCCATAAAATCAACAAGATTGTAACTTGTACTTTGAAGTGCATTCATAGTGGAGGTTTTGGCAAGTCCCTTTGAAGGAGGGCCGTGGATGTACTCAGTTTGAGGAACCACGTAAAAATCTCGGTGTCATCTCTCTATCTCTTTATTATTTCGTACTTGTGATTATTACTTAGACAACAAAAGTTTTCAAAATCACAAAAGAGTTAGAATTCAGTAAATTGAAATTGGTTTGATTAATCAGGGTGTTAAAGATTAAGAAAACAAAATTTTCATATTGTTTTATATTGTGTTGTTATTACTAACTATCTCATTCAAGTGAGCAGACTATATTACATATTCATCATCATTTGGAGTGCTACAAGAATTGGTTCTTCAAGTTTCTATAATCGGTTAAATTAGAAATTTATTGTTGTTTTGTTTGTGAACTTATTTGTTATATCTTGTGCATTGAGTTGTCATATTATACTATTTGTGATCAAGACCATTTTAACTAAAAAGTAGACATAGTCTTAATTCACCCCCCCTCTTAAGTCTAGAAACGATCCTAACAGCTTATACTCATAAAATTTCACATAGAAGAACAATAAAAAGTGTACCCCCAGCAATTTTAATGGTCCGAAGTTGCTCAACTCACTCTATGAAGGAGCTTTTAACGGTTTTATCCATTTGTCATAGAAATTGGTGTTTTGACATCAAAATAATCTAAGAAGCTTATACTCGTAAAATTTCACATAGAAGAACAATAAAAAGTGTACACCGAGCAACTTTGATGGTCCGAAGTTTCTCAACTCTCTCTATGGAGGAGCTTTTAACGGTTTTGTCCATTTGTCATAGAAAGTTGGTGTTATTTTTTCGAAATAATCTACTAAGCACCGTTAAAAGCACTTCCATAGAGAGAGTTGAGCAACTTCGAACCATCAAATTTGCTCGGTGTACACTTTTTATTGTTCTTCTATGTCAAATTTTACAAGTAAAAAAACTTGCTAGATTATTCCGATTCCAAAACACAAGCTTTCTATGACAAATGGACAAAACCGTTAAAAGCTCTTCCATCGAGAGAGTTGAGAAACTTCGGACCTTCAAAGTTGCTGGGGGAACACTTTTTATTGTTCTTCTATGTCAAATTTTACGAGTATAAGCTTCCTAGATTTTTTCGATGTCAAAACAGGAAGTTTCTATGACAAATGAACAAAACTGTTAAAAGCTCCTCCATAGAGATAGTTGAGCAACTTCGGACTATCAAAGTTGCTCGGTGTACACTTTTATTGTTCTTCTATGTGAAATTTTACGACTATAAGCTTCCTAGATTATTTCGATGACAAAACACCGAGTTTCTATGACAAATGCACAAAATAGTTAAAAGCTCCTCCATAGAGAGAGTTGAGCAAATTTGGACCATCAAAGTTGCTCGGGATACACTTTTTACTGTTCTTCTATGTCAAATTTTACGAGTATAAAACTTGCTAGATTATTTCTACGCCAAAACACAAACCTTCTATGAAAAATGGACAAAACTGTTAGAAGCACCTCCATAGAGAGAGTTGACCAACTTTGGACCATCAAAGTTCCTAGGTGTACACTGTTTATTGTTCTTCTATGTGAAATTTTACGAGTATAAGCTTCCTAGATTATTTCGATGTCAAAACACCAATTTCTATGATAAATGGACAAAATAGTTGAAAGCTCCTCCATAGAGAGAGTTGAGCAACTACGGACCATCAAAGTTGCTCGGGGTACACTTTTTACTGTTCTTTTATGTCAAATTTTTTGTGTATAGGCTTGTTAGATTATTTTGTCACAGAAAATTGGTGTTTCGGCATCGAAATAATCAAGCAGGCTTATACTTGTTGAATTTGACATAGAAGAACAATAAAAAGCGTACACCGAGCAATTTCGATGGTCCGAAGTTGCTCAACTCTCTCTATATAGGAGCTTTTAACGGTTTTATCCATTTGTCCTAAAAAGTTGGTGTTTTGGCATCCAAATAATCTAACAAGCCTATACACAAAGAATTTGACATAGAAGAACAGTAAAAAGTGTACCCCGAGCAACTTTGATGGTTTGTAGTTTTTGATAGCTAGATATGAGAAATAACGTTCAAAGTATGCAAAGCTCAAAGTATGGCTGAGTATTGGCAAGATAGGCTCTCTCAAAATTGGTTTTAGGAAGATGAGAACTCAAGATAGTAACAATAGGGCTCAAGAACGTTTTTTTGGCTTGAAGTTAGAGAGAATAAGGTTAAAACGCAGCAAGCTTTCTTAGTTGGACTTATAGAGAATGATTGATTAAATGGCTTAGGTCCAACGGCTCATTTGAGGTGAGAAAGGAATGATTCTTGGTGAAATCTTTTTGGAGAAGGAAAATGGACGAAAATTAGGTATTGAAGATGTAGGAGAATCGGCTAGGATAGGCTAGTATTTGTGTTTATGTGATTTTGGCTAATCACACATAATTTGACACAATGAAGGTTGGCTTTCCTTTTCAATTCTCCTAAGAGAATTCTTCATGATCTCGTTTCCTTTCTTGTAAGCTTGAATAAGTCTTCATCTTGCACTTGTTTCCTTCTTGAGTGAATCTTCTTGATGTTCCAGAATGTCACCAATGGTCAAGATCTCTTCTTATATATAGAAAACCCTCCAACGGTTGGGATTGATCTTCTCCTTGATTTGATGTTGATCTCATGATCTTCTTTTTAGTTGAAATTCGGATTTTCCTTCCATACGGTAGAAAAATGACAATTCCATGCTCTTCTTGTGTTATCTTTCCATAAAACTTGATCACCTTTTGATTCTTTACATATGGAATGCAAGACTTGATCTCTTTCCATAAGAATTGAACCTTTCTTGATCTCTTTCCATAAGAATTGAATTCCTGAACTTTTCATGATTTCTTTCCATATTCCATGCCTACAAACTTTCAAAAGATAATCCAAAAAGGATTTCTAACATTTTTGTCAACACAAGTTAGTTTCCATAAATGAAACACATTATGACAACTATATGAAAGAAAAACGTGCATATATATATGAGAATGTTTTGATCAATTATTAAAGTGCAGATCATAAATATAAGACTAAGATCACATGAATTACCATATATAGAATCAAGGCTACATGAATTAAGTATTTCACACACATATTCAGCCACTTAGCATTTTCGAAATTCATCAAACTTAAGCTTGAAACCTATGCTTCAACATTCTCCCCCTTTTGATAATTTCGAAAATAACTATCTTTGGTTTCTAAGCTCCCCCTTAACTTAGACTCTCCTCCTCAACGTATACCAAAGATCCTATATTTCTCCCCCTTTAGTTTGGAAATTATGCAAAAGATATCAAACAAGTGATCTCATATTGAGCTGATTTCGAAGAAACTCAAACCTATCTTGGTTTAAAGGCTTGGTAAAAATATCTGCCACTTGATTCATAGTATCAATATACTCAACCTTAATATGACCTTGAGAAACATGATCCCTAAGGAAATGGTGTCGTATCTCAATGTGTTTGGCTTTTGAATGTTGAATGGGGTTCTTAGATAAACTAATCGCACTAGTATTATCACAATAGATGGGGATCTCATCTACACTTACTCCATAATCAGCAAGTTGTTGTTTTAAATAGAGAAGTTGAGCACAACAACTCCCTACGGCCATATATTCAGCCTCGGTGGTGGATAGCGCTACACAACCTTGTTTCTTGGAAAACCAAGAAACCACCATGTTTCCTAGAAATTGAACAGTTCTGGAGGTACTCTTTCTATCTAATCTACTTCCAGCATAGTCCGCATCACTATAAGCATATAATTCATATGAAGACTTCCTATCATACCATAAGCCAAAATTAGATGTATGCTTTAGATATCTAAATATTCTTTTTACGGCTTGATAATGAGTAACTTTAGGAGCACTTTGAAACCTAGCACATAAACATACAGCATGCATGATATCCGGCCTACTACTTGTCAAATAGAGCAAAGACCCAATCATAGAACGATATAAAGAAGCATCAAAATCAGATTCATGCTCATCCTTTTCTAATCTAGTAGTAACGGACATGGGTGTGGGGGAAGGATTAAGTTTTTCAAACCCAAACTTCACAAACATATCATGCACATATTTAGCTTGATTTAAAAATATTCCTTCCTTACTTTGTTTAACTTGCAGCCCTAGGAAGTAGTTAAGCTCACCCATCATTGACATCTCAAATTCATTTTTCATGCAATTTTCAAATTCCTTAACCAAAGAATCTAAGGTAGAACCAAAAATGATGTCATCTACATAAATTTGAACTAAAAGTAAGTGTCCATTCTTTTCTTTTAAAAACAGAGTATTATCTACCTTACCCCTTTGAAAATTATTTTCTAATAAAAATGAAGAAAGTCTATCATACCAAGCTCTAGGAGCTTGTTTTAACCCATATAATGCCTTAGACAATTTATACACATGCTCGGGTTTCTTAGGGTTTTCAAAACCAGGGGGTTGTTTTACAAAAACATTTTCATTGATAAAACCATTTAGAAAGGCACTTTTGACATCCATTTGATACAAAGTAAAACCCTTATGACATGCAAATGAAATGAGCAATCTAATGGCTTCTAACCTAGCTACAAGGGCAAATGTCTCTTCATAATCTATACCCTCTTGTTGATTGTACCCTTGTGCAACTAATCTAGCCTTGTTTCTAACCACCACTCCTTGTTCATTCATTTTGTTCCTAAATACCCACTTTGTTCCAATTATTGTTTGATCCTTAGGCTTAGGAACTAACTCCCATACTTTATTTCTCTCAAACTGTCCTAGCTCTTCTTGCATAGCATTTATCCACTCATTATCTACTAGAGCCTCTTTTATGGATTTAGGTTCTACATGAGAAATAAAAGTATATGAATCATGCACATCATGTATGAATGCGAGTTTATCATCCAAATAAGCATCATTGAAATCAGTCAAAGCACTTAGCACATAATCACTCATATTAGCAAAGTTTGAATGCAAGTGAGATCGTCTAGTCCTAACTCCTTGATTTAAGTCACCTATGACCAATTCTTTAGGATGCTTATCTTTGTTAGGGATTTGTAACCATGAAGTAGGTGCTGGTCTTTCATTCATGTTCTCATTTTCAGATCCAGAAGGTTCGACCTCTTGTGTTCTAGTAGGCATAGACTCGGGTGGCTCTTGTATAGACACTTGAGGTATGTTATTTTCAGTTTCCCTAGTTTCTTTAAATGGAAGAATGTCCTCTAAGTCATCATTTACTAGGGGCTGATTACTCTCATCCATATTCTTATCACAACTAGCCATTTCATTTTCAATAAACTTAATGTGAATTGACTCTTCTATTTTCCTAGATGATGGAACATAGACTCTATATGCTTTTGATGACAAAGAATAACCAACCAGAATGCAACACACAGATTTTGGATCAAACTTATCAAGATTTTCTCTAGTGTTAAGCATATAACATTTACATCCAAACGGTCTCAAATGATCTACTTTAGGTACCCTACCATTCCAAAGCTCATATGGTGTTTTTCCTAGACCTTTTCTAATGCTCAATCGGTTCACAACATAACAAGCACAAGAAACGGCTTCAGCCCATAAAAATTTAGGAAGATCATATTCACAAAGCATTGTTCTAGCAATTTCTTGTAAAGTTCTATTCTTTCTTTCTACTACCCCATTTTGTTGGGGTGTCCTAGGTGCTGAAAATTCATGCTTAATACCATAATAATCACATAAATCATCAAAAAACTTGTTCTCAAACTCTCCTCCATGGTCACTTCTTATTTTAACTATTGTTTGACTAGTCTCATTTTGAAGTTTCTTGATTAATTTGGAAAATGCATGAACAGCTTCATTTTTGTGTTTTAAAAATAGTGTCCAACAAAAACGTGAGAAATCATCAACTATGACAAACACATATAGACTACCTCCTAAGCTTTGAACTCGACTAGGCCCAAAAAGATCCATATGCAACATTTCAAGAACCCTAGATGTAGAGATGTAATCTTTAGACCTAAATGACTTTCTAGTATGCTTTCCCTTTATGCAAGTCTCACAATCAGCAAACATATCAAAATTCAGAGAGGGAATTCCTTGAACTAGACTCTTTTTGATTAATTTAGCTATAGATGATATCCCTATATGCCCTAGTCTTCTATGCCACAAGTTCACATCATTTTCATTTGCTACCAAGCATGTAAGTTTGCAATTTTTTAGTATCGTCTAGATTAAACACATACATACCACCTTCTCGTTTACCAACCAGCAAGCAACTACCATGTTTATCAAGCACTTCACACTCCTTATCATCAAAGCACACTTTCAAATTTTTGTCACATAATTGAGCCACACTCAGCAAGTTAAATGCAAGATCATTAACTAAAGATACATTAGAGATAGGAACAGAAACGTTACCACCTATAATACCATAGCCAAGAATCTTTCCTTTCTTATTGTCTCCAAATGTGACTCTCCCTCCTTTTGAAGATTCTTGAAAGGATGAGAAGAGCTCCCTGTTTCCAGTCATGTGCCTTGTACATCCGCTGTCCATGAACCATTTGCTTCTAGCTTTTCTTGGTTCCTTGTACTTAAAGCTTTCCTACACCAATTCAAATCGCTTTAGGTACCCACAACTTGTTGGGTCCTTGGGGATTAGTATTGGTTCCTTTTGGAACCCAAACAAATACATCATTCTTTTGAAACACTTGTCGAAATTTAGGCTTAGCATGCATCACATAATCATTTTTATGCATATAAGACATGTAAGAAGCATTTTTATAACTTACATCATGATGACCATAATAATCACCTCTAGGCCTATAGTATCTAGAAGTTGGTGTTCTTGGCTGGTTATACTTCTTAAATGGTTGTGATGTTCCAGCAATATATCTTCTTCTATTTTTCAAATAATGTGGTTCTCTCCAAGTAGGATAAGTCCTAGACTTTATTGTTTGAACTTGAGAGGTAGAGGGAGCATGCAACTCATTCAATTTAACATAGTTAGGAGGTGACAATTCACACTTTGCTGTACTTTTCAAATCTGAATTTTGCACACTTTTAGATACAAATACAGAATTTAAATTATGCATATCAACTTGTTTACATGGAACATTTTCATCATACCCTAAACCGGATTTATCTAGTGATTGCCTCAAGGTAGATAAAATCATGTCAAGCTGATCCGAACTCATACAAAACCTAGAAAATGATTTTTCCAAGTCATCATATCTTAACCTAAGCATATCAAGTTCATTTTTCATTTTAGAATCATCATGAGACTTACATACTTCTTTTTCAACCTTAGTATCAAAAACTAAGTCATCATACTTCTCTTGTATGCACTCAAGTTCATGTTTCAATTTATCTACTTCAAGAACATGCTCACAATCAGATTTACATATACTAAATTCATTTTCCATATTTTCTAGTTTTTCATTTAGCCTTTCAATCACACTCTCAAGAGCACTATTTATTTCTTTCAATGCCTTCTTTTCCTTACTTAATTTTCTGTTCTTTTCATTCATTTCACTCATCAATTCAAGCATATCATCATCACTTAAAGAATCATCATTACTATGGAAAGATTTTACCTCATTATCTCCTTCTTTTGCCATGTAGCAAGCTGCTGCCACATCATCTTCGTCTTCACTTGAGGAGTCATCCGAGTTGTTCCAAGCGGCTTTGAAAGCATTCCTTGATTGCCTTTTGTTCTTGTCTTTGTTTCTGAGGAAACACTCACTCCTCAAGTGGCCTTTCTTGCCACATTCGAAACACTTCATCTCCTCTTTCTCAAAGTGTGTTGCCTTGTCCTTCTCACTCTTCTTTTGGTTGAATGGAGCACCACCAGCTTGCTTCTTTTTCCGAATGAGGAACTTCTTGAACTTTCTTGTCATGAAGGCTATCTCCTCATCACTATCAAATTCATCTCCTCCATCTTCTTCTCTATCACACTCAGCCTTAGTAGGTAAAGCGATGGACTTCTTCTCCTCTTGAACAACCCGATTCTTTAGGTTGGTCTCGTAGACCATTAGTGATCCCACGAGTTCCTCTAGCTTCAATACCTCCAAATCCTTGGCTTCTTGAATGGCTGTCACCTTCGGATCCCAAGAAGGAGGCAAGCTTCTAAGGTACTTTTGTACCTTTTCTTTGTTGGAGAATGATTTACCTAAGCTTTCAAGAGAATTTAAGATGTTAGATAGCCTAATGTCCATTTCCCCTATGGACTCATTAGGTAGCATAGAGAATAATTCATAAGAATGCATCAACATATTAATTTTTGATTCATTTACTTGATTTGTGCCCTCATGCTTCATATTAAGCTTATCCCACATTTCTTTAGCTGAATTGCAGTTGTTGATCAATTTAGCATCAATTTTATTAAGTGCATTGTATAAAATTGACATAGCCCTAGCATTCAAAGACATGAGCTTCTTATCACTTTCACTCCATTTTTCTCTAGGTTTAGACCTAGACATTTCAACTCCATCCACCTTAACTGTTTCTAAGGGAACGTAGGGGCCATCTTCTACTACACTCCATATGTCTACGTCTAAGGACATAAAATGTAGCTTCATTAGCATCCTCCAATGCGTATAGTCTTCTCCATCAAAAAATGGAGGCCTAGTGCTAGATTGTCCCTCTTGACTTCTAGATGCCATGTAGAATGATCAAACAATCAAATAAATCACACAATATGCACAAGACAAATTACTTCTTAATGCACTAAACCTGCTCCGATACCACTTGTTAGGATCGTTTCTAGACTTAAGAGGGGGGGTGAATTAAGACTATGTCTACTTTTTAGTTAAAATGGTCTTGATCACAAATAGTATAATATGACAACTCAATGCACAAGATATAACAAATAAGTTCACAAACAAAACAACAATAAATTTCTAATTTAACCGATTATAGAAACTTGTAGCACTCCAAATGATGATGAATATGTAATATAGTCTGCACACTTGAATGAGATAGTTAGTAATAACAACACAATATAAAACAATATGAAAATTTTGTTTTCTTAATCTTTAACACCCTGATTAATCAAACCAATTTCAATTTACTGAATTCTAACTCTTTTGTGATTTTGAAAACTTTTGTTGTCTAAGTAATAATCACAAGTACGAAATAATAAAGAGATAGAGAGATGACACCGAGATTTTTACGTGGTTCCTCAAACTGAGTACATCCACGGCCCTCCTTCAAAGGGACTTGCCAACACCTCCACTATGAATGCACTTCAAAGTACAAGTTACAATCTTGTTGATTTTATGGCTGAATCAACGAACCCTTACAATTCAATAAGCAAATATGATACTTGACTCAACGTGTATAATGGCTTTGGCTCAAGGATGGCTCTTTGATAGCTAGATATGAGAAATAACGTTCAAAGTATGCAAAGCTCAAAGTATGGCTGAGTATTGGCAAGATAGGCTCTCTCAAAATTGGTTTTAGGAAGATGAGAACTCAAGATAGTAACAATAGGGCTCAAGAACGTTTTTTTGGCTTGAAGTTAGAGAGAATAAGGTTAAAACGCAGCAAGCTTTCTTAGTTGGACTTATAGAGAATGATTGATTAAATGGCTTAGGTCCAACGGCTCATTTGAGGTGAGAAAGGAATGATTCTTGGTGAAATCTTTTTGGAGAAGGAAAATGGACGAAAATTAGGTATTGAAGATGTAGGAGAATCGGCTAGGATAGGCTAGTATTTGTGTTTATGGGATTTTGGCTAATCACACATAATTTGACACAATGAAGGTTGGCTTTCCTTTTCAATTCTCCTAAGAGAATTCTTCATGATCTCATTTCCTTTCTTGTAAGCTTGAATAAGTCTTCATCTTGATCTTGTTTCCTTCTTGAGTGAATCTTCTTGATGTTCCAGAATGTCACCAATGGTCAAGATCTCTTCTTATATATAGAAAACCCTCCAACGGTTGGGATTGATCTTCTCCTTGATTTGATGTTGATCTCATGATCTTCTTTTTAGTTGAAATTCGGATTTTCCTTCCATACGGTAGAAAAATGACAATTCCATGCTCTTCTTGTGTTATCTTTCCATAAAACTTGATCACCTTTTGATTCTTTACATATGGAATGCAAGACTTGATCTCTTTCCATAAGAATTGAACCTTTCTTGATCTCTTTCCATAAGAATTGAATTCCTGAACTTTTCATGATTTCTTTCCATATTCCATGCCTACAAACTTTCAAAAGATAATCCAAAAAGGATTTCTAACATTTTTGTCAACACAAGTTAGTTTCCATAAATGAAACACATTATGACAACTATATGAAAGAAAAACGTGCATATATATATATGAGAATGTTTTGATCAATTATTAAAGTGCAGATCATAAATATAAGACTAAGATCACATGAATTACCATATATAGAATCAAGGCTACATGAATTAAGTATTTCACACACATATTCAGCCACTTAGCATTTTCGAAATTCATCAAACTTAAGCTTGAAACCTATGCTTCAACATAAGCTTCTTAGATTATTTTGATGTCAAAACAGCAGGTTTCTAAGACAAATGGACAAAACAGTTAAAAGCTCCTCCATGGAGAGAGTTGAGCAACTTCGGACCATTAAAGTTGCTGGGGGTACACTATTTATTGTTCTTCTATGTCAAATTCGACGTGTTTAAGCCTGCTAGATTATTTCGATGCCAAAACACCGATTTTCTATGACAAATAGACAAAACAGTTAAAAGCTCCTCCATAGAGAGAGTTGAGCAACCTCGGACCATGAAAGTTGCTCGGGGTACACTTTTTATTGTTCTTCTATGTGAAATTTTACGAGTATAAAGCTTTCTAGATTATTTCGATGTCAAAAGAGCATGTCTCTATGACAAATGGATAAAACCGTTAAAAGCTCCTCCATAGAGAGAGTTGAGCAACTTCGGACCATCAAAGTTGCTCGGTGTACACTTTTTATTGTTCTTCTATGTGAAATTTTACGAGTATAAGCTTGCTAGATTATTTCGATGCCAAAACACCAACTTTCTATGACAAATGGACAAAACCGTTAAAAGCTCCTCCATAGAGAGAGTTGAGCAACTTCGGAACAATAAAGTTGCTCGGTGTACACTTTTTATTGTTCTTCTATGTGAAATTTTACGAGTATAAAACTTGCTAGATTATTTCGACGCCAAAACACAAACCTTCTATGAAAAATGGACAAAACTGTTAGAAGCAGCTCTATAGAGAGAGTTGACCAACTTTGGACCATCAAAGTTCTTAGGTGTACACTGTTTATTGTTCTTCTATGTGAATTTTTACGAGTATAAAGCTTCCTAGATTATTTCGATGTCAAAACACCAATTTCTATGATAAATGGACAAAACTGTTAAAAGCTCCTCCATAGAGAGAGTTGAGCAACTACAAACCATCAAAGTTGCTCGGGGTACACTTTTTACTGTTCTTCTATGTCAAATTCTTTGTGTATAGGCTTGTTAGATTATTTGGATGCCAAAACACCAACTTTTTAGGACAAATGGATAAAACCGTTAAAAGCTCCTATATAGAGAGATTTGAGCAACTTCGGACCATCGAAATTGCTCGGTGTACGCTTTTTATTGTTCTTCTATGTCAAATTCAACAAGTATAAGCCTGCTTGATTATTTCGATGCCGAAACACCAATTTTCTGTGACAAATGGATAAAACCGTTAAAAGCACTTCCATAGAGAGAGTTGAGCAACTTCGAACCATCAAATTTGCTCGGTGTACACTTTTTATTGTTCTTCTATGTCAAACTTTACAAGTAAAAAAACTTGCTAGATTATTCCGATTCCAAAACACAAGCTTTCTATGACAAATGGACAAAACCGTTAAAAGCTCTTCCATCGAGAGAGTTGAGAAACTTCGGACCTTCAAAGTTGCTGGGGGCACACTTTTTATTGTTCTTCTATGTCAAATTTTACGAGTATAAGCTTTCTAGATTTTTTCGATGTCAAAACAGGAAGTTTCTATGACAAATGAACAAAACTGTTAAAAGCTCCTCCATAGAGATAGTTGAGCAACTTCGGACTATCAAAGTTGCTCGGTGTACACTTTTATTGTTCTTCTATGTGAAATTTTACGACTATAAGCTTCCTAGATTATTTCGATGACAAAACACCGAGTTTCTATGACAAATGCACAAAATAGTTAAAAGCTCCTCCATAGAGAGAGTTGAGCAAATTTGGACCATCAAAGTTGCTCGGGATACACTTTTTACTGTTCTTCTATGTCAAATTTTACGAGTATAAAACTTGCTAGATTATTTCTACGCCAAAACACAAACCTTCTATGAAAAATGGACAAAACTGTTAGAAGCACCTCCATAGAGAGAGTTGACCAACTTTGGACCATCAAAGTTCCTAGGTGTACACTGTTTATTGTTCTTCTATGTGAAATTTTACGAGTATAAGCTTCCTAGATTATTTCGATGTCAAAACACCAATTTCTATGATAAATGGACAAAATAGTTAAAAGCTCCTCCATAGAGAGAGTTGAGCAACTACGGACCATCAAAGTTGCTCGGGGTACACTTTTTACTGTTCTTTTATGTCAAATTTTTTGTGTATAGGCTTGTTAGATTATTTTGATGCCAAAACACCAACTTTCTATGACAAATGGATAAAACCGTTAAAAGCTCCTATATAGAGAGAATTGAGCAACTTCGGACCATCAAAGTTTCTCGGTGTACACTTTTTATTGTTTTTATATGTGAAATTTTAGGAGTATAAGTTCTTAGATTATTTTGATGTCAAAACAGCAGATTTCTATGATAAATGGACAAAACAGTTAAAAGCTCCTCCATAGAGAGAGTTGAGCAACTTCGGACCATTAAAATTGCAGGGGGTACACTTTTTATTGTTCTTCTATGTGAAATTTTATGAGTATAAAGCTTTCTGGATTATTTCGATGTCAAAAGAGCATGTCTCTATGACAAATGGATAAAACAGTTAAAAGCTCCTCCATAGAGAGAGTTGAGCAACTTCGGACCATCAAAGTTGCTCGGTGTACACTTTTTATTGTTCTTCTATGTGAAATTTTACGAGTATAAGCTTGCTAGATTATTTCGATGCCGAAACACCAACTTTCTATGACAAATGGACAAAACAGTTAAAAGCTCCTCCATAGAGAGAGTTGAGCAACTTCGGAACAATAAAGTTGCTCGGTGTACACTTTTTATTGTTCATCTATGTGAAATTTTACGAGTATAAAACTTGCTAGATTATTTCGACGCCAAAACACAAACCTTCTATGAAAAATGGACAAAACTGTTAGAAGCAGCTCCATAGAGAGAGTTGACCAACTTTGGACCATCAAAGTTCTTAGGTGTACACTGTTTATTGTTCTTCTATGTGAATTTTTATGAGTATAAAGCTTCCTAGATTATTTCGATGTCAAAACACCAATTTCTATGATAAATGGACAAAACAGTTAAAAGCTCCTCCATAGAGAGAGTTGAGCAACTACAAACCATCAAAGTTGCTCGGGGTACACTTTTTACTGTTCTTCTATGTCAAATTCTTTGTGTATAGGCTTGTTAGATTATTTGGATGCCAAAACACCAACTTTTTAGGACAAATGGATAAAAGCGTTAAAAGCTCCTATATAGAGAGAGTTGAGCAACTTCGGACCATCGAAATTGCTCTGTGTACGCTTTTTATTGTTCTTCTATGTCAAATTCAACAAGTATAAGCCTGCTTGATTATTTCGATGCCGAAACACCAATTTTCTGTGACAAATGGATAAAACCGTTAAAAGCACTTCCATAGAGAGAGTTGAGCAACTTCGAACCATCAAATTTGCTCGGTGTACACTTTTTATTGTTCTTCTATGTCAAATTTTACAAGTAAAAAAACTTGCTAGATTATTCCGATTCCAAAACACAAGCTTTCTATGACAAATGGACAAAACCGTTAAAAGCTCTTCCATCGAGAGAGTTGAGAAACTTCGGACCTTCAAAGTTGCTGGGGGCACACTTTTTATTGTTCTTCTATGTCAAATTTTACGAGTATAAGCTTTCTAGATTTTTTCGATGTCAAAACAGGAAGTTTCTATGACAAATGAACAAAACTGTTAAAAGCTCCTCCATAGAGATAGTTGAGCAACTTCGGACTATCAAAGTTGCTCGGTGTACACTTTTATTGTTCTTCTATGTGAAATTTTACGACTATAAGCTTCCTAGATTATTTCGATGACAAAACACCGAGTTTCTATGACAAATGCACAAAATAGTTAAAAGCTCCTCCATAGAGAGAGTTGAGCAAATTTGGACCATCAAAGTTGCTCGGGATACACTTTTTACTGTTCTTCTATGTCAAATTTTACGAGTATAAAACTTGCTAGATTATTTCTACGCCAAAACACAAACCTTCTATGAAAAATGGACAAAACTGTTAGAAGCACCTCGACAGAGAGAGTTGACCAACTTTGGACCATCAAAGTTCCTAGGTGTACACTGTTTATTGTTCTTCTATGTGAAATTTTACGAGTATAAGCTTCCTAGATTATTTCGATGTCAAAACACCAATTTCTATGATAAATGGACAAAATAGTTAAAAGCTCCTCCATAGAGAGAGTTGAGCAACTACGGACCATCAAAGTTGCTCGGGGTACACTTTTTACTGTTCTTTTATGTCAAATTTTTTGTGTATAGGCTTGTTAGATTATTTTGATGCCAAAACACCAACTTTCTATGATAAATGGATAAAACCGTTAAAAGCTCCTATATAGAGAGAATTGAGCAACTTCGGACTATCAAAGTTTCTCGGTGTACACTTTTTATTGTTTTTATATGTGAAATTTTAGGAGTATAAGTTCTTAGATTATTTTGATGTCAAAACAGCAGATTTCTATGACAAATGGACAAAACAGTTAAAAGCTCCTCCATAGAGAGAGTTGAGCAACTTCGGACCATTAAAATTGCTGCGGGTACACTTTTTATTGTTCTTCTATGTGAAATTTTATGAGTATAAACTTCTTAGATTATTTTGATGTCAAAACAGCAGGTTTCTAAGACAAATGGACAAAACAGTTAAAAGCTCCTCCATAGAGAGAGTTGAGCAACTTCGGACTATTAAAGTTGCTGGGGGTACACTATTTATTGTTCTTCTATGTCAAATTCGACGTGTTTAAGCCTGCTAGATTATTTCGATGCCAAAACACCGATTTTCAATGACAAATGGACAAAACAGTTAAAAGCTCCTCCATAGAGAAAGTTGAGCAACTGCGGACCATGAAAGTTGCTCGGGGTACACTTTTTATTGTTCTTCTATGTGAAATTTTATGAGTATAAAGCTTTCTGGATTATTTTGATGTCAAAAGAGCATGTTTCTATGACAAATGGATAAAACCGTTAAAGGCTCCTCCATAGAGAGAGTTGAGCAATTTCGGACCATCAAAGTTGCTCGGTGTACACTTTTTATTGTTCTTCTATGTAAAATTTTACGAGTATAAGCTTGCTAGATTATTTCGATGCCAAAACACCAACTTTCTATGACAAATGGACAAAACCGTTAAAAGCTCCTCCATAGAGAGAGTTGAGCAACTTCGGACCAATAAAGTTGCTCGGTGTACACTTTTTATTGTTCTTCTATGTGAAATTTTACGAGTATAAAACTTGCTAGATTATTTCGACGCCAAAACACAAACCTTCTATGAAAAATGGACAAAACTGTTAGAAGCAGCTCCATAGAGAGAGTTGACCAACTTTGGACCATCAAAGTTCCTAGGTGTACACTGTTTATTGTTCTTCTATGTGAATTTTTACGAGTATAAAGCTTCCTAGATTATTTCGATGTCAAAACACCAATTTCTATGATAAATGGACAAAACAGTTAAAAGCTCCTCCATAGAGAGAGTTGAGCAACTACAAACCATCAAAGTTGCTCGAGGTACACTTTTTACTGTTCTTCTATGTCAAATTCTTTGTGTATAGGCTTGTTAGATTATTTGGATGCCAAAACGCCAACTTTTTAGGACAAATGGATAAAACCGTTAAAAGCTCCTATATTGAGAGAGTTGAGCAACTTCGGACCATCGAAATTGCTCGGTGTACGCTTTTTATTGTTCTTCTATGTCAAATTCAACAAGTATAAGCCTGCTTGATTATTTCGATGCCGAAACACCAATTTTCTGTGACAAATGGATAAAACCGTTAAAAGCACTTCCATAGAGAGAGTTGAGCAACTTCGAACCATCAAATTTGCTCGGTGTACACTTTTTATTGTTCTTCTATGTCAAATTTTACAAGTAAAAAAACTTGCTAGATTATTCCGATTCCAAAACACAAGCTTTCTATGACAAATGGACAAAACCGTTAAAAGCTTTTCCATCGAGAGAGTTGAGAAACTTCGGACCTTCAAAGTTGCTGGGGGCACACTTTTTATTGTTCTTCTATGTCAAATTTTACGAGTATAAGCTTCCTAGATTTTTTCGATGTCAAAACAGGAAGTTTCTATGACAAATGAACAAAACTGTTAAAAGCTCCTCCATAGAGATAGTTGAGCAACTTCGGACTATCAAAGTTGCTCGGTGTACACTTTTATTGTTCTTCTATGTGAAATTTTACGACTATAAGCTTCCTAGATTATTTCGATGACAAAACACCGAGTTTCTATGACAAATGCACAAAATAGTTAAAAGCTCCTCCATAGAGAGAGTTGAGCAAATTTGGACCATCAAAGTTGCTCGGGATACACTTTTTACTGTTCTTCTATGTCAAATTTTACGAGTATAAAACTTGCTAGATTATTTCTACGCCAAAACACAAACCTTCTATGAAAAATGGACAAAACTGTTAGAAGCACCTCCATAGAGAGAGTTGACCAACTTTGGACCATCAAAGTTCCTAGGTGTACACTGTTTATTGTTCTTCTATGTGAAATTTTACGAGTATAAGCTTTATTTCGATGTCAAAACACCAATTTCTATGATAAATGGACAAAAGAGTTAAAAGCTCCTCCATAGAGAGAGTTGAGCAACTACGGACCATCAAAGTTGCTCGGGGTACACTTTTTACTGTTCTTTTATGTCAAATTTTTTGTGTATAGGCTTGTTAGATTATTTTGATGCCAAAACACCAACTTTCTATGACAAATGGATAAAACCGTTAAAAGCTCCTATATAGAGAGAATTGAGCAACTTCGGACCATCAAAGTTTTTCGGTGTACACTTTTTATTGTTTTTATATGTGAAATTTTAGGAGTATAAGTTCTTAGATTATTTTGATGTCAAAACAGCAGATTTCTATGACAAATGGACAAAACAGTTAAAAGCTCCTCCATAGAGAGAGTTGAGCAACTTCGGACCATTAAAATTGCTGCGGGTACACTTTTTATTGTTCTTCTATGTGAAATTTTATGAGTATAAACTTCTTAGATTATTTTGATGTCAAAACAGCAGGTTTCTAAGACAAATGGACAAAACAGTTAAAAGCTCCTCCATAGAGAGAGTTGAGCAACTTCGGACCATTAAAGTTGCTGGGGGTACACTATTTATTGTTTTTCTATGTCAAATTCGACGTGTTTAAGCCTGCTAGATTATTTCGATGCCAAAACACCGATTTTCAATGACAAATGGACAAAACAGTTAAAAGCTCCTCCATAGAGAAAGTTGAGCAACTTCGGACCATGAAAGTTGCTCGGGGTACACTTTTTATTGTTCTTCTTTGTGAAATTTTATGAGTATAAAGCTTTCTGGATTATTTCGATGTCAAAAGAGCATGTTTCTATGACAAATGGATAAAACCGTTAAAGGCTCCTCCATAGAGAGAGTTGAGCAATTTCGGACCATCAAAGTTGCTCGGTGTACATTTTTATTGTTCTTCTATGTGAAATTTTACGAGTATAAGCTTGCTAGATTATTTCGATGCCAAAACACCAACTTTCTATGACAAATGGACAAAATCGTTAAAAGCTCCTCCATAGAGAGAGTTGAGCAACTTCGGACCAATAAAGTTGCTCGGTGTACACTTTTTATTGTTCTTCTATGTGAAATTTTACGAGTATAAAACTTGCTAGATTATTTCGACGCCAAAACACAAACCTTCTATGAAAAATGGACAAAACTGTTAGAAGCAGCTCCATAGAGAGAGTTGACCAACTTTGGACCATCAAAGTTCCTAGGTGTACACTGTTTATTGTTCTTCTATGTGAATTTTTACGAGTATAAAGCTTCCTAGATTATTTCGATGTCAAAACACCAATTTCTATGATAAATGGACAAAACAGTTAAAAGCTCCTCCATAGAGAGAGTTGAGCAACTACAAACCATCAAAGTTGCTCGGGGTACACTTTTTACTGTTCTTCTATGTCAAATTATTTGTGTATAGGCTTGTTAGATTATTTGGATGCCAAAACGCCAACTTTTTAGGACAAATGGATAAAACCGTTAAAAGCTCCTATATAGAGAGAGTTGAGCAACTTCGGACCATCGAAATTGCTCGGTGTACGCTTTTTATTGTTCTTCTATGTCAAATTCAACAAGTATAAGCCTGCTTGATTATTTCGATGCCGAAACACCAATTTTCTGTGACAAATGGATAAAACCGTTAAAAGCACTTCCATAGAGAGAGTTGAGCAACTTCGAACCATCAAATTTGCTCGGTGTACACTTTTTATTGTTCTTCTATGTCAAATTTTACAAGTAAAAAAACTTGCTAGATTATTCCGATTCCAAAACACAAGCTTTCTATGACAAATGGACAAAACCGTTAAAAGCTCTTCCATCGAGAGAGTTGAGAAACTTCGGACCTTCAAAGTTGCTGGGGGCACACTTTTTATTGTTCTTCTATGTCAAATTTTACGAGTATAAGCTTCCTAGATTTTTTCGATGTCAAAACAGGAAGTTTCTATGACAAATGAACAAAACTGTTAAAAGCTCATCCATAGAGATAGTTGAGCAACTTCGGACTATCAAAGTTGCTCGGTGTACACTTTTATTGTTCTTCTATGTGAAATTTTACGACTATAAGCTTCCTAGATTATTTCGATGACAAAACACCGAGTTTCTATGACAAATGCACAAAATAGTTAAAAGCTCCTCCATAGAGAGAGTTGAGCAAATTTGGACCATCAAAGTTGCTCGAGATACACTTTTTACTGTTCTTCTATGTCAAATTTTACGAGTATAAAACTTGCTAGATTATTTCCACGCCAAAACACAAACCTTCTATGAAAAATGGACAAAACTGTTAGAAGCACCTCCATAGAGAGAGTTGACCAACTTTGGACCATCAAAGTTCCTAGCTGTACACTGTTTATTGTTCTTCTATGTGAAATTTTACGAGTATAAGCTTCCTAGATTATTTCGATGTCAAAACACCAATTTCTATGATAAATGGACAAAAGAGTTAAAAGCTCCTCCATAGAGAGAGTTGAGCAACTACGGACCATCAAAGTTGCTCGGGGTACACTTTTTACTGTTCTTTTATGTCAAATTTTTTGTGTATAGGCTTGTTTGATTATTTTGATGCCAAAACACCAACTTTCTATGACAAATGGATAAAACCGTTAAAAGCTCCTATATAGAGAGAGTTGAGCAACTTCGGACCATCAAAGTTTCTCGGTGTACACTTTTTATTGTTTTTATATGTGAAATTTTAGGAGTATAAGCTTCTTAGATTATTTTGATGTCAAAACAGCAGATTTCTATGACAAATGGACAAAACAGTTAAAAGCTCCTCCATAGAGAGAGTTGAGCAACTTCGGACCATTAAAATTGCTGGGGGTACACTTTTTATTGTTCTTCTATGTGAAATTTTATGAGTATAAACTTCTTAGATTATTTTGATGTCAAAACAGTAGGTTTCTAAGACAAAGGGACAAAACAGTTAAAAGCTCCTCCATAGAGAGAGTTGAGCAACTTCGGACCATTAAAGTTGCTGGGGGTACACTATTTATTGTTCTTCTATGTCAAATTCGACGTGTTTAAGCCTGCTAGATTATTTCGATGCCAAAACACCGATTTTCAATGACAAATGGACAAAACAGTTAAAAGCTCCTCCATAGAGAGAGTTGAGCAACTTCGGACCATGAAAGTTGCTCGGGGTACACTTTTTACTGTTCTTCTACGTGAAATTTTATGAGTATAAAGCTTTCTGGATTATTTCGATGTCAAAAGAGCATGTTTCTATGACAAATGGATAAAACCGTTAAAGGCTCCTCCATAGAGAGAGTTGAGCAATTTCGGACCATCAAAGTTGCTCGGTGTACACTTTTTATTGTTCTTCTATGTGAAATTTTACGAGTATAAGCTTGCTAGATTATTTCGATGCCAAAACACCAACTTTCTATGACAAATGGACAAAATCGTTAAAAGCTCCTCCATAGAGAGAGTTGAGCAACTTCGGACCAATAAAGTTGCTCGGTGTACACTTTTTATTGTTCTTCTATGTGAAATTTTACGAGTATAAAACTTGCTAGATTATTTCGACGCCAAAACACAAACCTTCTATGAAAAATGGACAAAACTGTTAGAAGCAGCTCCATAGAGAGAGTTGACCAACTTTGGACCATCAAAGTTCCTAGGTGTACACTGTTTATTGTTCTTCTATGTGAATTTTTACGAGTATAAAGCTTCCTAGATTATTTCGATGTCAAAAGACCAATTTCTATGATAAATGGACAAAACAGTTAAAAGCTCCTCCATAGAGAGAGTTGAGCAACTACAAACCATCAAAGTTGCTCGGGGTACACTTTTTACTGTTCTTCTATGTCAAATTCTTTGTGTATAGGCTTGTTAGATTATTTGGATGCCAAAACGCCAACTTTTTAGGACAAATGGATAAAACCGTTAAAAGCTCCTATATAGAGAGAGTTGAGCAACTTCGGACCATCGAAATTGCTCGGTGTACGCTTTTTATTGTTCTTCTATGTCAAATTCAACAAGTATAAGCCTGCTTGATTATTTCGATGCCGAAACACCAATTTTCTGTGACAAATGGATAAAACCGTTAAAAGCACTTCCATAGAGAGAGTTGAGCAACTTTGAACCATCAAATTTGCTCGGTGTACACTTTTTATTGTTCTTCTATGTCAAATTTTACAAGTAAAAAAACTTGCTAGATTATTCCGATTCCAAAACACAAGCTTTCTATGACAAATGGACAAAACCGTTAAAAGCTCTTCCATCGAGAGAGTTGAGAAACTTCGGACCTCCAAAGTTGCTGGGGGCACACTTTTTATTGTTCTTCTATGTCAAATTTTACGAGTATAAGCTTCCTAGATTTTTTCGATGTCAAAACAGGAAGTTTCTATGACAAATGAACAAAACTGTTAAAAGCTCCTCCATAGAGATAGTTGAGCAACTTCGGACTATCAAAGTTGCCCGGTGTACACTTTTATTGTTCTTCTATGTGAAATTTTACGACTATAAGCTTCCTAGATTATTTCGATGACAAAACACCGAGTTTCTATGACAAATGCACAAAATAGTTAAAAGCTCCTCCATAGAGAGAGTTGAGCAAATTTGGACCATCAAAGTTGCTCGGGATACACTTTTTACTGTTCTTCTATGTCAAATTTTACGAGTATAAAACTTGCTAGATTATTTCTACGCCAAAACACAAACCTTCTATGAAAAATGGACAAAACTGTTAGAAGCACCTCCATAGAGAGAGTTGACCAACTTTGGACCATCAAAGTTCCTAGGTGTACACTGTTTATTGTTCTTCTATGTGAAATTTTACGAGTATAAGCTTCCTAGATTATTTCGATGTCAAAACACCAATTTCTATGATAAATGGACAAAAGAGTTAAAAGCTCCTCCATAGAGAGAGTTGAGCAACTACGGACCATCAAAGTTGCTCGGGGTACACTTTTTACTGTTCTTTTATGTCAAATTTTTTGTGTATAGGCTTGTTTGATTATTTTGATGCCAAAACACCAACTTTCTATGACAAATGGATAAAACCGTTAAAAGCTCCTATATAGAGAGAGTTGAGCAACTTCGGACCATCAAAGTTTCTCGGTGTACACTTTTTATTATTTTTATATGTGAAATTTTAGGAGTATAAGCTTCTTAGATTATTTTGATGTCAAAACAGCAGATTTCTATGACAAATGGACAAAACAGTTAAAAGCTCCTCCATAGAGAGAGTTGAGGAACTTCGGACCATTAAAATTGCTGGGGTACACTTTTTATTGTTCTTCTATGTGAAATTTTATGAGTATAAACTTCTTAGATTATTTTGATGTCAAAACAGCAGGTTTCTAAGACAAAGGGACAAAACAGTTAAAAGCTCCTCCATAGAGAGAGTTGAGCAACTTCGGACCATTAAAATTGCTGGGGGTACACTATTTATTGTTCTTCTATGTCAAATTCGACGTGTTTAAGCCTGCTAGATTATTTCGATGCCAAAACACCGATTTTCAATGACAAATGGACAAAACAGTTAAAAGCTCCTCCATAGAGAGAGTTGAGCAACTTCGGACCATGAAAGTTGCTCGGGGTACACTTTTTACTGTTCTTCTACGTGAAATTTTATGAGTATAAAGCTTTCTGGATTATTTCGATGTCAAAAGAGCATGTTTCTATGACAAATGGATAAAACCGTTAAAGGCTCCTCCATAGAGAGAGTTGAGCAATTTCGGACCATCAAAGTTGCTCGGTGTACTCTTTTTATTGTTCTTCTATGTGAAATTTTACGAGTATAAGCTTGCTAGATTATTTCGATGCCAAAACACCAACTTTCTATGACAAATGGACAAAACCGTTAAAAGCTCCTCCATAGAGAGAGTTGAGCAACTTCGGACCAATAAAGTTGTTCGGTGTACACTTTTTATTGTTCTTCTATGTGAAATTTTACGAGTATAAAACTTGCTAGATTATTTCGACGCCAAAACACAAACCTTCTATGAAAAATGGACAAAACTGTTAGAAGCAGCTCCATAGAGAGAGTTGACCAACTTTGGACCATCAAAGTTCCTAGGTGTACACTGTTTATTGTTCTTCTATGTGAATTTTTACGAGTATAAAGCTTCCTAGATTATTTCGATGTCAAAACACCAATTTCTATGATAAATGGACAAAACAGTTAAAAGCTCCTCCATAGAGAGAGTTGAGCAACTACAAACCATCAAAGTTGCTCGGGGTACACTTTTTACTGTTCTTCTATGTCAAATTCTTTGTGTATAGGCTTGTTAGATTATTTGGATGCCAAAACGCCAACTTTTTAGGACAAATGGATAAAACCGTTAAAAGCTCCTATATAGAGAGAGTTGAGCAACTTCGGACCATCGAAATTGCTCGGTGTACGCTTTTTATTGTTCTTCTATGTCAAATTCAACAAGTATAAGCCTGCTTGATTATTTCGATGCCGAAACACCAATTTTCTGTGACAAATGGATAAAACCGTTAAAAGCACTTCCATAGAGAGAGTTGAGCAACTTCGAACCATCAAATTTGCTCGGTGTACACTTTTTATTGTTCTTCTATGTCAAATTTTACAAGTAAAAAAACTTGCTAGATTATTCCGATTCCAAAACACAAGCTTTCTATGACAAATGGACAAAACCGTTAAAAGCTCTTCCATCGAGAGAGTTGAGAAACTTCGGACCTCCAAAGTTGCTGGGGGCACACTTTTTATTGTTCTTCTATGTCAAATTTTACGAGTATAAGCTTCCTAGATTTTTTCGATGTCAAAACAGGAAGTTTCTATGACAAATGAACAAAACTGTTAAAAGCTCCTCCATAGAGATAGTTGAGCAACTTCGGACTATCAAAGTTGCTCGGTGTACACTTTTATTGTTCTTCTATGTGAAATTTTACGACTATAAGCTTCCTAGATTATTTCGATGACAAAACACCGAGTTTCTATGACAAATGCACAAAATAGTTAAAAGCTCCTCCATAGAGAGAGTTGAGCAAATTTGGACCATCAAAGTTGCTCGGGATACACTTTTTACTGTTCTTCTATGTCAAATTTTACGAGTATAAAACTTGCTAGATTATTTCTACGCCAAAACACAAACCTTCTATGAAAAATGGACAAAACTGTTAGAAGCACCTCCATAGAGAGAGTTGACCAACTTTGGACCATCAAAGTTCCTAGGTGTACACTGTTTATTGTTCTTCTATGTGAAATTTTACGAGTATAAGCTTCCTAGATTATTTCGATGTCAAAACACCAATTTCTATGATAAATGGACAAAAGAGTTAAAAGCTCCTCCATAGAGAGAGTTGAGCAACTACGGACCATCAAAGTTGCTCGGGGTACACGTTTTACTGTTCTTTTATGTCAAATTTTTTGTGTATAGGCTTGTTAGATTATTTTGATGCCAAAACACCAACTTTCTATGACAAATGGATAAAACCGTTAAAAGCTCCTATATAGAGAGAATTGAGCAACTTCGGACCATCAAAGTTTCTCGGTGTACACTTTTTATTGTTTTTGTATGTGAAATTTTAGGAGTATAAGTTCTTAGATTATTTTGATGTCAAAACAGCAGATTTCTATGATAAATGGACAAAACAGTTAAAAGCTCCTCCATAGAGAGAGTTGAGCAACTTCGGACCATTAAAATTGCAGGGGGTACACTTTTTATTGTTCTTCTATGTGAAATTTTATGAGTATAAACTTCTTAGATTATTTTGATGTCAAAAGAGCATGTCTCTATGACAAATGGATAAAACAGTTAAAAGCTCCTCCATAGAGAGAGTTGAGCAACTTCGTACCATTAAAGTTGCTGGGGGTACACTATTTATTGTTCTTCTATGTCAAATTTTACGAGTATAAGCTTGCTAGATTATTTCGATGCCGAAACACCGATTTTCAATGACAAATGGACAAAACAGTTAAAAGCTCCTCCATAGAGAGAGTTGAGCAACTTCGGACCATGAAAGTTGCTCGGGGTACACTTTTTACTGTTCTTCTACGTGAAATTTTATGAGTATAAAGCTTTCTGGATTATTTCGATGTCAAAAGAGCATGTTTCTATGACAAATGGATAAAACCGTTAAAGGCTCCTCCATAGAGAGAGTTGAGCAATTTCGGACCATCAAAGTTGCTCGGTGTACACTTTTTATTGTTCTTCTATGTGAAATTTTACGAGTATAAGCTTGCTAGATTATTTCGATGCGAAAACACCAACTTTCTATGACAAATGGACAAAACCGTTAAAAGCTCCTCCATAGAGAGAGTTGAGCAACTTCGGACCAATAAAGTTGCTCGGTGTACACTTTTTATTGTTCTTCTATGTGAAATTTTACGAGTATAAAACTTGCTAGATTATTTCGACGCCAAAACACAAACCTTCTATGAAAAATGGACAAAACTGTTAGAAGCAGCTCCATAGAGAGAGTTGACCAACTTTGGACCATCAAAGTTCCTAGGTGTACACTGTTTATTGTTCTTCTATGTGAATTTTTACGAGTATAAAGCTTCCTAGATTATTTCGATGTCAAAACACCAATTTCTATGATAAATGGACAAAACAGTTAAAAGCTCCTCCATAGAGAGAGTTGAGCAACTACAAACCATCAAAGTTGCTCGGGGTACACTTTTTACTGTTCTTCTATGTCAAATTCTTTGTGTATAGGCTTGTTAGATTATTTGGATGCCAAAACGCCAACTTTTTAGGACAAATGGATAAAACCGTTAAAAGCTCCTATATAGAGAGAGTTGAGCAACTTCGGACCATCGAAATTGCTCGGTGTACGCTTTTTATTGTTCTTCTATGTCAAATTCAACAAGTATAAGCCTGCTTGATTATTTCGATGCCGAAACACCAATTTTCTGTGACAAATGGATAAAACCGTTAAAAGCACTTCCATAGAGAGAGTTGAGCAACTTCGAACCATCAAATTTGCTCGGTGTACACTTTTTATTGTTCTTCTATGTCAAATTTTACAAGTAACAAAACTTGCTAGATTATTCCGATTCCAAAACACAAGCTTTCTATGACAAATGGACAAAACCGTTAAAAGCTCTTCCATCGAGAGAGTTGAGAAACTTCGGACCTCCAAAGTTGCTGGGGGCACACTTTTTATTGTTCTTCTATGTCAAATTTTACGAGTATAAGCTTCCTAGATTTTTTCGATGTCAAAACAGGAAGTTTCTATGACAAATGAACAAAACTGTTAAAAGCTCCTCCATAGAGATAGTTGAGCAACTTCGGACTATCAAAGTTGCCCGGTGTACACTTTTATTGTTCTTCTATGTGAAATTTTACGACTATAAGCTTCCTAGATTATTTCGATGACAAAACACCGAGTTTCTATGACAAATGCACAAAATAGTTAAAAGCTCCTCCATAGAGAGAGTTGAGCAAATTTGGACCATCAAAGTTGCTCGGGATACACTTTTTACTGTTCTTCTATGTCAAATTTTACGAGTATAAAACTTGCTAGATTATTTCTACGCCAAAACACAAACCTTCTATGAAAAATGGACAAAACTGTTAGAAGCACCTCCATAGAGAGAGTTGACCAACTTTGGACCATCAAAGTTCCTAGGTGTACACTGTTTATTGTTCTTCTATGTGAAATTTTACGAGTATAAGCTTCCTAGATTATTTCGATGTCAAAACACCAATTTCTATGATAAATGGACAAAAGAGTTAAAAGCTCCTCCATAGAGAGAGTTGAGCAACTACGGACCATCAAAGTTGCTCGGGGTACACGTTTTACTGTTCTTTTATGTCAAATTTTTTGTGTATAGGCTTGTTAGATTATTTTGATGCCAAAACACCAACTTTCTATGACAAATGGATAAAACCGTTAAAAGCTCCTATATAGAGAGAATTGAGCAACTTCGGACCATCAAAGTTTCTCGGTGTACACTTTTTATTGTTTTTGTATGTGAAATTTTAGGAGTATAAGTTCTTAGATTATTTTGATGTCAAAACAGCAGATTTCTATGATAAATGGACAAAACAGTTAAAAGCTCCTCCATAGAGAGAGTTGAGCAACTTCGGACCATTAAAATTGCAGGGGGTACACTTTTTATTGTTCTTCTATGTGAAATTTTATGAGTATAAACTTCTTAGATTATTTTGATGTCAAAAGAGCATGTCTCTATGACAAATGGATAAAACAGTTAAAAGCTCCTCCATAGAGAGAGTTGAGCAACTTCGTACCATTAAAGTTGCTGGGGGTACACTATTTATTGTTCTTCTATGTCAAATTTTACGAGTATAAGCTTGCTAGATTATTTCGATGCCGAAACACCGATTTTCAATGACAAATGGACAAAACAGTTAAAAGCTCCTCCATAGAGAGAGTTGAGCAACTTCGGACCATGAAAGTTGCTCGGGGTACACTTTTTACTGTTCTTCTACGTGAAATTTTATGAGTATAAAGCTTTCTGGATTATTTCGATGTCAAAAGAGCATGTTTCTATGACAAATGGATAAAACCGTTAAAGGCTCCTCCATAGAGAGAGTTGAGCAATTTCGGACCATCAAAGTTGCTCGGTGTACACTTTTTATTGTTCTTCTATGTGAAATTTTACGAGTATAAGCTTGCTAGATTATTTCGATGCGAAAACACCAACTTTCTATGACAAATGGACAAAACCGTTAAAAGCTCCTCCATAGAGAGAGTTGAGCAACTTCGGACCAATAAAGTTGCTCGGTGTACACTTTTTATTGTTCTTCTATGTGAAATTTTACGAGTATAAAACTTGCTAGATTATTTCGACGCCAAAACACAAACCTTCTATGAAAAATGGACAAAACTGTTAGAAGCAGCTCCATAGAGAGAGTTGACCAACTTTGGACCATCAAAGTTCCTAGGTGTACACTGTTTATTGTTCTTCTATGTGAATTTTTACGAGTATAAAGCTTCCTAGATTATTTCGATGTCAAAACACCAATTTCTATGATAAATGGACAAAACAGTTAAAAGCTCCTCCATAGAGAGAGTTGAGCAACTACAAACCATCAAAGTTGCTCGGGGTACACTTTTTACTGTTCTTCTATGTCAAATTCTTTGTGTATAGGCTTGTTAGATTATTTGGATGCCAAAACGCCAACTTTTTAGGACAAATGGATAAAACCGTTAAAAGCTCCTATATAGAGAGAGTTGAGCAACTTCGGACCATCGAAATTGCTCGGTGTACGCTTTTTATTGTTCTTCTATGTCAAATTCAACAAGTATAAGCCTGCTTGATTATTTCGATGCCGAAACACCAATTTTCTGTGACAAATGGATAAAACCGTTAAAAGCACTTCCATAGAGAGAGTTGAGCAACTTCGAACCATCAAATTTGCTCGGTGTACACTTTTTATTGTTCTTCTATGTCAAATTTTACAAGTAACAAAACTTGCTAGATTATTCCGATTCCAAAACACAAGCTTTCTATGACAAATGGACAAAACCGTTAAAAGCTCTTCCATCGAGAGAGTTGAGAAACTTCGGACCTCCAAAGTTGCTGGGGGCACACTTTTTATTGTTCTTCTATGTCAAATTTTACGAGTATAAGCTTCCTAGATTTTTTCGATGTCAAAACAGGAAGTTTCTATGACAAATGAACAAAACTGTTAAAAGCTCCTCCATAGAGATAGTTGAGCAACTTCGGACTATCAAAGTTGCCCGGTGTACACTTTTATTGTTCTTCTATGTGAAATTTTACGACTATAAGCTTCCTAGATTATTTCGATGACAAAACACCGAGTTTCTATGACAAATGCACAAAATAGTTAAAAGCTCCTCCATAGAGAGAGTTGAGCAAATTTGGACCATCAAAGTTGCTCGGGATACACTTTTTACTGTTCTTCTATGTCAAATTTTACGAGTATAAAACTTGCTAGATTATTTCTACGCCAAAACACAAACCTTCTATGAAAAATGGACAAAACTGTTAGAAGCACCTCCATAGAGAGAGTTGACCAACTTTGGACCATCAAAGTTCCTAGGTGTACACTGTTTATTGTTCTTCTATGTGAAATTTTACGAGTATAAGCTTCCTAGATTATTTCGATGTCAAAACACCAATTTCTATGATAAATGGACAAAAGAGTTAAAAGCTCCTCCATAGAGAGAGTTGAGCAACTACGGACCATCAAAGTTGCTCGGGGTACACTTTTTACTGTTCTTTTATGTCAAATTTTTTGTGTATAGGCTTGTTTGATTATTTTGATGCCAAAACACCAACTTTCTATGACAAATGGATAAAACCGTTAAAAGCTCTTATATAGAGAGAGTTGAGCAACTTCGGACCATCAAAGTTTCTCGGTGTACACTTTTTATTGTTTTTATATGTGAAATTTTAGGAGTATAAGCTTCTTAGTTTATTTTGATGTCAAAACAGCAGATTTCTATGACAAATGGACAAAACAGTTAAAAGCTCCTCCATAGAGAGAGTTGAGCAACTTCGGACCATTAAAATTGCTGGGGGTACACTTTTTATTGTTCTTCTATGTGAAATTTTATGAGTATAAACTTCTTAGATTATTTTGATGTCAAAACAGCAGGTTTCTAAGACAAAGGGACAAAACAGTTAAAAGCTCCTCCATAGAGAGAGTTGAGCAACTTCGTACCATTAAAGTTGCTGGGGGTACACTATTTATTGTTCTTCTATGTCAAATTCGACGTGTTTAAGCCTGCTAGATTATTTCGATGCCAAAACACCGATTTTCAATGACAAATGGACAAAACAGTTAAAAGCTCCTCCATAGAGAGAGTTGAGCAACTTCGGACCACGAAAGTTGCTCGGGGTACACTTTTTACTGTTCTTCTACGTGAAATTTTATGAGTATAAAGCTTTCTGGATTATTTCGATGTCAAAAGAGCATGTTTCTATGACAAATGGATAAAACCGTTAAAGGCTCCTCCATAGAGAGAGTTGAGCAATTTCGGACCATCAAAGTTGCTCGGTGTACACTTTTTATTGTTCTTCTATGTGAAATTTTACGAGTATAAGCTTGCTAGATTATTTCGATGCGAAAACACCAACTTTCTATGACAAATGGACAAAACCGTTAAAAGCTCCTCCATAGAGAGAGTTGAGCAACTTCGGACCAATAAAGTTGCTCGGTGTACACTTTTTATTGTTCTTCTATGTGAAATTTTACGAGTATAAAACTTGCTAGATTATTTCGACGCCAAAACACAAACCTTCTATGAAAAATGGACAAAACTGTTAGAAAGAGCTCCATAGAGAGAGTTGACCAACTTTGGACCATCAAAGTTCCTAGGTGTACACTGTTTATTGTTCTTCTATGTGAATTTTTACGAGTATAAAGCTTCCTAGATTATTTCGATGTCAAAACACCAATTTCTATGATAAATGGACAAAACAGTTAAAAGCTCCTCCATAGAGAGAGTTGAGCAACTACAAACCATCAAAGTTGCTCGGGGTACACTTTTTACTATTCTTCTATGTCAAATTCTTTGTGTATAGGCTTGTTAGATTATTTGGATGCCAAAACGCCAACTTTTTAGGACAAATGGATAAAACCGTTAAAAGCTCCTATATAGAGAGAGTTGAGCAACTTCGGACCATCGAAATTGCTCGGTGTACGCTTTTTATTGTTCTTCTATGTCAAATTCAACAAGTATAAGCCTGCTTGATTATTTCGATGCCGAAACACCAATTTTCTGTGACAAATGGATAAAACCGTTAAAAGCACTTCCATAGAGAGAGTTGAGCAACTTCGAACCATCAAATTTGCTCGGTGTACACTTTTTATTGTTCTTCTATGTCAAATTTTACAAGTAAAAAAACTTGCTAGATTATTCCGATTCCAAAACACAAGCTTTCTATGACAAATGGACAAAACCGTTAAAAGCTCTTCCATCGAGAGAGTTGAGAAACTTCGGACCTCCAAAGTTGCTGGGGGCACACTTTTTATTGTTCTTCTATGTCAAATTTTACGAGTATAAGCTTCCTAGATTTTTTCGATGTCAAAACAGGAAGTTTCTATGACAAATGAACAAAACTGTTAAAAGCTCCTCCATAGAGATAGTTGAGCAACTTCGGACTATCAAAGTTGCCCGGTGTACACTTTTATTGTTCTTCTATGTGAAATTTTACGACTATAAGCTTCCTAGATTATTTCGATGACAAAAGACCGAGTTTCTATGACAAATGCACAAAATAGTTAAAAGCTCCTCCATAGAGAGAGTTGAGCAAATTTGGACCATCAAAGTTGCTCGGGATACACTTTTTACTGTTCTTCTATGTCAAATTTTACGAGTATAAAACTTGCTAGATTATTTCTACGCCAAAACACAAACCTTCTATGAAAAATGGACAAAACTGTTAGAAGCACCTCCATAGAGAGAGTTGACCAACTTTGGACCATCAAAGTTCCTAGGTGTACACTGTTTATTGTTCTTCTATGTGAAATTTTACGAGTATAAGCTTCCTAGATTATTTCGATGTCAAAACACCAATTTCTATGATAAATGGACAAAAGAGTTAAAAGCTCCTCCATAGAGAGAGTTGAGCAACTACGGACCATCAAAGTTGCTCGGGGTACACTTTTTACTGTTCTTTTATGTCAAATTTTTTGTGTATAGGCTTGTTTGATTATTTTGATGCCAAAACACCAACTTTCTATGACAAATGGATAAAACCGTTAAAAGCTCCTATATAGAGAGAGTTGAGCAACTTCGGACCATCAAAGTTTCTCGGTGTACACTTTTTATTATTTTTATATGTGAAATTTTAGGAGTATAAGCTTCTTAGATTATTTTGATGTCAAAACAGCAGATTTCTATGACAAATGGACAAAACAGTTAAAAGCTCCTCCATAGAGAGAGTTGAGGAACTTCGGACCATTAAAATTGCTGGGGTACACTTTTTATTGTTCTTCTATGTGAAATTTTATGAGTATAAACTTCTTAGATTATTTTGATGTCAAAACAGCAGGTTTCTAAGACAAAGGGACAAAACAGTTAAAAGCTCCTCCATAGAGAGAGTTGAGCAACTTCGGACCATTAAAATTGCTGGGGGTACACTTTTTATTGTTCTTCTATGTGAAATTTTATGAGTATAAACTTCTTAGATTATTTTGATGTCAAAACAGCAGGTTTCTAAGACAAAGGGACAAAACAGTTAAAAGCTCCTCCATAGAGAGAGTTGTGCAACTTCGTACCTTTAAAGTTGCTGGGGGTACACTATTTATTGTTCTTCTATGTCAAATTCGACGTGTTTAAGCCTGCTAGATTATTTCGATGCCAAAACACCGATTTTCAATGACAAATGGACAAAACAGTTAAAAGCTCCTCCATAGAGAGAGTTGAGCAACTTCGGACCATGAAAGTTGCTCGGGGCACACTTTTTACTGTTCTTCTACGTGAAATTTTATGAGTATAAAGCTTTCTGGATTATTTCGATGTCAAAAGAGCATGTTTCTATGACAAATGGATAAAACCGTTAAAGGCTCCTCCATAGAGAGAGTTGAGCAATTTCGGACCATCAAAGTTGCTCGGTGTACACTTTTTATTGTTCTTCTATGTGAAATTTTACGAGTATAAGCTTGCTAGATTATTTCGATGCGAAAACACCAACTTTCTATGACAAATGGACAAAACCGTTAAAAGCTCCTTCATAGAGAGAGTTGAGCAACTTCGGACCAATAAAGTTGCTCGGTGTACACTTTTTATTGTTCTTCTATGTGAAATTTTACGAGTATAAAACTTGCTAGATTATTTCGACGCCAAAACACAAACCTTCTATGAAAAATGGACAAAACTGTTAGAAGCAGCTCCATAGAGAGAGTTGACCAACTTTGGACCATCAAAGTTCCTAGGTGTACACTCTTTATTGTTCTTCTATGTGAATTTTTACGAGTATAAAGCTTCCTAGATTATTTCGATGTCAAAACACCAATTTCTATGATAAATGGACAAAACAGTTAAAAGCTCCTCCATAGAGAGAGTTGAGCAACTACAAACCATCAAAGTTGCTCGGGGTACACTTTTTACTGTTCTTCTATGTCAAATTCTTTGTGTATAGGCTTGTTAGATTATTTGGATGCCAAAACGCCAACTTTTTAGGACAAATGGATAAAACCGTTAAAAGCTCCTATATAGAGAGAGTTGAGCAACTTCGGACCATCGAAATTGCTCGGTGTACGCTTTTTATTGTTCTTCTATGTCAAATTCAACAAGTATAAGCCTGCTTGATTATTTCGATGCCGAAACACCAATTTTCTGTGACAAATGGATAAAACCGTTAAAAGCACTTCCATAGAGAGAGTTGAGCAACTTCGAACCATCAAATTTGCTCGGTGTACACTTTTTATTGTTCTTCTATGTCAAATTTTACAAGTAAAAAAACTTGCTAGATTATTCCGATTCCAAAACACAAGCTTTCTATGACAAATGGACAAAACCGTTAAAAGCTCTTCCATCGAGAGAGTTGAGAAACTTCGGACCTCCAAAGTTGCTGGGGGCACACTTTTTATTGTTCTTCTATGTCAAATTTTACGAGTATAAGCTTCCTAGATTTTTTCGATGTCAAAACAGGAAGTTTCTATGACAAATGAACAAAACTGTTAAAAGCTCCTCCATAGAGATAGTTGAGCAACTTCGGACTATCAAAGTTGCCCGGTGTACACTTTTATTGTTCTTCTATGTGAAATTTTACGACTATAAGCTTCCTAGATTATTTCGATGACAAAACACCGAGTTTCTATGACAAATGCACAAAATAGTTAAAAGCTCCTCCATAGAGAGAGTTGAGCAAATTTGGACCATCAAAGTTGCTCGGGATACACTTTTTACTGTTCTTCTATGTCAAATTTTACGAGTATAAAACTTGCTAGATTATTTCTACGCCAAAACACAAACCTTCTATGACAAATGGATAAAACCGTTAAAAGCTCCTATATAGAGAGAGTTGAGCAACTTCGGACCATCAAAGTTTCTCGGTGTACACTTTTTATTATTTTTATATGTGAAATTTTAGGAGTATAAGCTTCTTAGATTATTTTGATGTCAAAACAGCAGATTTCTATGACAAATGGACAAAACAGTTAAAAGCTCCTCCATAGAGAGAGTTGAGCAACTTCGGACCATTAAAATTGCTGGGGTACACTTTTTATTGTTCTTCTATGTGAAATTTTATGAGTATAAACTTCTTAGATTATTTTGATGTCAAAACAGCAGGTTTCTAAGACAAAGGGACAAAACAGTTAAAAGCTCCTCCATAGAGAGAGTTGAGCAACTTCGGACCATTAAAATTGCTGGGGGTACACTATTTATTGTTCTTCTATGTCAAATTCGACGTGTTTAAGCCTGCTAGATTATTTCGATGCCAAAACACCGATTTTCAATGACAAATGGACAAAACAGTTAAAAGCTCCTCCATAGAGAGAGTTGAGCAACTTCGGACCATGAAAGTTGCTCGGGGTACACTTTTTACTGTTCTTCTACGTGAAATTTTATGAGTATAAAGCTTTCTGGATTATTTCGATGTCAAAAGAGCATGTTTCTATGACAAATGGATAAAACCGTTAAAGGCTCCTCCATAGAGAGAGTTGAGCAATTTCGGACCATCAAAGTTGCTCGGTGTACACTTTTTATTGTTCTTCTATGTGAAATTTTACGAGTATAAGCTTGCTCGATTATTTCGATGCCAAAACACCAACTTTCTATGACAAATGGACAAAACCGTTAAAAGCTCCTCCATAGAGAGAGTTGAGCAACTTCGGACCAATAAAGTTGCTCGGTGTACACTTTTTATTGTTCTTCTATGTGAAATTTTACGAGTATAAAACTTGCTAGATTATTTCGAGGCCAAAACACAAACCTTCTATGAAAAATGGACAAAACTGTTAGAAGCAGCTCCATAGAGAGAGTTGACCAACTTTGGACCATCAAAGTTCCTAGGTGTACACTGTTTATTGTTCTTCTATGTGAATTTTTACGAGTATAAAGCTTCCTAGATTATTTCGATGTCAAAACACCAATTTCTATGATAAATGGACAAAACAGTTAAAAGCTCCTCCATAGAGAGAGTTGAGCAACTACAAACCATCAAAGTTGCTCGGGGTACACTTTTTACTGTTCTTCTATGTCAAATTCTTTGTGTATAGGCTTGTTAGATTATTTGGATGCCAAAACGCCAACTTTTTAGGACAAATGGATAAAACCGTTAAAAGCTCCTATATAGAGAGAGTTGAGCAACTTCGGACCATCGAAATTGCTCGGTGTACGCTTTTTATTGTTCTTCTATGTCAAATTCAACAAGTATAAGCCTGCTTGATTATTTCGATGCCGAAACACCAATTTTCTGTGACAAATGGATAAAACCGTTAAAAGCACTTCCATAGAGAGAGTTGAGCAACTTCGAACCATCAAATTTGCTCGGTGTACACTTTTTATTGTTCTTCTATGTCAAATTTTACAAGTAAAAAAACTTGCTAGATTATTCCGATTCCAAAACACAAGCTTTCTATGACAAATGGACAAAACCGTTAAAAGCTCTTCCATCGAGAGAGTTGAGAAACTTCGGACCTTCAAAGTTGCTGGGGGCACACTTTTTATTGTTCTTCTATGTCAAATTCAACAAGCATAAGCCTACTAGATTATTTCGATGCCAAAACAACAATTTTCTGTGACAAATGGAAAAAACCGTTAAAAGCTCTTCCATAGAGAGAGTTGAGCAACTTCGAACCTTCAAAGTTGCTCGGTGTACACTTTTTATTGTTCTTCTATGTGAAATTTTACGAGTACAAGCTTCCTAGATTATTTCGATGGGAAGAACACCGAGTTTCTATGACAAATGCACAAAATAGTTAAAAGCTCCTCTATAGAGAGAGTTGAGCAAATTTGGACCATCAAAGTTGCTCGGGATACACTTTTTACTGTTCTTCTATGTCAAATTTTACGAGTATAAAACTTGCTAGATTATTTCGACGCCAAAACACAAACCTTCTATGACAAATGGACAAAACTGTTAGAAGCACCTCCATAGAGAGAGTTGACCAACTTTGGACCATCAAAGTTCCTAGGTGTACACTGTTTATTGTTCTTCTATGTGAAATTTTACGAGTATAAGCTTCCTAGATTATTTCGATGTCAAAACACCGATTTCTATTATAAATGGACAAAACAGTTAAAAGCTCCTCCATAGAGAGATTTGAGCAACTACGAACCATCAAAGTTGCTCGGGGTACACTTTTTACTGTTCTTCTATGTCATATTCTTTGTGTATATGCTTGTTAGATTATTTCGATGCCAAAACACCAACTTTCTATGACAAATGGATAAAACCATTAAAAGCTCCTATATAGAGAGAGTTGTGCAACTTCGGACCATCAAAGTTGCTCGGTGTACACTTTTTATTGTTCTTCTATGTGAAATTTTATGAGTATAAGCTTCTTAGATTATTTTGATGTCAAAACAACGGGTTTCTATGACAAATGGACAAAACAGTTAAAAGCTCCTTCATAGAGAGAGTTGAGCAACTTCGGACCATTAAAGTTGCTAGGGTACACTTTTTATTGTTCTTCTATGTCAAATTTGACGTGTGTAAGCCTGCTATATTATTTTGATGCCAAAACACCAACTTTCTACGAAAAATGGACAAAACCGTTAAAAACTCCACCATAGAGAGAGTTGAGCAAATTCGGACCATCGAAGTTGCTCGGGATACACATTTTACTGTTCTTCTATGTCAAATTTTACGAGTATAAAACTTGCTAGATTATTTCAATGCCAAAACACAAACTTTATATGACAAATGGACAAAACAGTTAAAAGCTCCTCCATAGAGAGAGTTGAGCAAATTCGGACCATCAATGTTGCTCAGTGTACACTTTTTATTGTTCTTCTATACGAAATTTAACGAGCATAAGCTTCTTGGATTATTTCGATGCCAAAACACCAAGTTTTTATGACAAATGGACAAAACAGTTAAAAGCTCCTCCATAGAGACAGTTGAGCATATTCGGACCATCAGAGTTGTTCGGGGTGCACTTTTTACTGTTCTTCTATGTCAAATTTTTCAAGTACAAAACTTGGTAGATTATTTCGATTCCAAAACACAAACTTTCTATGACAAATGGGCAAAACCGTTAAAAGCTCTTCCATCGAGAGAGTTGAGAAACTTCGGACCTTCAAAGTTTCTCGGGGCACACTTTTTATTGTTCTTCTATGTCAAATTCTACAAGTACAAGCTTCCTAGATTATTTCAATGCCAAAACACCAAGTTTAAATGATAAATGGACAAAACAGTTAAAAGCTCCTCCATAGAGGGAGTTGAGCAACTTCGGAACATGAAAGTTGCTCGGGGTACACTTTTTATTGTTCTTCTATGTGAAATTTTACGAGTATAAAGCTTCCTGGATTATTTCGATGTCAAAAGAGCAAGTTTCTATTACAAACGAATAAAACAGTTCAAAACTCCTCCATAGGGAGAGTTGAGCAACCTCGGACCATCAAAGTTGCTCGGTGTACACTTTTTATTGTTCTTCTATGTCAAATTTTACGAGTATAAGCTTGATAGATTATTTCGATGCCAAAACACCAACTTTCTATGACAAATGGACAAAACCGTTAAAAGCTCCTCCATAGAGAGAGTTGAGCAACTTCGGACCATTAAAGTTGCTCGGGGTACACTTTTTATTGTTCCTCTATGTCAAATTCTACGGGTATAAGCTTACTAGATTATTTAGATGCCAAAACATCAACTTTCTATGACAAATGGACAAAACCGTTAAAAGCTCCTCCATAGAGAGAGTTGAGCAACTTCGGACCATCAAAGTTGCTCGGTGTACACTTTTTATTGTTCTTCTATACGAAATTTAACGAGCATAAGCTTCTTGGATTATTTCGATGCCAAAACACCAAGTTTTTATGACAAATGGACAAAACAGTTAAAAGCTCCTCCATAGAGACAGTTGAGCATATTCGGACCATCAGAGTTGTTCGGGTGCACTTTTTACTGTTCTTCTATGTCAAATTTTTCAAGTACAAAACTTGGTAGATTATTTCGATTCCAAAACACAAACTTTCTATGACAAATGGGCAAAACCGTTAAAAGCTCTTCCATCGAGAGAGTTGAGAAACTTCGGACCTTCAAATTTTCTCGGGGCACACTTTTTATTGTTCTTCTATGTCAAATTCTACAAGTACAAGCTTCCTAGATTATTTCAATGCCAAAACACCAAGTTCAAATGATAAATGGACAAAACAGTTAAAAGCTCCTCCATAGAGGGAGTTGAGCAACTTCGGAACATGAAAGTTGCTCGGGGTACACTTTTTATTGTTCTTCTATGTGAAATTTTACGAGTATAAAGCTTCCTGGATTATTTCGATGTCAAAAGAGCAAGTTTCTATTACAAATGAATAAAACAGTTCAAAACTCCTCCATAGAGAGAGTTGAGCAACCTCGGACCATCAAAGTTGCTCGGTGTACACTTTTTATTGTTCTTCTATGTCAAATTTTACGAGTATAAGCTTGATAGATTATTTCGATGCCAAAACACAAACTTTCTATGACAAATGGACAAAACCGTTAAAAGCTCCTCCATAGAGAGAGTTGAGCAACTTCGGACCATTAAAGTTGCTCGGGGTACACTTTTTATTGTTCCTCTATGTCAAATTCTACGGGTATAAGCTTACTAGATTATTTAGATGCCAAAACATCAACTTTCTATGACAAATGGACAAAACCGTTAAAAGCTCCTCCATAGAGAGAGTTGAGCAACTTCGGACCATCAAAGTTGCTCGGTGTACACTTTTTATTGTTCTTCTATGTGAAATTTTACGAGTATAAGCTTCTTAGATTATTTCGATGTCGAAACAGCAAGTTTCTATGACAAATTGACAAAATAGTTAAAAGCTCCTTCGTAGAGAGAGTTGAGCAACTTTGGAGCATGAAACTTGCTCGGGGTACACTTTTTATTGTTCTTCTATATCAAATTCAACAAGCATAAGCCTGCTGGATTATTTCGATGCCAAAACACCAATTTTCTGTGACAAATGGACAAAACAATTAAAAGCTCTTCCATATAGAGAGTTGAGCAACTTCGAACCATCAAAATTTGCTCGGTGTACACTTTTTATTGTTCATCTATGTGAAATTTTACGAGTATAAGCTTCCTAGATTATTTTGAGGTCAAAACAGCAAGTTTCTATGACAAATGGACAAAACAGTTAAAAGTTCCTCCATAGAGAGAGTTGAGCAACTTCGGACTATCAAAGTTGCTCGGTGTACACTTTTTATTGTTCTTCTATATGAAATTTAACGAGCATAAGCTTCCTAGATTATTTCGATGCCAAAACACCAAGTTTCTATGACAAATGGACAAAACAGTTAAAAGCTCCTCCATATAGACAGTTGAGCGAATTCGGGCCATCAAAGTTGTTTGGGGTACACTTTTTACTGTTCTTCTATGCCAAATTTTACAAATACAAAACTTGCTATATTATTTCGATTCCAAAACAAAAACTTTCTATGACAAATCGACAAAACCATTAAAAGCTCTTCCATCGAGAGAGTTGAAAAACTTCGGACCTTCAAAGTTGCTTGGGGCACACTTTTTATTGTTCTTCTATGTCGAATTTTACGAGTATAAGCTTGCTAGATTATTTCGATGCCAAAACACCAACTTTCTATGACAAATGGACAAAACCGTTAAAAGCTCATCCATAGAGAGAGTTGAGCAACTTCGGACCATTAAAGTTGCTCAGGGTACACTTTTTATTGTTCTTCTATGTCAAATTCTACGTGTATAAGCTTACTAGATTATTTAGATGCCAAAACATCAACTTTCTATGACAAATGGACAAAACCGTTAAAAGCTCCTCCATAGAGAGAGCTGTGCAACTTCGGACCATCAAAGTTGCTCGGTGTACACTTTTTATTGTTCTTCTATGTGAAATTTTACGAGTATAAGCTTCTTAGATTATTTCGATGTCGAAACAGCAAGTTTCTATGACAAATTGACAAAATAGTTAAAAGCTCCTTCGTAGAGAGAGTTGAGCAACTTTGGACCACGAAACTTGCTCGGGGTACACTTTTTATTGTTCTTCTATATCAAATTCAACAAGCATAAGCGTGCTAGATTATTTCGATGTCAAAAGACCAATTTTCTGTGACAAATGGACAAAACCGTTAAAAGCTCTTCCATAGAGAGAGTTGAGCAACTTCGAACCTTCAAATTTGCTCGGTGTACACTTTTTATTGTTCTTCTATGTGAAATTTTACGAGTATAAGATTCCTATATTATTTTGATGTCAAAACAGCAAGTTTCTATGACAAATGAACAAAACAGTTAAAAGCTCCCCCATAGAGAGAGTTGAGCAACTTCGGACTATCAAAGTTGCTCGGTGTACACTTTTATTGTTCTTATATGTGAAATTTTAAGAGTATAAGCTCCCTAGATTATTTCGATGACAAAACACCGAGTTTCTATGACAAATGCACAAAACAGTTAAAAGCTCCTCCATAGGGAGAGTCGAGCAAATTTGGATCATCAAAGTTGCTCAGGATACACTTTTTACTGTTTTTCTTTGTCAAATTTTACAAGTATAAAACTTGCTATATTATTTCGATGCAAAAACACAAACTTTCTATGACAATAGGACAAAACTGTTAAATGCACCTCCATAGAGAGAGTTGACCAACTTCGGACCATCAAAGTTCCTAGATGTACACTGTTTATTTTTCTTCAATGTGAAATTTTACGAGTATAAGCATCCTAGATTATTTCGATGTCAAAACACCAATTTCTTTGATAAATGGACAAAACAGTTAAAAGCTCCTCCATAAAGAGAGTTGAGCAATTACGGACCATCAAAGTTGCTCGAGGTACACTTTTTATTGTTCTTCTATGTCAAATTCTACGTGTATAGGCTTGCTAGATTATTTTGATGCCAAAACACCAACTTTCTATGACAAATGGATAAAATAGTTAAAAGCTCCTCCATAGAGAGAGTTGAGCAACTTCGGACCATTAAAGTTGTTGGGGGTACACTTTTTATTGTTCTTCTATGTCAAATTCGACGTGTGTAAGCCTGCTAGATTATTTCGATGCCAAAAGAACAACTTTCTATGACAAATGGACAAAACCGTTGAAAGCTCCTCCATAGAGAGAGTTGAGCAAATTCCGACCATCAAAGTTGCTCGAGATACACTTTTTACTGTTCTTCTAAGTCAAATTTTACGAGTATAAAACTTGCTAGATTATTTCGATTCCAAAACACAAACTTTCTATGACAAATGGACAAAACCGTTAAAAGCAACCATAGAGAGAGTTGAGCAACTTCGAACCTTCAAAGTTGCTAGGGGTACACTTTTTATTATTCTTCTATGTCAAATTTTACGAGTATAAGCTTGCTAGATTATTTCGATGCCAAAACACCAACTTTCTATGACAAATGGACAAAATCGTTAAAAGCTCCTCCATAGAGAGAGTTGAGCAACTTCGGACCATCAAAGTTGTTCGGGGTACACTTTTTATTGTTCTTCTATGTCAAATTCTACGTATATAAGCTTACTAGATTATTTAGATGCCAAAACAACAACTTTCTATGACAAATGGACAAAACCGTTAAAAGCTCCTTCATAGAGAGAGTTGAGAAACTTCGAACCATCAAATTTGCTAGGGGTACGATTTTTATTATTTTTCTATGTCAAATTTTACGAGTATAAGTTGGCTAGATTATTTCAATGCCAAAACAACAACTTTCTATGAAAAATGGACAAAACCGTTAAAAGCTCCTCCATAGAGAGAGTTGAGCAACTTCGGACCATCAAAGTTGCTCAGGGTACACTTTTTATTGTTCTTCTATGTCAAATTCTACGTGTATAAGCTTACTAGATTATTTAGATGCAAAATACCAGCTTTCTATGACAAATGGACAAAATCGTTAAAAGCTCCTCCATAGAGAGAGTTGAGCAACTTCGGACCATCAAAGATGCTCGGTGTACACTTTTTATTGTTCTTCTATGTGAAATTTTACGAGTATAAGCTTCTTAGATTATTTCGATGTCGAAACAGAAAGTTTCTGTGACAAATTGATAAAACAGTTAAAAGCTCCTTCGTAGAGAGAGTTGGGCAACTTTGGACCATGAAACTTGCTCGGGGTACACTTTTTATTTTTCTTCTATGTCAAATTCAACAAGTATATGTCTGCTAGATTATTTCGATGCCAAAACACCAATTTTCTGTGACAAATGGACAAAACCGTTAAAAGCTCTTCTATAGAGAGAGTTGAGCAACTTTGAAACATCAAATTTGCTCGCTGTACACTTTTTATTGTTCTTCTATGTGAAATATTACGAGTATAAGCTTCCTAGATTATTTATATGTCAAAACATCAAGTTTCTATGACAAATGGACAAAACAGTTAAAAGCTCCTCCATAGAGAGAGTTGAGCAACTTTGGACCATCAAAGTTGCTCAGTGTACACTTTTTATCATTCTTCTATAAGAATTTTAACGAGCATAAGCTTCCTAGATTATTTCGATGCCAAAACACCAAGTTTCTATGACAAATGGACAAAACAGTTAAAATCTCCTCCATAGAGACAGTTGAGCAAATTCGGACCATCAAAGTTGTTCGGAGTACACTTTTTACAGTTCTTCTATATCAAATTTTACAAGTACAAAACTTGCTAGATTATTTCGATTCCATAACACAAACCTTCTACGACAAATGGACAAAACCGTTAAAAGCTCTTCCATCGAGAGAGTTGAGAAACTTCGGACCTTTAAAGTTGCTCGGGGCATACTTTTTATTGATCTTCTATGTGAAATTTTACGAGTATAAGCTTCCTAGATTATTTCGATGTCAAAACAGCAAGTTTCTATGACAAATGGACAAAGCTGTTAAAAGCTCTTCCATAGAGAGAGTTGAGCAACTTTGGACTATCAAAGTTGCCCGTGTACACTTTTATTGTTCTTCTATGTGAAATTTTACGTGTATAAGCTTCCTAGATTATTTCGATGCTAAACACCGAGTTTCTATGACAAATGCACAAAACAGTTAAAAGCTCCTCCATAGAGAGAGTTGAGCAAATTTGGACCATCAAAGTTGCTCGGGATACACTTTTTACTCTTCTTTTATGTCAACTATTACGAGTATAAGCTTGCTAGATTATTTCGATGCCAAAACACCAACTTTCTATGACAAATGCACAAAACCGTTAAAAGCTCCTCCATAGAGAGAGTTGAGCAACTTCGGACCATCAAAGTTGCTCGGGGTACACTTTTTATTATTCTTCTATGTCAAATTCTACGTGTACAAGCTTACTAGATTATTTAGATGCCAAAACACCAACTTTCTATGACAAATGGACAAAACAGTTAAAAGCTCCACCATGGAGGGAGTTGAGCAACTTCGAACCATCAAAGTTGCTAGGGGTACACTTTTTATTATTCTTCTATGTCAAATTTTACGAATATAAGCTTGCTAGATTATTTCGATGCCAAAACACCAACTTTCTATGACAAATGTACAAAACCGTTAAAAGCTCCTCCATTAGAGAGAAGGGAGCAACTTCGGCCAATGAAAGTTGCTCCATGCACACTTTTTATTGGTCTTCTATGTGAAATTTTACGAGTATAAGCTTCCTAGATCATTTCGATGACAAAACACCAGCTTCCTATGACAAATGGACAAAACCGTTAAAAGCTCCTCCATAGAGAAAGTTGAGCAACTTCGGACCATCAAAGTTGAGAGGGGTACACTTTTTATTGTTCTTCTATGTCAAATATTTTGAGTATAAAGCTTGCTAGATTATTTTGATGCCAAAACACAAACTTTCTATGACAAACGGACAGAACTGTTAAAAGCACCTCCATAGAGAGAGTTGACCAACTTCGGACCATAAAAGTTCATTGGTGTACACTGTATATTGTTCTTTTATGTGAAATTTTACGAGTATAAGCTTCCTAGATTATTTCGATGTCAAAACACCAATTTCTAAGATAAATGGACAAAATAGTTAAAAGCACGTCCATAGAGAGAGAGTTGAGCAACTTCGGACCACCAAAGTTGATCGGGGTACACTTTTTACTGTTCTTCTATGTCAAATTTTACGAGTATATAACTTGCTAGATTATTTTGATTCCAAAACACAAACTTTCTATGACAAATGGACAAAACCGTTAAAAGCTCATCCATAGAGAGAGTTGACCAACTTCAAACCATCAAAGTTGCTAGAGGTACACTTTTTATTATTCTTCTATGTCAAATTTTACGATTATAAGCCTGCTAGATTATTTCGATGCCAAAAAGACGAAATTTCTATGACAAATGGACAAAACCGTTAAAAGCTCCTCCATAGAGAGAGTTCAGCAACTTCGAACCATCAAAGTTCTTAGGGGTACACTTTTTATTATTTTTGTATGTCAAATTTTATGAGTATAAGCTTCGTAGATTATTTCAGTGCCGAAACAACAACTTTCTACGACAAATGGACAAAACCGTTAAAAGCTCCTCCATAGACAGAGTTGGGCAACTTGGGACCATCAAAGTTGCTCGGTGTACACTTTTTATTGTTCTTCTATGTCAAATTGTACGAGTATAAGCTTGCTAGATTATTTCGATGCCAAAACACCAACTTTCTATGACAAATGGACAAAACCGTTAAAAATTCCTCTATAGAGAGAGTTGAGCAACTTCAAACCATCAAAGTTGCTCGGTGTAAACTTTTTATTGTTCTTCTATGTGAAATTTTACGGGTATAAGCTTCCTAGATTGTCAAAAAAGCAAGTTTCTATGACAAATTGACAAAACATTTAAAAGCTCCTCCATAGAGATACTTGAGCAAATTCGGACCATCAAAGTTGGTCGGGGTACACTTTTTACTATTCTTCTATGTGAAATTTTACGAGTATAAGCTTCTTAAATTATTTCGATGTCAAAACAGCAAGTTTCTATGACAAATGGACAAAACAGTTAAAAGCTCCTTCATAGAGAGAGTTGAACAACTTCGGAGCATTAAATTTGCTCGAGGTACACTTTTTATTGTTCTTCTATGTCAAATTCGACAAGTATAAGCCTGCTAGATTATTTCGATGTCAAAACACCAACTTTCTATGACAAATGGACAAAATCGTTAAAAGCTCCTCCATAGAGAGAGTTGAACAACTTCAGACTATCAAAGTTGCCCGGTGTACACTTTTTAATGTTCTTCTATATGAAATTTTATGAGCATAAGCTTCCTAGATTATTTCAGTGCCGAAACACTAAGTTTCTATGACAAATGGAGAAAACAGTTAAAAGATCCTCCAAAGAGACAGTTGAGCAAATTCGGACCATCAAAGTTGCTCGGGGTACACTTTTTACTGTTCTTCTATGTCAAATTTTACGAGTATAAAACTTGCTAGATTATTTTGATACCAAAACACAAACTTTCTATGACAAATGGACAAAACCGTTAAAAGCTCCTCCATAGAGAGAGTTGAGCAACTTCGAACCATCAAAGTTGCTAGAGGTACACTTTTTATTATTCTTCTATGTCAAATTTTACGATTATAAGCCTCCTAGATTATTTCGATGCCAAAAAACACGAACTTTCTATGGCAAATGGACAAAACCGTTAAAAGCTCCTCCATAGAAAGAGTTCAGCAACTTCGAAGCATCAAAGTTCTTAGGGGTACACTTTTTATTATTATTGTATGTCAAATTTTATGAGTATATGCTTCGTAGATTATTTCAGTGCCGAAACAACAACTTTCTAAGACAAATGGACAAAACCGTTAAAAGCTCCTTCATTGAGAGAGTTGGGCAACTTCGGACCATCAAAGTTGCTCGGTGTACACTTTTTATTTTTCTTCTATGTGAAATTTGATGAGTATAAGCTTCTTAGATTATTTCGATGCTAAAACGCGAAGTTTCTATAACAAATGGACAAAACAGTTAAAAGCTTCTCCATAGAGAGAGTTGAGCAAATTCAAACCATCAAAGTTGCTCGGGGTACACTTTTTACTGTTCTTGTATGTCAAATTTTACGAGTATATAACTTGCTAGATTATTTTGATTCCAAAACACAAACTTTCTATGACAAATGGACAAAACCGTTAAAAGCTCCTCCATAGAGAGAGTTGAGCAACTTCGAACCATCAAAGTTGCTAGAGCTACAATTTTATTATTCTTCTATGTCAAATTTTACGATTATAAGCTTGCTAGATTATTTCGACGCCAAAACACGAACTTTCTATAACAAATGGACAAAACCGTTCAAAGCTCCTTCATAGAGAGAGTTCAGCAACTTCGAACCATCAAAGTTCTTAGGGGTACACTTTTTATTATTATTGTATGTCAAATTTTATGAGTATAAGCTTCGTAGATTATTTCAGTGCCGAAACAACAACTTTCTATGACAAATCGACAAAACCGTTAAAAGCTCTTCCATAGAGAATGTTTACTTCAAACCATCAAAGTTGCTCGGTGTACACTTTTTATTGTTCTTCTATGTGAAATTTGACGAGTATAAGCTTCGTAGATTATTTCGATGCCAAAACGTGAAGTTTCTAAAACAAATGGACAAAACAGTTAAAAGCTTCTCCATAGAGAAAGTTGAGCAAATTCAACCATCAAAGTTGCTCGGAGTACACTTTTTACTGTTCTTTTATGTCAAATTTTACGAGTATATAACTTGCTAGATTATTTTGATTCGAAAACACAAACTTTCTATGACAAATGTACAAAACCGTTAAAAGCTTCTCCATAGAGAGAGTTGAGCAACTTCGAACCATCAAAATTGCTAGAGGTAAACTTTTTATTATTCTTCTATGTCAAAATTTACGATTATAAGCCTGCTAGATTATTTCGATGCCAAAACACGAACTTTCTATTACAAATGGACAAAACCGTTAAAAGCTCCTCCATAGAGAGAGTTCAGAAACTTCGAACCATCAAAGTTCTTAGGGGTACACTTTGTATTATTATTGTATGTCAAATTTTATGAGTATAAGCTTCGTAGATTATTTCAGTGCCGAAACAACAACTTTCTATGACAAATGGACAAAACCGTTAAAAGCTCCTCCATACAGAGAGTTGGGCAACTTCGGACCATCAAAGTTGCTCGGTGTACACTTTTTATTGTTCTTCTATGTGAAATTTGACGAGTATAAGCTTCGTAGATTAATTTGATGCTAAAACGCGAAGTTTCTATAACAAATGGACAAAACAGTTAAAAGCTTTTCCATAGAGAAAGTTGAGCAAATTCAACCATCAAAGTTGCTCGGGGTACACTTTTTACTGTTCTTCTATGTTAAATTTTACGAGTATATAACTTGCTAGATTATTTTGATTCCAAAACACAAACTTTCTATGACAAATGGACAAAACCGTTAAAAGCTCCTGCATAGAGAGAGTTGAGCAACTTCGAACCATCAAACTTGCTAGAGGTACACTTTTTATTGTTCTTCTATGTGAAATTCTACGAGTATAAGTTTGCTAGATTATTTCGATGCCAAAACACCAAATTTCTATGACAAATGGACAAAACCGTTAAAAAATCCTCTAAAGATAGAGTTGAGCAACTTCGAACCATCAAAGTTGCTCGGTGTAAACTTTTTATTGTTGTTCTATGTGAAATTTTATGAGTATAAGCTTCCTAGATTTTAAAAAAGCTAGTTTCTATGACAAATTGATAAAACAGTTAAAAGCTCCTCCATAGAGAGAGTTGAGCAAATTCGGACCATCAAAGTTGCTCGGGGTACACTTTTTATTTTTCTTCTATGTCAAATTCTACGAGTATAAGCTTACCAGATTATTTCAAAAAAAATAGCAACTTTCTATGACAAATGGACAAAACTGTTAAAAGCTCCTCCATAGAGAGAGTTGAGCAACTTCGGACCATCAAATTTACTCGGTGCACACTTTTTACTGTTCTTCTATGTGAAATTTTATGACTATAAGCTTCCAAGATTATTTCGAAAAAAAAACACCAACTTTCTATGACAAATAGACAAAATCGTTAAAAGCTCCTCCATAGAGAGAGTTGAGCAACCTCGGACTATCGAAGTTGCTCGGTGTACACTTTTCATTGTTCTTCTATGTGAAATTTTACGAGTATAAGCTTCCTAGATTATTTCGATGCCAAAACGCCAAGTTTTTATAACAAATGGACAAAACAGTTAAAAGCTCCTCCATAGAGAGAGTTGAGCAAATTCGGACCATCAAAGTTGCTCGGGTACACTCTTTACTATTTTTCTATGTGAAATTTTACGAGTATAAGCTTCCTAGATTATTTCGATGCTAAAACGTGAAGTTTCTATAACAAATTGACAAAACAGTTAAAAACTCCTACATAGAGATAGTTGAGCATATTCGAACCATCAAAGTTGCTCGGGGTATACTTTTTACTGTTCTTTTATGTCAAATTTTATGAGTATATAATTTGTTAGATTATTTTGATTCCTAAACACAAACTTTCTATGACAAATGGACAAAACTGTTAAAAGCTCCTCCATAGAGAGAGTTGAGCAACTTCGAACCATCAAAGTTGCTAGAGCTACACTTCTTATTATTCTTCTATGTCAAATTTTACGATTATAAGCATGCTAGATTATTTCGATGCCAAAACATGAACTTTCTATGACAAATGGTCAAAACCGTTAAAAGCTCCTCCATAGAGAGAGTTCAGCAACTTCGAACCATCAAAGTTCTTAGGGGTACACTTTTTATTATTTTTGTATGTCAAATTTTATGAGTATAAGCTTCGTAGATTATTTCAGTGCCGAAACAACAACTTTCTATGACAAATGGACAAAACCGTTAAAAGCTCCTCCATAGACAGAGTTGGGCAACTTTGGACCATCAAAGTTGCTCGGTGTACACTTTTTATTGTTCTTCTATGTCAAATTGTACGAGTATAAGCTTGCTAGATTATTTCGATGCCAAAACACCAACTTTCTATGACAAATGGACAAAACCGTTAAAAATTCCTCTATAGAGAGAGTTGAGCAACTTCAAACCATCAAAGTTGCTCGGTGTAAACTTTTTATTGTTCTTCTATGTGAAATTTTACGGGTATAAGCTTCCTAGATTGTCAAAAAAGCAAGTTTCTATGACAAATTGACAAAACATTTAAAAGCTCCTCCATAGAGATACTTGAGCAAATTCGGACCATCAAAGTTGGTCGGGGTACACTTTTTACTATTCTTCTATGTGAAATTTTACGAGTATAAGCTTCTTAAATTATTTCGATGTCAAAACAGCAAGTTTCTATGACAAATGGACAAAACAGTTAAAAGCTCCTTCATAGAGAGAGTTGAACAACTTCGGAGCATTAAATTTGCTCGAGGTACACTTTTTATTGTTCTTCTATGTCAAATTCGACAAGTATAAGCCTGCTAGATTATTTCGATGTCAAAACACCAACTTTCTATGACAAATGGACAAAATCGTTAAAAGCTCCTCCATAGAGAGAGTTGAACAACTTCAGACTATCAAAGTTGCCCGGTGTACACTTTTTAATGTTCTTCTATATGAAATTTTATGAGCATAAGCTTCCTAGATTATTTCAGTGCCGAAACACTAAGTTTCTATGACAAATGGAGAAAACAGTTAAAAGATCCTCCAAAGAGACAGTTGAGCAAATTCGGACCATCAAAGTTGCTCGGGGTACACTTTTTACTGTTCTTCTATGTCAAATTTTACGAGTATAAAACTTGCTAGATTATTTTGATACCAAAACACAAACTTTCTATGACAAATGGACAAAACCGTTAAAAGCTCCTCCATAGAGAGAGTTGAGCAACTTCGAACCATCAAAGTTGCTAGAGGTACACTTTTTATTATTCTTCTATGTCAAATTTTACGATTATAAGCCTCCTAGATTATTTCGATGCCAAAAAACACGAACTTTCTATGGCAAATGGACAAAACCGTTAAAAGCTCCTCCATAGAGAGAGTTCAGCAACTTCGAAGCATCAAAGTTCTTAGGGGTACACTTTTTATTATTATTGTATGTCAAATTTTATGAGTATATGCTTCGTAGATTATTTCAGTGCCGAAACAACAACTTTCTAAGACAAATGGACAAAACCGTTAAAAGCTCCTTCATTGAGAGAGTTGGGCAACTTCGGACCATCAAAGTTGCTCGGTGTACACTTTTTATTTTTCTTCTATGTGAAATTTGATGAGTATAAGCTTCTTAGATTATTTCGATGCTAAAACGCGAAGTTTCTATAACAAATGGACAAAACAGTTAAAAGCTTCTCCATAGAGAGAGTTGAGCAAATTCAAACCATCAAAGTTGCTCGGGGTACACTTTTTACTGTTCTTGTATGTCAAATTTTACGAGTATATAACTTGCTAGATTATTTTGATTCCAAAACACAAACTTTCTATGACAAATGGACAAAACCGTTAAAAGCTCCTCCATAGAGAGAGTTGAGCAACTTCGAACCATCAAAGTTGCTAGAGCTACAATTTTATTATTCTTCTATGTCAAATTTTACGATTATAAGCTTGCTAGATTATTTCGACGCCAAAACACGAACTTTCTATAACAAATGGACAAAACCGTTCAAAGCTCCTTCATAGAGAGAGTTCAGCAACTTCGAACCATCAAAGTTCTTAGGGGTACACTTTTTATTATTATTGTATGTCAAATTTTATGAGTATAAGCTTCGTAGATTATTTCAGTGCCGAAACAACAACTTTCTATGACAAATCGACAAAACCGTTAAAAGCTCTTCCATAGAGAATGTTTACTTCAAACCATCAAAGTTGCTCGGTGTACACTTTTTATTGTTCTTCTATGTGAAATTTGACGAGTATAAGCTTCGTAGATTATTTCGATGCCAAAACGTGAAGTTTCTAAAACAAATGGACAAAACAGTTAAAAGCTTCTCCATAGAGAAAGTTGAGCAAATTCAACCATCAAAGTTGCTCGGAGTACACTTTTTACTGTTCTTCTATGTCAAATTTTACGAGTATATAACTTGCTAGATTATTTTGATTCGAAAACACAAACTTTCTATGACAAATGGACAAAACCGTTAAAAGCTTCTCCATAGAGAGAGTTGAGCAACTTCGAACCATCAAAATTGCTAGAGGTAAACTTTTTATTATTCTTCTATGTCAAAATTTACGATTATAAGCCTGCTAGATTATTTCGATGCCAAAACACGAACTTTCTATTACAAATGGACAAAACCGTTAAAAGCTCCTCCATAGAGAGAGTTCAGAAACTTCGAACCATCAAATTCTTAGGGGTACACTTTGTATTATTATTGTATGTCAAATTTTATGAGTATAAGCTTCGTAGATTTTAAAAAAGCAAGTTTCTATGACAAATTGATAAAACAGTTAAAAGCTCCTCCATAGAGAGAGTTGAGCAAATTCGGACCATCAAAGTTGCTCGGGGTACACTTTTTATTTTTCTTCTATGTCAAATTCTACGAGTATAAGCTTACCAGATTATTTCAAAAAAAATAGCAACTTTCTATGACAAATGGACAAAACTGTTAAAAGCTCCTCCATAGAGAGAGTTGAGCAACTTCGGACCATCAAATTTACTCGGTGTACACTTTTTACTGTTTTTCTATGTGAAATTTTATGACTATAAGCTTCCAAGATTATTTCGAAAAAAAAACACCAACTTTCTATGACAAATAGACAAAATCGTTAAAAGCCCCTCCATAGAGAGAGTTGAGCAACCTCGGACTATCGAAGTTGCTCGGTGTACACTTTTCATTGTTCTTCTATGTGAAATTTTACGAGTATAAGCTTCCTAGATTATTTCGATGCCAAAACGCCAAGTTTTTATGACAAATGGACAAAACAGTTAAAAGCTCCTCCATAGAGAGAGTTGAGCAAATTCGGACCATCAAAGTTGGTCGGGTACACTCTTTACTATTTTTCTATGTGAAATTTTACGAGTATAAGCTTCCTAGATTATTTCGATGCTAAAACGTGAAGTTTCTATAACAAATTGACAAAACAGTTAAAAACTCCTACATAGAGATAGTTGAGCATATTCGAACCATCAAAGTTGCTCGGGGTATACTTTTTACTGTTCTTTTATGTCAAATTTTATGAGTATATAATTTGTTAGATTATTTTGATTCCTAAACACAAACTTTCTATGACAAATGGACAAAACTGTTAAAAGCTCCTCCATAGAGAGAGTTGAGCAACTTCGAACCATCAAAGTTGCTAGAGCTACACTTCTTATTATTCTTCTATGTCAAATTTTACGATTATAAGCATGCTAGATTATTTCGATGCCAAAACATGAACTTTCTATGACAAATGGACAAAACCGTTAAAAGCTCCTCCATAGAGAGAGATCAGCAACTTCGAACCATCAAAGTTCTTAGGGGTACACTTTATTATTATTGTATGTCAAATTTTATGAGTATAAGCTTCGTAGATTATTTCAGTGCCGAAACAACAACTTTCTATGACAAATGGTCAAAACCGTTAAAAGCTCCATCATAGAGAGAGTTGGGCAACTTCGGACATCAAAGTTGCTCGGTGTACACTTTTTATTGTTCTTCTATGTGAAATTTGACGAGTATGAGCTTCGTAGATTATTTCGATGCTAAAACTCGAAGTTTCTATAACAAATGTACAAAACAGTTAAAAGCTTTTCCATAGAGAAAGTTGAGCAAATTCAACCATCAAAGTTGCTCGGGGTTCACCTTTTACCGTTCTTCTATGTCAAATTTTACGAGTATATAACTTGCTAGATTATTTCGATGCCAAAACACCAACTTTCTATGACAAATGGACAAAACCGTTAAAAAAATCCTCTATAGAGAGAGTTGAGCAACTTTGGATCATCAAAGTTGCTCGGTGCACACTTTTATTGTTCTTCTATGTGAAATTTTACGAGTATAAGCTTCCTAGATTATTTCGATGCCAAAACACCAAGTTTTTATGACAAATGGACAAAACAGTTAAAAGCTCCTCCATAGAGAGAGTTGAGCAACATCGGACCATCAAAGTTGCTCGGGGTACACTTTTTATTGTTCTTCTATGTCAAATTCTACGAGTATAAGCTTGCTAGATTATTTCGATGCCAAAACACCAACTTTTATGACAAATGGACAAAACCGTTAAAAATTCCTCTATAGAGAGAGTTGAGCAACTTCAAACCATCAAAGTTCCTCGGTGTAAACTTTTTATTGTTCTTCTATGTGAAATTTTACGGGTATAAGCTTCCTAGATTGTCAAAAAAGCAAGTTTCTATGACAAATTGACAAAACATTTAAAAGCTCCTCCATAGAGATAGTTGAGCAAATTCGGACCATCAAAGTTGCTCGGGGTACACTTTTTATTTTTCTTCTATGTCAAATTCTACGAGTATAAGCTTACTAGATTATTTGGAAAAAAATTAGCAACTTTCTATGACAAATGGACAAAACCGTTAAAAGCTCCTCCATAGAGAGAGTTGAGCAACTTCGGACCATCAAAGTTGCTCGGTGTACACTTTTTACTGTTCTTCTATGTGAAATTTTACGAGTATAAGCTTCTTAAATTATTTCGATGTCAAAACAGCAAGTTTCTATGACAAATGGACAAAACAGTTAAAAGCTCCTTCATAGAGAGAGTTGAACAACTTCGGAGCATTAAATTTGCTCCGGGTACACTTTTTTTTGTTTTTCTATGTCAAATTCGACAAGTATAAGCCTGCTAGTTTATTTCGATGTCAAAACACCAACTTTCTATGACAAATGGACAAAATCGTTAAAAGCTCCTCCATAGAGAGAGTTGAACAACTTCAGACTATCAAAGTTGCCCGGTGTACACTTTTTAATGTTCTTCTATATGAAATTTTATGAGCATAAGCTTCCTAGATTATTTCAGTGCCGAAACACTAAGTTTCTATGACAAATGGAGAAAACAGTTAAAAGATCCTCCAAAGAGACAGTTGAGCAAATTCGGACCATCAAAGTTGCTCGGGGTACACTTTTTACTGTTCTTCTATGTCAAATTTTACGAGTATAAAACTTGCTAGATTATTTTGATTCCAAAACACAAACTTTCTATGACAAATGGACAAAACCGTTAAAAGCTCCTCCATAGAGAGAGTTGAGCAACTTCGAACCATCAAAGTTGCTAGAGGTACACTTTTTATTATTCTTCTATGTCAAATTTTACGATTATAAGCCTCCTAGATTATTTCGATGCCAAAAAACACGAACTTTCTATGACAAATGGACAAAACCGTTAAAAGCTCCTCCATAGAGAGAGTTCAGCAACTTCGAAGCATCAAAGTTCTTAGGGGTACACTTTTTATTATTATTGTATGTCAAATTTTATGAGTATAAGCTTCGTAGATTATTTCAGTGCCGAAACAACAACTTTCTAAGACAAATGGACAAAACCGTTAAAAGCTCCTCCATTGAGAGAGTTGGGCAACTTCGGACCATCAAAGTTGCTCGGTGTACACTTTTTATTTTTCTTCTATGTGAAATTTGATGAGTATAAGCTTCTTAGATTATTTCGATGCTAAAACCCGAAGTTTCTATAACAAATGGACAAAACAGTTAAAAGCTTTTCCATAGAGAAAGTTGAGCAAATTCGAACCATCAAAGTTGCTCGGGGTACACTTTTTACTGTTCTTCTATGTCAAATTTTACGACTATAAATCTTGCTAGATTATTTTGATGCCAAAACACAAACTTTCTATGAAAAATGGACAAAACCATTAAAAGCTCCTCCATAGAGAGAGTTGAGCAACTTCGAACCATCAAAGTTGTTAGAGGTACACTTTTTATAATTCATCTATGTCAAACTTTAAGAGTATAAGCTTCCTAGATTATTTCGATGTCAAAACACCAATATCTATGATAAATGGACAAAACAGTTAAAGGCTCCTCCATAGAGAGAGTTGAGCAAATTCGAACCATCAAAGTTGCTCGGGTACACTTTTTACTATTCTTCTATGTGAAATTTTACGAGTATAGCTTCCTAGATTATTTCGATGCTAAAACGCCAAGTTTCTATAACAAATTGACAAAACAGTTAAAAGCTCCTACATAGAGAGAGTTGAGCAAATTCAAACCATCAAAGTTGCTCGGGGTACACTTTTTACTGTTCTTGTATGTCAAATTTTACGAGTATATAACTTGCTAGATTATTTTGATTCCAAAACACAAACTTTCTATGACAAATGGACAGAACCGTTAAAAGCTCCTCCATAGAGAGAGTTGAGCAACTTCTGTTGGGATGATGTCCTAAAAACATACCATGTAAAGACAATTCTGAAATTCAAGAATAAACATTTTATGATTGCATTTGTGTTTTAAATGTTTTATTTTAAATATTTCATTTATATGTGAATGTTCTAACAAGGTCTAAGGATGTTAGATATGTGAATCTTGGATACTCAGATACACTTATAGTGTGAGTATAGATTGACACAAGATTCATTATTACATTCTAAATCATTAGTCACAACCAGATTAACAAAGTTAGGCACTTTGTTGATATAGGTTGTAGTGCATGGACATCTCCAATTAGGGGAATGGTTTGTCTTGACCGTTTGAGAGGATTCTCGGATTGGTGCACTAGTGTGTATGTGGACATATACATTGACGGACTTACATAGGAATGAACAACTAGAAACGTGCTATCAAAGAGTTGTTCATCCTATAGCTATGGGAGTACGGTATATCTCAAGCTTGAGTAGGTCAATACGTTTATACTTATAGCGTGTGCATTTTGATTCATCAATAAGTGAGACACGCACTATTGTCAAAATCTTGATGATTTGGATGTATGCCACTAGGGTATAAGCGCATACCTATAAAATAGTCATTCATGTACTTTCAGTTATGAAAGTGTAAGCACCCATCTGAGAGGTTCAAATTAATCTATCTAGAAACTATGCATAGTGATTCTAACGAATCAAGCGTTGTGAGTTAAATTGATCGACGGGTCAATTTAATACGCTTAGAGGATAGATATAAAGGAATCTAGAGCTCAGAGAAAATATGGATTTTGGAGTGTTCGATAGTACGAATAAATTCACTCCATCTTACCGGGTGTTGCATGGAGGATATGCATGTACACTTCCCATAGGTCAGGGATAGGTTTCTAATTATGGAAAAGCCTCGATGTAAGAATCGTACATATTGGGGAGTGCATCCAAAGTTCAGGTAGTGTCAGACGAACATTGGATTGTTATATTATTCCTAGTCATAGAGTTTGACGGTAAAGAATAATATTTCGGGAGCCACAATATGTATGTCCTGCGGAGTCCCCTTGGTAGCTCTATATATTCTCTTGTCCTATTTAAGGAAGATCGGCAAAATTTACCATATCACAACGGTTGTTGGAAAAGTTACAAGAATGGAATTTGTATAACAAATAGATACAATTTTATTGGGTTTTGTTTTTCCAAAGATAACCCTAAGATAAAATTGTTTTTGTTAAGATATACAAAATTCTTGTAAGTGTATTTATGTAAAAATAACAAATCTCGGAGTTTTGATTTAGATTGTAAAATAAATATTTTACATAATCAAAAACAAATTAAAGTCAAAAATGGACCAAGGAACAAAACAAATTTGAGCCTTGAATTCTTGAAATATTGGGCCAAGCTAGGCTTAAACCATGTTATTGCATAGCAATATATGGCCGGCCCATTGTGGATAATTTGGGCTCCGATTATGCTTGTTAAAAGTATTCCATATTTGTTTTGGCTTTGAATCCAATTGGGATTAGAAGTCAACAACTCAAATAATGATTTGTTATATATATATAAACACAACAATTTTTCTATGAATGGATAAGGATGGCCACCGTTTTGTTTTTTCCTAGTTCCATTTGGATTAGGAAAACAAAACCTAAAAGGAGACTTTTTTAACACAATGAAAAGGTTTTGTTTTATAAAATAAAAAGGGCTGGCCGTGTGATTCATTCATAAGAAAACAACCAAGTTATTTTTCCAAAAAAAAGGAGCCGAGTGTTCCTAGAGAGGTGGCCGTGTGAGATTCTTTTGGTTCACTACCAATTGGGTTTTTTGCTTTGCTTTTTCGCAAGGAGATTAAAGAGAATACCTCGGAAACAACATAGGCTATTCTTGGGGATTCTTGTTTTCTAAATTGGTGGTTCGTGATCAAGAGGTGTGATCAAACAAAGGGTGTGTTCAAGATCCGATCGTGTGTTCGTGATCAAGTGTTGAGTTCGTGATCAAGACGGATAGCACGTTGGACCTCGATAGTAAAGAGGTTGGTATTCTTCTTCTAACCTTCTTCATGACATGATTGTATGTTTAGATCTAAGAATTATTTTGTATGAAATTAATACTAGAAGCATGCTAGGATTAATTACAAAATTAATTGGATCTAGGATAACACTTGATAGGCGTGTAACAATCTAGGGTTGTTTGGCTTCCGATTAAATTTTTGATTTGTACCTATGCTAAGAACGATCCGTAAGACGCTTCCGCATGTTCTAAAATTATTTTAGCAACCAACAACTTCGAACCATCAAAGTTGCTAGAGCTACAATTTTATTATTCTTCTATGTCAAATTTTACGATTATAAGCTTGCTAGATTATTTCGACGCCAAAACACGAACTTTCTATAACAAATGGACAAAACCGTTCAAAGCTCCTTCATAGAGAGAGTTCAGCAACTTCGAACCATCAAAGTTCTTAGGGGTACACTTTTTATTATTATTGTATGTCAAATTTTATGAGTATAAGCTTCGTAGATTATTTCAGTGCCGAAACAACAACTTTCTATGACAAATCGACAAAACCGTTAAAAGCTCTTCCATAGAGAATGTTTACTTCAAACCATCAAAGTTGCTCGGTGTACACTTTTTATTGTTCTACTATGTGAAATTTGACGAGTATAAGCTTCGTAGATTATTTCGATGCCAAAACGTGAAGTTTCTAAAACAAATGGACAAAACAGTTAAAAGCTTCTCCATAGAGAAAGTTGAGCAAATTCAACCATCAAAGTTGCTCGGAGTACACTTTTTACTGTTCTTCTATGTCAAATTTTACGAGTATATAACTTGCTAGATTATTTTGATTCGAAAACACAAACTTTCTATGACAAATGGACAAAACCGTTAAAAGCTTCTCCATAGAGAGAGTTGAGCAACTTCGAACCATCAAAATTGCTAGAGGTAAACTTTTTATTATTCTTCTATGTCAAAATTTACGATTATAAGCCTGCTAGATTATTTTGATGCCAAAACACGAACTTTCTATTACAAATGGAAAAAAACCGTTAAAAGCTCCTCCATAGAGAGAGTTCAGAAACTTCGAACCATCAAAGTTCTTAGGGGTACACTTTGTATTATTATTGTATGTCAAATTTTATGAGTATAAGCTTCGAAGATTATTTCAGTGCCGAAACAACAACTTTCTATGACAAATGGACAAAACCGTTAAAAGCTCCTCCATAGAGAGAGTTGGGCAACTTCGGACCATCAAAGTTGCTCGGTGTACACTTTTTATTGTTCTTCTATGTGAAATTTGACGAGTATAAGCTTCGTAGATTAATTTGATGCTAAAACGTGAAGTTTCTATAACAAATGGAGAAAACAATTAAAAGCTTTTCCATAGAGAAAGTTGAGCAAATTCAACCATCAAAGTTGCTCGGGGTACACTTTTTACTGTTCTTCTATGTTAAATTTTACGAGTATATAACTTGCTAGATTATTTTGATTCCAAAACACAAACTTTCTATGACAAATGGACAAAACCGTTAAAAGCTCCTCCATAGAGAGAGTTGAGCAACTTCGAACCATCAAACTTGCTAGAGGTACACTTTTTATTGTTCTTCTATGTGAAATTCTACGAGTATAAGTTTGCTAGATTATTTCGATGACAAAACACCAAATTTCTATGACAAATGGACAAAACCGTTAAAAAATCCTCTAAAGATAGAGTTGAGCAACTTCGAACCATCAAAGTTGCTCGGTGTAAACTTTTTATTGTTGTTCTATGTGAAATTTTACGAGTATAAGCTTCCTAGATTTTAAAAAAGCAAGTTTCTATGACAAATTGATAAAACAGTTAAAAGCTCCTCCATAGAGAGAGTTGAGCAAATTCGGACCATCAAAGTTGCTCGGGTTACACTTTTTATTTTTCTTCTATGTCAAATTCTACGAGTATAAGCTTACAAGATTATTTCAAAAAAAATAGCAACTTTCTATGACAAATGGACAAAACTGTTAAAAGCTCCTCCATAGAGAGAGTTGAGCAACTTCGGACCATCAAATTTACTCGGTGTACACTTTTTACTGTTCTTCTATGTGAAATTTTACGACTATAAGCTTCCAAGATTATTTCGAAAAAAAAACACCAACTTTCTATGACAAATAGACAAAACCGTTAAAAGCTCCTCCATAGAGAGAGTTGAGCAACCTCGGACTATCGAAGTTGCTCGGTGTACACTTTTCATTGTTCTTCTATGTGAAATTTTACGAGTATAAGCTTCCTAGATTATTTCGATGCCAAAACGCCAAGTTTTTATGACAAATGGACAAAACAGTTAAAAGCTCCTCCATAGAGAGAGTTGAGCAAATTCGGACCATCAAAGTTGCTCGGGTACACTCTTTACTATTTTTCTATGTGAAATTTTACGAGTATAAGCTTCCTAGATTATTTCGATGCTAAAACGCGAAGTTTCTATAACAAATTGACAAAACAGTTAAAAACTCCTACATAGAGATAGTTGAGCATATTCGAACCATCAAAGTTGCTCGGGGTATACTTTTTACTGTTCTTCTATGTCAAATTTTATGAGTATATAACTTGTTAGATTATTTTGATTCCTAAACACAAACTTTCTATGACAAATGGACAAAACCGTTAAAAGCTCCTCCATAGAGAGAGTTGAGCAACTTCGAACCATCAAAGTTGCTAGAGCTACACTTCTTATTATTCTTCTATGTCAAATTTTACGATTATGAGCATGCTAGATTATTTCGATGCCAAAACATGAACTTTCTATGACAAATGGACAAAACCGTTAAAAGCTCCTCCATAGAGAGAGATCAGCAACTTCGAACCATCAAAGTTCTTAGCGGTACACTTTATTATTATTGTATGTCAAATTTTATGAGTATAAGCTTCGTAGATTATTTCAGTGCTGAAACAACAACTTTCTATGACAAATGGACAAAACCGTTAAAAGCTCATTCATAGAGAGAGTTGGGCAACTTCGGACATCAAAGTTGCTCGGTGTACACTTTTTATTGTTCTTCTATGTGAAATTTGACGAGTATAAGCTTCGTAGATTATTTCGATGCTAAAACTCGAAGTTTCTATAACAAATGTACAAAACAGTTAAAAGCTTTTCCATAGAGAAAGTTGAGCAAATTCAACCATCAAAGTTGCTCGGGGTTCACTTTTTACCGTTCTTCTATGTCAAATTTTACGAGTATATAACTTGCTAGATTATTTCGATGCCAAAACACCAACTTTCTATGACAAATGGACAAAACCGTTAAAAAATCCTCTATAGAGAGAGTTGAGCAACTTTGGATCATCAAAGTTGCTCGGTGCACACTTTTATTGTTCTTATATGTGAAATTTTACGAGTATAAGCTTCCTAGATTATTTCGATGCCAAAACGCCAAGTTTTTATGACAAATGGACAAAACAGTTAAAAGCTCCTCCATAGAGAGAGTTGAGCAACATCGGACCATCAAAGTTGCTCGGGGTACACTTTTTATTGTTCTTCTATGTCAAATTCTACGAGTATAAGCTTGCTAGATTATTTCGATGCCAAAACACCAACTTTTATGACAAATGGACTAAACCGTTAAAAATTCCTCTATAGAGAGAGTTGAGCAACTTCAAAGCATCAAAGTTCCTCGGTGTAAACTTTTTATTGTTCTTCTATGTGAAATTTTACGGGTATAAGCTTCCTAGATTGTCAAAAAAGCAAGTTTCTATGACAAATTGACAAAACATTTAAAAGCTCCTCCATAGAGATAGTTGAGCAAATTCGGACCATCAAAGTTGCTCGGGGTACACTTTTTATTTTTCTTCTATGTCAAATTCTACGAGTATAAGCTTACTAGATTATTTGGAAAAAAATTAGCAACTTTCTATGACAAATGGACAAAACCGTTAAAAGCTCCTCCATAGACAGAGTTGAGCAACTTCGGACCATCAAAGTTGCTCGGTGTACACTTTTTACTGTTCTTCTATGTGAAATTTTACGACTATAAGCTTCCAAGATTATTTCGAAAAAAAAACACCAACTTTCTATGACAAATAGACAAAACCGTTAAAAGCTCCTCCATAGAGAGAGTTGAGCAACCTCGGACCATCAAATTTACTCGGTGTACACTTTTTACTGTTCTTCTATGTGAAATTTTACGACTATAAGCTTCCAAGATTATTTCGAAAAAAAAACACCAACTTTCTATGACAAATAGACAAAACCGTTAAAAGCTCCTCCATAGAGAGAGTTGAGCAACCTCGGACTATCGAAGTTGCTCGGTGTACACTTTTCATTGTTCTTCTATGTGAAATTTTACGAGTATAAGCTTCCTAGATTATTTCGATGCCAAAACGCCAAGTTTTTATGACAAATGGACAAAACAGTTAAAAGCTCCTCCATAGAGAGAGTTGAGCAAATTCGGACCATCAAAGTTGCTCGGGTACACTCTTTACTATTTTTCTATGTGAAATTTTACGAGTATAAGCTTCCTAGATTATTTCGATGCTAAAACGCGAAGTTTCTATAACAAATTGACAAAACAGTTAAAAACTCCTACATAGAGATAGTTGAGCATATTCGAACCATCAAAGTTGCTCGGGGTATACTTTTTACTGTTCTTCTATGTCAAATTTTATGAGTATATAACTTGTTAGATTATTTTGATTCCTAAACACAAACTTTCTATGACAAATGGACAAAACCGTTAAAAGCTCCTCCATAGAGAGAGTTGAGCAACTTCGAACCATCAAAGTTGCTAGAGCTACACTTCTTATTATTCTTCTATGTCAAATTTTACGATTATGAGCATGCTAGATTATTTCGATGCCAAAACATGAACTTTCTATGACAAATGGACAAAACCGTTAAAAGCTCCTCCATAGAGAGAGATCAGCAACTTCGAACCATCAAAGTTCTTAGCGGTACACTTTATTATTATTGTATGTCAAATTTTATGAGTATAAGCTTCGTAGATTATTTCAGTGCTGAAACAACAACTTTCTATGACAAATGGACAAAACCGTTAAAAGCTCATTCATAGAGAGAGTTGGGCAACTTCGGACATCAAAGTTGCTCGGTGTACACTTTTTATTGTTCTTCTATGTGAAATTTGACGAGTATAAGCTTCGTAGATTATTTCGATGCTAAAACTCGAAGTTTCTATAACAAATGTACAAAACAGTTAAAAGCTTTTCCATAGAGAAAGTTGAGCAAATTCAACCATCAAAGTTGCTCGGGGTTCACTTTTTACCGTTCTTCTATGTCAAATTTTACGAGTATATAACTTGCTAGATTATTTCGATGCCAAAACACCAACTTTCTATGACAAATGGACAAAACCGTTAAAAAATCCTATATAGAGAGAGTTGAGCAACTTTGGATCATCAAAGTTGCTCGGTGCACACTTTTATTGTTCTTATATGTGAAATTTTACGAGTATAAGCTTCCTAGATTATTTCGATGCCAAAACGCCAAGTTTTTATGACAAATGGACAAAACAGTTAAAAGCTCCTCCATAGAGAGAGTTGAGCAACATCGGACCATCAAAGTTGCTCGGGGTACACTTTTTATTGTTCTTCTATGTCAAATTCTACGAGTATAAGCTTGCTAGATTATTTCGATGCCAAAACACCAACTTTTATGACAAATGGACTAAACCGTTAAAAATTCCTCTATAGAGAGAGTTGAGCAACTTCAAAGCATCAAAGTTCCTCGGTGTAAACTTTTTATTGTTCTTCTATGTGAAATTTTACGGGTATAAGCTTCCTAGATTGTCGAAAAAGCAAGTTTCTATGACAAATTGACAAAACATTTAAAAGCTCCTCCATAGAGATAGTTGAGCAAATTCGGACCATCAAAGTTGCTCGGGGTACACTTTTTATTTTTCTTCTATGTCAAATTCTACGAGTATAAGCTTACTAGATTATTTGGAAAAAAATTAGCAACTTTCTATGACAAATGGACAAAACCGTTAAAAGCTCCTCCATAGACAGAGTTGAGCAACTTCGGACCATCAAAGTTGCTCGGTGTACACTTTTTACTGTTCTTCTATGTGAAATTTTACGAGTATAAGCTTCTTAAATTATTTCGATGTCAAAACAGCAAGTTTCTATGACAAATGGACAAAACAGTTAAAAGCTCATTCATAGAGAGAGTTGAACAACTTCGGAGCATTAAATTTGCTCCGGGTACACCTTTTATTGTTTTTCTATGTCAAATTTGACAAGTATAAGCCTGCTAGATTATTTCGATGTCAAAACACCAACTTTCTATGACAAATGGACAAAATCGTTAAAAGCTCCTCCATAGAGAGAGTTGAACAACTTCAGACTATCAAAGTTGCCCGGTGTACACTTTTTAATGTTCTTCTATATGAAATTTTATGAGCATAAGCTTCCTAGATTATTTCATTGCCGAAACACTAAGTTTCTATGACAAATGGAGAAAACAGTTAAAAGCTCCTCCAAAGAGACAGTTGAGCAAATTCGGACCATCAAAGTTGCTCGGGGTACACTTTTTACTGTTCTTCTATGTCAAATTTTACGAGTATAAAACTTGCTAGATTATTTTGATACCAAAACACAAACTTTCTATGACAAATGGACAAAACCGTTAAAAGCACCTTCATAGAGAGAGTTGAGCAACTTTGAACCATCAAAGTTCCTAGGCGTACACTTCTTATTATTATTGTATGTCAAATTTTATGAGTATAAGCTTCGTAGATTATTTCAATGCCGAAATACCAACTTTCTATGACAAATGGACAAAACCGTTAAAAGCTCCTCCATAGAGAGAGTTGGGCAACTTCGGACCACCAAAGTTTCTCGGTGTACACTTTTTATTATTGTTCTATGTGAAATTTGACAAGTATAAGCTTCCAAGATTATTTCGATGTCAAAACACCAATTTCTATTATAAATGGACAAAACATTTAAAAGCTCCTCCAAGAGAGAGTTGAGCAACTTCAGACCATCAAAGTTGCTCGGGGTACACTTTTTATTGTTCTTCTATGTCAAATTCTACAAGTATAAGCTTGCTAGATTATTTCGATGATAAAACACCAACTTTCTATGACAAATGGACAAAACCATTAAAAAAATCCTCTATAGAGAGAGTTCAGAAACTTTGGACCATCAAAGTTGCTTGGTGTACACTTTTTATTGTTCTTCTATTTGAAATTTTATGAGTATAAACTTTCTATATTATTTTGATGTCAAAAAAGCAAGTTTCTATGACAAATTGACAAAATAGCTAAATGCTCCTTCATAGAGAGGGTTGAGCAAATTCGGACCATCAAAGTTGCTCGGGGTACACTTTTTATTGTTCTTCTCTGTCAAATTCTATGAATATAAGCTTGCTAGATTATTTCGATGCCAAAACACCAACTTTCTATGACAAATGGACAAAATCGTTAAAAGCTCCTCCATAGAGAGAGGGGAGCAACTTCGGACAATGAAAGTTGCTCCATGTACACTTTTTATTAGTCTTCTATGTGAAATTTTGTGAGTATAAGCTTCCTAGATTATTTCGATGACAAAACACCAACATCGAACCGTCAAAGTTGCTCGGGGTACACTTCTTATTGTTCTTCTATGTCAAATTTTTCGAGTATTTTGCTTGCTAGATTATTTTGATGTCAAAACACCAATTTCTATGATAAATGGACAAAACAGTTAAAAGCACATCCATAGAAAGAGAGTTGAGCAAATTCTACAAGCATAAGCTTGCTAGATTATTTCGATACCAAAAACACCAACTTTCTATGACAAATAGACAAAACCGTAAAAAAAATCCTCTACAGAGAGAGTTGAGCAACTTTGGATCATCAAAGTTGCTCGGTGTACACTTTTATTGTTCTTCCATGTGAAATTTTACGAGTATAAGCTTCCTAGATTATTTCGATGACAAAACTACGAATTTCTATGACAAATGAACAAAACAGTTAAAAGCTCCTCCATAGAGAGAGTTGAGCAAATTCGGACAATCAAAGTTGCTCGGGGTACACTTTTTATTGTTCTTCTATGTCAAATTCTACGAGTATAAGCTTCCTAGATTATTTCGAAAAAAAAACACCAACTTTCTATGACAAATAGACAAAACCGTTAAAAGCTCCTCCATAGAGAGAGTTGAGCAACTTCGAACCATCGAAGTTATTCGGGGTACACTTTTTACTATTCTTCTATGTGAAATTTTACGAGTATAAGCTTCCTAGATTATTTCGATTATAAAAGGCCAAGTTTCTATGACAAATTGAGAAAACAGTTAAAAGATCCTACATAGAGAGAGTTGAGCAAATTCGAACCATCAAAGTTGCTCGGGGTACACTTTTTACTGTTCTTCTATGTCAAATTTTACGAGTATATAACTTGCTAGATTATTTTGATTCAAAAACACAAACTTTCTATGAAAAATGGACAAAACCGTTAAAAGCTCCTCCATAGAGAGAGTTGAGCAACTTCGAACCATCAAAGTTGCTAGAGGTACACTTTTTATTATTCTTCTATGTCAAATTTTACGATTATAAGCCTCCTAGATTATTTCGATGCCAAAAAACACGAACTTTCTATGACAAATGGAAAAAACCGTTAAAAGCTCCTCCATAGAGAGAGTTCAGCAACTTCGAAGCATCAAAGTTCTTAGGGGTACACTTTTTATTATTATTGTATGTCAAATTTTATGAGTATAAGCTTCGTAGATTATTTCAGTGCCGAAACAACAACTTTCTATGACAAATGGACAAAACCGTTAAAAGCTCATCCATTGAGAGAGTTGGGCAACTTCGGACCATCAAAGTTGCTCGGTGTACACTTTTTATTTTTCTTCTATGTGAAATTTGATGAGTATAAGCTTCCTAGATTATTTCGATGCTAAAACGCGAAGTTTCTATAACAAATGGACAAAACAGTTAAAAGCTTTTCCATAGAGAAAGTTGAGCAAATACGAACCATCAAAGTTGCTCGGGGTACACTTTTTACTGTTCTTCTATGTCAAATTTTACGACTATATAACTTGCTAGATTATTTTGATGCCAAAACACAAACTTTCTATGACAAATGGACAAAACCATTAAAAGCTCCTCCATAGAGAGAGTTGAGCAACTTCAAACTATCAAAGTTGTTAGAGGTACACTTTTTATAATTCTTCTATGTCAAATTTTAAGAGTATAAGCTTCCTAGATTATTTCGATGTCAAAACACCAATATCTATGATAAATGGACAAAACAGTTAAAAGCTCCTCCATAGAGAGAGTTGAGCAAATTCGGACCATCAAAGTTGCTCGGGGTACACTTTTTACTATTCTTCTATGTGAAATTTTACGAGTATAGCTTCCTAGATTATTTCGATGCTAAAACGCCAAGTTTCTATAACAAATTGACAAAACAGTTAAAAGCTCCTACATAGAGAGAGTTGAGCAAATTCAAACCATCAAAGTTGCTCGGGGTACACTTTTTACTGTTCTTGTATGTCAAATTTTACGAGTATATAACTTGCTAGATTATTTTGATTCCAAAACACAAACTTTCTATGACAAATGGACAAAACCGTTAAACGCTCCTCCATAGAGAGAGTTGAGCAACTTCGAACCATCAAAGTTGCTAGAGGTACACTTTTTATTATTATTGTATGTCAAATTTTATGAGTATAAGCTTCGTAGATTATTTCAGTGCCGAAATAACAACTTTCTATGACAAATGGACAAAACCGTTAGAAGCTCCTCCATTGAGAGAGTTGGGCAACTTCGGACCATCAAAGTTGCTCGGTGTACACTTTCTATTTTTCTTCTATGTGAAATTTGATGAGTATAAGCTTCCTAGATTATTTCGATGCTAAAACGCGAAGTTTCTATAACAAATGGACAAAATAGTTAAAAGCTTTTCCATAGAGAAAGTTGAGCAAATTCGAACCATCAAAGTTGCTCGGGGTACACTTTTTACTGTTCTTCTATGTCAAATTTTACGACTATATAACTTGCTAGATTATTTTGATGCCAAAACACAAACTTTCTATGACAAATGGACAAAACCATTAAAAGCTCCTCCATAGAGAGAGTTGAGCAACTTCGAACCATCAAAGTTGTTAGAGGTACACTTTTTATAATTCTTCTATGTCAAATTTTAAGAGTATAAGCTTCCTAGATTATTTCGATGTCAAAACACCAATATCTATGATAAATGGACAAAACAGTTAAAAGCTCCTCCATAGAGAGAGTTGAGCAAATTCGGACCATCAAAGTTGCTCGGGGTACACTTTTTACTATTCTTCTATGTGAAATTTTACGAGTATAGCTTCCTAGATTATTTCGATGCTAAAACGCCAAGTTTCTATAACAAATTGACAAAACAGTTAAAAGCTCCTACATAGAGAGAGTTGAGCAAATTCAAACCATCAAAGTTGCTCGGGGTACACTTTTTACTGTTCTTGTATGTCAAATTTTACGAGTATATAACTTGCTAGATTATTTTGATTCCAAAACACAAACTTTCTATGACAAATAGACAAAACCGTTAAAAGCTCCTCCATAGACAGAGTTGAGCAACTTCGAACCATCAAAGTTGCTAGAGCTACACTTTTTATTATTCTTCTATGTCAAATTTTACGATTATAAGCTTGCTAGATTATTTCGACGCCAAAACACGAACTTTCTATGACAAATGGACAAAACCGTTCAAAGCTCCTCCATAGAGAGAGTTCAGAAACTTCGAACCATCAAAGTTCTTAGGGGTACACTTCTTATTATTATTGTATGTCAAATTTTATGAGTATAAGCTTCGTAGATTATTTCAGTGCCGAAACAACAACTTTCTATGACAAATGGACAAAACCGTTAAAAGCTCCTCCATAGAGAGAGTTGGGCAACTTCGGACCATCAAAGTTGCTCGTTGTACACTTTTTATTGTTCTTCTATGTGAAATTTGACGAGTATAAGCTTCGTAGATTAATTCGATGCTGAAACGCGAAGTTTCTATAACAAATGGACAAAACAGTTAAAAGCTTTCCCATAGAGAAAGTTGAGCAAATTCAACCATCAAAGTTGCTCGGGGTACACTTTTTACTATTCTTCTATGTCAAATTTTACGAGTATATAACTTGCTAGATTATTTTGATTCCAAAACACAAACTTTCTATGACAAATGGACAAAACCGTTAAAAGCTCCTCCATAGAGGGAGTTGAGCAACTTCGAACCATCAAAGTTGCTAGAGGTACACTTTTTATTGTTCTTCTATGTCAAATTCTACAAGTATAAGCTTGCTAGATTATTTCGATGCCAAAACACCAAATTTCTATGACAAATGGACAAAACCGTTAAAAAATCCTCTAAAGAGAGAGTTGAGCAACTTCGAACCATCAAAGTTGCTCGGTGTAAACTTTTTACTGTTGTTCTATGTAAAATTTTACGAGTATAAGATTCCTAGATTGTCAAAAAAGCAAGTTTCTATGACAAATTGATAAAACAGTTAAAAGCTCATCCATAGAGAGAGTTGAGCAAATTCGGACCATCAAAGTTGCTCAGGATACACTTTTTATTTTTCTTCTATGTCAAATTCTACGAGAATAAGCTTACAAGATTATTTCAAAAAAAAAACAGCAACTTTCTACGACAAATGGACAAAACCGTTAAAAGCTCCTCCATAGAGAGAGTTGAGCAACTTCGGACCGTCAAAGTTGCTCGGTGTACACTTTTTACTGTTCTTCTATGTGAAATTTTATGACTATAAGCTTCCTACATTATTTCGAAAAAAAAACACCAACTTTCTATGACAAATAGACAAAACCATTAAAAGCTCCTCCATAGAGAGAGTTGAGCAACTTCGGACTATCGAAGTTGCTCGGTGTACACTTTTCATCGTTCTTCTATGTGAAATTTTACGAGTATAAGCTTCCTAGATTATTTCGATGCCAAAACGCCAAGTTTTTATGACAAATGGACAAAACAGTTAAAAGCTCCTCCATAGAGAGAGTTGAGCAAATTCGGACCATCCAAGTTGCTCGGGGTACACTTTTTACTATTTTTCTATGTGAAATTTTACGAGTATAACTTCCTAGATTATTTCGATGCTAAAACACCAAGTTTCTATAACAAATTGACAAAACAGTTAAAAGCTACTACATAGAGATAGTTGAGCAAATTCGAACCATCAAAGTTGCTCGGGGTACACTTTTTAACGTTCTTCTATGTCAAATTTTACGAGTATATAACTTGCTAGATTATTTCGATGCCAAAACACCAACTTTCTATGACAAATGGACAAAACCGTTAAAAAAATCCTCTATAGAGAGAGTTGAGCAACTTTGAATCATCAAAGTTGCTCGTGCACACTTTTATTGTTCTTCTATGTGAAATTTTACGAGTATAAGCTTCGTAGATTAATTCGATGCTGAAACGCGAAGTTTCTATAACAAATGGACAAAACAGTTAAAAGCTTTCCCATAGAGAAAGTTGAGCAAATTCAACCATCAAAGTTGCTCGGGGGTACACTTTTTACTATTCTTCTATGTCAAATTTTACGAGTATATAACTTGCTAGATTATTTTGATTCCAAAACACAAACTTTCTATGACAAATGGACAAAACCGTTAAAAGCTCCTCCATAGAGGGAGTTGAGCAACTTCGAACCATCAAAGTTGCTAGAGGTACACTTTTTATTGTTCTTCTATGTCAAATTCTACGAGTATAAGCTTGCTAGATTATTTCGATGCCAAAACACCAAATTTCTATGACAAATGGACAAAACCGTTAAAAAATCCTCTAAAGAGAGAGTTGAGCAACTTCGAACCATCAAAGTTGCTCGGTGTAAACTTTTTACTGTTGTTCTATGTGAAATTTTACGAGTATAAGCTTCCTAGATTGTCAAAAAAGCAAGTTTCTATGACAAATTGATAAAACAGTTAAAAGCTCCTCCATAGAGAGAGTTGAGCAAATTCGGACAATCAAAGTTGCTCAGGGTACACTTTTTATTTTTCTTCTATGTCAAATTCTACGAGAATAAGCTTACAAGATTATTTCAAAAAAAAAAAACAGCAACTTTCTACGACAAATGGACAAAACCGTTAAAAGCTCCTCCATAGAGAGAGTTGAGCAACTTCGAACCATCAAAGTTGCTAGAGGTACACTTTTTATTGTTCTTCTATGTCAAATTCTACGAGTATAAGCTTGCTAGATTATTTCGATGCCAAAACACCAAATTTCTATGACAAATGGACAAAACCGTTAAAAAATCTTCTAAAGAGAGAGTTGAGCAACTTCGAACCATCAAAGTTGCTCGGTGTAAACTTTTTACTGTTGTTCTATGTGAAATTCTACGAGTATAAGCTTCCTAGATTATTTCGAAAAAAAAACACCAACTTTCTATGACAAATAGACAAAACCGTTAAAAGCTCCTCCATAGAGAGAGTTGAGCAACTTCGAACCATCGAAGTTATTCGGGGTACACTTTTTACTATTCTTCTATGTGAAATTTTACGAGTATAAGCTTCCTAGATTATTTCGATTATAAAAGGCCAAGTTTCTATGACAAATTGAGAAAACAGTTAAAAGATCCTACATAGAGAGAGTTGAGCAAATTCGAACCATCAAAGTTGCTCGGGGTATACTTTTTACTGTTCTTCTATGTCAAATTTTACGAGTATATAACTTGCTAGATTATTTTGATTCAAAAACACAAACTTTCTATGAAAAATGGACAAAACCGTTAAAAGCTCCTCCATAGAGAGAGTTGAGCAACTTCGAACCATCAAAGTTGCTCGGTGTAAACTTTTTACTGTTGTTCTATGTGAAATTTTACGAGTATATGCTTCCTAGATTGTCAAAAAAGCAAGTTTCTATGACAAATTGATAAAACAGTTAAAAGCTCCTCCATAGAGAGAGTTGAGCAAATTCGGACAATCAAAGTTGCTCAGGGTACACTTTTTATTTTTCTTCTATGTCAAATTCTACGAGAATAAGCTTACAAGATTATTTCAAAAAAAAAACAGCAACTTTCTACGACAAATGGACAAAACCGTTAAAAGCTCCTCCATAGAGAGAGTTGAGCAACTTCGTACCAACAAAGTTGCTCGGTGTACACTTTTATTGTTCTTCCATGTGAAATTTTACGAGTATAAGCTTCGTAGATTATTTCGATGACAAAACTACGAGTTTCTATGACAAATGAACAAAACCGTTAAAAGCTCCTCCATAGAGAGAGTTGAGCAAATTCGGACAATCAAAGTTGCTCGGGGTACACTTTTTATTGTTCTTCTATGTCAAATTCTACGAGTATAAGCTTCCTAGATTATTTCGAAAAAAAACACCAACTTTCTATGACAAATAGACAAAACCGTTAAAAGCTCCTCCATAGAGAGAGTTGAGCAACTTCGAACCATCGAAGTTATTCGGGGTACACTTTTTACTATTCTTCTATGTGAAATTTTACGAGTATAAGCTTCCTAGATTATTTCGATTATAAAAGGCCAAGTTTCTATGACAAATTGAGAAAACAGTTAAAAGATCCTACATAGAGAGAGTTGAGCAAATTCGAACCATCAAAGTTGCTCGGGGTATACTTTTTACTGTTCTTCTATGTCAAATTTTACGAGTATATGACTTGCTAGATTATTTTGATTCAAAAACACAAACTTTCTATGAAAAATGGACAAAACCGTTAAAAGCTCCTCCATAGAGAGAGTTGAGCAACTTCGAACCATCAAAGTTGCTAGAGGTACACTTTTTATTTTTCTTCTATGTCAAATTTTACGATTATAAGCCTCCTAGATTATTTCGATGCCAAAAAACACGACTTTTCTATGACAAATGGAAAAAACCGTTAAAAGCTCCTCCATAGAGAGAGTTCAGCAACGTCGAAGCATCAAAGTTCTTAGGGGTACACTTTTTATTATTATTGTATGTCAAATTTTATGAGTATAAGCTTCGTAGATTATTTCAGTGCCGAAACAACAACTTTCAATGACAAATGCACAAAACCGTTAAAAGATCCTCCATTGAGAGAGTTGGGCAACTTCGGACCATCAAAGTGGCTCGGTGTACACTTTTTATTTTTCTTCTATGTGAAATTTGATGAGTATAAGCTTCCTAGATTATTTCGATGCTAAAACGCGAAGTTTCTATAACAAATGGACAAAACAGCTAAAAGCTTTTCCATGGAGAAAGTTGAGCAAATTCGAACCATCAAAGTTGCTCGGGGTACACTTTTTACTGTTCTTCTATGTCAAATTTTACGACTATATAACTTGCTAGATTATTTTGATGCCAAAACACAAACTTTCTATGACAAATGGACAAAACCATTAAAAGCTCCTCCATAGAGAGAGTTGAGCAACTTCGAACTATCAAAGTTGTTAGAGGTACACTTTTTATAATTCTTCTATGTCAAATTTTAAGAGTATAATCTTCCTAGATTATTTCGATGTCAAAACACCAATATCTATGATAAATGGACAAAACAGTTAAAAGCTCCTCCATAGAGAGAGTTGAGCAAATTCGGACCATCAAAGTTGCTCGGGGTACACTTTTTACTATTCTTCTATGTGAAATTTTACGAGTATAGCTTCCTAGATTATTTCGATGCTAAAACGCCAAGTTTCTATAACAAATTGACAAAACAGTTAAAAGCTCCTACATAGAGAGAGTTGAGCAAATTCAAACCATCAAAGTTGCTCGGGGTACACTTTTTACTGTTCTTGTATGTCAAATTTTACGAGTATATAACTTGCTAGATTATTTCGATTCCAAAACACAAACTTTCTATGACAAATGGACAAAACCGTTAAAAAAATCCTCTATAGAGAGAGTTGAGCAACTTTGAATCGTCAAAGTTGCTCGGTGCACACTTTTATTGTTCTTCTATGTGAAATTTTACGAGTATAAGCTTCCTAGATTATTTGGATGACAAGACACCGAGTTTTTATGACAAATGCACAAAACAGTTAAAAGCTCCTCCATAGAGAGAGTTGAGCAAATTTGGACCATCAAAGTTGCTCGGGATACACTTTTTATTCTTCTTCTATGTGAAATTTGACGAGTATAAGCTTCGTAGATTATTTCGATGCCAAAACGTGAAGTTTCTAAAACAAATGGACAAAACAGTTAAAAGTTTCTCCATAGAGAAAGTTGAGCAAATTCAACCATCAAAGTTGCTCGGAGTACACTTTTTACTGTTCTTCTATGTCAAATTTTACGAGTATATAACTTGCTAGATTATTTTGATTCCAAAACACAAACTTTCTATGACAAATGGACAAAACCGTTAAAAGCTACTCCATAGAGAGAGTTGAGCAACTTCGAACCATCAAAATTGCTAGAGGTAAACTTTTTATTATTCTTCTATGTCAAAATTTACGATTATAAGCCTGCTAGATTATTTCGATGCCAAAACACGAACTTTCTATTACAAATGGACAAAACCGTTAAAAGCTCCTCCATAGAGAGAGTTCAGAAACTTCGAACCATCAAAGTTCTTAGGGGTACACTTTGTATTATTATTGTATGTCAAATTTTATGAGTATAAGCTTCGTAGATTATTTCAGTGCCGAAACAACAACTTTCTATGACAAATGGACAAAACCGTTAAAAGCTCATCCATAGAGAGAGTTGGGCAACTTCGGACCATCAAAGTTGCTCGGTGTACACTTTTTATTGTTCTTCTATGTGAAATTTGACGAGTATAAGCTTCGTAGATTAATTCGATGCCAAAACGCGAAGTTTCTATAACAAATGGACAAAACAGTTAAAAGCTTTTCCATAGAGAAAGTTGAGCAAATTCAACCATCAAAGTTGCTCGGGGTACACTTTTTACTGTTCTTCTATGTCAAATTTTACGAGTATATAACTTGCTAGATTATTTTGATTCCAAAACACAAACTTTCTATGACAAATGGACAAAACCGTTAAAAGCTCCTCCATAGAGAGAGTTGAGCAACTTCGAACCATCAAACTTGCTAGAGGTACACCTTTTATTGTTCTTCTATGTGAAATTCTACGAGTATAAGTTTGCTAGATTATTTCAATGCCAAAACACCAAATTTCTATGACAAAAGGACAAAACCGTTAAAAAATCCTCTAAAGATAGAGTTGAGCAACTTCGAACCATCAAAGTTGCTCGGTGTAAACTTTTTATTGTTGTTCTATGTGAAATTTTACGAGTATAAGCTTCCTAGATTTTAAAAAAGCAAGTTTCTATGACAAATTGATAAAATAGTTAAAAGCTCCTCCATAGAGAGAGTTGAGCAACTTCGGACCATCAAAATTGCTCGGTGTACACTTTTTACTGTTCTTCTATGTGAAATTTTATGACTATAAGCTTCCAAGATTATTTCGAAAAAAAAACACCAACTTTCTATGACAAATAGACAAAACCGTTAAAAGCTCCTCCATAGAGAGAGTTGAGCAACCTCGGACTATCGATGTTGCTCGGTGTACACTTTTCATTGTTCTTCTATGTGAAATTTTACGAGTATAAGCTTCCTAGATTATTTCGATGCCAAAACGCCAAGTTTTTATGACAAATGGACAAAACAGTTAAAAGCTCCTCCATAGAGAGAGTTGAGCAAATTCGGACCATCAAAGTTGCTCGGGGTACACTCTTTACTATTTTTCTATGTGAAATTTTACGAGTATAAGCTTCCTAGATTATTTCGATGCTAAAACGCCAAGTTTCTATAACAAATTGACAAACCAGTTAAAAACTCCTACATAGAGATAGTTGAGCAAATTCGAACCATCAACGTTGCTCGGGGTATACTTTTTACTGTTCTTCTATGTCAAATTTTACGAGTATATAACTTGCTAGATTATTTTGATTACTAAACACAAACTTTCTATGACAAATGGACAAAACCGTTAAAAGCTCCTCCATAGAGAGAGTTGAGCAACTTCGAACCATCAAAGTTGCTAGAGGTACACTTTTTATTATTATTGTATGTCAAATTTTATGAGTATAAGCTTCGTAGATTATTTCAGTGCCGAATCAACAATTTTCTATGACAAATGGACAAAACCGTTAGAAGCTCCTCCATTGAGAGAGTTGGGCAACGTCGGACCATCAAAGTTGCTCGGTGTACACTTTTTATTTTTCTTCTATGTGAAATTTGATGAGTATAAGCTTTCTAGATTATTTCGATGCTAAAACGCGAACTTTCAATAACAAATGGACAAAATAGTTAAAAGCTTTTCCATAGAGAAAGTTGAGCAAATTCGAACCATCAAAGTTGCTCGGGGTACACTTTTTACTGTTCTTCTATTTCAAATTTTACGACTATATAACTTTCTAGATTATTTTGATTCCAAAACACAAACTTTCTATGACAAATGGACAAAACCGTTAAAAGCTCCTCCATAGAGAGAGTTGAGCAACTTCGAACCATCAAAGTTGCTAGAGGTACACTTTTTATTGTTCTTCTATGTCAAATTCTACGAGTATAAGCTTGCTAGATTATTTCGATGCCAAAACACCAAATTTCTCTGACAAATGGACAAAACCGTTAAAAAATCCTCTAAAGAGAGAGTTGAGCAACTTCGAACCATCAAAGTTGCTCGGTGTAAACTTTTTACTGTTGTTCTATGTGAAATTTTACGAGTATAAGCTTCCTAGATTGTCAAAAAAGCAAGTTTCTATGACAAATTGATAAAACAGTTAAAAGCTCCTCCATAGAGAGAGTTGAGCAAATTCGGACCATCAAAGTTGCTCAGGGTACACTTTTTATTTTTCTTCTATGTCAAATTCTACGAGAATAAGCTTACAAGATTATTTCAAAAAAAAATAGCAACTTTCTATGACAAATAGACAAAACCGTTAAAAGCTCCTCCATAGAGAGAGTTGAGCAACTTCGGACCGTCAAAGTTGCTCGGTGTACACTTTTTACTGTTCTTCTATGTGAAATTTTATGACTATAAGCTTCCTAAATTATTTCGAAAAAAAAACACCAACTTTCTATGACAAATAGACAAAACCATTAAAAGCTCCTCCATAGAGAGATTTGAGCAACTTCGGACTATCGAAGTTGCTCGGTGTACACTTTTCAGTGTTCTTCTATGTGAAATTTTACGAGTATAAGCTTCCTAGATTATTTCGATGCCAAAACGCCAAGTTTTTATGACAAATGGACAAGACAATTAAAAGCTCCTCCATAGAGAGAGTTGAGCAAATTCGGACCATCAAAGTTGCTCGGGGTACACTTTTTACTATTTTTCTATGTGTAATTTTACGAGTATAAGCTTCCTAGATTATTTCGATGCTAAAACACCAAGTTTCTATAACAAATTGACAAAACAGTTAAAAGCTACTACATAGAGATATTTGAGCAAATTCGAACCATCAAAGTTACTCGGGGTACACTTTTTACCGTTCTTCTATGTCAAATTTTACGAGTATATAACTTGCTAGATTATTTCGATGCCAAAACACCAACTTTCTATGACAAATGGACAAAACCGTTAAAAAAATCTTCTATAGAGAGAGTTGAGCAACTTTGAATCATCAAAGTTGCTCGGTGCACACTTTTATTGTTCTTCTATGTGAAATTTTACGAGTATAAGCTTCCTAGATTATTTGGATGACAAAACACCGAGTTTCTATGACAAATGCACAAAACAGTTAAAAGCTCCTCTATAGAGAGAGTTGAGCAAATTTGGACCATCAAAGTTGCTCGGGTTACACTTTTTACTGTTCTTCTATGTCAAATTTTACTAGTATAAAACTTGCTAGATTATTTCGATGCCTAAACACAAACTTTCTCTGACAAATGGACAAAACCGTTAAAAAAATCCTCTATAGAGAGAGTTGAGCAACTTCGGACCATCAAAGTTGCTCGGTGTAGACTTTTTATTTTTCTTCTATGTGAAATTTGATGAGTATAAGCTTCCTAGATTATTTCGATGCTAAAACGCGAAAATTCTATAACAAATGGACAAAACAGTTAAAAGCTTTTCCATAGAGAAAGTTGATCAAATTCGAACCATCAAAGTTGCTCGGGGTACACTTTTTACTGTTCTTCTATGACAAATTTTACGACTATATAACTTGCTAGATTATTTCGACGCCAAAACACGAACTTTCTATGCCAAATGGACAAAACCATTAAAAGCTCCTCCATAGAGAGAGTTGAGCAACTTCGAACCATCAAAGTTGTTAGAGGTACACTTTTTATAATTCTTCTATGTCAAATTTTAAGAGTATAAGCTTCCTAGATTATTTCGATGTCAAAACACCAATATCTATGATAAATGGACAAAACAGTTAAAAGCTCCTCCATAGAGAGAGTTGAGCAAATTCGGACCATCAAAGTTGCTCGGGGTACACTTTTTACTATTCTTCTATGTGAAATTTTACGAGTATAGCTTCCTAGATTATTTCGATGCTAAAACGCCAAGTTTCAATAACAAATTGACAAAACAGTTAAAAGCTCCTACATAGAGAGAGTTGAGCAAATTCAAACCATCAAAGTTGCTCGGGGTACACTTTTTACTGTTCTTGTATGTCAAATTTTATGAGTATATAACTTGCTAGATTATTTTGATTCCAAAACACAAACTTTCTATGACAAATGGACAAAACCGTTAAAAGCTCCTCCATAGAGAGAGTTGAGCAACTTCGAACCATCAAAGTTGCTAGAGGTACACTTTTTATTATTCTTCTATGTCAAATTTTACGATTATAAGCTTGCTAGATTATTTCGACGCCAAAACACGAACTTTCTATGACAAATGGACAATACCGTTCAAAGCTCCTCCATAGAGAGAGTTCAGCAACTTCGAATCATCAAAGTTCTTAGGGGTACACTTTTTATTATTATTGTATGTCAAATTTTATGAGTATAAGCTTCGTAGATTATTTCAGTGCCGAAACAACAACTTTCTATGACAAATCGACAAAACCGTTAAAAGCTCTTCCATAGAGAATGTTTACTTCGAACCATCAAAGTTGCTCGGTGTACAATTTTTATTGTTCTTCTATGTGAAATTTGACGAGTATAAGCTTCGTAGATTATTTCGATGACAAAACGTGAAGTTTCTAAAACAAATGGACAAAACAGTTAAAAGCTTCTCCATAGAGAAAGTTGAGCAAATTCAACCATCAAAGTTGCTCGGAGTACACTTTTTACTGATCTTCTATGTCAAATTTTACGAGTATATAACTTGCTAATTATTTTGATTCCAAAACACAAACTTTCTATGACAAATGGACAAAACCGTTAAAAGCTTCTCCATAGAGAGAGTTGAGCAACTTCGAACCATCAAAATTGCTAGAGGTAAACTTTTTATTATTCTTCTATGTCAAAATTTACGATTATAAGCCTGCTAGATTATTTCGATGCCAAAACACGAACTTTCTATTACAAATGGACAAAACCGTTAAAAGCTCCTCCATAGAGAGAGTTCAGAAACTTCGAACCATCAAAGTTCTTAGGGGTACACTTTGTATTATTATTGTATGTCAAATTTTATGAGTATAAGCTTCGTAGATTATTTCAGTGCCGAAACAATAACTTTCTATGACAAATGGACAAAACCGTTAAAAGCTCCTCTATAGAGAGAGTTGGGCAACTTCGGACCATCAAAGTTGCTCGGTGTACACTTTTTATTGTTCTTCTATGTGAAATTTGACGAGTATACGCTTCGTAGATTAATTCGATGCTAAAACGTGAAGTTTCTATAACAAATGGACAAAACAGTTAAAAGCTTTTCCATAGAGAAAGTCGAGCAAATTCAACCATCAAAGTTGCTCGGGGTACACTTTTTACTGTTCTTCTATGTCAAATTTTACGAGTATATAACTTGCTAGATTATTTTGATTCCAAAACACAAACTTTCTATGACAAATGGACAAAACCGTTAAAAGCTCCTCCATAGAGAGAGTTGAGCAACTTCGAACCATCAAACTTGCTAGAGGTACACTTTTTATTGTTCTTCTATGTGAAATTCTACGAGTATAAGTTTGCTAGATTATTTCGATGCCAAAACACCAAATTTCTATGAAAAATGGACAAAACCGTTAAAAAATCCACTAAAGATAGAGTTGAGCAACTTCGAACCATCAAAGTTGCTCGGTGTAAAATTTTTATTGTTGTTCTATGTGAAATTTTACGAGTATAAGCTTCCTAGATTTTAAAAAAGCAAGTTTCTATGACAAATTGATAAAACAGTTAAAAGCTCCTCCATAGAGAGAGTTGAGCAAATTCGGACCATCAAAGTTGCTCGGGGTACACTTTTTATTTTTCTTCTATGTCAAATTCTACGAGTATAAGCTTACAAGATTATTTCAAAAAAAATAGCAACTTTCTATGACAAATGGACAAAACCGTTAAAAGCTCCTCCATAGAGAGAGTTGAGCAAATTTGGACCATCAAAGTTGTTCGGGATACACTTTTTACTGTTCTTCTATGTCAAATTTTACTAGTATAAAACTTGCTAGATTATTTTGATGCCTAAACACAAACTTTCTCTGACAAATGGACAAAACCGTTAAAAAATCCTCTATAGAGAGAGTTGAGCAACTTCGGACCATCAAATTTGCTCGGTGTACACTTTTATTGTTCTTCCATGTGAAATTTTACGAGTATAAGCTTCCTAGATTATTTCGATGACAAAACTACGAGTTTCTATGACAAAACTACGAGTTTCTATGACAAATGCGCAAAACAGTTAAAAGCTCCTCCATAGAGAGAGTTGAGCAAATTCGGACAATCAAAGTTGCTCGGGGTACACTTTTTATTGTTCTTCTATGTCAAATTCTACGAGTATAAGCTTCCTAGATTATTTCGAAAAAAAATACCAACTTTCTATGACAAATAGACAAAACCGTTAAAAGCTCCTCCACAGAGAGAGTTGAGCAACTTCGAACCATCGAAGTTGTTCGGAATACACTTTTTACTATTCTTCTATGTGAAATTTTACGAGTATAAGCTTCCCAGATTATTTCGATTATAAAAGGCCAAGTTTCTATGACAAATTGGGAAAACAGTTAAAAGATCCTACATAGAGAGAGTTGAGCAAATTCGAACCATCAAAGTTGCTCGGGGTACACTTCTTACTGTTCTTCTATGTCAAATTTTACGAGTATATAACTTGCTAGATTATTTTGATTCAAAAACACAAACTTTCTATGAAAAATGGACAAAACCGTTAAAAGCTCCACCATAGAGAGAATTGAGCAACTTCGAACCATCAAAGTTGCTAGAGGTACACTTTTTATTATTCTTCTATGTTAAATTTTACGATTATAAGCCTCCTAGATTATTTCGATGCCAAAAAACACGAACTTTCTATGACAAATGGAAAAAACCGTTAAAAGCTCCTCCATAGAGAGAGTTCAGCAACTTCGAAGCATCAAAGTTCTTAGGGGTACACTTTTTATTATTATTGTATGTCAAATTTTATGAGTATAAGCTTCGTAGATTATTTCAGTGCGGAAACAACAACTTTCTATGACAAATGGACAAAACCGTTAAAAGCTCCTCCATTGAGAGAGTTGGGCAACTTCGGACCATCAAAGTTGCTCGGTGTACACTTTTTATTTTTCTTCTATGTGAAATTTGGTGAGTATAAGCTTCATAGATTATTTCGATGCTAAAACGCGAAGTTTCTATAACAAATGGACAAAACAGTTAAAAGCTTTTCCATAGAGAAAAGTTGAGCAAATTCGAACCATCAAAGTTGCTCGGGGTACACTTTTTACTATTCTTCTATGTCAAATTTTACGACTATATAACTTGCTAGATTATTTTGATGCCAAAACACAAACTTTCTATGACAAATGGACAAAACCATTAAAAGCTCCTCCATAGAGAGAGTTGAGCAACTTCGAACTATCAAAGTTGTTAGAGGTACACTTTTTATAATTCTTCTATGTCAAATTTTAAGAGTATAAGCTTCCTAGATTATTTCGATGTCAAAACACCAATATCTATGATAAATGGACAAAACAGTTAAAAGCTCCTGCATAGAGAGAGTTGAGCAAATTCGGACCATCAAAGTTGCTCGGGGTACACTTTTTACTATTCTTCTATGTGAAATTTTACGAGTATAGCTTCCTAGATTATTTCGATGCTAAAACGCCAAGTTTCTATAACAAATTGACAAAACAGTTAAAAGCTCCTACATAGAGAGAGTTGAGCAAATTCAAACCATCAAAGTTGCTCGGGGTACACTTTTTACTGTTCTTGTATGTCAAATTTTACGAGTATATAACTTGCTAGATTATTTTGATTCCAAAACACAAACTTTCTATGACAAATGGACAAAACCGTTAAAAGTTCCTCCATAGAGAGAGTTGAGCAACTTCGAACCATCAAAGTTGCTAGAGGTACACTTTTTATTATTCTTCTATGTCAAATTTTACGATTATAAGCTTGCTAGATTATTTCGACTCCAAAACACGAACTTTCTATGACAAATGGACAATACCGTTCAAAGCTCCTCCATAGAGAGAGTTCAGCAACTTCGAATCATCAAAGTTCTTAGGTGTTCACTTTTTATTATTATTGTACGTCAAATTTTATGATTATAAGCTTCGTAGATTATTTCAGTGCCGAAACAACAACTTTCTATGACAAATCAACAAAACCGTTAAAAGCTCTTCCATAGAGAATGTTTACTTCGAACCATCAAAGTTGCTCGGTGTACACTTTTTATTGTTCTTCTATGTGAAATTTGACGAGTATAAGCTTCGTAGATTATTTCGATGCTAAAACGTGGAGTTTCTAAAATAAATGGACAAAACAGTTAAAAGCTTCTCCATAGAGAAAGTTGAGCAACTTCAACCATCAAAGTTGCTCGGAGTACACTTTTTACTGTTCTTCTATGTCAAATTTTACGAGTATATAACTTGCTAGATTATTTTGATTCCAAAACACAAACTTTCTATGACAAATGGACAAAACCGTTAAAAGCTTCACCATAGAGAGAGTTGAGCAACTTCGAACCATCAAAATTGCTAGAGGTACACTTTTTATTGTTCTTCTATGTAAAATTCTACGAGTATAAGTTTGCTAGATTATTTCGATGCCAAAACACGAACTTTCTATTACAAATGGACAAAATCGTTAAAAGCTCCTCCATAGAGAGAGTTCAGAAACTTCGAACCATCAAAGTTCTTAGGGGTACACTTTGTATTATTATTGTATGTCAAATTTTATGAGTATAAGCTTCGTAGATTATTTCAGTGCCGAAACAACAACTTTCTATGACAAATGGACAAAACCGTTAAAAGCTCCTCCATTGAGAGAGTTGGGCAACTTCGAACCATCAAAGTTGCTCGGTGTACACTTTTTATTGTTCTTCTATGTGAAATTTGACGAGTATAGGCTTCGTAGATTAATTCGATGCTAAAACGCGAAGTTTCTATAACAAATGGACAAAATAGTTAAAAGCTTTTCCATAGAGAAAGTCGAGCAAATTCAACCATCAAAGTTGCTCGGGGTACACTTTTTACTGTTCTTCTATGTCAAATTTTACGAGTATATAACTTGCTAGATTATTTTGATTCCAAAACACAAACTTTCTATGACAAATGGACAAAACCGTTAAAAGCTCCTCCATAGAGAGAGTTGAGCAACTTCGAACCATCAAAGTTGCTAGAGGTACACTTTTTTATTATTATTGTATGTCAAATTTTATGAGTATAAGCTTCGTAGATTATTTCAGTGCCGAAACAACAACTTTCTATGACAAATGAACAAAACCGTTAGAAGCTCCTCCATTGAGAGAGTTGGGCAACTTCGAACCATCAAAGTTGTTAGAGGTACACTTTTTATAATTCTTCTATGTCAAATTTTAAGAGTATAAGCTTCCTAGATTATTTCGATGTCAAAACACCAATATCTATGATAAATGGACAAAACAGTTAAAAGCTCCTCCATAGAGAGAGTTGAGCAAATTCGGACCATCAAAGTTGCTCGGGGTACACTTTTTACTATTCTTCTATGTGAAATTTTACGAGTATAGCTTCCTAGATCATTTTGATGCTAAAACGCCAAGTTTCTATAACAAATTGACAAAACAGTTAAAAGCTCCTACATATAGAGAGTTGAGCAAATTCAAACCATCAAAGTTACTCGGGGTACACTTTTTACTGTTCTTGTATGTCAAATTTTACGAGTATATAACTTGCTAGATTATTTCAGTGCCGAAACAACAACTTTCTATGACAAATAGACAAAACCGTTAAAAGCTCCTCCATAGACAGAGTTGAGCAACTTCGAACCATCAAAGTTGCTAGAGCTACACTTTTTATTATTCTTCTATGTCAAATTTTACGATTATAAGCTTGCTAGATTATTTCGACGCCAAAACACGAACTTTCTATGACAAATGGACAAAACCGTTCAAAGCTCCTCCATAGAGAGAGTTCAGCAACTTCGAACCATCAAAGTTCTTAGGGGTACACTTTTTATTATTATTGTATGTCAAATTTTATGAGTATAAGCTTCGTAGATTATTTCAGTGCCGAAACAACAACTTTCTATGACAAATCGACAAAACAGTTAAAAGCTCCTCCATAGAGAGAGTTGAGCAAATTCGGACCATCAAAGTTGCTCGGGGTACACTTTTTACTATACTTCTATGTGAAATTTTACGAGTATAGCTTCCTAGATTATTTCGATGTTAAAACGCCAAGTTTCTATAACAAATTGACAAAACAGTTAAAAGCTCCTCCATAGAGAGAGTTGAGCAACTTCGAACCATCAAAGTTGCTAGAGGTACACTTTTTATTATTCTTCTATGTCAAATTTTACGATTATAAACTTGCTAGATTATTTCGACGCCAAAACACGAACTTTCTATGACAAATGGACAATACCGTTCAAAGCTCCTCCATAGAGAGAGTTCAGCAACTTCGAATCATCAAAGTTCTTAGGGGTACACTTTTTATTATTATTGTATGTCAAATTTTATGAGTATAAGCTTCGTAGATTATTTCAGTGCCGAAACAACAACTTTCTATGACAAATCGACAAAACCGTTAAAAGCTCTTCCATAGAGAATGTTTACTTCGTACCATCAAAGTTGCTCGGTGTACAATTTTTATTGTTCTTCTATGTGAAATTTGACGAGTATATGCTTCGTAGATTATTTCGATGCTAAAACGTGAAGTTTCTAAAACAAATGGACAAAACAGTTAAAAGCTTCTCCATAGAGAAAGTTGAGCAAATTCAACCATCAAAGTTGCTCGGAGTACACTTTTTACTATTCTTCTATGTCAAATTTTACGAGTATATAACTTGCTAGATTATTTTGATTCCAAAACACAAACTTTCTATGACAAATGGACAAAACCGTTAAAAGCTTCTCCATAGAGAGAGTTGAGCAACTTCGAACCATCAAAATTGCTAGAGGTAAACTTTTTATTATTCTTCTATGTCAAAATTTACGATTATAAGCCAGCTAGATTATTTCGATACCAAAACACGAACTTTCTATTACAAATGGACAAAACCGTTAAAAGCTCCTCCATAGAGAGAGTTCAGAAACTTCGAACCATCAAAGTTCTTAGGGGTACACTTTGTATTATTATTGTATGTCAAATTTTAAGAGTATAAGCTTCATAGATTATTTCAGTGCCGAAACAACAACTTTCTATGACAAATAGACAAAACCGTTAAAAGCTCCTCCATAGACAGAGTTGAGCAACTTCGAACCATCAAAGTTGCTAGAGCTACACTTTTTATTATTCTTCTATGTCAAATTTTACGATTATAAGCTTGCTAGATTATTTCGACGCCAAAACACGAACTTTCTATGACAAATGGACAAAACCGTTCAAAGCTCCTCCATAGAGAGAGTTCAGCAACTTCGAACCATCAAAGTTCTTAGGGGTACACTTTTTATTATTATTGTATGTCAAATTTTATGAGTATAAGCTTCGTAGATTATTTCAGTGCCGAAACAACAACTTTCTATGACAAATCGACAAAACAGTTAAAAGCTCCTCCATAGAGAGAGTTGAGCAAATTCGGACCATCAAAGTTGCTCGGGGTACACTTTTTACTATACTTCTATGTGAAATTTTACGAGTATAGCTTCCTAGATTATTTCGATGTTAAAACGCCAAGTTTCTATAACAAATTGACAAAACAGTTAAAAGCTCCTCCATAGAGAGAGTTGAGCAACTTCGAACCATCAAAGTTGCTAGAGGTACACTTTTTATTATTCTTCTATGTCAAATTTTACGATTATAAACTTGCTAGATTATTTCGACGCCAAAACACGAACTTTCTATGACAAATGGACAATACCGTTCAAAGCTCCTCCATAGAGAGAGTTCAGCAACTTCGAATCATCAAAGTTCTTAGGGGTACACTTTTTATTATTATTGTATGTCAAATTTTATGAGTATAAGCTTCGTAGATTATTTCAGTGCCGAAACAACAACTTTCTATGACAAATCGACAAAACCGTTAAAAGCTCTTCCATAGAGAATGTTTACTTCGTACCATCAAAGTTGCTCGGTGTACAATTTTTATTGTTCTTCTATGTGAAATTTGACGAGTATATGCTTCGTAGATTATTTCGATGCTAAAACGTGAAGTTTCTAAAACAAATGGACAAAACAGTTAAAAGCTTCTCCATAGAGAAAGTTGAGCAAATTCAACCATCAAAGTTGCTCGGAGTACACTTTTTACTATTCTTCTATGTCAAATTTTACGAGTATATAACTTGCTAGATTATTTTGATTCCAAAACACAAACTTTCTATGACAAATGGACAAAACCGTTAAAAGCTTCTCCATAGAGAGAGTTGAGCAACTTCGAACCATCAAAATTGCTAGAGGTAAACTTTTTATTATTCTTCTATGTCAAAATTTACGATTATAAGCCTGCTAGATTATTTCGATACCAAAACACGAACTTTCTATTACAAATGGACAAAACCGTTAAAAGCTCCTCCATAGAGAGAGTTCAGAAACTTCGAACCATCAAAGTTCTTAGGGGTACACTTTGTATTATTATTGTATGTCAAATTTTAAGAGTATAAGCTTCATAGATTATTTCAGTGCCGAAACAACAACTTTCTATGACAAATGGACAAAACCGTTAAAAGCTCCTCCATAGAGAGAGTTGGGCAACTTCGGACCATCAAAGTTGCTCGGTGTACACTTTTTATTGTTCTTCTATGTGAAATTTGACGAGTATAAGCTTCGTAGATTAATTCGATGCTAAAACGCGAAGTTTCTATAACAAATGGACACAACAGTTAAAAGCTTTTCCATAGAGAAAGTTGAGCAAATTCAACCATCAAAGTTGCTTGGGGTACACTTTTTACTGTTCTTCTATGTCAAATTTTACGAGTATATAACTTGCTAGATTATTTTGATTCCAAAACACAAACTTTTATTGACAAATGGACAAAACCGTTAAAAGCTCCTCCATAGAGAGAGTTGAGCAACTTCGAACCATCAAACTTGCTAGAGGTACACTTTTTATTGTTCTTCTATGTGAAATTCTACGAGTATAAGTTTGCTAGATTATTTCGATGCCAAAACATCAAATTTCTATGACAAATGGACAAAACCGTTAAAAAATCCTCTAAAGATAGAGTTGAGCAACTTCGAACCATCAAAGTTGCTCGGTTTAAACTTTTTATTGTTGTTCTATGTGAAATTTTACGAGTATAAGCTTCCTAGATTTTAAAAAAGCAAGTTTCTATGACAAATTCGGACCATCAAAGTTGCTCGGGGTACACTTTTTATTTTTCTTCTATGTCAAATTCTACGAGTATAAGCTTACAAGATTATTTCAAAAAAAATAGCAACTTTCTATGACAAATGGACAAAACCGTTAAAAGCTCCTCCATAGAGAGAGTTGAGCAAATTTGGACCATTAAAGTTGCTCGGGATATACTTTTTATTGTTCTTCTATGTCAAATTTTACTAGTATAAAACTTGCTAGATTATTTTGATGCCTAAACACAAACTTTCTCTGACAAATGGACAAAACCGTTAAAAAATCCTCTATAGAGAGAGTTGAGCAACTTCGGACCATCAAAGTTGCTCGGTGTACACTTTTATTGTTCTTCCATGTGAAATTTTACGAGTATAAGCTTCCTAGATTATTTCGATGACAAAACTACGAGTTTCTATGACAAATGCACAAAACAGTTAAAAGCTCCTCCATAGAGAGAGTTGAGCAAATTCGGACAATCAAAGTTGCTCGGGGTACACTTTTTATTGTTCTTCTATGTCAAATTCTACAAGTATAAGCTTCCTAGATTATTTCGAAAAAAAACACCAACTTTCTATGACAAATAGACAAAACCGTTAAAAGCTCCTCCATAGAGAGAGTTGAGCAACTTCGAACCATCGAAGTTGTTCGGGGTACACTTTTTACTATTCTTCTATGTGAAATTTTACGAGTATAAGCTTCCTAGATTATTTCGACTATAAAAGGCCAAGTTTCTATGACAAATTGAGAAAACAGTTAAAAGATCCTACATAGAGAGAGTTGAGCAAATTCGAACCATCAAAGTTGCTCGGGGTACACTTTTTACTGTTCTTCTATGTCAAATTTTACGAGTATATAACTTGCTAGATTATTTTGATTCAAAAACACAAACTTTCTATGAAAAATGGACAAAACCGTTAAAAGCTCCTCCATAGAGAGAGTTGAGCAACTTCGAACCATCAAAGTTGCTAGAGGGGTACACTTTTTATTATTATTGTATGTCAAATTTTATGAGTATAAGCTTCGTAGATTATTTCAGTGCCAAAACAACAACTTTCTATGACAAATGGACAAAACCGTTAAAAGCTCCTCCATTGAGAGAGTTGGGCAACTTCGGACCATCAAAGTTGCTCGGTGTACACTTTTTATTTTTCTTCTATGTGAAATTTGATGAGTATAAGCTTCCTAGATTATTTCGATGCTAAAACGCGAAGTTTCTATAACAAATGGACAAAAAACAGTTAAAAGCTTTTCCATAGAGAAAGTTGAGCAAATTCGAACCATCAAAGTTGCTCGGGGTACACTTTTTACTCTTCTTCTATTTCAAATTTTACGACTATATAACTTGCTAGATTATTTTGATCCCAAAACACAAACTTTCTATGACAAATGGACAAAATCATTAAAAGCTCCTCCATAGAGAGAGTTGAGCAACTTCGAACTATCAAAGTTGTTAGAGGTACACTTTTTATAATTCTTCTATGTCAAATTTTAAGAGTATAAGCTTCCTAGATTATTTCGATGTCAAAACACCAATATCTATGATAAATGGACAAAACAGTTAAAAGCTCCACCATAGAGAGAGTTGAGCAAATTCGGACCATCAAAGTTGCTCGGGGTACACTTTTTACTATTCTTCTATGTGAAATTTTACGAGTATAGCTTCCTAGATTATTTCGATGCTAAAACGCCAAGTTTCTATAACAAATTGACAAAACAGTTAAAACCTCCTACATAGAGAGAGTTGAGCAAATTCAAACCATCAAAGTTGCTCGGGGTACACTTTTTACTGTTCTTCTATGTCAAATTTTACGAGTATATAACTTGCTAGATTATTTTGATTCCAAAACACAAACTTTCTATGACAAATGGAAAAAACCGTTAAAAGCTCCTCCATAGAGAGAGTTGAGCAACTTCGAACCCTCAAAGTTGCTAGAGGTACACTTTTTATTATTATTGTATGTCAAATTTTATGAGTATAAGCTTCGTAGATTATTTCAGTGCCGAAACAACAACTTTCTATGACAAATGGACAAAAACGTTAGAAGCTCCTCCATTGAGAGAGTTGGGCAACTTCGGACCATCAAAGTTGCTCGGTGTACACTTTTTATTTTTCTTCTATGTGAAATTTGATGAGTATAAGCTTCCTAGATTATTTCGATGCTAAAACGCGAAGTTTCTATAACAAATGGACAAAACAGTTAAAAGCTTTTCCATAGAGAAATTTGAGCAAATTCGAACCATCAAAGTTGCTAGGGGTACACTTTTTACTGTTCTTCTATGTCAAATTTTACGACTATATAACTTGCTAGATTATTTTGATGCCAAAACACAAACTTTCTATGACAAATGGACAAAACCGTTAAAAGCTCCTCCATAGAGAGAGTTGGGCAACTTCGGACCATCAAAGTTGCTCGGTGTACACTTTTTATTGTTCTTCTATGTGAAATTTGACGAGTATAAGCTTCGTAGATTAATTCGATGCTAAAACGCGAAGTTTCTATAACAAATGGACACAACAGTTAAAAGCTTTTCCATAGAGAAAGTTGAGCAAATTCAACCATCAAAGTTGCTTGGGGTACACTTTTTACTGTTCTTCTATGTCAAATTTTACGAGTATATAACTTGCTAGATTATTTTGATTCCAAAACACAAACTTTTATTGACAAATGGACAAAACCGTTAAAAGCTCCTCCATAGAGAGAGTTGAGCAACTTCGAACCATCAAACTTGCTAGAGGTACACTTTTTATTGTTCTTCTATGTGAAATTCTACGAGTATAAGTTTGCTAGATTATTTCGATGCCAAAACATCAAATTTCTATGACAAATGGACAAAACCGTTAAAAAATCCTCTAAAGATAGAGTTGAGCAACTTCGAACCATCAAAGTTGCTCGGTTTAAACTTTTTATTGTTGTTCTATGTGAAATTTTACGAGTATAAGCTTCCTAGATTTTAAAAAAGCAAGTTTCTATGACAAATTCGGACCATCAAAGTTGCTCGGGGTACACTTTTTATTTTTCTTCTATGTCAAATTCTACGAGTATAAGCTTACAAGATTATTTCAAAAAAAATAGCAACTTTCTATGACAAATGGACAAAACCGTTAAAAGCTCCTCCATAGAGAGAGTTGAGCAAATTTGGACCATTAAAGTTGCTCGGGATATACTTTTTATTGTTCTTCTATGTCAAATTTTACTAGTATAAAACTTGCTAGATTATTTTGATGCCTAAACACAAACTTTCTCTGACAAATGGACAAAACCGTTAAAAAATCCTCTATAGAGAGAGTTGAGCAACTTCGGACCATCAAAGTTGCTCGGTGTACACTTTTATTGTTCTTCCATGTGAAATTTTACGAGTATAAGCTTCCTAGATTATTTCGATGACAAAACTACGAGTTTCTATGACAAATGCACAAAACAGTTAAAAGCTCCTCCATAGAGAGAGTTGAGCAAATTCGGACAATCAAAGTTGCTCGGGGTACACTTTTTATTGTTCTTCTATGTCAAATTCTACAAGTATGAGCTTCCTAGATTATTTCGAAAAAAAACACCAACTTTCTATGACAAATAGACAAAACCGTTAAAAGCTCCTCCATAGAGAGAGTTGAGCAACTTCGAACCATCGAAGTTGTTCGGGGTACACTTTTTACTATTCTTCTATGTGAAATTTTACGAGTATAAGCTTCCTAGATTATTTCGACTATAAAAGGCCAAGTTTCTATGACAAATTGAGAAAACAGTTAAAAGATCCTACATAGAGAGAGTTGAGCAAATTCGAACCATCAAAGTTGCTCGGGGTACACTTTTTACTGTTCTTCTATGTCAAATTTTACGAGTATATAACTTGCTAGATTATTTTGATTCAAAAACACAAACTTTCTATGAAAAATGGACAAAACCGTTAAAAGCTCCTCCATAGAGAGAGTTGAGCAACTTCGAACCATCAAAGTTGCTAGAGGGGTACACTTTTTATTATTATTGTATGTCAAATTTTATGAGTATAAGCTTCGTAGATTATTTCAGTGCCAAAACAACAACTTTCTATGACAAATGGACAAAACCGTTAAAAGCTCCTCCATTGAGAGAGTTGGGCAACTTCGGACCATCAAAGTTGCTCGGTGTACACTTTTTATTTTTCTTCTATGTGAAATTTGATGAGTATAAGCTTCCTAGATTATTTCGATGCTAAAACGCGAAGTTTCTATAACAAATGGACAAAAAACAGTTAAAAGCTTTTCCATAGAGAAAGTTGAGCAAATTCGAACCATCAAAGTTGCTCGGGGTACACTTTTTACTCTTCTTCTATTTCAAATTTTACGACTATATAACTTGCTAGATTATTTTGATCCCAAAACACAAACTTTCTATGACAAATGGACAAAATCATTAAAAGCTCCTCCATAGAGAGAGTTGAGCAACTTCGAACTATCAAAGTTGTTAGAGGTACACTTTTTATAATTCTTCTATGTCAAATTTTAAGAGTATAAGCTTCCTAGATTATTTCGATGTCAAAACACCAATATCTATGATAAATGGACAAAACAGTTAAAAGCTCCACCATAGAGAGAGTTGAGCAAATTCGGACCATCAAAGTTGCTCGGGGTACACTTTTTACTATTCTTCTATGTGAAATTTTACGAGTATAGCTTCCTAGATTATTTCGATGCTAAAACGCCAAGTTTCTATAACAAATTGACAAAACAGTTAAAACCTCCTACATAGAGAGAGTTGAGCAAATTCAAACCATCAAAGTTGCTCGGGGTACACTTTTTACTGTTCTTCTATGTCAAATTTTACGAGTATATAACTTGCTAGATTATTTTGATTCCAAAACACAAACTTTCTATGACAAATGGAAAAAACCGTTAAAAGCTCCTCCATAGAGAGAGTTGAGCAACTTCGAACCCTCAAAGTTGCTAGAGGTACACTTTTTATTATTATTGTATGTCAAATTTTATGAGTATAAGCTTCGTAGATTATTTCAGTGCCGAAACAACAACTTTCTATGACAAATGGACAAAAACGTTAGAAGCTCCTCCATTGAGAGAGTTGGGCAACTTCGGACCATCAAAGTTGCTCGGTGTACACTTTTTATTTTTCTTCTATGTGAAATTTGATGAGTATAAGCTTCCTAGATTATTTCGATGCTAAAACGCGAAGTTTCTATAACAAATGGACAAAACAGTTAAAAGCTTTTCCATAGAGAAATTTGAGCAAATTCGAACCATCAAAGTTGCTAGGGGTACACTTTTTACTGTTCTTCTATGTCAAATTTTACGACTATATAACTTGCTAGATTATTTTGATGCCAAAACACAAACTTTCTATGACAAATGGACAAAACCATTAAAAGCTCCTCCATAGAAAGAGTTGAGCAAATTCGAACCATCAAAGTTGTTAGAGGTACACTTTTTATAATTCTTCTATGTCAAATTTTAAGAGTATAAGCTTCCTAGATTATTTCGATGTCAAAACACCAATATCTATGATAAATGGACAAAACAGTTAAAAGCTCCTCCATAGAGAGAGTTGAGCAAATTCGGACCATCAAAGTTGCTCGGGGTACACTTTTTACTATTCTTCTATGTGAAATTTTACGAGTATAGCTTCCTAGATTATTTCGATGCTAAAACGCCAAGTTTCTATAATAAATTGACAAAACAGTTAAAAGCTCCTACATTGAGAGAGTTGAGCAAATTCAAACCATCAAAGTTGCTCGGGGTACACTTTTTACTGTTCTTGTATGTCAAATTTTACGAGTATATAACTTGCTAGATTATTTTGATTCCAAAACACAAACTTTCTATGACAAATAGACAAAACCGTTAAAAGCTCCTCCATAGACAGAGTTGAGCAACTTCGAACCATCAAAGTTGCTAGAGCTACACTTTTTATTATTCTTCTATGTCAAATTTTACGATTATAAGCTTGCTAGATTATTTCGACGCCAAAACACAAACTTTCTATGACAAATAGACAAAACCGTTCAAAGCTCCTCCATAGAGAGAGTTCAGCAACTTCGAACCATCAAAGTTCTTAGGGGTACACTTTTTATTATTATTGTATGTCAAATTTTATGAGTATAAGCTTCGTAGATTATTTCAGTGCCGAAACAACAACTTTCTATGACAAATCGACAAAACCGTTAAAAGCTCCTCCATAGAGAGTGTTCAGCAACTTCGAACCATCAAAGTTGCTCGGTGTACACTTTTTATTATTCTTCTATGTGAAATTTGATGAGTATAAGCTTCCTAGATTATTTCGATGCTAAAACGCGAAGTTTCTATAACAAATGGACAAAACAGTTAAAAGCTTTTCCATAGGGAAAGTTGAGCAAATTCGAACCATCAAAGTTGCTCGGGGTACACTTTTTACTGTTCTTCTATGTCAAATTTTACGACTATATAACTTGCTAGATTATTTTGATACCAAAACACAAACTTTCTATGACAAATAGACAAAACCGTTAAAAGCTCCTCCATAGACAGAGTTGAGCAACTTCGAACCATCAAAGTTGCTCGGGGTATACTTTTTACTGTTCTTCTATGTCAAATTTTACGAGTATATAACTTGCTAGATTATTTTGATTCCTAAACACAAACTTTCTATGACAAATGGACAAAATCGTTAAAAGCTCCTCCATAGAGAGAGTTGAGCAACTTCGAACCATCAAAGTTGCTAGAGGTACACTTTTTTATTATTATTGTATGTCAAATTTTATGAGTATAAGCTTCGTAGATTATTTCAGTGCCGAAACAACAACTTTCTATGACAAATGAACAAAACCGTTAGAAGCTCCTCCATTGAGAGAGTTGGGCAACTTCGGACCATCAAAGTTGCTCGGTGTACACTTTTTATTGTTCTTCTATGTGAAATTTGAAGAGTATAAGCTTCGTAGATTAATTCGATGCTAAAACGCGAAGTTTCTATAACAAATGGACAAAACAGTTAAAAGCTTTCCCATAGAGAAAGTTGAGCAAATTCAACCATCAAAGTTGCTCGGGGTACACTTTTTACTGTTCTTCTATGTCAAATTTTACGAGTATATAACTTGCTAGATTATTTTGATTCCAAATCACAAACTTTCTATGACAAATGGACAAAACCATTAAAAGCTCCTCCATAGAGGGAGTTGAGCAACTTCGAACCATCAAAGTTGCTAGAGGTACACTTTTTATTGTTCTTCTATGTCAAATTCTACGAGTATAAGCTTGCTAGATTATTTCGATGCCAAAACACCAAATTTCTATGACAAATGGACAAAACCGTTAAAAAATCCTCTAAAGATAGAGTTGAGCAACTTCGAACCATCAAAGTTGCTCGGTGTAAACTTTTTACTGTTGTTCTATGTGAAATTTTACGAGTATATGCTTCCTAGATTGTCAAAAAAGCAAGTTTCTATGACAAATTGATAAAACAGTTAAAAAGCTCCTTCATAGAGAGAGTTGAGCAAATTCGGACCATCAAAGTTGCTCAGGGTACACTTTTTATTTTTCTTCTATGTCAAATTCTACGATTATAAGCTTACAAGATTATTTCAAAAAAAAACAGCAACTTTCTATGACAAATGGACAAAACCGTTAAAAGCTCCTCCATAGAGAGAGTTGAGCAACTTCGGACCGTCAAAGTTGCTCGGTGTACACTTTTTACTGTTCTTCTATGTGAAATTTTATGACTATAAGCATCCTAAATTATTTCGAAAAAAAAACACCAACTTTCTATGACAAATAGACAAAACCATTAAAAGCTCCTCCATAGAGAGAGTTGAGCAACTTCGGACTATCAAAGTTGCTCGGTGTACACTTTTCATTGTTCTTCTATGTGAAATTTTACGAGTATAAGCTTCCTAGATTATTTCGATGCCAAAACGCCAAGTTTTTATGACAAATGGACAAAACAGTTAAAAGCTCCTCCATAGAGAGAGTTGAGCAAATTCGGACCATCAAAGTTGCTCGGAGTACACTTTTTACTATTTTTCTATGTGAAATTTTACGAGTATAAGCTTCCTAGATTATTTCGATGCTAAAACACCAAGTTTCTATAACAAATTGACAAAACAGTTAAAAGCTACTACATAGAGATAGTTAAGCAAATTCGAACCATCAAAGTTGCTCGGGGTACACTTTTTACCGTTCTTCTATGTCAAATTTTACGAGTATATAACTTGCTAGATTATTTCGATGCCAAAACACCAACTTTCTATGACAAATGGACAAAACCGTTAAAAAAAATCCTCTATAGAGAGAGTTGAGCAACTTTGAATCATCAAAGTTGCTCGGTGCACACTTTTATTGTTCTTCTATGTGAAATTTTACGAGTATAAGCTTCCTAGATTATTTGGATGACAAAACACCGAGTTTCTATGACAAATGCACAAAACAGTTAAAAGCTCCTCCATAGAGAGAGTTGAGCAAATTTGGACAATCAAAGTTGCTCGGGATACACTTTTTACTGTTCTTCTATGTCAAATTTTAATAGTATAAAACTTGCTAGATTATTTCGATGCCTAAACACAAACTTTCTCTGACAAATGGACAAAACCGTTAAAAAAATCCTCTATAGAGAGAGTTGAGCAACTTCGGACCATCAAAGTTGCTCGGTGTAGACTTTTTATTTTTCTTCTATGTGAAATTTGATGAGTATAAGCTTCCTAGATTATTTCGATGCTAAAACGCGAAGTTTCTATAACAAATGGACAAAACAGTTAAAAGCTTTTCCATAGAGAAAGTTGATCAAATTCGAACCATCAAAGTTGCTCGGGGTACACTTTTTACTGTTCTTCTATGTCAAATTTTACGACTATATAACTTGCTAGATTATTTTGATTCCAAAACACAAACTTTCTATGACAAATGGACAAAACCATTAAAAGCTCCTTCATAGAGAGAGTTGAGCAACTTCGAACCATCAAAGTTGTTAGAGGTACACTTTTTATAATTCTTTTATGTCAAATTTTAAGAGTATAAGCTTCCTAGATTATTTTGATGTCAAAACACCAATATCTATGATAAATGGACAAAACAGTTAAAAGCTCCTCCATAGAGAGAGTTGAGCTAATTCGGACCATCAAAGTTGCTCGGGGTACACTTTTTACTATTCTTCTATGTGAAATTTTACGAGTATAGCTTCCTAGATTATTTCGATGCTAAAACGCCAAGTTTCTATAACAAATTGACAAAACAGTTAAAAGCTCCTACATAGAGAGAGTTGAGCAAATTCAAACCATCAAAGTTGCTCGGGGTACACTTTTTACTGTTCTTGTATGTCAAATTTTACGAGTATATAACTTGCTAGATTATTTTGATTCCAAAACACAAACTTTCTATGACAAATGGACAAAACCGTTAAAAGCTCCTCCATAGAGAGAGTTGAGCAACTTCGAACCATCAAAGTTGTTAGAGGTACACTTTTTATTATTCTTCTATGTCAAATTTTACGAATATAAGCTTGCTATATTATTTCGACGCCAAAACACGAACTTTCTATGACAAATGGACAATACCGTTCAAAGCTCCTCCATAGAGAGAGTTCAGCAACTTTGAATCATCAAAGTTCTTAGGGGTACACTTTTTATTATTATTGTATGTCAAATTTTATGAGTATAAGCTTCGTAGATTATTTCAGTGCCGAAACAACAACTTTCTATGACAAATTGACAAAACCGTTAAAAGCTCCTCCATAGAGAGTGTTCAGCAACTTCGAACCATCAAAGTTGCTCGGTGTACACTTTTTATTGTTCTTCTATGTGAAATTTGACGAGTATAAGCTTCGTAGATTATTTCGATGCTAAAACGTGAAGTTTCTATAACAAATGGACAAAACAGTTAAAAGCTTCTCCATAGAGAAAGTTGAGCAAATTCAACCATCAAAGTTGCTCGGAGTACACTTTTTACTGTTCTTCTATGTCAAATTTTACGAGTATATAACTTGCTAGATTATTTTGATTCCAAAACACAAACTTTCTATGACAAATGGACAAAACCGTTAAAAGCTTCTCCATAGAGAGAGTTGACAACTTCGAACCATCAAAATTGCTAGAGGTAAACTTTTTATTATTCTTCTATGTCAAAATTTACGATTATAAGCCTGCTAGATTATTTCGATGCCAAAACACGAACTTTCTATTACAAATGGACAAAACCGTTAAAAGCTCCTCCATAGAGAGAGTTCAGAAACTTCGAACCATCAAAGTTCTTAGGGGTACACTTTTTATTATTATTGTATGTCAAATTTTATGAGTATAAGCTTCGTAGATTATTTCAGTGCCGAAACAACAACTTTCTATGACAAATGGACAAAACCGTTAAAAGCTCCTCCATAGAGAGAGTTGGGCAACTTCGGACCATCAAAGTTGCTCGGTGTACACTTTTTATTGTTCTTCTATGTGAAATTTTACGAGTATAAGCTTCGTAGATTAATTCGATGCTAAAACGCGAAGTTTTTATAACAAATGGAGAAAACAATTAAAAGCTTTCCCATAGAGAAAGTTGAGCAAATTCAACCATCAAAGTTGCTCGGGGTACACTTTTTACTGTTCTTCTATGTCAAATTTTACGAGTATATAACTTGCTAGATTATTTTGATTCCAAAACACAAACTTTCTATGACAAATGGACAAAACCATTAAAAGCTCCTCCATAGAGGGAGTTGAGCAACTTCGAACCATCAAAGTTGCTAGAGGTACACTTTTTATTGTTCTTCTATGTCAAATTCTACGAGTATAAGCTTGCTAGATTATTTCGATGCCAAAACTCCAAATTTCTATGACAAATGGGCAAAACCGTTAAAAAATCCTCTAAAGAGAGAGTTGAGCAACTTCGAACCATCAAAGTTGCTCGGTGTAAACTTTTTTTTGTTGTTCTATGTGAAATTTTACGAGTATAAGCTTCCTAGATTGTCAAAAAAGCAAGTTTCTATGACAAATTGATAAAACAGTTAAAAGCTCCTCCATAGAGAGAGTTGAGCAAATTCGGACCATCAAAGTTGCTCAGGGTACACTTTTTATTTTTCTTCTATGTCAAATTCTACGAGAATAAGCTTACAAGATTATTTCAAAAAAAACAGCAACTTTCTATGACAAATGGACAAAACCGTTAAAAGCTCCTCCATAGAAAGAGTTGAGCAACTTCGGACTATCAAAGTTGCTCGGTGTACACTTTTTACTGTTCTTCTATGTGAAATTTTATGACTATAAGCTTCCTAGATTATTTCGAAAAAAAAACACCAACTTTCTATGACAAATAGACAAAACCGTTAAAAGCTCCTCCATAGAGAGAGTTGAGCAACTTCGGACTATCGAAGTTGCTCGGTGTACACTTTTCATTGTTCTTCTATGTGAAATTTTACGAGTATAAGCTTCCTAGATTATTTCGATGCTAAAACGCCAAGTTTTTATGACAAATGGACAAAACAGTTAAAAGCTCCTCCATAGAGAGAGTTGAGCAAATTCGGACCATCAAAGTTGCTCGGGGTACACTTTTTACTATTTTTCTATGTGAATTTTTACGAGTATAAGCTTCCTAGATTATTTCGATGCTAAAATGTCAAGTTTCTATAACAAATTGACAAAACAGTTAAAAGCTCCTACATAGAGATAGTTGAGCAAATTCGAACCATCAAAGTTGCTCGGGGTACACTTTTTACTGTTCTTCTATGTCAAATTTTACGAGTATATAACTTGCTAGATTATTTTGATTCCAAAACACAAACTTTCTATGACAAATGGACAAAACCGTTAAAAGCTCCTCCATAGAGAGAGTTGAGCAACTTCGAACCATCAAAGTTGCTAGAGCTACACTTTTTATTATTCTTCAATGTCAAATTTTACGATTATAAGCCTGCTAGATTATTTCGATGCCAAAACATGAACTTTCTATGACAAATGGACAAAACCGTTAAACGCTCCTCCATAGAGACAGATCAGCAACTTCGAACCATCAAAGTTCTTTGGGGTACACTTTATTATTATTGTATGTCAAATTTTATGAGTATAAGCTTCGTAGATTATTTCAGTGCCGAAACAACAACTTTCTATGACAAATGGACAAAACCGTTAAAAGCTCTTTCATATAGAGAGTTGGCCAACTTCGGACATCAAAGTTGCTCGATGTATACTTTTTATTGTTCTTCTATGTGAAATTTGACGAGTATAAGCTTCGTAGATTATTTCGATGCTAAAACACCAAGTTTCTATAACAAATGTACAAAACAGTTAAAAGCTTTTCCTTAGAGAAAGTTGAGCAAATTCAACCATCAAAGTTGCTCGGGGTACACTTTTTACCGTTCTTCTGTGTCAAATTTTACGAGTATATAACTTGCTAGATTATTTCGATGTCAAAACACCAACTTTCTATGACAAATGGACAAAACCGTTAAAAAAATTCTATAGAGAGAGTTGACCAACTTTGGATCATCGAAGTTGCTCGGTGCACACTTTTATTGTTCTTCTTGTGAAATTTTACGAGTATAAGCTTCCTAGATTATTTTGATGACAAAACACCGAGTTTCTATGACAAATGCACAAAACAGTTAAAAGCTCCTCCATAGAGAGAGTTGAGCAAATTTGGACCATCAAAGTTGCTCGGGATACACTTTTTACTGTTCTTCTATGTCAAATTTTACTAGTATAAAACTTGCTAGATTATTTCGATGCCTAAACACAAACTTTCTCTGACAAATGGATAAAACCGTTAAAAAAATCCTCTATAGAGAGAGTTGAGCAACTTCGGACCATCAAAGTTGCTCGGTGTACACTTTTATTGTTCTTCCATGTGAAATTTTACGAGTATAAGCTTCCTAGATTATTTCGATGACAAAACTACGAGTTTCTATGACAAATGCACAAAACAGTTAAAAGCTCCTCCATAGAGAGAGTTGAGCAAATTCGGACCATCAAAGTTGCTCGGGGTACACTTTTTATTGTTCTTCTATGTCAAATTCTACGAGTATAAGCTTCCTAGATTATTTCGAAAAAAAAAACACCAACTTTCTATGACAAATAGACAAAACCGTTAAAAGCTCCTCCATAGAGAGAGTTGAGCAACTTCGAACCATCGAAGTTGCTCGGTGTACACTTTTCATTGTTCTTCTATGTGAAATTTTTACGAGTATAAGCTTCCTAGAATATTTCGATGCCAAAACGCCAAGTATCTATGACAAATGGACAAAACAGTTAAAAGCTCCTCCATAGAGAGAGTTGAGCAAATTCGGACCATCAAAGTTGCTTGGGGTACACTTTTTACTATTCTTCTATGTCAAATTTTACGATTATAAGCCTCCTAAATTATTTCGATGCCAAAAAACATGAACTTTCTATGACAAATGGACAAAACCGTTAAAAGCTCCTCCATAGAGAGAGTTCAGCAACTTCGAAGCATCAAAGTTCTTAGGGGTACACTTTTTATTATTATTGTATGTCAAATTTTATGAGTATAAGCTTCGTAGATTATTTCAATGCCGAAACAACAACTTTCTATGACAAATGGACAAAACCGTTAAAAGCTCCTCCATTGAGAGAGTTGGGCAACTTCGGACCATCAAAGTTGCTCGGTGTACAATTTTTATTTTTCTTCTATGTGAAATTTGATGAGTATAAGCTTCCTAGACTATTTCGATGCTAAAACGCGAAGTTTCTATAACAAATGGACAAAACAGTTAAAAACTTTTCCATAGAGAAAGTTGAGCAAATTCGAACCATCAAAGTTGCTCGGGGTACACTTTTTATTGTTCTTCTATGTCAAATTTTACGACTATATAACTTGCTAGATTATTTTGATGCCAAAACACAAACTTTCTATGACAAATGGACAAAACCATTAAAAGCTCCTCCATAGAGAGAGTTGAGCAACTTCGAACCATCAAAGTTGTCAGAGGTACACTTTTTATAATTCTTCTATGTCAAATTTTAAGAGTATAAGCTTCCTAGATTATTTCGATGTCAAAACAACAATATCTACGACAAATGGACAAAACCGTTAAAAGCTCCTTCATAGAGAGAGTTGGGCAACTTCGGACATCAAAGTTGCTCGGTTGTACACTTTTTATTGTTTTTCTATGTGAAATTTGACGAGTATAAGCTTCGTAGATTATTTCGATGCTAAAACGCCAAGTTTCTATAACAAATTGACAAAACAGTTAACAGCACCTACATAGAGAGAGTTGAGCAAATTCAAACCATCAAAGTTGCTCGGGGTACACTTTTTACTGTTCTTGTATGTCAAATTTTACGAGTATATAACTTGCTAGATTATTTTGATTCCAAAACACAAACTTTCTATGACAAATGGACAAAACCGTTAAAAGCTCCTCCATAGAGAGAGTTGAGCAACTTCGAACCATCGAAGTTGCTAGAGCTACACTTTTTATTATTCTTCTATGTCAAATTTTACGATTATAAGCCTGCTAGATTATTTCAACGCCAAAACACGAACTTTCTATGACAAATGGACAAAACCGTTAAAAGCTCCTCCATAGAGAGAGATCAGCAACTTCGAACCATCAAAGTTCTTTGGGGTACACTTTATTATTATTGTATGTCAAATTTTATGAGTATAAGCTTCGTAGATTATTTCAGTGCCGAAACAACAACTTTCTATGACAAATGGACAAAACCGTTAAAAGCTCCTTCATATAGAGAGTTGGCCAACTTCGGACATCAAAGTTGCTCGATGTACACTTTTTATTATTCTTCTATGTGAAATTTGACGAGTATAAGCTTCGTAGATTATTTCGATGCTAAAACACCAAGTTTCTATAACAAATGTACAAAACAGTTAAAAGATTTTCCTTAGAGAAAGTTGAGCAAATTCAACCATCAAAGTTGCTCGGGGTACACTTTTTACCGTTCTTCTGTGTCAAATTTTACGAGTATATAACTTGCTAGATTATTTCGATGCCAAAACACCAACTTTCTATGACAAATGGACAAAACCGTTAAAAAAATTCTATAGAGAGAGTTGACCAACTTTGGATCATCGAAGTTGCTCGGTGCACACTTTTATTTTTCTTCTTGTGAAATTTTACGAGTATAAGCTTCCTAGATTATTTTGATGACAAAACACCGAGTTTCTATGACAAATGCACAAAACAGTTAAAAGCTCCTCCATAGAGAGAGTTGAGCAAATTCGGACCATCAAAGTTGCTCGGGATACACTTTTTACTGTTCTTCTATGTCAAATTTTACTAGTATAAAACTTGCTAGATTATTTCGATGCCTAAACACAAACTTTCTCTGACAAATGGATAAAACTGTTAAAAAAATCCTCTATAGAGAGAGTTGAGCAACTTCGGACCATCAAAGTTGCTCGGTGTACACTTTTATTGTTCTTCCATGTGAAATTTTACGAGTATAAGCTTCCTAGATTATTTCGATAACAAAACTACGAGTTTCTATGACAAAACTACGAGTTTCTATGACAAATGCACAAAACAGTTAAAAGCTCCTCCATAGAGAGAGTTGAGCAAATTCGGACCATCAAAGTTGCTCGGGGTACAATTTTTATTGTTCTTCTATGTCAAATTCTACGAGTATAAGCTTCCTAGATTATTTCGAAAAAAAAAACACCAACTTTCTATGACAAATAGACAAAACCGTTAAAAGCTCCTCCATAGAGAGAGTCGAGCAACTTCGAACCATCGAAGTTGCTCGGTGTACACTTTTCATTGTTCTTCTATGTGAAATTTTTACGAGTATAAGCTTCCTAGAATATTTCGATGCCAAAACGCCAAGTTTCTATGACAAATGGACAAAACAGTTAAAAGCTCCTCCATAGAGAGAGTTGAGCAAATTCGGACCATCAAAGTTGCTTGGGGTACACTTTTTACTATTCTTCTATGTCAAATTTTACGATTATAAGCCTCCTAAATTATTTCGATGCCAAAAAACATGAACTTTCTATGACAAATGGACAAAACCGTTAAAAGCTCCTCCATAGAGAGAGTTCAGCAACTTCGAAGCATCAAAGTTCTTAGGGGTACACTTTTTATTATTATTGTATGTCAAATTTTATGAGTATAAGCTTCGTAGATTATTTCAATGCCGAAACAACAACTTTCTATGACAAATGGACAAAACCGTTAAAAGCTCCTCCATTGAGAGAGTTGGGCAACTTCGGACCATCAAAATTGCTCGGTGTACAATTTTTATTTTTCTTCTATGTGAAATTTGATGAGTATAAGCTTCCAAGACTATTTCGATGCTAAAACGCGAAGTTTCTATAACAAATGGACAAAACAGTTAAAAACTTTTCCATAGAGAAAGTTGAGCAAATTCGAACCATCAAAGTTGCTCGGGGTACACTTTTTTCTGTTCTTCTATGTCAAATTTTACGACTATATAACTTGCTAGATTATTTTGATGCCAAAACACAAACTTTCTATGACAAATGGACAAAACCATTAAAAGCTCCTCCATAGAGAGAGTTGAGCAACTTCGAACCATCAAAGTTGTTAGAGGTACACTTTTTATAATTCTTCTATGTCAAATTTTAAGAGTATAAGCTTCCTAGATTATTTCGATGTCAAAACAACAATATCTACGACAAATGGACAAAACCGTTAAAAGCTCCTTCATAGAGAGAGTTGGGCAACTTCGGACATCAAGGTTGCTCGGTTGTACACTTTTTATTGTTTTTCTATGTGAAATTTGACGAGTATAAGCTTCCTAGATTATTTCGATGCTAAAACGCCAAGTTTCTATAACAAATTGACAAAACAGTTAAAAGCACCTACATAGAGAGAGTTGAGTAAATTCAAACCATCAAAGTTGCTCGGGGTACACTTTTTACTGTTCTTCTATGTCAAATTTTACGAGTATATAACTTGCTAGATTATTTGATTCCAAAACACAAACTTTCTATGACAAATGGACAAAACCGTTAAAAGCTCCTCCATAGAGAGAGTTGAGCAACTTCGAACCTTCAAAGTTGCTAGAACTACACTTTTTATTATTCTTCTATGTCAAATTTTACGATTATAAGCCTGCTAGATTATTTCAACGCCAAAACACGAACTTTCTATGATAAATGGACAAAACCGTTCAAAGCTCCTCCATAGAGAGAGTTCAGCAACTTCGAACCATCAAAGTTCTTAGGGGTACACTTTTTATTATTATTGTATGTCAAATTTTATGAGTATAAGCTTCGTAGATTATTTCAGTGCCGAAACAACAACTTTCTATGACAAATGGACAAAACCGTTAAAAGCTCCTCCATAGAGAGTGTTCAGCAACTTCGGACAGCAAAGTTGCTCGGTGTACACTTTTTATTGTTCTTCTATGTGAAATTTGACGAGTATAAGCTACGTAGATTATTTCGATGCTAAAACGTGAAGTTTCTAAAACAAATGGACAAAACAGTTAAAAGCTTCTCCATAGAGAAAGTTGAGCAAATTCAACCATCAAAGTTGCTCGGACTACACTTTTTACTGTTCTTCTATGTCAAATTTTACGAGTATATAACTTGCTAGATTATTTTGATTCCAAAACACAAACTTTCTCTGACAAATGGACAAAACCGTTAAAAGCTCCTCCATAGAGAGAGTTGAGCAACTTCGAACCATCAAAGTTGCTAGAGGTACACTTTTTATTATTCTTCTATGTCAAATTTTACGATTATAAGCCTGCTAGATTATTTCGATGCCAAAACACGAACTTTCTATGACAAATGGACAAAACTGTTAAAAGCTCCTCCATAGACAGAGATCATCAACTTCGAACCATCAAAGTTCTTAGGGGTACACTTTATTATTATTGTATGTCAAATTTTATGAGTATAAGCTTCGTAGATTATTTCAGTGACGAAACAACAACTTTCTATGACAAATGGACAAAACCGTTACAAGCTCCTTCATAGAGAGAGTTGGGCAACTTCGGACATCAAAGTTGCTCGGTTGTACACTTTTTATTGTTCTTCTATGTGAAATTTGACGAGTATAAGCTTCGTAGATTATTTCGATGCTAAAACGTGAAGTTTCAATAACAAATGTAAAAAACAGTTAAAAGCTTTTCCATAGAGAAAGTTGAGCAAATTCAACCATCAAAGTTGCTCGGGGTACACTTTTTACTGTTCTTCAATGTCAAATTTTACGAGTATATAACTTGCTAGATTATTTTGATTCCAAAACACAAACTTTCTCTGACAAATGGACAAAACCGTTAAAAGCTCCTCCATAGAGAGAGTTGAGCAACTTCGAACCATCAAAGTTGCTAGAGGTACACTTTTTATTATTCTTCTATGTCAAATTTTACGATTATAACCTGCTAGATTATTTCGATGCCAAAACACGAACTTTCTGTGACAAATGGACAAAACCGTTAAAAGCTCCTCCATAGAGAGAGTTCAGCAACTTCGAACCATCAAAGTTCTTAGGAGTACACTTTTTATTATTATTGTATGTCAAATTTTATAAGTATAAGCTTCGTAGATTATTTCAGTCCCGAAACAACAACTTTCTATGACAAATGGACAAAACCGTTAAAAGCTCCTCCATTGAGAGAGTTGGGCAACTTCGGACCATCAAAGTTCTTAGGGGTACACTTTTTATTATTATTGTATGTAAAATTTTATGAGTATAAGCTTTGTAGATTATTTCAGTGCCGAAACAACAACTTTCTATGACAAATGGACAAAACCGTTAAAAGCTCTTCCATAGAGAGAGTTGGGCAACTTCGGACTATCAAAGTTGCTCGGTGTACACTTTTTATTGTTCTTCTATTTGAAATTTGACGAGTATAAGCTTCCTAGATTATTTCTGATGCTAAAATGCGAAGTTTCTATAACAAATGGACAAAACAGTTAAAAGCTTTTCCATAGAGAAAGTTGAGCAAATTCAACCATCAAAGTTGCTCGGGTTAAACTTTTTACCGTTCTTCTATGTCAAATTTTACGAGTATATAACTTGCTAGATTATTTTGATTCCAAAACACAAACTTTCTATGACAAATGGATAAATCCGTTAAAAGCTCCTTCATAGAGAGAGTTCAGCAACTTCGAACCATCAAAGTAGCTAGAGGTACACTTTTTATTATTCTTCTATGTCAAATTTTACGATTATAAGCCTGCTAGATTATTTTGATTCCAAAACACAAACTTTCTATGACAAATGGACAAAACCGTTAAAAGCTCCTCCATAGAGAGAGTTGAGCAACTTTGACCATCAAAGTTGCTAGAGCTACACTTTTTATTATTCTTCTATGTCAAATTTTACGATTATAAGCTTGCTAGATTATTTCGATGCCAAAACACGAACTTTCTATGACAAATGGACAAAACCGTTCAAAGCTCCTCCATAGAGAGAGTTCAGCAACTTCGAACCATCAAAGTTCTTAGGGGTACACTTTTTATTATTATTGTATGTCAAATTTTATGAGTATAAGCTTCGTAGATTATTTCAGTGCCGAAACAAAAACTTTGTATGACAAATAGACAAAACCGTTAAAAGCTCGTCCATAGAGAGAGTTGGGCAACTTCGGACCATCAAAGTTGCTCAGTGTACACTTTTTATTGTTCTTCTATTTGAAATTTGACGAGTATAAGCTTTCTAGATTATTTCGATGCTAAAACGCGAAGTTTCTATAACAAATGGACAAAACAGTTAAAAGCTTTTCCATAGAGAAAGTTGAGCAAATTCAACCATCAAAGTTGATCGGGGTAAACTTTTTACCGTTCTTCTATGTCAAATTTTATGAGTATATAACTTGCTAGATTATTTTGATTCCAAAACACAAACTTTCTATGACAAATGGATAAAACCGTTAAAAGCTCCTCCATAGAGAGAGTTCAGCAACTTCGAACCATTAAAGTTGCTAGAGGTACACTTTTTATTATTCTTCAATGTCAAATTTTACGATTATAAGCCTGCTAGATTATTTCGATGCCAAAACACGAACTTTCTATGACAAATGGACAAAACCGTTAAAAGCTCCTCCAAAGAGAGAGTTCAGAAACTTCGAACAATCAAAGTTCTTAGGGGTACACTTTTTATTATTATTTTATGTCAAATTTTATGAGTATAAGCTTCGTAGATTATTTCAGTTCCGAAACAACAACTTTCTATGACAAATGGACAAAACTGTTAAAAGCTCCTCCATAGAGAGAGTTGAGCAACTTCGAACCATCAAAGTTGCTAGAGCTACACTTTTTATTATTCTTCTATGTCAAATTTTACGATTATAACCCTGCTAGATTATTTCAACGCCAAAACACGAACTTTCTTTGACAAATGGACAAAACCGTTCAAGGATCCTCCATAGAGAGAGTTCAGCAACTTCGAACCATCAAAGTTCTTAGGGGTACACTTTTTATTATTATTGTATGTCAAATTTTATGAGTATAAGCTTCGTAGATTATTTCAGTGCCGAAACAACAACTTTCTATGACAAATGGACAAAACCGTTAAAAGTTCCTCCATAGAGAGTGTTCAGCAACTTCGAACCATCAAAGTTCCTCGGTGTACACTTTTTATTGTTCTTCTATGTGAAATTTGACGAGTATAAGCTTCGTAGATTATTTCGATGCTAAAACGCGTAGTTTCTATAACAAATGGACAAAACAGTTAAAAGCTTCTCCATAGAGAAAGTTGAGCAAATTCAACCATCAAAGTTGCTTGGACTACACTTTTTACTGTTCTTCTATGTCAAATTTTACGAGTATATAACTTGCTAGATTATTTTGATTCCAAAACACAAACTTTCTATGACAAATGGACAAAACCGTTAAAAGCTCCTCCATAGAGAGAGTTGAGCAACTTCGAACCATCAAAGTTTCCAGAGGTACACTTTTTATTATTCTTCTATGTCAAATTTTATGATTATAAGCCTGCTAGATTATTTCGATGCCAAAACACGAACTTTCTATGAGAAATAGACAAAACCGTTAAAAGCTCCTCCATAGGCAGAGATCAGCAACTTCGAACCATCAAAGTTCTTAGGGGTACACTTTATTATTATTGTATGTCAAATTTTATGAGTATAAGCTTTGTAGATTATTTCAGTGCCGAAACAACAACTTTCTATGAAAAATGGACAAAACCGTTTGATGACGTCCTAAATCAGTCCAAGACGTATCAGGATAGGTTTGAACAAGAGCTTTCTCGTCTGTTGATGTCCTTCCTCGGATTAGCTTCTCTCCGATAATAGAATGATCCTGTGACAAAGAGCAAACGTAAGCTAGAGGCCCGCCAGAGAGTGTTCTCTGGCGTTGGCGCTCCGACGCTCAAGTCAGATGCGAGCACAAAGGAACTCTGTGAAGTGCACTGCTCGGTGCTCTTGTCATTAATCAAAAAATCCTCCTCCTTTACCTGAGGGTTTGCCCCTTTTTATAGTGGAGGTAGTTCCTGTTTGGGTAGTTCATGACAGCTTTTTACCACTCTGAGTATGAGTACCGAGGAACGTGCATCCTTCTTCTCGGTACCGAGCATGAAGCTGTTGACAATTACATCCACGTGTCATGTTGTCATTGTAGGAGAAAATTATCCTCATCACTTGCCCCCTCAGACCTGTGATTGGTCATCGTAGGACCAATGATAGGTCTGTATGAGTGGACGTTTGAGTTCCCGAGGCTGACATTAATTGTGAGTCGTTGAACGGCTAAGATTTGATTGATCTTGATCCAGTGGTTATCTGGTGTGCAGAGGTTGAGCGGCCCAGATGAGAGAAGGCGGTACGTCTCGTCATCGGGTCCGTTGACCGGGGCGGTCTTCGACTTTAAATAGCGAGGGCGTCACTTTCCAACTCACTTGCTGCCAAAATTGAGAGCCCCGAGCATTGTCTATCCGAGCAAACGTAATCTTCTTTTTCCGAGCAAATACTATCTCTTCTTCGTCTCATCAGGTACGAGAAATGTCTTCCCCTTCTTCGGATAGTAATATTAATGTGTTAGAGGAAGCCGATTTAGGAACTTCTCCTTCGACCTCTAACTCTCCTCCTGTTAGGACGAGCATTAGGCTACCCTTAGCAGAACGCCCTTTCTTTGCCCCTCCTGGATTCGAAATACAGGAGGCCCGAGCAGCAGGTGATGGTTCTAGGGAGCCTAGGAATCTTAGCTGTAGCCTTTCAGCCTCCGACGTGGAATCCCAACGCAAGTTGTTCGGTATTCCCTACCCTTGCAGGCCTGTGCCCGAGGGAGTATCTCCATTCCGTCCTCAACATGGGGAGTTTGCCATTTCTACCACCGCATTATCATTTGGTTGTCGGATACCGATTGCCCCAGCAGTATGCTCCTTCTTTGATCGGTTCGACATTTGCCCAACCTGCCTTGCTCCCAACTCTTGGGTCTTTCTCGGCACAATTCTATACTACTGTGCCGAGCTTCGCGTCCCTTTTTCCTCTAATGTTCTTCAACACATTTTCTCCCTTTGTAGAGCTCCGAGAAACCCTGGACTTTGCTATTTAAAGTTCAAGAAGGGTCTGGTTGCTCCAAAATATTCCTCTTCCAATCATCATTGGAAGTCTAGTTATTTCTTTGTTCGGATGCCCCTGGGCGAGGACGAGGATCTTCCTTTTAGGACCTCGTGGGTTGTCCCAAAATTCAGTAAGTTCAAGCGACTTCCCCAACTTTCTCCTCAGGAGCTTGACTGGTATCTTACCCTCAGAGGTCCTTTCACTAAGCCTTCTGTGCCTATGATATGCCGAGCTGTAGACTTTACAAGGGCTCATAGGTCCGAGCAAGCGATGCAAGGTGGGGACCTGCTCTTGCTCGGTTTTGTTTATAACTTTGTTATACTAATCATGTTGATGACTGATTCTTGTTACTTCTCAGATATGTCGTCGGCCGCTGATTACCTAAAGTTGCAGAAGAGGACTGCCAACTTGGGCAAGAAGAGGAGACCTGATGGGGGTGCTGGGCCGAGCAAGAAAACAAGGGTTACCCCCGCTGAGGGTGCCCAAGTCAAACCAGGCCGAGGAAAAGACTTGGGTCGAGGTCGCGGTGTCTTCGTTTCCACCCCATCTTTCCGGGCCGTTGGATCTCCTTCTCGTACATCCGACGCCCGCTCTTCCTCTCCTCCTCACAGGATGGGAGACGTTCACATTCCTCAGTGGAATGTGCGTCTATCTGATACAGTGACCAATCCTCGGGTGGCGTTGGAGATGCTCGAGAAGCTGTCTCTTCCCTCGGACCAAAGGCGAGCCGAGGAGATGGCTACCGAGGAGAGGATGGAGGCTTCGGCTGTTAAGCTGATGGAGGTACATCTTTCCGCTCGGAACATTGTTTAGCAAGTTTTCCTTCAGCTTGCTTAATAACTCATCTCTTTTCTGTTGTTATTTGCAGTTGTCTTCGCTTCTCGGGAAGTTGTCGCTTGACATACGAAGCTCCGAGGCCGAGAAGAAGACTGCCGCCCAAGAAATTTTCCTACTCAAGGGGGCTATTGGTCGGACAGAGACCGCTTTGAAGCTGACGAGGTTGGAACTCGAGAAAACGCAGGCATCAGAGAATCTGATGGCTACGAAGCTGAAAGAAGCCGAGGATGAGCTCGCAAGACAAAAGTCAGCAGCTGAGGCTGAAGGGGCCGTCCTGTTTGAAAGCGGGCGACAAGCTGGTCTCCGAGAGTTTCGCGACTCTAAGGAGTTCCAACTTACCCTTAAGCAAGAAGGCTTTTTCTGCTTCCAGGCTGCTGTCAAAGAAGCTCGGAGGTTCCTCGTCGGCAAAGGCCAGAGCTCGGACATTTTGGATGAGCTGTGCCCGGTCATCGCGGGGAAAGACGACGAGGATGTGGTGAAGGAGGATGCCTACGAGCAGTTCCGCCTACTTCAAGAGGACGAGGGGGACGTCGAGGAGGACATCGATGGGTACACGGAGACCGATGCTCCGCCGATTCCTCCGAGGAATGAAGAAGTCGACGTGCCCCTTCCTTCTGTTGAGGGTGAGGCAGAGAGGACTGCCGAGGAGCTAGTTGATATTGAAAATTAGGAACTGGCCCTTGTTCTCTTCCTTCTTGATCAAACTCTGTTCTCAACATTTGTAAATAACGTTTTTAATTTTAATGAAGTCGAGTTCTTTTCTTCCCATTTCTTGTCTATTACTGTCCATCTTTTTTCTCGGAAATCATAACTTAAAACGCAGCTTGTTGTAGCTGATTTGAGAACAAGTAGAGCTGTGGCCCAAATTTGCTCGGGTCGTAGCCAACTTGTTTCCCTGCTTGGCTGTTGTAACTCAAATTAAATGAGTTGAAACAAAACCATGTTTGCTGTGGCCCAAACTTGCTCGGGTCGTAGCTAACTTGTTCTTCTGCTTGGCTGTTGTAACTCAAATTAAATGAGTTGAAACAAAACCATGTTTGCTGTGGCCCAAACTTGCTCGGGTCGTAGCTAACTTGTTTTTCTGCTTGGCTGTTGTAACTCAAATTAAATGAGTTGAAACAAAACCATGCTTTTCCTCGGTCCCCTGACCTTAGTGGGCTTGTAATAATGCTCAGGCATTGCGGCTGACTTGTGCCGAGCAACGCTTACCTTTGAGGATCCTTATAGCAAAACAAACTACTTTCATTGAATCAGCAAAATCCTAAGTCTCGTGTAAGAAACGAGTTTTGAAATGGAAATTGTGCTTAAGTACATGACAGCAAGATGAAATTAAACATAGTATCTTCGAAGGTTCTCGGCATTCCAAGGTCTCATCTCTCCAGGCTTCTCGGGATTTTCCAGTTTGTAAGTACCATCAAGCAGAACTTTGATAACTCGGAAAGGTCCTTCCCAAGTTTCTCCGAGCTTACCTGGATGCCTTCCGGCTGCAGCAGCTTTCCTTAGAACCCAGTCTCCTTCTGAAAACTTCCTTGTTCGGACCCTTTTGTTGTAATATCGGGCCGTTCTTTGTTTGTAAGCAGCAATCCTGATCCGAGCAGTCTCTCGAGCTTCTTCCAAGAGATCAAGATTGTTGAGCAATAAGTCACTGTTACCTGATTCTTCAAACTCAGTTATACGAGGAGTGGGAACTCCAATTTCAACTGGGATAACAGCTTCTGATCCGAATACTAAGGAGAAAGGTGTCTCTCCTGTTGATGTCCGAGGCGTAGTCCGATAAGACCAGAGGACGCTATGGAGCTGTTCAGTCCAGAGTCCCTTGGCTTGGTCCAGACGAGCCTTGATTCCTTGTAGTATGATTCGGTTGATGACTTCTACTTGTCCATTAGCTTGAGGGTGAGCTACAGCAGTAACCCTGAGGTTGATGCCGTGTTCGTCACAAAACTGCCGTATATTGGCACTCACAAACTGTCGGCCATTATCAGTAACAAGGATCCGAGGAACACCATATCTGCAGACGATGGTTTTCCAAATGAAGTCTTTCACCTTGTGGTCAGTGATTGTGGCCAGAGGCTCGGCTTCAACCCACTTCGTGAAATAATCCACTGCCACTATGAGAAATTTCCTTTGGGCTGTTGCCTGAGGAAAAGGTCCTAACAAATCCAGCCCCCATTGTGCAAACGGACAAGGGTTCTCCATCACTGTAATCTCCGACGGTGGGTGATGCGATACGTTGGCATGTCTCTGGCACTTGTCACACTTCCTCACCAACTCCTTTGCGTCCTTGTTCATGGTCGGCCAGTAATACCCGCAGCGCAAGACCTTGTTTGCTAAGGTCCTTGCACCGGAGTGGCTGCCGCATATTCCTCCATGAACTTCTCGGAGAGCGTAATCTGACTCTCGTGGAGCAAGGCACTTAAGGTAAGGGAGTGTGTAAGATCGTCGGTAAAGGGTGCCTTGAATAATGGAATACCTCGCTGCCCTTGCTCGGATACTTTTAGCCTCGTTCCTGTCTTCCGGCAATTGCCCCTCCGTGAGGAAGGCGCGTATTGCATCCATCCAAGATCGTTCAGTGTTGATCTCCGCAATTTCTTTAACAAAGATGCTAGGTTTAGGAAGCATTTCTATCCGAACTGAGGAAGCATGATCTTTCTTGCTTGTTGACGCAAGTCGGGCTAATACGTCTGCTTGCTGATTTTCTTCTCGAGGCACTCTCAGTATTTCGACATTCGGGATCTCACTCATCAGCTCCTTAGCTTTTGCAAGATATTTGATCATATTGGAGCCTCTCGCCTCATATTCTCCACGGACCTGCTCGGTGACGAGCTGTGAATCGCTGTGAATCCGCAAATTGCGAACCTCTAGCTCGATGGCCAGCTTTAATCCAGCTAGCAGAGCTTCATATTCAGCCTCGTTATTAGAGGCTTTGAATTGGAAACGGAGGGCATACTCAGTAGTCATGCCCCCGGGTCCGAGAAGCAGAATCCCTGCTCCGCTGCCATCCTTGTTCGTAGATCCATCGACGAAGAGTTGCCATTGCTCCTGCGGCGCTTCTTCCTCTAAAGGATGTTGGCATTCCGTAACGAAATCCGCGAGGACTTGAGCTTTGATTGCTCTTCTCGGCTCGAAGTAGATATCAAACTCACTAAGTTCGACTGACCACTTAATAAGTCTTCCCGATATGTCTGGATTCTGTAAAATGCTCTTGAGCGGCTGATCAGTCAGCACTGTAATTGTATGGGCTTGAAAATAGGGTCTCAACTTCCTTGCCGTGGTCACTAGTGCCAGGGCCATTCTCTCGGCCTTGGCGTATCTCTTCTCGATTGCAGTGAGAATCTTACTAGTGTAGTATATTGGCCTCTGAACCTTATCCTCTCCCTCGCTTACGAGCACGGCACTCACTGCATGCTCAGTGGTAGCTAAGTAGAGGGATAACGGTTCTCCTTCCTTTGGAGCAGTGAGTAGAGGTGGTCGACTCAAATAAGACTTGAGCTCTTCGAAAGCTTCTTGACAGTGCTCATTCCATTCAAAGTCGGTTGTTTGCTTAAGTGCGTTAAAGAAGTGTTTACAGCGATCTCCTGATCTGGCGAGAAATCGGTTTAGTGCTGCAGTTCGCCCGGTGAGTTGTTGAACCTCCTTCTTGTTCCTCGGGGCTTGCATGTTAATTATCGCTAACACCTTTTCAGGGTTCACCTCAATTCCTCGTTTGGAGATGAGGAAACCGAGGAATTTACCCGATGAAACGCCAAAAGCACACTTCTCGGGATTGAGCTTCATTCCAAAATTGTTTAAAACATTAAATACATCCTGCAAGTCGCCCAAGTGCTCCTCGGGTTTTTTGCTTTTAACGACTATATCATCGACGTACGCTTCAACTGTCTTTCCGAGCATTGGGGAGAACATTTTGTTGACTAGCCGTTGATAGGTAGCCCCTGCATTCTTCAATCCAAAAGGCATAACTTGGTAGCAATATGTACCCTCAGGGGTAACAAACGAGGTGTGCTCCTCGTCATCTTGATGCATCTGAATCTGATGGTATCCTGAGTAGGCATCAAGGAAACTGAGGAGACCCTTTCCCGAGGTTGCGTCTACCAATTGGTCTATTTTTGGCAGCGGGTAGCTATCCTTCGGACAGGCCTTGTTTAGGTGAGTGAAGTCTACACACATGCGCCATTTACCATTCGGTTTGGCTACCATAACAACGTTAGAAAGCCATTCCGGATATTGTACTTCGCGGATGAAGTCAGCATCTAAAAGCTTGTTAACCTCTGTTTTAATGGCTTCTTGCCTGTCTTGTGCAAAGTTCCTCTTCTTTTGCTTTACTGGTCGGTTACCAGGTTTGATACTCAGATGGTGAGTGATAACATCAGCACTGATACCCGGCATCTCATGTGCACTCCATGCGAATGTGGTGATGTTCTCCAAAAGTAGATTCATCAAGCCTTCGCTTAAATCTTTGCTAAGCTCGGAACCATAGTACAATTTCTTCTCCGTTGCATGCTCGACAGGAAGAGCAATGAGTTGTTCGCCTGGCGAGGGCTTCGAGATTTGATTGTTCTGATCATCTGCCAACTCTATGATCGAGACTGGCTTTTTCTTTTCTTTAAGATCGGTCACATACATCTGGCGGGCGAGCTTTTGGTCGCCCTGAACTTCTCCTACTCCTTGATCAGTGGGGAATTTCATTTTCAGGTAATAAGTTGAGACAACTGCTCGGGCCTTATGAAGCAGTGGTCTGCCAATCAACGCGTTGTATGGGGTCTTCACATCGACGACCAGAAGTTCCACCATAAATAATTTTGATCTCGGGTAATCACCCAAGGTTATGGGTAGACTTATTATCCCGACAGGGACAACTTGTTCTCCCGTGAAACCGTATAGGGGTGAAGAAAACTTCTTCAAGCTCTCTCTTGGAAGGTTCATCTGTTTGAAGGCATGATAGAAGAGAACATCCGCTGCGCTCCCGTTATCAATCAAGACCTTCTTGACCGTGTAGTTGGCGATGATAACATCAATGATCAACGCATCGTCATGGGGCTGGTGCAGACCGTCCCCGTCTTTCTCCGAGAATGTTATCTTCTCCTCCCCCGTTCTCGTTCTCTTTGAACTCTCGTGGATCTGATGCACAGTCCGAGCATATGCTCTCCTCCCAGATGAACTTTCTCCTCCCGAAGCTAGGCCACCGACTATCATACCAATGGTACCAGCTGTTCCACGATTTCGATGACGAGGGGATTCCTCTCGCCGCCTCCTCTGTCGCCTGTCTTCATTCTCTCTTAGGCCTCTTGGATTTTCTTTTCTTCCTTCTCTTTCTCGTTTGTCTCCCACCGAGCTAGTAAAACGCTTAAGGTATCCTCTCCGGATTAAGTTTTCTACCTCGTCCTTCAGGTGGCGACATTCATCAGTGTCGTGACCAGGGCCCCGGTGGAATTTACAATACTTGTCGCTCTCCATCCTACCTGGACTTGGCTTCTTCTTTGCCGGCCACCTGACGATGTCACGATCCTGTATCTCATTCAATACTCTTTTCAAGGAAGCATTGAGTGGAGTGTAGGAATCATATCTCTCAAGTTTGGCTCGGTCATCTCTTCTGGTGAATGATCTACTGAATCCACTACTTTTCCTCTCTGTTCGTCGACCACCGTCTGACCTTCTCCTCGGGGAAGATCTGTCTAAGGATTGCTCCGCTACATGTGGTTCAGCCATCATTTCGTCAGCAGTAATGTATTTTTCAACTCTTGAGAGCAGTTCGGGGATACTTTTCGGATTCTTTTTCGACAATGAATGCTTTAGCGTCACATGTCGCACCCCAGTCGTGAAGGCTGTAATGGCTATGATCGGCTGAAGATCCGGTATCTCTAAGCAATCGCTGTTGAACCGAGTTACAAATTCCCTCAAACTCTCCTGCGGTTTCTGTCTAATGGTAACCAGTGTGGCATTGGTCTTCTTCACCGGTCTTGAGCTTGCAAAATGAGCAACGAACCTGTTTGTTAGGTCGTCAAAACTGTGAATGCTGCCTTGTGGCAGAGCTCTGAACCAACGCCTTGCCACTCCGACAAGCGAGACTGGGAAGATCTTGCAGCAAGCTTCCTGAGAGGCCCGCTGGAACTCCATCATGGTTTGAAAGCCGATAACATGGTCTAGGGGATCCCCTGTTCCATTATACTTTTCCACACTGGTAACCTTAAAGCTTGTCGGTACTCGAGCTTGTTGCACCTCGGCCGACAATGGAGTCAAGTTCCTATCCCAGTCCATTGTATCCAAGAAGGGACGACCTTGCAAAGCAGCTATTTTGCGATCCACTACCCCCTCGATGAACTTGCTATCCCCCTCGTAAGTATGAGTGGGCTGAGTTCTTCGAGCAATAGTTACCGAGGTTCCTGGAACGTCGGGATTTCTTGACTCATCAGTTTGAGAGTGGTCATTTCTCGTCTCATGAGAAATGCTCTCATTTTGGATTGGTTGGTGACCTTGCACTTGTCCTTGGATCGTATCCAGGCGTTGCGCGAGAACATTCATCTGCTGCAATAGTTCAGCGATCTGATCTTGCATCAATGGTTGAGGCTGCTGCTCGGCATTTTCGTTCGCTGCCTCAGCCTGTTGTTCTTCTCCTCTAAAAGCTCTAGCCCGAACCATAATTTTTGTTATGGTTTCCCACAGACGGCGCCAATCTGATGACGTCCTAAATCAGTCCAAGACGTATCAGGATAGGTTTGAACAAGAGCTTTCTCGTCTGTTGATGTCCTTCCTCGGATTAGCTTCTCTCCGATAATAGAATGATCCTGTGACAAAGAGCAAACGTAAGCTAGAGGCCCGCCAGAGAGTGTTCTCTGGCGTTGGCGCTCCGACGCTCAAGTCAGATGCGAGCACAAAGGAACTCTGTGAAGTGCACTGCTCGGTGCTCTTGTCATTAATCAAAAAATCCTCCTCCTTTACCTGAGGGTTTGCCCCTTTTTATAGTGGAGGTAGTTCCTGTTTGGGTAGTTCATGACAGCTTTTTACCACTCTGAGTATGAGTACCGAGGAACGTGCATCCTTCTTCTCGGTACCGAGCATGAAGCTGTTGACAATTACATCCACGTGTCATGTTGTCATTGTAGGAGAAAATTATCCTCATCACCGTTAAAAGCTCCTTCATAGAGAGAGTTGGGCAACTTCGGACATCAAAGTTGCTCGGTTTACAGTTTTTATTGTTCTTCTATGTGAAATTTGACGAGTATAAGCTTCGTAGATTATTTCGATGCTAAAACGTGAAGTTTCTATAACAAATGTACAAAACAGTTAAAAGCTTTTCCATAGAGAAAGTTGAGCAAATTCAACCATCAAAGTTGCTCGGGGTACACTTTTTACCGTTCTTCTATGTCAAATTTTACGAGTATATAAATTGCTAGATTATTTTGATTCCAAAACACAAACTTTCTATGACAAATGGACAAAACCGTTAAAAGCTCCTCCATAGAGAGAGTTGAGCAACTTCGAACCATCAAAGTTGCTAGAGGTACACTTTTTATTATTCTTCTATGTCAAATTTTACAATTATAAACCCGCTAGATTATTTCGATACCAAAACACGAACTTTCTATGACAAATGGACAAAACCGTTAAAAGCTCCTCCAAAGAGAGAGTTCAGAAACTTCGAACAATCAAAGTTCTTAGGGGTACACTTTTCATTATTATTGTCTGTCAAATTTTATGAGTATAAGCTTCATAGATTATTTCAGTGTCGAAACAACAACTTTCTATGACAAATGGACAAAACCGTTAAAAGCTCCTCCATAGAGAGAGTTGGGCAACTTCGGACCATCAAAGTTGCTCGGTGTACACTTTTTATTGTTCTTCTATGTGAAATTTGACGAGTATAAGCTTCGTAGATTATTTCGATGCTAAAACGCAAAGTTTCTGTAACAAATGGACAAAACAGTTAAAAGCATTTCCATAGAGGAAGTTGAGCAAATTCAACCATCAAAGTTGCTCAGGGTACACTTTTTACTGTTCTTCTATGTCAAATTTTACGAGTATATAACTTGCTAGATTATTTTGATGCCAAAACACAAACTTTCTATGACAAATGGACAAAACCGTTAAAAGCTCCTTCATAGAGAGAGTTGAGCAACTTCGAACCATCAAAGTTCCTAGGGGTACACTTCTTATTATTATTTTTTGTCAAATTTTATGAGTATAAGCTTCATAGATTATTTCAGTGCCGAAATACCAACTTTCTATGACAAGTGGACAAAACCGTTAAAAGCTCCTCCATAGAGAGAGTTGGGCAACTTCCGACCATCAAAATTTCTCGGTGTACACTTTTTATTATTCTTCTATGTGAAATTTGAAAAGTATAAGCTTCCAAGATTATTTGATGTCAAAACACCAATTTCTATGATAAATGGACAAAACAGTTAAAATCTCCTTCATAGAGAGAGTTGAGCAACTTCGAACCATCAAAGTTGCCAGAGGTACACTTTTATTATTCTTCTATGTCAAATTTTATGATTATAAGCCTGCTAGATTATTTCGATGCCAAAACACGAACTTTCTATGAGAAATAGACAAAACCGTTAAAAGCTCCTCCATAGGCAGAGATCAGCAACTTCGAACCATCAAAGTTCTTAGGGGTACACTTTATTATTATTGTATGTCAAATTTTATGAGTATAAGCTTTGTAGATTATTTCAGTGCCGAAACAACAACTTTCTATGAAAAATGGACAAAACCGTTAAAAGCTCCTTCATAGAGAGAGTTGGGCAACTTCGGACATCAAAGTTGCTCGGTTTACAGTTTTTATTGTTCTTCTATGTGAAATTTGACGAGTATAAGCTTCGTAGATTATTTCGATGCTAAAACGTGAAGTTTCTATAACAAATGTACAAAACAGTTAAAAGCTTTTCCATAGAGAAAGTTGAGAAAATTCAACCATCAAAGTTGCTCGGGGTACACTTTTTACCGTTCTTCTATGTCAAATTTTACGAGTATATAAATTGCTAGATTATTTTGATTCCAAAACACAAACTTTCTATGACAAATGGACAAAACCGTTAAAAGCTCCTCCATAGAGAGAGTTGAGCAACTTCGAACCATCAAAGTTGCTAGAGGTACACTTTTTATTATTCTTCTATGTCAAATTTTACAATTATAAACCCGCTAGATTATTTCGATACCAAAACACGAACTTTCTATGACAAATGGACAAAACCGTTAAAAGCTCCTCCAAAGAGAGAGTTCAGAAACTTCGAACAATCAAAGTTCTTAGGGGTACACTTTTTATTATTATTGTATGTCAAATTTTATGAGTATAAGCTTCGTAGATTATTTCAGTGCCGAAACAACAACTTTCTATGACAAATGGACAAAACCGTTAAAAGCTCCTCCATAGAGAGTGTTCAGCAACTTCGGACATCAAAGTTGCTCGGTGTACACTTTTTATTGTTCTTCTATGTGAAATTTGACGAGTATAAGCTACGTAGATTATTTCGATGCTAAAACGTGAAGTTTCTATAACAAATGGACAAAACAGTTAAAAGCTTCTCCATAGAGAAAGTTGAGCAAATTCAACCATCAAAGTTGCTCGGACTACACTTTTTACTGTTCTTCTATGTCAAATTTTACGAGTATATAACTTGCTAGATTATTTTGATTCCAAAACACAAACTTTCTCTGACAAATGGACAAAACCGTTAAAAGCTCCTCCATAGAGAGAGTTGAGCAACTTCGAACCATCAAAGTTGCCAGAGGTACACTTTTTATTATTCTTCTATGTCAAATTTTACGATTATAAGCCTGCTAGATTATTTCGATGCCAAAACACGAACTTTCTATGACAAATGGACAAAACTGTTAAAAGCTCCTCCATAGACAGAGATCATCAACTTCGAACCATCAAAGTTCTTAGGGGTACACTTTATTATTATTGTATGTCAAATTTTATGAGTATAAGCTTCGCAGATTATTTCAGTGACGAAACAACAACTTTCTATGACAAATGGACAAAACCGTTAAAAGCTCCTTCATAGAGAGAGTTGGGCAACTTCGGACATCGAAGTTGCTCGGTTGTACACTTTTTATTGTTCTTCTATGTGAAATTTGACGAGTATAAGCTTCGTAGATTATTTCGATGCTAAAACGTGAAGTTTCAATAACAAATGTAAAAAACAGTTAAAAGCTTTTCCATAGAGAAAGTTGAGCAAATTCAACCATCAAAGTTGCTCGGGGTACACTTTTTACTGTTCTTCAATGTCAAATTTTACGAGTATATAACTTGCTAGATTATTTTGATTCCAAAACACAAACTTTCTCTGACAAATGGACAAAACCGTTAAAAGCTCCTCCATAGAGAGAGTTGAGCAACTTCGAACCATCAAAGTTGCTAGAGGTACACTTTTTATTATTCTTCTATGTCAAATTTTACGATTATAAGCCTGCTAGATTATTTCGATGCCAAAACACGAACTTTCTGTGACAAATGGACAAAACCGTTAAAAGCTCCTCCATAGAGAGAGTTCAGCAACTTCGAACCATCAAAGTTCTTAGGAGTACACTTTTTATTATTATTGTATGTCAAATTTTATAAGTATAAGCTTCGTAGATTATTTCAGTCCCGAAACAACAACTTTCTATGACAAATGGACAAAACCGTTAAAAACTCCTCCATTGAGAGAGTTGGGCAACTTCGGACCATCAAAGTTCTTAGGGGTACACTTTTTATTATTATTGTATGTAAAATTTTATGAGTATAAGCTTTGTAGATTATTTCAGTGCCGAAACAACAACTTTCTATGACAAATGGACAAAACCGTTAAAAGCTCTTCCATAGAGAGAGTTGGGCAACTTCGGACTATCAAAGTTGCTCGGTGTACACTTTTTATTGTTCTTCTATTTGAAATTTGACGAGTATAAGCTTCCTAGATTATTTCTGATGCTAAAATGCGAAGTTTCTATAACAAATGGACAAAACAGTTAAAAGCTTTTCCATAGAGAAAGTTGAGCAAATTCAACCATCAAAGTTGCTCGGGTTAAACTTTTTACCGTTCTTCTATGTCAAATTTTACGAGTATATAACTTGCTAGATTATTTTGATTCCAAAACACAAACTTTCTATGACAAATGGATAAATCCGTTAAAAGCTCCTCCATAGAGAGAGTTCAGCAACTTCGAACCATCAAAGTAGCTAGAGGTACACTTTTTATTATTCTTCTATGTCAAATTTTACGATTATAAGCCTGCTAGATTATTTTGATTCCAAAACACAAACTTTCTATGACAAATGGACAAAACCGTTAAAAGCTCCTCCATAGAGAGAGTTGAGCAACTTTGACCATCAAAGTTGGCTAGAGCTACACTTTTTATTATTCTTCTATGTCAAATTTTACGATTATAAGCTTGCTAGATTATTTCGATGCCAAAACACGAACTTTCTGTGACAAATGGACAAAACCGTTCAAAGCTCCTCCATAGAGAGAGTTCAGCAACTTCGAACCATCAAAGTTCTTAGAGGTACAGTTTTTATTATTATTGTATGTCAAATTTTATGAGTATAAGCTTCGTAGATTATTTCAGTGCCGAAACAACAACTTTGTATGACAAATAGACAAAACCGTTAAAAGCTCGTTCATAGAGAGAGTTGGGCAACTTCGGACCATCAAAGTTGCTTAGTGTACACTTTTTATTGTTCTTCTATTTGAAATTTGACGAGTATAAGCTTTCTAGATTATTTCGATGCTAAAACGCGAAGTTTCTATAACAAATGGACAAAACAGTTAAAAGCTTTTCCATAGAGAAAGTTGAGCAAATTCAACCATCAAAGTTGATCGGGGTAAACTTTTTACCGTTCTTCTATGTCAAATTTTATGAGTATATAACTTGCTAGATTATTTTGATTCCAAAACACAAACTTTCTATGACAAATGGATAAAACCGTTAAAAGCTCCTCCATAGAGAGAGTTCAGCAACTTCGAACCATTAAAGTTGCTAGAGGTACACTTTTTATTATTCTTCAATGTCAAATTTTACGATTATAAGCCTGCTAGATTATTTCGATGCCAAAACACGAACTTTCTATGACAAATGGACAAAACCGTTAAAAGCTCCTCCAAAGAGAGAGTTCAGAAACTTCGAACAATCAAAGTTCTTAGGGGTACACTTTTTATTATTATTTTATGTCAAATTTTATGAGTATAAGCTTCGTAGATTATTTCAGTTCCGAAACAACAACTTTCTATGACAAATGGACAAAACTGTTAAAAGCTCCTCCATAGAGAGAGTTGAGCAACTTCGAACCATCAAAGTTGCTAGAGCTACACTTTTTATTATTCTTCTATGTCAAATTGTACGATTATAACCCTGCTAGATTATTTCAACGCCAAAACACGAACTTTCTTTGACAAATGGACAAAACCGTTCAAGGATCCTCCATAGAGAGAGTTCAGCAACTTCGAACCATCAAAGTTCTTAGGGGTACACTTTTTATTATTATTGTATGTCAAATTTTATGAGTATAAGCTTCGTAGATTATTTCAGTGCCGAAACAACAACTTTCTATGACAAATGGACAAAACCGTTAAAAGTTCCTCCATAGAGAGTGTTCAGCAACTTCGAACCATCAAAGTTCCTCGGTGTACACTTTTTATTGTTCTTCTATGTGAAATTTGACGAGTATAAGCTTCGTAGATTATTTCGATGCTAAAACGCGTAGTTTCTATAACAAATGGACAAAACAGTTAAAAGCTTCTCCATAGAGAAAGTTGAGCAAATTCAACCATCAAAGTTGCTCGGACTACACTTTTTACTGTTCTTCTATGTCAAATTTTACGAGTATATAACTTGCTAGATTATTTTGATTCCAAAACACAAACTTTCTATGACAAATGGACAAAACCGTTAAAAGCTCCTCCATAGAGAGAGTTGAGCAACTTCGAACCATCAAAGTTGCCAGAGGTACACTTTTTATTATTCTTCTATGTCAAATTTTATGATTATAAGCCTGCTAGATTATTTCGATGCCAAAACACGAACTTTCTATGAGAAATAGACAAAACCGTTAAAAGCTCCTCCATAGGCAGAGATCAGCAACTTCGAACCATCAAAGTTCTTAGGGGTACACTTTATTATTATTGTATGTCAAATTTTATGAGTATAAGCTTTGTAGATTATTTCAGTGCCGAAACAACAACTTTCTATGAAAAATGGACAAAACCGTTAAAAGCTCCTTCATAGAGAGAGTTCAGCAACTTCGAACCATCAAAGTTCCTCGGTGTACACTTTTTATTGTTCTTCTATGTGAAATTTGACGAGTATAAGCTTCGTAGATTATTTCGATGCTAAAACGCGTAGTTTCTATAACAAATGAACAAAACAGTTAAAAGCTTCTCCATAGAGAAAGTTGAGCAAATTCAACCATCAAAGTTGCTCGGAGTACACTTTTTACTGTTCTTCTATGTCAAATTTTACGAGTATATAACTTGCTAGATTATTTTGATTCCAAAACACAAACTTTCTATGAAAAATGGACAAAACCGTTAAAAGCTCCTCCATAGAGAGAGTTGAGCAACTTCGAACCATCAAAGTTCTTAGGGGTACACTTTTTATTATTATTGTATGTCAAATTTTATGAGTATAAGCTTCGTAGATTATTTCAGTGCCGAAACAACAACTTTCTATGACAAATGGACAAAACCGTTAAAAGTTCCTCCATAGAGAGTGTTCAGCAACTTCGAACCATCAAAGTTCCTCGGTGTACACTTTTTATTGTTCTTCTATGTGAAATTTGACGAGTATAAGCTTCGTAGATTATTTCGATGCTAAAACGCATAGTTTCTATAACAAATGAACAAAACAGTTAAAAGCTTCTCCATAGAGAAAGTTGAGCAAATTCAACCATCAAAGTTGCTCGGAGTACACTTTTTACTGTTCTTCTATGTCAAATTTTACGAGTATATAACTTGCTAGATTATTTTGATTCCAAAACACAAACTTTCTATGAAAAATGGACAAAACCGTTAAAAGCTCCTCCATAGAGAGAGTTGAGCAACTTCGAACCATCAAAGTTGCCAGAGGTACACTTTTTATTATTCTTCTATGTCAAATTTTATGATTATAAGCCTGCTAGATTATTTCGATGCCAAAACACGAACTTTCTATGAGAAATAGACAAAACCGTTAAAAGCACCTCCATAGGCAGAGATCAGCAACTTCGAACCATCAAAGTTCTTAGGGGTACACTTTATTATTATTGTATGTCAAATTTTATGAGTATAAGCTTTGTAGATTATTTCAGTGCCGAAACAACAACTTTCTATGAAAAATGGACAAAACCGTTAAAAGCTCTTTCATAGAGAGAGTTGGGCAACTTCGGACATCAAAGTTGCTCGGTTTACAGTTTTTATTGTTCTTCTATGTGAAATTTGACGAGTATAAGCTTCGTAGATTATTTCGATGCTAAAACGTGAAGTTTCTATAACAAATGTACAAAACAGTTAAAAGCTTTTCCATAGAGAAAGTTGAGCAAATTCAACCATCAAAGTTGCTCGGGGTACACTTTTTACCGTTCTTCTATGTCAAATTTTACGAGTATATAAATTGCTAGATTATTTTGATTCCAAAACACAAACTTTCTATGACAAATGGACAAAACCGTTAAAAGCTCCTCCATAGAGAGAGTTGAGCAACTTCGAACCATCAAAGTTGCTAGAGGTACACTTTTTATTATTCTTCTATGTCAAATTTTACAATTATAAACCCGCTAGATTATTTCGATACCAAAACACGAACTTTCTATGACAAATGGACAAAACCGTTAAAAGCTCCTCCAAAGAGAGAGTTCAGAAACTTCGAACAATCAAAGTTCTTAGGGGTACACTTTTTATTATTATTGTCTGTCAAATTTTATGAGTATAAGCTTCATAGATTATTTCAGTGTCGAAACAACAACTTTCTATGACAAATGGACAAAACCGTTAAAAGCTCCTCCATAGAGAGAGTTGGGCAACTTCGGACCATCAAAGTTGCTCGGTGTACACTTTTTATTGTTCTTCTATGTGAAATTTGACGAGTATAAGCTTCGTAGATTATTTCGATGCTAAAACGCAAAGTTTCTGTAACAAATGGACAAAACAGTTAAAAGCTTTTCCATAGAGGAAGTTGAGCAAATTCAACCATCAAAGTTGCTCAGGGTACACTTTTTACTGTTCTTCTATGTCAAATTTTACGAGTATATAACTTGCTAGATTATTTTGATGCCAAAACACAAACTTTCTATGACAAATGGACAAAACCGTTAAAAGCTCCTTCATAGAGAGAGTTGAGCAACTTCGAACCATCAAAGTTCCTAGGGGTACACTTCTTATTATTATTTTTTGTCAAATTTTATGAGTATAAGCTTCATAGATTATTTCAGTGCCGAAATACCAACTTTCTATGACAAGTGGACAAAACCGTTAAAAGCTCCTCCATAGAGAGAGTTGGGCAACTTCCGACCATCAAAATTTCTCGGTGTACACTTTTTATTATTCTTCTATGTGAAATTTGAAAAGTATAAGCTTCCAAGATTATTTGATGTCAAAACACCAATTTCTATGATAAATGGACAAAACAGTTAAAATCTCCTTCATAGAGAGAGTTGAGCAACTTCGAACCATCAAAGTTGCCAGAGGTACACTTTTTATTATTCTTCTATGTCAAATTTTATGATTATAAGCCTGCTAGATTATTTCGATGCCAAAACACGAACTTTCTATGAGAAATAGACAAAACCGTTAAAAGCTCCTCCATAGGCAGAGATCAGCAACTTCGAACCATCAAAGTTCTTAGGGGTACACTTTATTATTATTGTATGTCAAATTTTATGAGTATAAGCTTTGTAGATTATTTCAGTGCCGAAACAACAACTTTCTATGAAAAATGGACAAAACCGTTAAAAGCTCCTTCATAGAGAGAGTTGGGCAACTTCGGACATCAAAGTTGCTCGGTTTACAGTTTTTATTGTTCTTCTATGTGAAATTTGACGAGTATAAGCTTCGTAGATTATTTCGATGCTAAAACGTGAAGTTTCTATAACAAATGTACAAAACAGTTAAAAGCTTTTCCATAGAGAAAGTTGAGAAAATTCAACCATCAAAGTTGCTCGGGGTACACTTTTTACCGTTCTTCTATGTCAAATTTTACGAGTATATAAATTGCTAGATTATTTTGATTCCAAAACACAAACTTTCTATGACAAATGGACAAAACCGTTAAAAGCTCCTCCATAGAGAGAGTTGAGCAACTTCGAACCATCAAAGTTGCTAGAGGTACACTTTTTATTATTCTTCTATGTCAAATTTTACAATTATAAACCCGCTAGATTATTTCGATACCAAAACACGAACTTTCTATGACAAATGGACAAAACCGTTAAAAGCTCCTCCAAAGAGAGAGTTCAGAAACTTCGAACAATCAAAGTTCTTAGGGGTACACTTTTTATTATTATTGTATGTCAAATTTTATGAGTATAAGCTTCGTAGATTATTTCAGTGCCGAAACAACAACTTTCTATGACAAATGGACAAAACCGTTAAAAGCTCCTCCATAGAGAGTGTTCAGCAACTTCGGACATCAAAGTTGCTCGGTGTACACTTTTTATTGTTCTTCTATGTGAAATTTGACGAGTATAAGCTACGTAGATTATTTCGATGCTAAAACGTGAAGTTTCTATAACAAATGGACAAAACAGTTAAAAGCTTCTCCATAGAGAAAGTTGAGCAAATTCAACCATCAAAGTTGCTCGGACTACACTTTTTACTGTTCTTCTATGTCAAATTTTACGAGTATATAACTTGCTAGATTATTTTGATTCCAAAACACAAACTTTCTCTGACAAATGGACAAAACCGTTAAAAGCTCCTCCATAGAGAGAGTTGAGCAACTTCGAACCATCAAAGTTGCCAGAGGTACACTTTTTATTATTCTTCTATGTCAAATTTTACGATTATAAGCCTGCTAGATTATTTCGATGCCAAAACACGAACTTTCTATGACAAATGGACAAAACTGTTAAAAGCTCCTCCATAGACAGAGATCATCAACTTCGAACCATCAAAGTTCTTAGGGGTACACTTTATTATTATTGTATGTCAAATTTTATGAGTATAAGCTTCGCAGATTATTTCAGTGACGAAACAACAACTTTCTATGACAAATGGACAAAACCGTTAAAAGCTCCTTCATAGAGAGAGTTGGGCAACTTCGGACATCGAAGTTGCTCGGTTGTACACTTTTTATTGTTCTTCTATGTGAAATTTGACGAGTATAAGCTTCGTAGATTATTTCGATGCTAAAACGTGAAGTTTCAATAACAAATGTAAAAAACAGTTAAAAGCTTTTCCATAGAGAAAGTTGAGCAAATTCAACCATCAAAGTTGCTCGGGGTACACTTTTTACTGTTCTTCAATGTCAAATTTTACGTGTATATAACTTGCTAGATTATTTTGATTCCAAAACACAAACTTTCTCTGACAAATGGACAAAACCGTTAAAAGCTCCTCCATAGAGAGAGTTGAGCAACTTCGAACCATCAAAGTTGCTAGAGGTACACTTTTTATTATTCTTCTATGTCAAATTTTACGATTATAAGCCTGCTAGATTATTTCGATGCCAAAACACGAACTTTCTGTGACAAATGGACAAAACCGTTAAAAGCTCCTCCATAGAGAGAGTTCAGCAACTTCGAACCATCAAAGTTCTTAGGAGTACACTTTTTATTATTATTGTATGTCAAATTTTATAAGTATAAGCTTCGTAGATTATTTCAGTCCCGAAACAACAACTTTCTATGACAAATGGACAAAACCGTTAAAAACTCCTCCATTGAGAGAGTTGGGCAACTTCGGACCATCAAAGTTCTTAGGGGTACACTTTTTATTATTATTGTATGTAAAATTTTATGAGTATAAGCTTTGTAGATTATTTCAGTGCCGAAACAACAACTTTCTATGACAAATGGACAAAACCGTTAAAAGCTCTTCCATAGAGAGAGTTGGGCAACTTCGGACTATCAAAGTTGCTCGGTGTACACTTTTTATTGTTCTTCTATTTGAAATTTGACGAGTATAAGCTTCCTAGATTATTTCTGATGCTAAAATGCGAAGTTTCTATAACAAATGGACAAAACAGTTAAAAGCTTTTCCATAGAGAAAGTTGAGCAAATTCAACCATCAAAGTTGCTCGGGTTAAACTTTTTACCGTTCTTCTATGTCAAATTTTACGAGTATATAACTTGCTAGATTATTTTGATTCCAAAACACAAACTTTCTATGACAAATGGATAAATCCGTTAAAAGCTCCTCCATAGAGAGAGTTCAGCAACTTCGAACCATCAAAGTAGCTAGAGGTACACTTTTTATTATTCTTCTATGTCAAATTTTACGATTATAAGCCTGCTAGATTATTTTGATTCCAAAACACAAACTTTCTATGACAAATGGACAAAACCGTTAAAAGCTCCTCCATAGAGAGAGTTGAGCAACTTTGACCATCAAAGTTGGCTAGAGCTACACTTTTTATTATTCTTCTATGTCAAATTTTACGATTATAAGCTTGCTAGATTATTTCGATGCCAAAACACGAACTTTCTGTGACAAATGGACAAAACCGTTCAAAGCTCCTCCATAGAGAGAGTTCAGCAACTTCGAACCATCAAAGTTCTTAGAGGTACAGTTTTTATTATTATTGTATGTCAAATTTTATGAGTATAAGCTTCGTAGATTATTTCAGTGCCGAAACAACAACTTTGTATGACAAATAGACAAAACCGTTAAAAGCTCGTTCATAGAGAGAGTTGGGCAACTTCGGACCATCAAAGTTGCTTAGTGTACACTTTTTATTGTTCTTCTATTTGAAATTTGACGAGTATAAGCTTTCTAGATTATTTCGATGCTAAAACGCGAAGTTTCTATAACAAATGGACAAAACAGTTAAAAGCTTTTCCATAGAGAAAGTTGAGCAAATTCAACCATCAAAGTTGATCGGGGTAAACTTTTTACCGTTCTTCTATGTCAAATTTTATGAGTATATAACTTGCTAGATTATTTTGATTCCAAAACACAAACTTTCTATGACAAATGGATAAAACCGTTAAAAGCTCCTCCATAGAGAGAGTTCAGCAACTTCGAACCATTAAAGTTGCTAGAGGTACACTTTTTATTATTCTTCAATGTCAAATTTTACGATTATAAGCCTGCTAGATTATTTCGATGCCAAAACACGAACTTTCTATGACAAATGGACAAAACCGTTAAAAGCTCCTCCAAAGAGAGAGTTCAGAAACTTCGAACAATCAAAGTTCTTAGGGGTACACTTTTTATTATTATTTTATGTCAAATTTTATGAGTATAAGCTTCGTAGATTATTTCAGTTCCGAAACAACAACTTTCTATGACAAATGGACAAAACTGTTAAAAGCTCCTCCATAGAGAGAGTTGAGCAACTTCGAACCATCAAAGTTGCTAGAGCTACACTTTTTATTATTCTTCTATGTCAAATTGTACGATTATAACCCTGCTAGATTATTTCAACGCCAAAACACGAACTTTCTTTGACAAATGGACAAAACCGTTCAAGGATCCTCCATAGAGAGAGTTCAGCAACTTCGAACCATCAAAGTTCTTAGGGGTACACTTTTTATTATTATTGTATGTCAAATTTTATGAGTATAAGCTTCGTAGATTATTTCAGTGCCGAAACAACAACTTTCTATGACAAATGGACAAAACCGTTAAAAGTTCCTCCATAGAGAGTGTTCAGCAACTTCGAACCATCAAAGTTCCTCGGTGTACACTTTTTATTGTTCTTCTATGTGAAATTTGACGAGTATAAGCTTCGTAGATTATTTCGATGCTAAAACGCGTAGTTTCTATAACAAATGGACAAACAGTTAAAAGCTTCTCCATAGAGAAAGTTGAGCAAATACAACCATCAAAGTTGCTCGGACTACACTTTTTACTGTTCTTCTATGTCAAATTTTACGAGTATATAACTTGCTAGATTATTTTGATTCCAAAACACAAACTTTCTATGACAAATGGACAAAACCGTTAAAAGCTCCTCCATAGAGAGAGTTGAGCAACTTCGAACCATCAAAGTTGCCAGAGGTACACTTTTTATTATTCTTCTATGTCAAATTTTATGATTATAAGCCTGCTAGATTATTTCGATGCCAAAACACGAACTTTCTATGAGAAATAGACAAAACCGTTAAAAGCTCCTCCATAGGCAGAGATCAGCAACTTCGAACCATCAAAGTTCTTAGGGGTACACTTTATTATTATTGTATGTCAAATTTTATGAGTATAAGCTTTGTAGATTATTTCAGTGCCGAAACAACAACTTTCTATGAAAAATGGACAAAACCGTTAAAAGCTCCTTCATAGAGAGAGTTCAGCAACTTCGAACCATCAAAGTTCCTCGGTGTACACTTTTTATTGTTCTTCTATGTGAAATTTGACGAGTATAAGCTTCGCAGATTATTTCGATGCTAAAACGCGTAGTTTCTATAACAAATGAACAAAACAGTTAAAAGCTTCTCCATAGAGAAAGTTGAGCAAATTCAACCATCAAAGTTGCTCGGAGTACACTTTTTACTGTTCTTCTATGTCAAATTTTACGAGTATATAACTTGCTAGATTATTTTGATTCCAAAACACAAACTTTCTATGAAAAATGGACAAAACCGTTAAAAGCTCCTCCATAGAGAGAGTTGAGCAACTTCGAACCATCAAAGTTCTTAGGGGTACACTTTTTATTATTATTGTATGTCAAATTTTATGAGTATAAGCTTCGTAGATTATTTCAGTGCCGAAACAACAACTTTCTATGACAAATGGACAAAACCGTTAAAAGTTCCTCCATAGAGAGTGTTCAGCAACTTCGAACCATCAAAGTTCCTCGGTGTACACTTTTTATTGTTCTTCTATGTGAAATTTGACGAGTATAAGCTTCGTAGATTATTTCGATGCTAAAACGCGTAGTTTCTATAACAAATGAACAAAACAGTTAAAAGCTTCTCCATAGAGAAAGTTGAGCAAATTCAACCATCAAAGTTGCTCGGAGTACACTTTTTACTGTTCTTCTATGTCAAATTTTACGAGTATATAACTTGCTAGATTATTTTGATTCCAAAACACAAACTTTCTATGAAAAATGGACAAAACCGTTAAAAGCTCCTCCATAGAGAGAGTTGAGCAACTTCGAACCATCAAAGTTGCCAGAGGTACACTTTTTATTATTCTTCTATGTCAAATTTTATGATTATAAGCCTGCTAGATTATTTCGATGCCAAAACACGAACTTTCTATGAGAAATAGACAAAACCGTTAAAAGCACCTCCATAGGCAGAGATCAGCAACTTCGAACCATCAAAGTTCTTAGGGGTACACTTTATTATTATTGTATGTCAAATTTTATGAGTATAAGCTTTGTAGATTATTTCAGTGCCGAAACAACAACTTTCTATGAAAAATGGACAAAACCGTTAAAAGCTCTTTCATAGAGAGAGTTGGGCAACTTCGGACATCAAAGTTGCTCGGTTTACAGTTTTTATTGTTCTTCTATGTGAAATTTGACGAGTATAAGCTTCGTAGATTATTTCGATGCTAAAACGTGAAGTTTCTATAACAAATGTACAAAACAGTTAAAAGCTTTTCCATAGAGAAAGTTGAGCAAATTCAACCATCAAAGTTGCTCGGGGTACACTTTTTACCGTTCTTCTATGTCAAATTTTACGAGTATATAAATTGCTAGATTATTTTGATTCCAAAACACAAACTTTCTATGACAAATGGACAAAACCGTTAAAAGCTCCTCCATAGAGAGAGTTGAGCAACTTCGAACCATCAAAGTTGCTAGAGGTACACTTTTTATTATTCTTCTATGTCAAATTTTACAATTATAAACCCGCTAGATTATTTCGATACCAAAACACGAACTTTCTATGACAAATGGACAAAACCGTTAAAAGCTCCTCCAAAAAGAGAGTTCAGAAACTTCGAACAATCAAAGTTCTTAGGGGTACACTTTTTATTATTATTGTATGTCAAATTTTATGAGTATAAGCTTCGTAGATTATTTCAGTGTCGAAACAACAACTTTCTATGACAAATGGACAAAACCGTTAAAAGCTCCTCCATAGAGAGAGTTGGGCAACTTCGGACCATCAAAGTTGCTCGGTGTACACTTTTTATTGTTCTTCTATGTGAAATTTGACGAGTATAAGCTTCGTAGATTATTTCGATGCTAAAACGCAAAGTTTCTGTAACAAATGGACAAAACAGTTAAAAGCTTTTCCATAGAGGAAGTTGAGCAAATTCAACCATCAAAGTTGCTCAGGGTACACTTTTTACTGTTCTTCTATGTCAAATTTTACGAGTATATAACTTGCTAGATTATTTTGATGCCAAAACACAAACTTTCTATGACAAATGGACAAAACCGTTAAAAGCTCCTTCATAGAGAGAGTTGAGCAACTTCGAACCATCAAAGTTCCTAGGGGTACACTTCTTATTATTATTTTTTGTCAAATTTTATGAGTATAAGCTTCATAGATTATTTCAGTGCCGAAATACCAACTTTCTATGACAAGTGGACAAAACCGTTAAAAGCTCCTCCATAGAGAGAGTTGGGCAACTTCCGACCATCAAAATTTCTCGGTGTACACTTTTTATTATTCTTCTATGTGAAATTTGAAAAGTATAAGCTTCCAAGATTATTTGATGTCAAAACACCAATTTCTATGATAAATGGACAAAACAGTTAAAATCTCCTTCATAGAGAGAGTTGAGCAACTTCGAACCATCAAAGTTCCTAGGCGTACACTTTTTTTTTATTATTGTGTGTCAAATTTTATGAGTATAAGCTTCGTAGATTATTTCAGTGCCGAAATACCAACTTTCTATGACAAATGGACAAAATCGTTAAAAGCTCCTCCATAGAGAGAGTTGGGCAACTTCGGACCATCAAAGTTGTTATACACTTTTTATTGTTCTTCTATGCAAATTCTACGAATATAAGCTTGCTAGATTATTTCGATGATAAAACACCAACTTTCTATGACAAATGGATAAAATCGTTAAAAAATCTTCTATAGAGAGAGTTGAGAAACTTCGGACCATCAAAATTGCTCGGTGTACAGTTTTTATTGTTCTTCTATGTGAAATTTTAGGAGTATAAGCTTCCTAGATTATTTCAATGTCAAAAAAGCAAGTTTCTATGAAAAATTGACAAAACAGTTAAAAGCTCCTCCATAGAGAAAGTTGAGCAAATTCGACCATCAAAGTTGCTCGGGGTACAATTTTTATTGTTCTTCTCTGTCAAATTCTACGAGTATAAGCTTACTAGATTATTTCGAAAAAAAAACACCAACTTTCTATGGCAAATGGGCAAAACCGTTAAAAAGCTCCTCCATAAAGAGAGTTGAGCAACTTCAGACCATCAAAGTTGCTCGGTGTACACTTTTTATTGTTCTTCTGTGTGAAATTTTACGAGTATAAGCTTCTTAAATTATTTCGATGTCAAAACAGCAAGTTTCTATGAAAAATGGACAAAACAGTTAAAGGCTCCTTCATAGAGAGATTTGAGCAACTTCGGAGCATTAAATTTGCTCGGGGTACACTTTTTTTTGTCCTTCTACGTAAAATTCGACAAGTATAAGCCTGCTAGATTATTTTGATGCCAAAACACCAAGTTTCGATGACAAATGAACAAAATCGTTAAAAGCTCCTTCATAGAGAGAGTTGAGCAAGTTCGGACCATCAAAGTTGTCCGTTGTACACTTTTTAATGTTCTTCTATATGAAATTTTATGAGCATAAGCTTCCTAGATTATTTCGATTCCAAAACACTAAGTTTCTATGACAAATGGAGAAAACAGTTAAAAGCTCCTCCAAAGAGACAGTTGAGCAAATTCGGACCATCAAAGTTGCTCGGGGTACACTTTTTACTGTTCTTCTAAGTCAAATTTTACGATAATAAAACTTGCTAGACTATTTCGATGCCAAAACACAAACTTTCTATGACAAATGGACAAAACCGTTGAAAGCTCCTCCATAGAGAGAGTTGAGCAACTTCGGACCATCATAGTTGCTCTGTGTACACTTTTTATTGTTCTTCTGTATGAAATTTTACGAGCATAAGCTTCCTAGATTATTTCGATGACAAAACACCAAGTTTCTATGACAAATGGACAAAACAGTTAAAAGCTCCTACATAGAGAGAGTTGCGCAAATTCGGACCATCAAAGTTGCTCGGGGTATACTTTTTATTGTTCTTCTATGTCAAATTCTACGAGTATGAGCTTACTAGATTATTTCGATGTCGAAACAGCAAGTTTCTATGACAAATGGTCAAAACAGTTAAAAGCTTCGTCATAGAGAGGGTTGAGCAACTTCGGAACATTAAAGTTGCTGGGGGTACACTTTTTATTGTTCTTCTATGTTAAATTCAACAAGTATAAGCCTGCTAGATTATTTCGATGCCAAAACACCATTTTTCTATGACAAATGGACAAAACCGTTAAAAGCTCCTCCAGAGAGAGAGTTGAGCAACTTCGGACCATCAAAGTTGCTCGGTGTACACTTTTTATTGTTCTTCTATACGAAATTTTACGAGCATAAGCTTCCTAGATTATTTGGATGCCAAAACACCAAGTTTCTATGACAAATGGACAATACAGTTAAAAGCTCCTCCATAGAGACAGTTGAGCAACTTCGGACCATCAAAGTTGCTCGGGGTACACTTTTTACTGTTCTTCTATGTCAAATTTTCAAGTATAAAACTTGCTAGATTATTTCGATGCCAAAACACAAACTTTCTATGACAAATGGACAAAATCGTTAAAAGCTCATCCATAGAGAGAGTTGAGCAACTTCGGACCATCATAGTTGCTCGGTGTACACTTTTTATTGTTCTTCTATGTGAAATTTTACGACTATAAGCTTCCTAGATTATTTCGATGTCAAAATACCCATTTCTATGACAAATGGACAAAATAGTTAAAAGCTCCTCCATAGAGAGATTTGAGCAAATTCAGGCCATCAAAGTTGCTCGGGGTACACTTTTTACTGTTCTTTTATGTCAATTTCTATGAGTATAAGCTTGCTGATTATTTCGATGCCAAAACACCAAGTTTCTATCACAAATGGACAAAACTGTTAAAAGCTCCTCCATAGAGAGAGTTGAACAACTTCGGACCTTCAAAGTTGCTCGGGGTACACTATTTATTGTTCTTCTATTTGAAATTTTATGAGTATAAGTTTCCTAGATTATTTCGATGTCAAAATAGCAAGTTTCTATGACAAATGGACAAAACCGTTAAAAGCTCATCGATAGAGAGAGTTGAGCAACTTCGGACTATCAAAGTTGCTCAGTGTACACTTTTATTGTTCTTCTATGTGAAATTTTATGAGTATAAAGCTTCCTAGATTATTTCGATGGCAAAACACCGATTTCTATGACAAATACACAAAACAGTTAAAATCTCCTTCATAGAGAGAGTTAAACATATTCGGACCGTCAAAGTTGCCCGGGGTACACTTTTTACTGTTCTTCTATGTCGAATTTTACGAGTATAAAACTTGCTAGATTATTTCGATGTCAAAACGTCAACTTTCTATGACAAATGAAAAAAAAACCGTTAAAAGCTCCTCAATAGAGAGAGTTGAGCAACTTCGGACATTGAAAGTTGCTCGTGTACACTTTTTATTGTTCTTCTATGTGAAATTATATGAGTATAAGCTTCCTGGATTATTTCGATGACAAAACACCAACTTTCTATGACAAATGGATAAAACAGTTAAAGCTCCTTCATAGAGAAAGTTGACCAAATTCGGACCATCAAAGTTGCTCTGGGTACACTTTTTACTGTTCTTCTATGTCAAATTTTACGAGTGTAAAACTTGCTAGATTATTTCGATGCCAAAACACAAACATCCTATGACAAATGGACAAAACCGTTAAATGCTCCTCCATAGAGAGAGTTGAGCAACTTCGGACCGCCAAAGTTGCTCGATGTACTCTTTTTATTGTTCTTCTATGTGAAATTTCATGAGTATAAGCTTTCTAGATTATTTCGATGCCAAAACACCAAGTTTCTATGACAAATGGACAAAACAGCTAAAATCACCTCCATAGAGAGAGTTGAGCATATTCGGACCATCAAAGTTGCTCCGGGTATACTTTTTACTGTTCTTCTATGTCAAATTTTAGGAGTATAAAACTTGCTAGATTATTTCGATGCAAAGTACAAACTTTCTATGAAAAATGGACATAACTGTTAAAAGCTCCTCCATAGAGAGAGTTGAGCAACTTCGGACCATCAAAGTTGCTCGGTGTACACTTTTTATTGTTCTTTTATGTGAAATTTTACGAGTATAAGCTTCCTAGATTATTTCGATGTCAAAACAGTAAGTTTCTATGACAAATGGACAAAACAGTTAAAAGCTCCTCCATAGAGAGAGTTGAGCAACTTCGGACCATTAAAGTTGCTGGGGGTACAATTTTTATTGTTCTTCTATGTCAAATTCGACGTGTGTAAGCCTGCGAGATTATTTCAATGCCAAAACACCAACTTTCTATGACAAACGGACAAAACCGTTAAAAGCTCCTCCCTAGAGAGAGTTGAGCAAATTTGGACCATCAAAGTTGCTCGGAATACACTTTTTACTGTTCTTCTATGTCAAATTTTACAAGTATAAAACTTGCTAGATTATATCGATGCCAAAACACAAAAATTCTATGACAAATGGACAAAACCGTTAAAAGCTCCTCCATAGAGAGAGTTGAGCAACTTCTGACCATCAAAGTTGCTTGGTATATACTTTTTACTATTTTTCTATGTGAAATTTTACGAGTATAAGCTTCCTAGATTATTTCGATGCTAAAACGCCAAGTTTCTATGACAAATGTGCAAAACAGTTAAAAACTCCTACATAGAGAGAGTTGAGCAAATTCGAACCATAAAAGTTGCTCGGGGTACAATTTTTACTGTTCTTCTATATCAAATTTTACGAGTATATAACTTGCTAGATTATTTTGATGCCAAAACACAAACATTTAATGACAAACGGACAAAACCGTTAAAAGCTCCTCCATAGAGAGAGTTGAGCAACTTCGGACCATCAAAGGTGCTCGGTGTACACTTTTTATTATTCCTCTATGTGAAATTTTACGAGTATAAGCTTCCTAGATTATTTCGATGCCAATTTGCCAAGTTTCTATGACAAATGGACAAAATAGTTAAAAGCTCCTCCATAGAAAGAGTTGAGCAAATTCGGACCATCAAAGTTGCTCGGGGTACACTTTTTACTATTCTTCTATGTGAAATTTTACGAGTATAAGCTTCCTAGATTATTTCGATGCTAAAACGCCAAGTTTCTATGACAAATGGGCAAAATAGTTAAAAACTCCTACATAGAGAGAGTTGAGCAAATTCGAACCATAAAAGTTGCTCGGGATACACTTTTTACTGTACTTCTATATCAAATTTTAAGAGTATATAACTTGCTAGATTATTTTGATGCCAAAACACGAACTTTCTATGAGAAATAGACAAAACCGTTAAAAGCTCCTCCATAGAGAGAGTTCAGCAACTTCGGACCATCAAAGTTCCTGGGGATACACTTTTTATTATTATTCTATGTCAAATTTTATGAGTATAAGCTTCGTAGATCATTTCAGTGGCGAAACAACAACTTTCTTTGACAAATGGACAAAACCGTTAAAAGCTCCTACATAGAGAGAGCTGGGCAACTTCGAACCATCAAAGTTGCTCGGTGGACACTTTTTATTGTTCTTCTATGTGAAATTTTACGAGTATAAGCTTCCTAGATTATTTCGAAAAAAAAACACCAACTTTCTATGGCAAATGGACAAAACCGTTAAAAGCTCCTCCATAGAGAGAGTTGAGCAACTTCGGACCATCAAAGTTTCTCGGTGTACAGTTTTTATTGTTCTTATGTGTGAAATTTTACGTGTATAAGCTTCTTAAATTATTTCGATGTCAAAACAGCAAGTTTCTATGACAAATGGACAAAACAGTTAAAAGCTCCTTCATAGAGAGAGTTGAACAACTTCGGAGCATTAAATTTGCTCAGGGTACACTTTTTATTGTCCTTCTATGTCAAATTCGACAAGTATAAGCCTACTAGATTATTTCGATGCCAAAACACCAACTTTCTATGACAAATGGACAAAACCGTTAAAAGCTCCTCCATAGAGACAGTTGAGCAAATTCGGACCATCAAAGTTGCCCGGTGTACACCTTTTAATGTTCTTCTATATGAAATTTTATGAGCATAAGCTTCCTAGATCATTTCAGTGTCGAAACACTAAGTTTCTATGACAAATGTAGAAAACAGTTAAAAGTTCCCCCAAAGAGACAGTTGAGCAAATTCGGACCATCAAAGTTGCTCGGGGTACACTTTTTACTATTCTTCTATGTCAAATTTTACTAGTATAAAACTTGCTAGATTATTTCGATGCCAAAACACCAACTTTCTATGACAAATGGACAAAACCGTTAAAAGCTCCTCCATGGAGAGAGTTGACCAACTTCGGACCATCAAAGTTGCTCGGTGTACACTTTTTATTGTTCTTCTATACGAAATTTTACGAGCATAAGCTTCCTATAATATTTCGATGCCAAAACACAAACTTTATATGACAAATGGACAAAACCATTAAAAGCTCATCCATAGAGGGAGTTGAGCAACTTCAAACCATCAAAGTTGCTCGGTGTAAACTTTTTATTATTCTTCTATGTGAAATTTTACGAGTATAAGCTTCTTAGATTATTTCGATGTCAAAACAACAAGTTTCTATGACAAATTGAAAAAATAGTTAAAAGCTCCGTCATAGAGAGGGTTGAGCAACTTCGGAACATTAAAGTTGCTGGGGGTACACTTTTTATTGTTCTTCTATGTCCAATTCGACAAGTATAACCCTGCTAGATTATTTCGATGCCAAAACACTAACTTTCTATGACAAATGGACAAAACCGTTAAAAGCTCCTCCACAGAGAGAGTTGAGCAACTTCGGACCATCAAAGTTGCTCGGTGTACACTTTTTATTGTTCTTCTATATGAAATTTTACGTGCATAAGCTTCCTAGATTATTTCGATGCCAAAACACAAACTTTCTATGACAAATGGACAAAACCGTTAAAAGCTCATCCATAGAGTGAGTTGAGCAACTTCGGACCATCAAAGTTACTCGGTGTACAATTTTTATTATTCTTCTATGTGAAATTGTACGAGTATAAGCTTCCTAGATTATTTAGATTGCAAAACACAAACTTTTCAAAGAGAGATTTGAGCGACTTCGGACCATCTAAATTGCTTGGTGTACACTTTTTATTGTTCTTCTATATGAAATTTTACGAGCATAAGCTTCCTAGATTATTTCGATGCCAAAACACCTAGTTTCTATGACAAATGGACAAAATAGTTAAAAGCTCCTCCATAGAGACAGTTGAGCAACTTCGGACCATCAAAGTTTCTCGGGGTACACTTTTTACTATTCTTCTATGTCAAATGTTACGAGTATAAAACTTGCTAGATTATTTCGATGCCAAAACACAAACTTTCTATGACAAATGGACAAAACCGTTAAAAGCTCCTCCATAGAGAAAGTTGAGCAACTTCGGACCATCAAAGTTGCTCGGTGTACACTTTTCATTGTTCTTCTATGTGAAATTTCACGAGTATAAGCTTCCTAGATTATTTTGATACCGAAACACCAAGTTTCTATGACAAATGGACAAAACAGCTAAAAACACCTCCATAGAGAGAGTTGAGCATATTCGGACCAACAAAATTGCTCGGGGTACACGTTTTACTGTTTTTCTATGTAAAATTTTAGGAGTATGAAACTTGCAAGATTATTGCGATCACAAAACCCAAACTTTCTATGACAAATGGACAAAACTGTTAAAAGCTCCTCCATAGATAGAGTTGAGCAACTTCGAACCATCAACGTTGGTAAGGGTACACTTTTTATTATTATTGTATGTCAAATTTTATGAGTATAAGCTTCCTAGATTATTTCAGTGCCAAAACACCAACTTTCTATGACAAATGGACAAAATCGTTAAAAGCTCCTCCACAGAGAGAGTTGCGCAACTTCAGACCATCAAAGTTGCTCGGTGTACAATTTTTACTGTTCTTCTATGTGAAATTTTACGACTATAAGCTGCTTCCTAGATTATTTCAATGTCAAAACACCAATTTCTATGACAAATGGACAAAACAGTTAAAAGCTCCTCCCATAGAGAGATTTGAGCAAATTCTGGCCATCAAAGTTGCTCGGTGTACACTTTTTACTGTTCTTTTATGTCAAATTCTACGAGTATAAGCTTGCTAGATTATTTCGATGCCAAAACACCAAGTTTCTATGATAAATGGACAGAACAGTTAAAAGCTCCACCATAGAGAGAGTTGAGCAACTTCGAACCATCAAATTTGTTCAGTGTACACTTTTTATTGTTCCTCTATGTGAAATTTTACGAGTATAAGCTTCCTAGATTATTTCGATGTCAAAACAGCAAGTTTCTATGACAAATTGACAAAACCGTTAAAAGCTCCTCGATAGATAGAGTTGAGCATCTTTGGACTATCAAAGTTGCTCGGTGTACACTTTTATTGTTCTTCTGTGTGAAATTTTACGAGTATAAGCTTCATAGATTATTTTGATGCGAAAACAACGAGTTTCTATGACAAATACACAAAACAGTTAAAAGCTCCTTCATAGATAGAGTTAAACAAATTCGGACCATCAAAGTTGCTCGGGTACTCTTTTTACTGTTCTTCTATGTCAAATTATACAAGTATAAAACTTGCTAGATTATTTCGATGCCAAAATACAAACTTTCTATGACAAATTTACAAAATCGTTAAAAGCTCCTCCACAGAGAGAGTTGAGCAACTTCGAACCATCCAAGTTGCTAGGGGTACACTTTTTATTATTCTCCTATGTCAAATTTTACGAGTATAAGCCTGATAGATTATTTCGATGCCAAAACGCCAACTTTCTATGACAAATGGACAAAACCGTTAAAAGCTTCTTCATAGAGAGAGTTGAGCAATTTCGGACATTGAAAGTTGCTCGTGTACACTTTTTATTGTTTTTCTATGTGAAATTTTATGAGTATAAGCTTTCTAGACTGTTTCGATGAAAAAATACCAACTTTCAATGACAAATCGATAAAACAGTTAAAAGCTCCTCCATAGAGACAGTTGATCAAATTCGGACCATCAAAGTTGCTCTGGGTACACTTTTTAATGTTCTTCTATGTCAAATTTTAAGAGTGTAAAACTTGCTTGATTATTTCGATGCCAAAACACGAACTTTCTATGACAAATGGACAAAACCGTTAAAAGCTCCTCCATAGAGGGAGTTGAGCAACTTCGAACCGTCAAAGTTGCTCGGTGTACACTTTTTACTGTTCTTCTATGTCTAATTTTAGTAGTATAAAAGTTGCTAGATTATTTCGATGCCAAAACACAAACTTTCTATGACAAATGGACAAAACCGTTAAAAGCACCTCCATAGAGAGAGTTGAGCATATTCGGACCCTCAAAGTTGCTCAGGATACACTTTTTACTGTTCTTCTATGTCTAATTTTAGTAGTATAAAACTTGCTAGATTATTTTGATGCCAAAACACAAACTTTCTATGACAAATGGACAAAACCGTTAAAAGCTCCTCCATAGAGAGAGTTGAGCAACTTCGAACCATCAAAGTTGCTAGGGGTACACTTTTTATTATTATTGTATGTCAAATTTTATGAGTATAGGCTTCCTAGATTATTTTGAGTGCCAAAACACCAACTTTCTATGACAAATGGACAAAACCGTTAAAAGCTCCTCCATAGAGAGAGTTGGGCAACTTCGGACCATCAAAGTTGCTCGGTGTACACTTTTTATTGTTCTTCTATGTGAAATTTTGCGAGTATAAGCTTCCTAAATTATTTCGATGTCAAAACACCAATTTCTATGACAAATGGATAAAACAGTTAAAAGCTCCTCCATAGAGAGAGTTGAGCAACTTCGGAGCATCAAAGTTGCTCGGGTACACTTTTTATTGTTCTTCTATGTGAAATTCTACGAGTATAAGCTTGTAGATTATTTCGATGTCGAAACAGAAAGTTTCTATGGCAAATGGATAAAAAGTTAAAAGCTCCTCCATAGAGAAAATTGAGCAAATTTGGACCATCAAAGTTGCTCGGGGTACACTTTTTATTGTTCTTCTATGTCAAATTCTACGAGTATAAGCTTACTAGATTATTTCAAAAAAAACACCAACTTTCTATGACAAATGGACAAAACCGTTAAAAGCTCCTCCATAGAGAGAGTTGAGCAACTTTGGACCATCAAAGTTGCTCGGTGTACACTTTTTATTGTTCATCTATGTGAAATTTTACGAGTATAACCTTCTTAGATTATTTCGATGTTAAAACAGCAAGTTTCAATAACAAATGGACAAAATAGTTAAAAGCTGCTCCATAGACAGAGATGAGCAAATTTGGAACATCAAAATTACTCGGGGTACACTTTTTATTGTTCTTTTATGTCAAATTCTACGAGTATAAGCTTGCTAGATTATTTCGAAGAAAAAACACCAACTTTCTATGACAAATGGACAAAACCGTTAAAAGCTGCTCCATAGAGAAAGTTGAGCAACTCGGACCATCAAAGTTGCTCGGTGTACACTTTTTATTGTTATTCTATGTGAAATTTTATGAGTATAAAACTTACAAGATTATTTCGTTGATAAAACACAAATTTCTATGATAAATGGACAAAACCGTTAAAAGCTCCTCCACAGAGAAAGTTGAGCAACTTCGGGCCATCAAAGTTGCTCGGTGTACACTTTTTACTGTTCTTCTATGTGAAATTTTACGAGTATAAAACTTGCTTGATTATTTCGATGCCAAAACACAAACTTTCCATGACTAATGGACAAAACCGTTAAAAGCTCCTTCATAGAGACAGTTGAGCACCTTCGAACCATCAAAGTTCCTTGGGGTACACTTTTTATTGTTCTTCTATGTCAAATTCTACGAGTATAAGCTTCCTAGATAATTTCGAGAAAAAAACACCAACTTTCTATGACAAATGGATAAAACCGTTAAAAGCTCCTCCATAGAGAGAGTTGAGCAAATTCGGACCATCAAAGTTGCTCTGGGTACACTTTTTACTATTCTTCTATGTGAAATTTTACGAGTATAAGCTTCCTAGATTATTTTGACGTCAAAATAGAAAGTTTCTATGACAAATGGACAAAACAGTTTAAAGCTCCTCCATAGAGAGAGTTGAGCAAATTCGGACAATCAAAGTTGCTCGGGGTACACTTTTTATTGTTCTTCTATGTCAAATTCTACGAGTATAAGCTTACTAAATTATTTCAAAAAAAAAACACCAACTTTCTATGACAAATGACAAAAACCGTTAAAAGCTCCTACATAGAGAGAGTTGAGCAACTTCGAACCATGAAAGTTGCTATGGGTACACTTTTTATTATTCTTCTATGTCAAATTTTACAAGTATAAGCTTGCTAGAATATTTCGATGCCAAAACACCAACTTTCTATGATAAATGGACAAAACCGTTAAAAGGTCCGTATAGAGAGAGATGAGCAACTTCGAACCATCAAAGTTCCTAGAGGTACACTTTTTATTATTATTGTATGTCAAATTTTATGAGTATAAGCTTCGTAGATTATTTCAGTGCCGAAACACCAACTTTCTATGACAATTAGACGAAACCGTTAAAAGCACCTCCATAGAGAGATTTGGCCAACTTCGGACCATCAAAGTTGCTCGGTGAACACTTTTTATTGTTCTTCTATGTGAAATTTGACGAGTATAAGCTTCTTAGATTATTTCGATGTCAAAACACCAATTTCTATGATAAATAGAAAAAACAGTTAAAAGCTCCTCCATAGAGAGAGTTGAGCAACTTCGGACCATCAAATTTGCTCGGGGTACACTTTTCATTGTTCTTCAATGTCAAATTCTACGAGTATAAGCTTGCTAGATTATTTCGATGGCAAAACACCAATTTTCTATGACCAATGGACAAAACCGTTAAAAGGTCCTCTATAGAGAGAGTTGAGCAACTTCGGATCATCAAAGTTGCTCAGTGTACACTTTCTATTGTTCTTCTGAGTGAAATTTTACGAGTATAAGCTTCATAGATTATTTCGATGCCAAAACGCCATGTTTCTATGACAAATGGACAAAACAAATAAAAGCTCCTCCATAGAGAGAGTTGAGCAAATTCGGACCATCAAAGTTATTCGGGGTACACTTTTTACTATTCTTCTATGTGAAATTTTACGAGTATAAGCTTCCAAGATTATTTCGATGTCAAAACATAAAGTTTCTATGACAAATGGACAAAACAGTGAAAAGCTCCCACATAGAGAGAGTTGAGCAAATTCGGACCATCAAAGTTGCTTGGGGTACACTTTTTATTGTTCTTCTATGTCAAATTCTACGAGTATAAGCTTACTAGATTATTTCAAAAAAAAACACGAACTTTCTATGACAAATGGGCAAAAACGTTAAAAGCTCCTACATAGAGAGAGTTGAGCAACTTCCGACCATCAAAGTTGCTCGGTGAACACTTTTTATTGTTCTTCTATTTGAAATTTTAGGAGTATAAGCTTCCAAGATTATTTCGATGCCTAAACGCCATGTTTCTATGACAAATGGACAAAACAGTTAAAAGCTCCTCCATAGAGAGAGTTGAGCAAATTCCGACCATCAAAGTTGCTCGGGGTACACTTTTTACTCTTCTTCTATGTGAAGTTTTACAAGTATAAGCTTCCTAGATTATTTCGATGTCAAAATAGCAAGTTTCTATGACAAATGGACAAAACAGTTAAAAGCTCCTCCATATCGAGAGTTGAGCAAATTCGGACGATCAAAGTTGCTCGGGGTACACTTTTTATTGTTCTTCTATGTCAAATTCTACGAGTATAAGCTTACTAGATAATTTCGAGAAAAAAACATTAACTTTCTATGACAAATGGATAAAACCGTTAAAAGCTCCTCCATAGAGAGTGTTAAGCAACTTCGGACCATAAAAGTTGCTCGTTGTACACTTTTTATTGTTCTTCTATGTCAAATTTTACGAGTATAAGCTTCCTAGATTATTTCGATGCCAAAACGCCGTGTTTCTATGACAAATGGACAAAATAGTTAAAAACTCCTCCATAAAGAGAGTTGAGCAACTTCGAACCATAAAAGTTGCTAGGGATACACCTTTTATCATTCTTCTATGTTAAATTTTATGAGTATAAGCTTCCTAGATTATTTCGATGCCAAAACACCAACTTTCTATGACAAATGGACAAAACAGTTAAAAGGACCATATCGAGAGTTGAGCAAATTTGGACGATCAAAGTTGCTCGGGGTACACTTTTTATTGTTCTTCTATGTCAAATTCTACGAGTATAAGCTTACTAGATAATTTCGAGAAAAAAACATCAACTTTCTATGACAAATGGATAAAACCGTTAAAAGCTCCTCCATAGAGAGTGTTGAGCAATTTCGGACCATCAAAGTTGCTCGTTGTACACTTTTTATTGTTCTTCTATGTGAAATTTTGGGAGTATAAGCATCCTAGATTATTTCGATGCCAAAACGCCGTGTTTCTATGACAAATGGACAAAACAGTTAAAAGCTCCTCCATAGAGAGAGTTGAGCAACTTCGAACCATCAAAGTTGCCAGGGGTACACCTTTTATCATTCTTCTGTGTTAAATTTTATGAGTATAAGCTTGCTAGATTATTTCGATGCCAAAACGCCAACTTTCTATAACAAATAGACAAAACCGTTAAAAGCTGCTCCATAGAGAAAGTTGAGCAACTCGGACCATCAAATTTGCTCGGTGTATACTTTTTATTGTTCTTCTATGTGAAATTTTACGAGTATAAAACTTGCTAGATTATTTTGATGCCAAAACACAAACTTTCTATGACAAATGGACAAAACCGTTAAAAGCTCCTCCATAGAGAGAGTTGAGCAACTTCGAACCATCAAAGTTGCTAGGGGTACACTTTTTATTATTATTGTATGTCAAATTTTATGAGTATAGGCTTCCTAGATTATTTTGAGTGCCAAAACACCAACTTTCTATGACAAATGGACAAAACCGTTAAAAGCTCCTCCATAGAGAGAGTTGGGCAACTTCGGACCATCAAAGTTGCTCGGTGTACACTTTTTATTGTTCTTCTATGTGAAATTTTGCGAGTATAAGCTTCCTAAATTATTTCGATGTCAAAACACCAATTTCTATGACAAATGGATAAAACAGTTAAAAGCTCCTCCATAGAGAGAGTTGAGCAACTTCGGAGCATCAAAGTTGCTCGGGTACACTTTTTATTGTTCTTCTATGTGAAATTCTACGAGTATAAGCTTGTAGATTATTTCGATGTCGAAACAGAAAGTTTCTATGGCAAATGGATAAAAAGTTAAAAGCTCCTCCATAGAGAAAATTGAGCAAATTTGGACCATCAAAGTTGCTCGGGGTACAATTTTTATTGTTCTTCTATGTCAAATTCTACGAGTATAAGCTTACTAGATTATTTCAAAAAAAACACCAACTTTCTATGACAAATGGACAAAACCGTTAAAAGCTCCTCCATAGAGAGAGTTGAGCAACTTTGGACCATCAAAGTTGCTCGGTGTACACTTTTTATTGTTCATCTATGTGAAATTTTACGAGTATAACCTTCTTAGATTATTTCGATGTTAAAACAGCAAGTTTCAATAACAAATGGACAAAATAGTTAAAAGCTGCTCCATAGACAGAGATGAGCAAATTTGGAACATCAAAATTGCTCGGGGTACACTTTTTATTGTTCTTTTATGTCAAATTCTACGAGTATAAGCTTGCTAGATTATTTTGATTCCAAAACACAAACTTTCTATGACAAATGGACAAAACCGTTAAAAGCTGCTCCATAGAGAAAGTTGAGCAACTCGGACCATCAAAGTTGCTCGGTGTACACTTTTTATTGTTATTCTATGTGAAATTTTATGAGTATAAAACTTACAAGATTATTTCGTTGATAAAACACAAATTTCTATGATAAATGGACAAAACCGTTAAAAGCTCCTCCAGAGAGAAAGTTGAGCAACTTCGGGCCATCAAAGTTGCTCGGTGTACACTTTTTACTGTTCTTCTATATGAAATTTTATGAGTATAAAACTTGCTTGATTATTTCGATGCCAAAACACAAACTTTCCATGACTAATGGACAAAACCGTTAAAAGCTCCTTCATAGAGACAGTTGAGCACCTTCGAACCATCAAAGTTCCTTGGGGTACACTTTTTATTGTTCTTCTATGTCAAATTCTACGAGTATAAGCTTCCTAGATAATTTCGAGAAAAAAACACGAACTTTCTATGACAAATGGATAAAACCGTTAAAAGCTCCTCTATAGAGAGAGTTGAGCAAATTCGGACCATCAAAGTTGCTCTGGGTACACTTTTTACTATTCTTCTATGTGAAATTTTACGAGTATAAGCTTCCTAGATTATTTTGACGTCAAAATAGAAAGTTTCTATGACAAATGGACAAAACAGTTTAAAGCTCCTCCATAGAGAGAGTTGAGCAAATTCGGACAATCAAAGTTGCTCGGGGTACACTTTTTATTGTTCTTCTATGTCAAATTCTACGAGTATAAGCTTACTAAATTATTTCAAAAAAAAACACCAACTTTCTATGACAAATGACAAAAACCGTTAAAAGCTCCTACATAGAGAGAGTTGAGCAACTTCGAACCATGAAAGTTGCTATGGGTACACTTTTTATTATTCTTCTATGTCAAATTTTACAAGTATAAGCTTGCTAGAATATTTCGATGCCAAAACACCAACTTTCTATGATAAATGGACAAAACCGTTAAAAGGTCCGTATAGAGAGAGATGAGCAACTTCGAACCATCAAAGTTCCTAGAGGTACACTTTTTATTATTATTGTATGTCAAATTTTATGAGTATAAGCTTCGTAGATTATTTCAGTGCCGAAACACCAACTTTCTATGACAATTAGACGAAACCGTTAAAAGCACCTCCATAGAGAGATTTGGCCAACTTCGGACCATCAAAGTTGCTCGGTGAACACTTTTTATTGTTCTTCTATGTGAAATTTAACGAGTATAAGCTTCTTAGATTATTTCGATGTCAAAACACCAATTTCTATGATAAATAGACAAAACAGTTAAAAGCTCCTCCATAGAGAGAGTTGAGCAACTTCGGACCATCAAATTTGATCGGGGTACACTTTTCATTGTTCTTCAATGTCAAATTCTACGAGTATAAGCTTGCTAGATTATTTCGATGGCAAAACACCAATTTTCTATGACCAATGGACAAAACCGTTAAAATGTCCTCTATAGAGAGAGTTGAGCAACTTCGGATCATCAAAGTTGCTCGGTGTACACTTTCTATTGTTCTTCTGAGTGAAATTTTACGAGTATAAGCTTCATAGATTATTTCGATGCCAAAACGCCATGTTTCTATGACAAATGGACAAAACAAATAAAAGCTCCTCCATAGAGAGAGTTGAGCAAATTCGGACCATCAAAGTTATTCGGGGTACACTTTTTACTATTCTTCTATGTGAAATTTTACGAGTATAAGCTTCCAAGATTATTTCGATGTCAAAACATAAAGTTTCTATGACAAATGGACAAAACAGTGAAAAGCCCCTACATAGAGAGAGTTGAGCAAATTCGGACCATCAAAGTTGCTCGGGGTACACTTTTTATTGTTCTTCAATGTCAAATTCTACGAGTATAAGCTTACTAGATTATTTCAAAAAAAAAACACGAACTTTCTATGACAAATGGGCAAAAATGTTAAAAGCTCCTACATAGAGAGAGTTGAGCAACTTCCGACCATCAAAGTTGCTCGGTGAACACTTTTTATTGTTCTTCTATTTGAAATTTTAGGAGTATAAGCTTCCTAGATTATTTCGATGCCTAAACGCCATGTTTCTATGACAAATGGACAAAACAGTTAAAAGCTCCTCCATAGAGAGAGTTGAGGAAATTCCGACCATCAAAGTTGCTCGGGGTACAGTTTTTACTCTTCTTCTATGTGAAGTTTTACAAGTATAAGCTTCCTAGATTATTTCGATGTCAAAATAGCAAGTTTCTATGACAAATGGACAAAACAGTTAAAAGCTCCTCCATATCGAGAGTTGAGCAAATTCGGACGATCAAAGTTGCTCGGGGTACACTTTTTATTGTTCTTCTATGTCAAATTCTACGAGTATAAGCTTACCAGATAATTTCGAGAAAAAAACATCAACTTTCTATGACAAATGGATAAAACCGTTAAAAGCTCCTCCATAGAGAGTGTTAAGCAACTTCGGACCATAAAAGTTGCTCGTTGTACACTTTTTATTGCTCTTCTATGTCAAATTTTACGAGTATAAGCTTCCTAGATTATTTCGATGCCAAAACGCCGTGTTTCTACGACAAATGGACAAAATAGTTAAAAACTCCTCCATAAAGAGAGTTGAGCAACTTCGAACCATAAAAGTTGCTAGGAGTACACCTTTTATCATTCTTCTATGTTAAATTTTATGAGTATAAGCTTGCTAGATTATTTCGATGCCAAAACACCAACTTTCTATGACAAATGGACAAAACAGTTAAAAGGACCATATCGAGAGTTGAGCAAATTTGGACGATCAAAGTTGCTCGGGGTACACTTTTTATTGTTCTTCTATGTCAAATTCTACGAGTATAAGCTTACTAGATAATTTCGAGAAAAAAACATCAACTTTCTATGACAAATGGATAAAACCGTTAAAAGCTCCTCCATAGAGAGTTTTGAGCAATTTCGGACCATCAAAGTTGCTCGTTGTACACTTTTTATTGTTCTTCTATGTGAAATTTTGGGAGTATAAGCATCCTAGATTATTTCGATGCCAAAACGCCGTGTTTCTATGACAAATGGACAAAACAGTTAAAAGCTCCTCCATAGAGAGAGTTGAGCAACTTCGAACCATCAAAGTTGCCAGGGGTACACCTTTTATCATTCTTCTGTGTTAAATTTTATGAGTATAAGCTTGCTAGATTATTTCGATGCCAAAACGCCAACTTTCTATAACAAATGGACAAAACCGTTAAAAGCTGCTCCATAGAGAAAGTTGAGCAACTCGGACCATCAAATTTGCTCGGTGTATACTTTTTATTGTTCTTCTATGTGAAATTTTACGATTATAAAACTCTCTAGATTATTTCGATGCCAAAACACAAATTTCTATGATAAATGGACAAAATCGTTAAAAGCTCCTCGATAGAGAGAGTTGAGCAACTTCGAACCATCAAAGTTGCTCGGGGTCCACTTTTTAGTATTCTTCTATGTGAAATTTTACGAGTATAAGCTTCCCAGATTATTTCGATGTCGAAACAGAATGTTTCTATGACAAATGGACAAAACAGTTAAAAGCTCCTCCGTAGAGAAAGTTGAGCAAATTTGGACCATTAAAGTTGCTTGGGGTACACTTTTTATTGTTTTTCTATGTCAAATTCTACGAGTATAGGCTTACTAGATTATTTAAAAAAAAACACTAACTTTCTATGACAAATGGACAAAACAAATAAAAGCTCCTCCATAGAGAGAGTTGAGCAAATTCGGACCATCAAAGTTATTCGGGGTACACTTTTTACTATTCTTCTATGTGAAATTTTACGAGTATAAGCTTCCAAGATTATTTCGATGTCAAAACATAAAGTTTCTATGACAAATGGACAAAACAGTGAAAAGCCCCAACATAGAGAGAGTTGAGCAAATTCGGACCATCAAAGTTGCTCGGGGTACACTTTTTATTGTTCTTCAATGTCAAATTCTACGAGTATAAGCTTACTAGATTATTTCAAAAAAAAAACACGAACTTTCTATGACAAATGGGCAAAAATGTTAAAAGCTCCTACATAGAGAGAGTTGAGCAACTTCCGACCATCAAAGTTGCTCGGTGAACACTTTTTATTGTTCTTCTATTTGAAATTTTAGGAGTATAAGCTTCCTAGATTATTTCGATGCCTAAACGCCATGTTTCTATGACAAATGGACAAAACAGTTAAAAGCTCCTCCATAGAGAGAGTTGAGGAAATTCCGACCATCAAAGTTGCTCGGGGTACAGTTTTTACTCTTCTTCTATGTGAAGTTTTACAAGTATAAGCTTCCTAGATTATTTCGATGTCAAAATAGCAAGTTTCTATGACAAATGGACAAAACAGTTAAAAGCTCCTCCATATCGAGAGTTGAGCAAATTCGGACGATCAAAGTTGCTCGGGGTACACTTTTTATTGTTCTTCTATGTCAAATTCTACGAGTATAAGCTTACCAGATAATTTCGAGAAAAAAACATCAACTTTCTATGACAAATGGATAAAACCGTTAAAAGCTCCTCCATAGAGAGTGTTAAGCAACTTCGGACCATAAAAGTTGCTCGTTGTACACTTTTTATTGCTCTTCTATGTCAAATTTTACGAGTATAAGCTTCCTAGATTATTTCGATGCCAAAACGCCGTGTTTCTACGACAAATGGACAAAATAGTTAAAAACTCCTCCATAAAGAGAGTTGAGCAACTTCGAACCATAAAAGTTGCTAGGAGTACACCTTTTATCATTCTTCTATGTTAAATTTTATGAGTATAAGCTTGCTAGATTATTTCGATGCCAAAACACCAACTTTCTATGACAAATGGACAAAACAGTTAAAAGGACCATATCGAGAGTTGAGCAAATTTGGACGATCAAAGTTGCTCGGGGTACACTTTTTATTGTTCTTCTATGTCAAATTCTACGAGTATAAGCTTACTAGATAATTTCGAGAAAAAAACATCAACTTTCTATGACAAATGGATAAAACCGTTAAAAGCTCCTCCATAGAGAGTTTTGAGCAATTTCGGACCATCAAAGTTGCTCGTTGTACACTTTTTATTGTTCTTCTATGTGAAATTTTGGGAGTATAAGCATCCTAGATTATTTCGATGCCAAAACGCCGTGTTTCTATGACAAATGGACAAAACAGTTAAAAGCTCCTCCATAGAGAGAGTTGAGCAACTTCGAACCATCAAAGTTGCCAGGGGTACACCTTTTATCATTCTTCTGTGTTAAATTTTATGAGTATAAGCTTGCTAGATTATTTCGATGCCAAAACGCCAACTTTCTATAACAAATGGACAAAACCGTTAAAAGCTGCTCCATAGAGAAAGTTGAGCAACTCGGACCATCAAATTTGCTCGGTGTATACTTTTTATTGTTCTTCTATGTGAAATTTTACGATTATAAAACTCTCTAGATTATTTCGATGCCAAAACACAAATTTCTATGATAAATGGACAAAATCGTTAAAAGCTCCTCGATAGAGAGAGTTGAGCAACTTCGAACCATCAAAGTTGCTCGGGGTCCACTTTTTAGTATTCTTCTATGTGAAATTTTACGAGTATAAGCTTCCCAGATTATTTCGATGTCGAAACAGAATGTTTCTATGACAAATGGACAAAACAGTTAAAAGCTCCTCCGTAGAGAAAGTTGAGCAAATTTGGACCATTAAAGTTGCTTGGGGTACACTTTTTATTGTTTTTCTATGTCAAATTCTACGAGTATAGGCTTACTAGATTATTTAAAAAAAAACACTAACTTTCTATGACAAATGGACAAAACAAATAAAAGCTCCTCCATAGAGAGAGTTGAGCAAATTCGGACCATCAAAGTTATTCGGGGTACACTTTTTACTATTCTTCTATGTGAAATTTTACGAGTATAAGCTTCCAAGATTATTTCGATGTCAAAACATAAAGTTTCTATGACAAATGGACAAAACAGTGAAAAGCCCCAACATAGAGAGAGTTGAGCAAATTCGGACCATCAAAGTTGCTCGGGGTACACTTTTTATTGTTCTTCAATGTCAAATTCTACGAGTATAAGCTTACTAGATTATTTCAAAAAAAAAACACGAACTTTCTATGACAAATGGGCAAAAATGTTAAAAGCTCCTACATAGAGAGAGTTGAGCAACTTCCGACCATCAAAGTTGCTCGGTGAACACTTTTTATTGTTCTTCTATTTGAAATTTTAGGAGTATAAGCTTCCTAGATTATTTCGATGCCTAAACGCCATGTTTCTATGACAAATGGACAAAACAGTTAAAAGCTCCTCCATAGAGAGAGTTGAGGAAATTCCGACCATCAAAGTTGCTCGGGGTACAGTTTTTACTCTTCTTCTATGTGAAGTTTTACAAGTATAAGCTTCCTAGATTATTTCGATGTCAAAATAGCAAGTTTCTATGACAAATGGACAAAACAGTTAAAAGCTCCTCCATATCGAGAGTTGAGCAAATTCGGACGATCAAAGTTGCTCGGGGTACACTTTTTATTGTTCTTCTATGTCAAATTCTACGAGTATAAGCTTACCAGATAATTTCGAGAAAAAAACATCAACTTTCTATGACAAATGGATAAAACCGTTAAAAGCTCCTCCATAGAGAGTGTTAAGCAACTTCGGACCATAAAAGTTGCTCGTTGTACACTTTTTATTGCTCTTCTATGTCAAATTTTACGAGTATAAGCTTCCTAGATTATTTCGATGCCAAAACGCCGTGTTTCTACGACAAATGGACAAAATAGTTAAAAACTCCTCCATAAAGAGAGTTGAGCAACTTCGAACCATAAAAGTTGCTAGGAGTACACCTTTTATCATTCTTCTATGTTAAATTTTATGAGTATAAGCTTGCTAGATTATTTCGATGCCAAAACACCAACTTTCTATGACAAATGGACAAAACAGTTAAAAGGACCATATCGAGAGTTGAGCAAATTTGGACGATCAAAGTTGCTCGGGGTACACTTTTTATTGTTCTTCTATGTCAAATTCTACGAGTATAAGCTTACTAGATAATTTCGAGAAAAAAACATCAACTTTCTATGACAAATGGATAAAACCGTTAAAAGCTCCTCCATAGAGAGTTTTGAGCAATTTCGGACCATCAAAGTTGCTCGTTGTACACTTTTTATTGTTCTTCTATGTGAAATTTTGGGAGTATAAGCATCCTAGATTATTTCGATGCCAAAACGCCGTGTTTCTATGACAAATGGACAAAACAGTTAAAAGCTCCTCCATAGAGAGAGTTGAGCAACTTCGAACCATCAAAGTTGCCAGGGGTACACCTTTTATCATTCTTCTGTGTTAAATTTTATGAGTATAAGCTTGCTAGATTATTTCGATGCCAAAACGCCAACTTTCTATAACAAATGGACAAAACCGTTAAAAGCTGCTCCATAGAGAAAGTTGAGCAACTCGGACCATCAAATTTGCTCGGTGTATACTTTTTATTGTTCTTCTATGTGAAATTTTACGATTATAAAACTTTCTAGATTATTTCGATGCCAAAACACAAATTTCTATGATAAATGGACAAAATCGTTAAAAGCTCCTCGATAGAGAGAGTTGAGCAACTTCGAACCATCAAAGTTGCTCGGGGTCCACTTTTTAGTATTCTTCTATGTGAAATTTTACGAGTATAAGCTTCCCAGATTATTTCGATGTCGAAACAGAATGTTTCTATGACAAATGGACAAAACAGTTAAAAGCTCCTCCGTAGAGAAAGTTGAGCAAATTTGGACCATTAAAGTTGCTTGGGGTACACTTTTTATTGTTTTTCTATGTCAAATTCTACGAGTATAGGCTTACTAGATTATTTAAAAAAAAACACTAACTTTCTATGACAAATGGACAAAACAAATAAAAGCTCCTCCATAGAGAGAGTTGAGCAACTTCGGACCATCAAAGTTGCTCGGTGTACACTTTTTACTATTCTTCTATGTGAAATTTTACGAGTATAAGCTTCCAAGATTATTTCGATGTCAAAACATAAAGTTTCTATGACAAATGGACAAAACAGTGAAAAGCTCCTACATAGAGAGAGTTGAGCAAATTCGGACCATCAAAGTTGCTCGGGGTACACTTTTTATTGTTCTTCAATGTCAAATTCTACGAGTATAAGCTTACTAGATTATTTAAAAAAAAAAACACGAACTTTCTATGACAAATGGGCAAAAGGGTTAAAAGCTCCTACATAGAGAGAGTTGAGCAACTTCCGACCATCAAAGTTGCTCGGTGAACACTTTTTATTGTTCTTCTATTTGAAATTTTAGGAGTATAAGCTTCCTAGATTATTTCGATGCCTAAACGCCATGTTTCTATGACAAATGGACAAAACAGTTAAAAGCTCCTCCATAGAGAGAGTTGAGGAAATTCCGACCATCAAAGTTGCTCGGGGTACAGTTTTTACTCTTCTTCTATGTGAAGTTTTACAAGTATAAGCTTCCTAGATTATTTCGATGTCAAAATAGCAAGTTTCTATGACAAATGGACAAAACAGTTAAAAGCTCCTCCATATCGAGAGTTGAGCAAATTCGGACGATCAAAGTTGCTCGGGGTACACTTTTTATTGTTCTTCTATGTCAAATTCTACGAGTATAAGCTTACCAGATAATTTCGAGAAAAAAACATCAACTTTCTATGACAAATGGATAAAACCGTTAAAAGCTCCTCCATAGAGAGTGTTAAGCAACTTCGGACCATAAAAGTTGCTCGTTGTACACTTTTTATTGCTCTTCTATGTCAAATTTTACGAGTATAAGCTTCCTAGATTATTTCGATGCCAAAACGCCGTGTTTCTACGACAAATGGACAAAATAGTTAAAAACTCCTCCATAAAGAGAGTTGAGCAACTTCGAACCATAAAAGTTGCTAGGGGTACACCTTTTATCATTCTTCTATGTTAAATTTTATGAGTATAAGCTTGCTAGATTATTTCGATGCCAAAACACCAACTTTCTATGACAAATGGACAAAACAGTTAAAAGGACCATATCGAGAGTTGAGCAAATTTGGACGATCAAAGTTGCTCGGGGTACACTTTTTATTGTTCTTCTATGTCAAATTCTACGAGTATAAGCTTACTAGATAATTTCGAGAAAAAAACATCAACTTTCTATGACAAATGGATAAAACCGTTAAAAGCTCCTCCATAGAGAGTTTTGAGCAATTTCGGACCATCAAAGTTGCTCGTTGTACACTTTTTATTGTTCTTCTATGTGAAATTTTGGGAGTATAAGCATCCTAGATTATTTCGATGCCAAAACGCCGTGTTTCTATGACAAATGGACAAAACAGTTAAAAGCTCCTCCATAGAGAGAGTTGAGCAACTTCGAACCATCAAAGTTGCCAGGGGTACACCTTTTATCATTCTTCTGTGTTAAATTTTATGAGTATAAGCTTGCTAGATTATTTCGATGCCAAAACGCCAACTTTCTATAACAAATGGACAAAACCGTTAAAAGCTGCTCCATAGAGAAAGTTGAGCAACTCGGACCATCAAATTTGCTCGGTGTATACTTTTTATTGTTCTTCTATGTGAAATTTTACGATTATAAAACTTTCTAGATTATTTCGATGCCAAAACACAAATTTCTATGATAAATGGACAAAATCGTTAAAAGCTCCTCGATAGAGAGAGTTGAGCAACTTCGAACCATCAAAGTTGCTCGGGGTCCACTTTTTAGTATTCTTCTATGTGAAATTTTACGAGTATAAGCTTCCCAGATTATTTCGATGTCGAAACAGAATGTTTCTATGACAAATGGACAAAACAGTTAAAAGCTCCTCCGTAGAGAAAGTTGAGCAAATTTGGACCATTAAAGTTGCTTGGGGTACACTTTTTATTGTTTTTCTATGTCAAATTCTACGAGTATAGGCTTACTAGATTATTTAAAAAAAAACACTAACTTTCTATGACAAATGGACAAAACCGTTAAAAGCTCCTCCATAGAGAGAGTTGAGCAACTTCGGACCATCAAAGTTGCTCGGTGTACACTTTTTACTATTCTTCTATGTGAAATTTTACGAGTATAAGCTTCCAAGATTATTTCGATGTCAAAACATAAAGTTTCTATGACAAATGGACAAAACAGTGAAAAGCTCCTACATAGAGAGAGTTGAGCAAATTCGGACCATCAAAGTTGCTCGGGGTACACTTTTTATTGTTCTTCTATGTCAAATTCTACGAGTATAAGCTTACTAGATTATTTAAAAAAAAAAACACGAACTTTCTATGACAAATGGGCAAAAGGGTTAAAAGCTCCTACATAGAGAGAGTTGAGCAACTTCCGACCATCAAAGTTGCTCGGTGAACACTTTTTATTGTTCTTCTATTTGAAATTTTAGGAGTATAAGCTTCCTAGATTATTTCGATGCCTAAACGCCATGTTTCTATGACAAATGGACAAAACAGTTAAAAGCTCCTCCATAGAGAGAGTTGAGGAAATTCCGACCATCAAAGTTGCTCGGGGTACAGTTTTTACTCTTCTTCTATGTGAAGTTTTACAAGTATAAGCTTCCTAGATTATTTCGATGTCAAAATAGCAAGTTTCTATGACAAATGGACAAAACAGTTAAAAGCTCCTCCATATCGAGAGTTGAGCAAATTCGGACGATCAAAGTTGCTCGGGGTACACTTTTTATTGTTCTTCTATGTCAAATTCTACGAGTATAAGCTTACCAGATAATTTCGAGAAAAAAACATCAACTTTCTATGACAAATGGATAAAACCGTTAAAAGCTCCTCCATAGAGAGTGTTAAGCAACTTCGGACCATAAAAGTTGCTCGTTGTACACTTTTTATTGCTCTTCTATGTCAAATTTTACGAGTATAAGCTTCCTAGATTATTTCGATGCCAAAACGCCGTGTTTCTACGACAAATGGACAAAATAGTTAAAAACTCCTCCATAAAGAGAGTTGAGCAACTTCGAACCATAAAAGTTGCTAGGGGTACACCTTTTATCATTCCTCTATGTTAAATTTTATGAGTATAAGCTTGCTAGATTATTTCGATGCCAAAACACCAACTTTCTATGACAAATGGACAAAACAGTTAAAAGGACCATATCGAGAGTTGAGCAAATTTGGACGATCAAAGTTGCTCGGGGTACACTTTTTATTGTTCTTCTATGTCAAATTCTACGAGTATAAGCTTACTAGATAATTTCGAGAAAAAAACATCAACTTTCTATGACAAATGGATAAAACCGTTAAAAGCTCCTCCATAGAGAGTTTTGAGCAATTTCGGACCATCAAAGTTGCTCGTTGTACACTTTTTATTGTTCTTCTATGTGAAATTTTGGGAGTATAAGCATCCTAGATTATTTCGATGCCAAAACGCCGTGTTTCTATGACAAATGGACAAAACAGTTAAAAGCTCCTCCATAGAGAGAGTTGAGCAACTTCGAACCATCAAAGTTGCCAGGGGTACACCTTTTATCATTCTTCTGTGTTAAATTTTATGAGTATAAGCTTGCTAGATTATTTCGATGCCAAAACGCCAACTTTCTATAACAAATGGACAAAACCGTTAAAAGCTGCTCCATAGAGAAAGTTGAGCAACTCGGACCATCAAATTTGCTCGGTGTATACTTTTTATTGTTCTTCTATGTGAAATTTTACGATTATAAAACTTTCTAGATTATTTCGATGCCAAAACACAAATTTCTATGATAAATGGACAAAATCGTTAAAAGCTCCTCGATAGAGAGAGTTGAGCAACTTCGAACCATCAAAGTTGCTCGGGGTCCACTTTTTAGTATTCTTCTATGTGAAATTTTACGAGTATAAGCTTCCCAGATTATTTCGATGTCGAAACAGAATGTTTCTATGACAAATGGACAAAACAGTTAAAAGCTCCTCCGTAGAGAAAGTTGAGCAAATTTGGACCATTAAAGTTGCTTGGGGTACACTTTTTATTGTTTTTCTATGTCAAATTCTACGAGTATAGGCTTACTAGATTATTTAAAAAAAAACACTAACTTTCTATGACAAATGGACAAAACCGTTAAAAGCTCCTCCATAGAGAGAGTTGAGCAACTTCGGACCATCAAAGTTGCTCGGTGTACACTTTTTACTATTCTTCTATGTGAAATTTTACGAGTATAAGCTTCCAAGATTATTTCGATGTCAAAACATAAAGTTTCTATGACAAATGGACAAAACAGTGAAAAGCTCCTACATAGAGAGAGTTGAGCAAATTCGGACCATCAAAGTTGCTCGGGGTACACTTTTTATTGTTCTTCTATGTCAAATTCTACGAGTATAAGCTTACTAGATTATTTAAAAAAAAAAACACGAACTTTCTATGACAAATGGGCAAAAGGGTTAAAAGCTCCTACATAGAGAGAGTTGAGCAACTTCCGACCATCAAAGTTGCTCGGTGAACACTTTTTATTGTTCTTCTATTTGAAATTTTAGGAGTATAAGCTTCCTAGATTATTTCGATGCCTAAACGCCATGTTTCTATGACAAATGGACAAAACAGTTAAAAGCTCCTCCATAGAGAGAGTTGAGGAAATTCCGACCATCAAAGTTGCTCGGGGTACAGTTTTTACTCTTCTTCTATGTGAAGTTTTACAAGTATAAGCTTCCTAGATTATTTCGATGTCAAAATAGCAAGTTTCTATGACAAATGGACAAAACAGTTAAAAGCTCCTCCATATCGAGAGTTGAGCAAATTCGGACGATCAAAGTTGCTCGGGGTACACTTTTTATTGTTCTTCTATGTCAAATTCTACGAGTATAAGCTTACCAGATAATTTCGAGAAAAAAACATCAACTTTCTATGACAAATGGATAAAACCGTTAAAAGCTCCTCCATAGAGAGTGTTAAGCAACTTCGGACCATAAAAGTTGCTCGTTGTACACTTTTTATTGCTCTTCTATGTCAAATTTTACGAGTATAAGCTTCCTAGATTATTTCGATGCCAAAACGCCGTGTTTCTACGACAAATGGACAAAATAGTTAAAAACTCCTCCATAAAGAGAGTTGAGCAACTTCGAACCATAAAAGTTGCTAGGGGTACACCTTTTATCATTCCTCTATGTTAAATTTTATGAGTATAAGCTTGCTAGATTATTTCGATGCCAAAACACCAACTTTCTATGACAAATGGACAAAACAGTTAAAAGGACCATATCGAGAGTTGAGCAAATTTGGACGATCAAAGTTGCTCGGGGTACACTTTTTATTGTTCTTCTATGTCAAATTCTACGAGTATAAGCTTACTAGATAATTTCGAGAAAAAAAACATCAACTTTCTATGACAAATGGATAAAACCGTTAAAAGCTCCTCCATAGAGAGTTTTGAGCAATTTCGGACCATCAAAGTTGCTCGTTGTACACTTTTTATTGTTCTTCTATGTGAAATTTTGGGAGTATAAGCATCCTAGATTATTTCGATGCCAAAAGCCGTGTTTCTATGACAAATGGACAAAACAGTTAAAAGCTCCTCCATAGAGAGAGTTGAGCAACTTCGAACCATCAAAGTTGCCAGGGGTACACCTTTTATCATTCTTCTGTGTTAAATTTTATGAGTATAAGCTTGCTAGATTATTTCGATGCCAAAACGCCAACTTTCTATAACAAATGGACAAAACCGTTAAAAGCTGCTCCATAGAGAAAGTTGAGCAACTCGGACCATCAAATTTGCTCGGTGTATACTTTTTATTGTTCTTCTATGTGAAATTTTACGATTATAAAACTTTCTAGATTATTTCGATGCCAAAACACAAATTTCTATGATAAATGGACAAAATCGTTAAAAGCTCCTCGATAGAGAGAGTTGAGCAACTTCGAACCATCAAAGTTGCTCGGGGTCCACTTTTTAGTATTCTTCTATGTGAAATTTTACGAGTATAAGCTTCCCAGATTATTTCGATGTCGAAACAGAATGTTTCTATGACAAATGGACAAAACAGTTAAAAGCTCCTCCGTAGAGAAAGTTGAGCAAATTTGGACCATTAAAGTTGCTTGGGGTACACTTTTTATTGTTTTTCTATGTCAAATTCTACGAGTATAGGCTTACTAGATTATTTAAAAAAAAACACTAACTTTCTATGACAAATGGACAAAACCGTTAAAAGCTCCTCCATAGAGAGAGTTGAGCAACTTCGGACCATCAAAGTTGCTCGGTGTACACTTTTTACTATTCTTCTATGTGAAATTTTACGAGTATAAGCTTCCAAGATTATTTCGATGTCAAAACATAAAGTTTCTATGACAAATGGACAAAACAGTGAAAAGCTCCTACATAGAGAGAGTTGAGCAAATTCGGACCATCAAAGTTGCTCGGGGTACACTTTTTATTGTTCTTCTATGTCAAATTCTACGAGTATAAGCTTACTAGATTATTTCAAAAAAAAAACACGAACTTTCTATGACAAATGGGCAAAAGGGTTAAAAGCTCCTACATAGAGAGAGTTGAGCAACTTCCGACCATCAAAGTTGCTCGGTGAACACTTTTTATTGTTCTTCTATTTGAAATTTTAGGAGTATAAGCTTCCTAGATTATTTCGATGCCTAAACGCCATGTTTCTATGACAAATGGACAAAACAGTTAAAAGCTCCTCCATAGAGAGAGTTGAGGAAATTCCGACCATCAAAGTTGCTCGGGGTACACTTTTTACTCTTATTCTATGTGAAGTTTTACAAGTATAAGCTTCCTAGATTATTTCGATGTCAAAATAGCAAGTTTCTATGACAAATGGACAAAACAGTTAAAAGCTCCTCCATATCGAGAGTTGAGCAAATTCGGACGATCAAAGTTGCTCGGGGTACACTTTTTATTGTTCTTCTATGTCAAATTCTACGAGTATAAGCTTACCAGATAATTTCGAGAAAAAAACATCAACTTTCTATGACAAATGGATAAAACCGTTAAAAGCTCCTCCATAGAGAGTGTTAAGCAACTTCGGACCATAAAAGTTGCTCGTTGTACACTTTTTATTGCTCTTCTATGTCAAATTTTACGAGTATAAGCTTCCTAGATTATTTCGATGCCAAAACGCCGTGTTTCTACGACAAATGGACAAAATAGTTAAAAACTCCTCCATAAAGAGAGTTGAGCAACTTCGAACCATAAAAGTTGCTAGGAGTACACCTTTTATCATTCTTCTATGTTAAATTTTATGAGTATAAGCTTGCTAGATTATTTCGATGCCAAAACACCAACTTTCTATGACAAATGGACAAAACAGTTAAAAGGACCATATCGAGAGTTGAGCAAATTTGGACGATCAAAGTTGCTCGGGGTACACTTATTATTGTTCTTCTATGTCAAATTCTACTAGTATAAGCTTACTAGATAATTTCGAGAAAAAAACATCAACTTTCTATGACAAATGGATAAAACCGTTAAAAGCTCCTCCATAGAGAGTGTTGAGCAATTTCGGACCATCAAAGTTGCTCGTTGTACACTTTTTATTGTTCTTCTATGTGAAATTTTGGGAGTATAAGCATCCTAGATTATTTCGATGCCAAAACGCCGTGTTTCTATGACAAATGGACAAAACAGTTAAAAGCTCCTCCATAGAGAGAGTTGAGCAACTTCGAACCATCAAAGTTGCCAGGGGTACACCTTTTATCATTCTTCTGTGTTAAATTTTATGAGTATAAGCTTGCTAGATTATTTCGATGCCAAAACGCCAACTTTCTATAACAAATGGACAAAACCGTTAAAAGCTGCTCCATAGAGAAAGTTGAGCAACTCGGACCATCAAATTTTCTCGGTGTATACTTTTTATTGTTCTTCTATGTGAAATTTTACGATTATAAAACTTTCTAGATTATTTCGATGCCAAAACACAAATTTCTATGATAAATGGACAAAATCGTTAAAAGCTCCTCGATAGAGAGAGTTGAGCAACTTCGAACCATCAAAGTTGCTCGGGGTCCACTTTTTACTATTCTTCTATGTGAAATTTTACGAGTATAAGCTTCCCAGATTATTTCGATGTCGAAACAGAATGTTTCTATGACAAATGCACAAAACAGTTAAAAGCTCCTCCGTAGAGAAAGTTGAGCAAATTTGGACCATTAAAGTTGCTTGGGGTACACTTTTTATTGTTTTTCTATGTCAAATTCTACGAGTATAGGCTTACTAGATTATTTAAAAAAAAACACTAACTTTCTATGACAAATGGACAAAACCGTTAAAAGCTCCTCCATAGAGAGAGTTGAGCAACTTCGGACCATCAAAGTTGCTCGGTGTACACTTTTTACTATTCTTTTATGTGAAATTTTACGAGTATAAGCTTCCAAGATTATTTCGATGTCAAAACATAAAGTTTCTATGACAAATGGACAAAACAGTGAAAAGCTCCTACATAGAGAGAGTTGAGCAAATTCGGACCATCAAAGTTGCTCGGGGTACACTTTTTATTGTTCTTCTATGTCAAATTCTACGAGTATAAGCTTACTAGATTATTTCAAAAAAAAAACACGAACTTTCTATGACAAATGGGCAAAAGGGTTAAAAGCTCCTACATAGAGAGAGTTGAGCAACTTCCGACCATCAAAGTTGCTCGGTGAACACTTTTTATTGTTCTTCTATTTGAAATTTTAGGAGTATAAGCTTCCTAGATTATTTCGATGCCTAAACGCCATGTTTCTATGACAAATGGACAAAACAGTTAAAAGCTCCTCCATAGAGAGAGTTGAGGAAATTCCGACCATCAAAGTTGCTCGGGGTACACTTTTTACTCTTATTCTATGTGAAGTTTTACAAGTATAAGCTTCCTAGATTATTTCGATGTCAAAATAGCAAGTTTCTATGACAAATGGACAAAACAGTTAAAAGCTCCTCCATATCGAGAGTTGAGCAAATTCGGACGATCAAAGTTGCTCGGGGTACACTTTTTATTGTTCTTCTATGTCAAATTCTACGAGTATAAGCTTACCAGATAATTTCGAGAAAAAAACATCAACTTTCTATGACAAATGGATAAAACCGTTAAAAGCTCCTCCATAGAGAGTGTTAAGCAACTTCGGACCATAAAAGTTGCTCGTTGTACACTTTTTATTGCTCTTCTATGTCAAATTTTACGAGTATAAGCTTCCTAGATTATTTCGATGCCAAAACGCCGTGTTTCTACGACAAATGGACAAAATAGTTAAAAACTCCTCCATAAAGAGAGTTGAGCAACTTCGAACCATAAAAGTTGCTAGGAGTACACCTTTTATCATTCTTCTATGTTAAATTTTATGAGTATAAGCTTGCTAGATTATTTCGATGCCAAAACACCAACTTTCTATGACAAATGGACAAAACAGTTAAAAGGACCATATCGAGAGTTGAGCAAATTTGGACGATCAAAGTTGCTCGGGGTACACTTATTATTGTTCTTCTATGTCAAATTCTACTAGTATAAGCTTACTAGATAATTTCGAGAAAAAAACATCAACTTTCTATGACAAATGGATAAAACCGTTAAAAGCTCCTCCATAGAGAGTGTTGAGCAATTTCGGACCATCAAAGTTGCTCGTTGTACACTTTTTATTGTTCTTCTATGTGAAATTTTGGGAGTATAAGCATCCTAGATTATTTCGATGCCAAAACGCCGTGTTTCTATGACAAATGGACAAAACAGTTAAAAGCTCCTCCATAGAGAGAGTTGAGCAACTTCGAACCATCAAAGTTGCCAGGGGTACACCTTTTATCATTCTTCTGTGTTAAATTTTATGAGTATAAGCTTGCTAGATTATTTCGATGCCAAAACGCCAACTTTCTATAACAAATGGACAAAACCGTTAAAAGCTGCTCCATAGAGAAAGTTGAGCAACTCGGACCATCAAATTTTCTCGGTGTATACTTTTTATTGTTCTTCTATGTGAAATTTTACGATTATAAAACTTTCTAGATTATTTCGATGCCAAAACACAAATTTCTATGATAAATGGACAAAATCGTTAAAAGCTCCTCGATAGAGAGAGTTGAGCAACTTCGAACCATCAAAGTTGCTCGGGGTCCACTTTTTACTATTCTTCTATGTGAAATTTTACGAGTATAAGCTTCCCAGATTATTTCGATGTCGAAACAGAATGTTTCTATGACAAATGCACAAAACAGTTAAAAGCTCCTCCGTAGAGAAAGTTGAGCAAATTTGGACCATTAAAGTTGCTTGGGGTACACTTTTTATTGTTTTTCTATGTCAAATTCTACGAGTATAGGCTTACTAGATTATTTAAAAAAAAACACTAACTTTCTATGACAAATGGACAAAACCGTTAAAAGCTCCTCCATAGAGAGAGTTGAGCAACTTCGGACCATCAAAGTTGCTCGGTGTACACTTTTTACTATTCTTTTATGTGAAATTTTACGAGTATAAGCTTCCAAGATTATTTCGATGTCAAAACATAAAGTTTCTATGACAAATGGACAAAACAGTGAAAAGCTCCTACATAGAGAGAGTTGAGCAAATTCGGACCATCAAAGTTGCTCGGGGTACACTTTTTATTGTTCTTCTATGTCAAATTCTACGAGTATAAGCTTACTAGATTATTTCAAAAAAAAAACACGAACTTTCTATGACAAATGGGCAAAAGGGTTAAAAGCTCCTACATAGAGAGAGTTGAGCAACTTCCGACCATCAAAGTTGCTCGGTGAACACTTTTTATTGTTCTTCTATTTGAAATTTTAGGAGTATAAGCTTCCTAGATTATTTCGATGCCTAAACGCCATGTTTCTATGACAAATGGACAAAACAGTTAAAAGCTCCTCCATAGAGAGAGTTGAGGAAATTCCGACCATCAAAGTTGCTCGGGGTACACTTTTTACTCTTATTCTATGTGAAGTTTTACAAGTATAAGCTTCCTAGATTATTTCGATGTCAAAATAGCAAGTTTCTATGACAAATGGACAAAACAGTTAAAAGCTCCTCCATATCGAGAGTTGAGCAAATTCGGACGATCAAAGTTGCTCGGGGTACACTTTTTATTGTTCTTCTATGTCAAATTCTACGAGTATAAGCTTACCAGATAATTTCGAGAAAAAAACATCAACTTTCTATGACAAATGGATAAAACCGTTAAAAGCTCCTCCATAGAGAGTGTTAAGCAACTTCGGACCATAAAAGTTGCTCGTTGTACACTTTTTATTGCTCTTCTATGTCAAATTTTACGAGTATAAGCTTCCTAGATTATTTCGATGCCAAAACGCCGTGTTTCTACGACAAATGGACAAAATAGTTAAAAACTCCTCCATAAAGAGAGTTGAGCAACTTCGAACCATAAAAGTTGCTAGGAGTACACCTTTTATCATTCTTCTATGTTAAATTTTATGAGTATAAGCTTGCTAGATTATTTCGATGCCAAAACACCAACTTTCTATGACAAATGGACAAAACAGTTAAAAGGACCATATCGAGAGTTGAGCAAATTTGGACGATCAAAGTTGCTCGGGGTACACTTATTATTGTTCTTCTATGTCAAATTCTACTAGTATAAGCTTACTAGATAATTTCGAGAAAAAAACATCAACTTTCTATGACAAATGGATAAAACCGTTAAAAGCTCCTCCATAGAGAGTGTTGAGCAATTTCGGACCATCAAAGTTGCTCGTTGTACACTTTTTATTGTTCTTCTATGTGAAATTTTGGGAGTATAAGCATCCTAGATTATTTCGATGCCAAAACGCCGTGTTTCTATGACAAATGGACAAAACAGTTAAAAGCTCCTCCATAGAGAGAGTTGAGCAACTTCGAACCATCAAAGTTGCCAGGGGTACACCTTTTATCATTCTTCTGTGTTAAATTTTATGAGTATAAGCTTGCTAGATTATTTCGATGCCAAAACGCCAACTTTCTATAACAAATGGACAAAACCGTTAAAAGCTGCTCCATAGAGAAAGTTGAGCAACTCGGACCATCAAATTTTCTCGGTGTATACTTTTTATTGTTCTTCTATGTGAAATTTTACGATTATAAAACTTTCTAGATTATTTCGATGCCAAAACACAAATTTCTATGATAAATGGACAAAATCGTTAAAAGCTCCTCGATAGAGAGAGTTGAGCAACTTCGAACCATCAAAGTTGCTCGGGGTCCACTTTTTACTATTCTTCTATGTGAAATTTTACGAGTATAAGCTTCCCAGATTATTTCGATGTCGAAACAGAATGTTTCTATGACAAATGCACAAAACAGTTAAAAGCTCCTCCGTAGAGAAAGTTGAGCAAATTTGGACCATTAAAGTTGCTTGGGGTACACTTTTTATTGTTTTTCTATGTCAAATTCTACGAGTATAGGCTTACTAGATTATTTAAAAAAAAACACTAACTTTCTATGACAAATGGACAAAACCGTTAAAAGCTCCTCCATAGAGAGAGTTGAGCAACTTCGGACCATCAAAGTTGCTCGGTGTACACTTTTTACTATTCTTTTATGTGAAATTTTACGAGTATAAGCTTCCAAGATTATTTCGATGTCAAAACATAAAGTTTCTATGACAAATGGACAAAACAGTGAAAAGCTCCTACATAGAGAGAGTTGAGCAAATTCGGACCATCAAAGTTGCTCGGGGTACACTTTTTATTGTTCTTCTATGTCAAATTCTACGAGTATAAGCTTACTAGATTATTTCAAAAAAAAAACACGAACTTTCTATGACAAATGGGCAAAAGGGTTAAAAGCTCCTACATAGAGAGAGTTGAGCAACTTCCGACCATCAAAGTTGCTCGGTGAACACTTTTTATTGTTCTTCTATTTGAAATTTTAGGAGTATAAGCTTCCTAGATTATTTCGATGCCTAAACGCCATGTTTCTATGACAAATGGACAAAACAGTTAAAAGCTCCTCCATAGAGAGAGTTGAGGAAATTCCGACCATCAAAGTTGCTCGGGGTACACTTTTTACTCTTATTCTATGTGAAGTTTTACAAGTATAAGCTTCCTAGATTATTTCGATGTCAAAATAGCAAGTTTCTATGACAAATGGACAAAACAGTTAAAAGCTCCTCCATATCGAGAGTTGAGCAAATTCGGACGATCAAAGTTGCTCGGGGTACACTTTTTATTGTTCTTCTATGTCAAATTCTACGAGTATAAGCTTACTAGATAATTTCGAGAAAAAAACATTAACTTTCTATGACAAATGGATAAAACCGTTAAAAGCTCCTCCATAGAGAGTGTTAAGCAACTTCGGACCATAAAAGTTGCTCGTTGTACACTTTTTATTGTTCTTCTATGTCAAATTTTACGAGTATAAGCTTCCTAGATTATTTCGATGCCAAAACGCCGTGTTTCTACGACAAATGGACAAAATAGTTAAAAACTCCTCCATAAAGAGAGTTGAGCAACTTCGAACCATAAAAGTTGATAGGGGTACACCTTTTATCATTCTTCTATGTTAAATTTTATGAGTATAAGCTTGCTAGATTATTTCGATGCCAAAACACCAACTTTCTATGACAAATGGACAAAACAGTTAAAAGGACCATATCGAGAGTTGAGCAAATTTGGACGATCAAAGTTGCTCGGGGTACACTTATTATTGTTCTTCTATGTCAAATTCTACTAGTATAAGCTTACTAGATAATTTCGAGAAAAAAACATCAACTTTCTATGACAAATGGATAAAACCGTTAAAAGCTCCTCCATAGAGAGTGTTGAGCAATTTCGGACCATCAAAGTTGCTCGTTGTACACTTTTTATTGTTCTTCTATGTGAAATTTTGGGAGTATAAGCATCCTAGATTATTTCGATGCCAAAACGCCGTGTTTCTATGACAAATGGACAAAACAGTTAAAAGCTCCTCCATAGAGAGAGTTGAGCAACTTCGAACCATCAAAGTTGCCAGGGGTACACCTTTTATCATTCTTCTATGTTAAATTTTATGAGTATAAGCTTGCTAGATTATTTCGATGCCAAAACGCCAACTTTCTATAACAAATGGACAAAACCGTTAAAAGCTGCTCCATAGAGAAAGTTGAGCAACTCGGACCATCAAATTTTCTCGGTGTATACTTTTTATTGTTCTTCTATGTGAAATTTTACGATTATAAAACTTTCTAGATTATTTCGATGCCAAAACACAAATTTCTATGATAAATGGACAAAATCGTTAAAAGCTCCTCGATAGAGAGAGTTGAGCAACTTCGAACCATCAAAGTTGCTCGGGGTCCACTTTTTACTATTCTTCTATGTGAAATTTTACGAGTATAAGCTTCCCAGATTATTTCGATGTCGAAACAGAATGTTTCTATGACAAATGCACAAAACAGTTAAAAGCTCCTCCGTAGAGAAAGTTGAGCAAATTTGGACCATTAAAGTTGCTTGGGGTACACTTTTTATTGTTTTTCTATGTCAAATTCTACGAGTATAGGCTTACTAGATTATTTAAAAAAAACACTAACTTTCTATGACAAATGGACAAAACCGTTAAAAGCTCCTCCATAGAGAGAGTTGAGCAACTTCGGACCATCAAAGTTGCTCGGTGTACACTTTTTACTATTCTTCTATGTGAAATTTTACGAGTATAAACTTCCAAGATTATTTCGATGTCAAAACAAAAAGTTTCTATGACAAATGGACAAAACAGGTAAAAGCTCCTACATAGAGAGAGTTGAGCAAATTCGAATCGTCAAAGTTGCTCAGGTTACACATTATACTATTCTTCTATGTCAAATTTTACGAGTATAAGTTTCCTAGATCATTTCGATGTCAAAACGGAAAGTTTCTATGACAAATGGACAAAACAGTTAAAAGCTCCTCAATAGGGAGAGTTGAGCAAATTCGGACCATCAAAGTTGCTCGGGGTACACTTTTTATTGTTCTTCTATGTCAAATTCTACGAGTATAAGCTTACTAGATAATTTCGAGAAAAAAACATCAACTTTCTATGACAAATGGACAAAACCGTTAAAAGCTCCTCCATAGAGAGAGTTGAGCAACTTCTAACCATCAAAATTTCTATAGGTACACTTTTTATTATTCTTCTATGTCAAATTTTACAAGTATAAGCTTGCTAGAATATTTAGATGACAAAACACCAACTTTCTATGACAAATGGACAAAACCGCTAAAAGCTCCTCCATAGAGAGAGTTGAGCAACTTCGAACCATCAATGTTCCTAGGAGTACACCTTTTATCATTCTTCTATGTTAAATTTTATGAGTATAAGCTTGCTAGATTATTTCGATGCCAAAACGCCAACTTTCTATAACAAATGGACAAAACCGTTAAAAGCTGCTCCATAGAGAAAGTTGAGCAACTCGGACCATCAAATTTGCTCGGTGTATACTTTTTATTGTTCTTCTATGTGAAATTTTACGATTATAAAACTTTCTAGATTATTTCGATGCCAAAACACAAATTTCTATGATAAATGGACAAAATCGTTAAAAGCTCCTCGATAGAGAGAGTTGAGCAACTTCGAACCATCAAAGTTGCTCGGGGTCCACTTTTTACTATTCTTCTATGTGAAATTTTACGAGTATAAGCTTCCCAAATTATTTCGATGTCGAAACAGAATGTTTCTATGACAAATGGACAAAACAGTTAAAAGCTCCACCGTAGAGAAAGTTGAGCAAATTTGGACCATTAAAGTTGCTTGGGGTACACTTTTTATTGTTTTTCTATGTCAAATTCTACGAGTATAGGCTTACTAGATTATTTAAAAAAAACACTAACTTTCTATGACAAATGGACAAAACCGTTAAAAGCTCCTCCATAGAGAGAGTTGAGCAACTTCGGACCATCAAAGTTGCTCGGTGTACACTTTTTATTGTTCTTCTATGTGAAATTTTACAAGTATAAGCTTCTTAGATTATTTCGCTGTCAAAACAGCAAGTTTCTACGACAAATAAACAAAACAGGTAAAAGCTCCTCCATAGAGAGAGTTGAGAAAATTCGGATCATCAAAGTTGCTCAGGTTTCACATTATACTATTCTTCTATGTCAAATTTTACGAGTATAAGTTTCCTAGATCATTTCGATGTCAAAACAGAAAGTTTCTATGAAAAATGGAAAAAACAGTTAAAAGCTCCTCAATAGGGAGAGTTGAGCAAATTCGGACCATCAAAGTTGCTCGGGGTACACTTTTTATTGTTCTTCTATGTCAAATTCTACGAGTATAAGCTTACTAGATAATTTCGAGAAAAAAACATCAACTTTCTATGACAAATGGACAACACCGTTAAAAGCTCCTCCATAGAGAGAGTTGAGCAACTTCTAACCATCAAAATTTCTATAGGTACACTTTTTATTATTCTTCTATGTCAAATTTTACAAGTATAAGCTTGCTAGAATATTTCGATGCCAAAACACCAACTTTCTATGACAAATGGACAAAACCGCTAAAAGCTCCTCCATAGAGAGAGTTGAGCAACTTCGAACCATCAATGTTCCTAGGGGTACACTTTTTATTATTATTGTATGTCAAATTTTATGAGTATAAGCTTCGTATATTATTTCAGTGCCGAAACACCAACTTTCTATGACAATTAGACAAAACCGTTAAAAGCAACTCCATAGAGAGATTTTGGCAACTTCGGACCATCAAAATTGCTGTGTGTACACTTTTTATTGTTCTTCTATGTGAAATTTGACGAGTATAAGCTTTCCTAAATTATTTCGATGTCAAAACACCAATTTCTATGATAAATGGACAAAAACAGTTAAAAGCTGCTTCATAGAGAGAGTTGAGCAACTTCGGACCATCAAAGTTGATTGAGGTACACTTTTCATTGTTCTTCTATGTTAAATTCTACGAGTATAAGCTTGCTAGATTATTTCGATGCCAAAACACCAACTTTCTATGACCAATGGACAAAACCGTTAAAAGGTCGTCTATAGAGAGAGTTGAGCAACTTCGGATCATCAAAGTTGCTCGGTGTACACTTTTTATTGTTCTTCTATGTGAAATTTTATAAGTATAACCTTCCTAGATTATTTCGATGCCAAAACGCCATGTTTCTATGACAAATGGACAAAACAGTTAAAAGCTCATCCATAGAGAGAGTTGAGCAAATTCGGAACATTAAAGTTGCTCGGGGTATACTTTTTACTATTCTTCTATGCGAATTTTTACAAGTATAAGTTTCCTAAATTATTTCGATGTCCAAACAGAAAGTTTCTATGACAAATGGACAAAACAGCTAAAAGCTCCTCCATAGAGAGAGTTGAGCAAATTCGGACGATCAAAGTTGCTCGGGGTACACTTTTTATTGTTCTTCTATGTCAAATTCTACGAGTATAAGCTTACTAGATAATTTCGAGAAAAAAAATCAACTTTCTATGACAAATAGATAAAACCGTTAAAAGCTCCTCCATAGAGAGTGTTGAGCAACTTCGGACCATCAAAGTTGCTCGTTGTATACTTTTTATTGTTCTTTTATGTGAAATTTTACGATTATAAAACTTCCTAGATTATTTCGATGCCAAAACACAAAATTTCTATGATAAATAGACAAAACCGTTAAAAGCTTCTCGATAGAGAGAGTTGAGCAACTTCGAACCATCAAAGTTGCTCGGGGTCCACTTTTTACTATTCTTCTATGTGAAATTTTACGAGTATAAGCTTCCCAGATTATTTCGATGTCGAAACAGAATGTTTCTATTACAAATATACAAAACAGTTAAAAGCTCCTCCGTAGAGAAAGTTGAGTAAATTTGGACCATTAAAGTTGCTTGGGGTACACTTTTTATTGTTTTTCTATGTCAAATTCTACGAGTATAAGCTTACTAGATTATTTAAAAAAAACACTAACTTTCTATGACAAATGGACAAAACCGTTAAAAGCTCCTCCATAGAGAGAGTTGAGCAACTTCGGACCATCAAAGTTGCTCGGTGTACACTTTTTATTGTTCTTCTATGTGAAATTTTACAAGTATAAGTTTCTTAGATTATTTCGATGTCAAAACAGCAAGTTTCTACGACAAATCGACAAAACAGGCAAAAGCTCCTCCATAGAGAGAGTTGAGCAAATTCGGATCACCAAAGTTGCTCAGGTTACACATTATACTATTCTTCTATGTCAAATTTTACGTGTATAAGCTTCCTAGATCATTTCGATGTCAAAACAGAAAGTTTCTATGACAAATAGACAAAACAGTTAAAAGCTCCTCCATAGGGAGAGTTGAGCAAATTCGGACCATCAATGTTGCTCGGGCTACACTTTTTATTGTTCTTCTATGTCAAATTCTACGAGTATAAGCTTACTAGATTATTTCAAAAAAAAAAACACCAACTTTCTATGACAAATGGACAAAACCGTTAAAAGCTCCTCCATATAGAGAGTTGAGCAACTTCTAACCATCAAAATTGCTCTAGGTACACTTTTTATTATTCTTCTATGTCAAATTTTACAAGTATAAGCTTGCTAGAATATTTTGATTCCAAAACACCAACTTTCTATGACAAATGGACAAAACCGCTAAAAGCTCCTCCATAGAGAGAGTTGAGCAACTTCGAACCATCAATGTTCCTAGGGGTACACTTTTTATTATTATTGTATGTCAAATTTTATGAGTATAAGCTTCGTATATTATTTCAGTGCCGAAACACCAACTTTCTATGACAATTAGACAAAACCGTTAAAAGTAACTCCATAGAGAGATTTGGGCAACTTCGGACCATCAAAATTGCTGTGTGTACACTTTTTATTGTTCTTCTATGTGAAATTTGACGAGTATAAGCTTCCTAGATTATTTCGATGTCAAAACACCAATTTCTATGATAAATGGACAAAAACAGTTAAAAGCTGCTTCATAGAGAGAGTTGAGCAACTTCGGACCATCAAAGTTGATCGAGGTACACTTTTTATTGTTCTTCTATGTCAAATTCTACGAGTATAAGCTTGCTAGATTATTTCGATGCCAAAACACCAACTTTCTATGACCAATGGACAAAACCGTTAAAAGGTCCTCTATAGAGAGAGTTGAGCAACTTCGGATCATCATAGTTGCTCGGTGTACACTTTTTATTGTTCTTCTATGTGAAATTTTATGAGTATAACCTTCCTAGATTATTTCGATGCCAAAACGCCATGTTTCTATGATAAATGGACAAAACAGTTAAAAGCTCCTCCATAGAGAGAGTTGAGCAAATTCGGACCATCAAAGTTGCTCGGTGTATACTTTTTACTATTCTTCTATGCGAATTTTTACAAGTATAAGTTTTCTAGATTATTTCGATGTCAAAACAGAAAGTTTCTATGACAAATGGACAAAAAAGCTAAAAGCTCCTCCATAGAGAGAGTTGAGCAAATTCGGACGATCAAAGTTGCTCGGGGTACACTTTTTATTGTTCTTCTATGTCAAATTCTACGAGTATAAGCTTACTAGATAATTTCGAGAAAAAAACATCAACTTTCTATGACAAATGGAAAAAACCGTTAAAAGCTCCTCCATAGAGAGTGTTGAGCAACTTCGAACCATCAAAGTTGCCAGGAGTACACCTTTTATCATTCTTCTATGTTAAATTTTATGAGTATAAGCTTGCTAGATTATTTCGATGCCAAAACGCCGTGTTTCTATGACAAATGGACAAAACCGTTAAAAGCTGCTCCATAGAGAAAGTTGAGCAACTCAGACCATCAAATTTGCTCGGTGTATACTTTTTATTGTTCTTCTTTGTGAAATTTTACGATTATAAAACTTCCTAGATTATTTCGATGCCAAAACACAAATTTCTATGATAAATGGACAAAACCGTTAAAAGCTCCTCGATAGAGAGAGTTGAGCAACTTCGAACCATCAAAGTTGCTCGGGGTCCACTTTTTACTATTCTTCTATGTGAAATTTTACGAGTATAACCTTCCCAGATTATTTCGATGTCGAAACAGAATGTTTCTATGACAAATGGACAAAACAGTTAAAAGCTCCTCCGTAGAGAAAGTTGAGCAAATTTGGACCATTAAAGTCGCTTGGGGTACACTTTTTATTGTTTTTCTATGTCAAATTCTACGAGTATAAGCTTACTAGATTATTTAAAAAAAACACTAACTTTCTATGACAAATGGACAAAACCGTTAAAAGCTCCTCCATAGAGAGAGTTGAGCAACTTCGGACCATCAAAGTTGCTCGGTGTACACTTTTTATTGTTCTTCTATGTGAAATTTTACAAGTATAAGCTTCTTAGATTATTTCGATGTCAAAACAGCAAGTTTCTACGACAAATGGACAAAACAGGTAAAAGCTCCTCCATAGAGAGAGTTGAGCAAATTCGGATCATCAAAGTTGCTCAGGTTACACATTATACTATTCTTCTCTGTCAAATTTTACGAGTATAAGCTTCCTAGATCATTTCGATGTCAAAACAGAAAGTTTCTATGACAAATGGAAAAAACAGTTAAAAGCTCCTCCATATGGAGAGTTGAGCAAATTCGGACCATCAAAGTTGCTCGGGGTACACTTTTTATTGTTCTTCTATGTCAAATTCTACGAGTATAAGCTTACTAGATTATTTCAAAAAAAAAACACCAACTTTCTATGACAAATGGACAAAACCGTTAAAAGCTCTTCCACAGAGAGAGTTGAGCAACTTCTAACCATCAAAATTGCTATAGGTACACTTTTTATTATTCTTCTATGTCAAATTTTACAAGTATAAGCTTGCTAGAATATTTCGATGCCAAAACACCAACTTTCTATGACAAATGGACAAAACCGCTAAAAGCTCCTCCATAGAGAGAGTTGAGCAACTTCGAACCATCAATGTTCCTAGGGGTACACTTTTTATTATTATTGTATGTCAAATTTTATGAGTACAATTTTCCTATATTATTTCAGTGCCGTAACACCAACTTTCTATGACAATTAGACAAATCTGTTAAAAGCAACTCCATAGAGAGATTTGGGCAACTTCGGACCATCAAAATTGCTGTGTGTACACTTTTTATTGTTCTTCTATGTGAAATTTGACGAGTATAAGCTTCCTAGATTATTTCGATGTCAAAACACCAATTTCTATGATAAATGGACAAAAACAGTTAAAAGCTGCTTCATAGAGAGAGTTGAGCAACTTCGGACCATCAAAGTTGATCGAGGTACACTTTTCATTGTTCTTCTATGTCAAATTCTACGAGTATAAGCTTGCTAGATTATTTCGATGCCAAAACACCAACTTTCTATGACCAATGGACAAGACCGTTAAAAGGTCCTCTATAGAGAGAGTTGAGCAACTTCGGATCATCAAAGTTGCTCGGTGTACACTATTTATTGTTCTTCTATGTGAAATTTTATGAGTATAACCTTCCTAGATTATTTCGATGCCTAACGCCAGGTTTCTATGACAAATGGACAAAACAGTTAAAAGCTCCTCCATAGAGAGAGTTGAGCAAATTCGGACCATCAAAGTTGCTCGGGGTACACTTTTTATTGTTCTTCTATGTGAAATTTTACGAGTATAAGCATCCTATATTATTTCGATGCCAAAACGCCGTGTTTCTATGGCAAATGGACAAAACAGTTAAAAGCTCCTCCATAGAAAGAGTTGAGCAACTTCGAACCATCAAAGTTGCCAGGAGTACACCTTTTATCATTCTTCTATGTTAAATTTTATGAGTATAAGCTTGCTAGATTATTTCGATGCCAAAACGCCGTGTTTCTATGACAAATGGACAAAACCGTTAAAAGCTGCTCCATAGAGAAAGTTGAGCATCTCGGACCATCAAATTTGCACGGTGTACACTTTTTATGGTTCTTCTATGTGAAATTTTACTAGTATAAGCATCCTAGATTATTTCGATGCCAAAACGCCGGGTTTCTATGGCAAATGGACAAAACAGTTAAAAGCTCCTCCATAGAAAGAGTTGAGAAACTTCGAACCATCAAAGTTGCCAGGAGTACACCTTTTATCATTCTTCTATGTTAAATTTTATGATATAAGCTTGCTAGATTATTTCGATGCCAAAACGCCGTGTTTCTATGACAAATGGACAAAACCGTTAAAAGCTGCTCCATAGAGAAAGTTGAGCAACTCGGACCATCAAATTTGCTCGGTGTATACTTTTTGTTGTTCTTCTATGTGAAATTTTACGATTATAAAACTTCCTAGATTATTTCGATGCCAAAACACAAATTTCTATGATAAATGGGCAAAACCGTTAAAAGCTCCTCGATAGAGAGAGTTGAGCAACTTCGAACCATCAAAGTTGCTCGGGGTCAACTTTTTACTATTCTTCTATGTGAAATTTTACGAGTATAAGCTTCCCAGATTATTTCGATGTCGAAACAGAATGTTTCTATGAGAAATGGACAAAACAGTTAAAAGCTCCTCCGTAGAGAAAGTTGAGCAAATTTGGACCATTAAAGTTGTTTGGGGTACACTTTTTATTGTTTTTCTATGTCAAATTCTACGAGTATAAGCTTACTAGATTATTTAAAAAAAAACACTAACTTTCTATGACAAATGGACAAAACCATTAAAAGCTCCTCCATAGAGAGAGTTGAGCAACTTCGGACCATAAAAGTTGCTCGGTGTACACTTTTTATTGTTCTTCTATGTGAAATTTTACAAGTATAAGCTTCTTAGATTATTTCGATGTCAAAACAGCAAGTTTCTACGACAAATTGACAAAAAAGGTAAAAGCTCCTCCATAGAGAGAGTTGAGCGAATTCGGATCATCAAAGTTGCTCAGGTTACACATTATACTATTCTTCTCTGTCAAATTTTACGAGTATAAGCTTCCTAGATCATTTCGATGTCAAAACAGAAAGTTTCTATGACAAATGGACAAAACAGTTAAAAGCTCCTCCATAGGGAGAGTTGAGCAAATTCGGACCATCAAAGTTGCTCGGGGCACACTTTTTATTGTTCTTCTATGTCAAATTCTACGAGTATAAGCTTACTAGATTATTTCAAAAAAAAAAACACCAACTTTCTATGACAAATGGACAAAACCGTTAAAAGCTCCTCCATAGAGAGAGTTGAGCAACTTCTAACCATCAAAAATGCTATAGGTACACTTTTTATTATTCTTCTATGTCAAATTTTACAAGTATAAGCTTGCTAGAATATTTCGATGCCAAAACACCAACTTTCTATGACAAATGGACAAAACCGCTAAAAGCTCCTCCATAGAGAGAGTTGAGCAACTTCGAACCATCAATGTTCCTAGGGGTACACTTTTAATTATTATTGTATGTCAAATTTTATGAGTATAAGCTTCGTATATTATTTCAGTGCCGAAACACCAACTTTTTATGATAATTAGACAAAACACTTAAAAGCAACTCCATAGAGAGATTTGGGCAACTTCGGACCATCAAAATTGCTGTGTGTACACTTTTTATTGTTCTTCTATGTGAAATTTGACGAGTATAAGCTTCCTAGATTATTTCGATGTCAAAACACCAATTTCTATGACAAATGGACAAAAACAGTTAAAAGTTGCTTCATAGAGAGAGTTGAGCAACTTCGGACCATCAAAGTTGATCGAGGTACACTTCTCATTGTTCTTCCATGTCAAATTCTACGAGTATAAGCTTGCTAGATTATTTCGATGCCAAAACAACAACTTTCTATGACCAATGGACAAAACTGGTTAAAGGTCCTCTATAGAAAGAGTTGAGCAACTTCGGATCATCAAAGTTGCTCGGTGTAGACTTTTTATTGTTCTTCTATGTGAAATTTTATGAGTATAACCTTCGTAGATTATTTCGATGCGAAAACGCCATGTTTCTATGACAAATGGACAAAACAGTTAAAAGCTCCTCCATAGAGAGAGTTGAGCAAATTCGGACCATCAAAGTTGCTCGGGGTATACTTTTTACTATTCTTCTATGCGAATTTTTACAAGTATAAGTTTCCTAGATTATTTCGATGTCAAAACAGAAAGTTTCTATGACAAATGGACAAAACAGCTAAAAGCTCCTCCATAGAGAGAGTTGAGCAAATTCGGATGATCAAAGTTGCTCGGGGTACACTTTTTATTGTTCTTCTATGTCAAATTCTACGAGTATAAGCTTACTAGATAATTTCGAGAAAAAAACATCAACTTTCTATGACAAATGGATAAAACCGTTAAAAGCTCCTCCATAGAGAGTGTTGAGCAACTTCGGACCATCAAAGTTGCTCGTTGTACACTTTTTATTGTTCTTCTATGTGAAATTTTACGAGTATAAGCATCCTAGATTATTTCGATGCCAAAACGCCGTGTTTCTTTGACAAATGGACAAAACAGTTAAAAGCTCCTCCATAGAGAGAGTTGAGCAACTTCGAACCATCAAAGTTGCCAGGGGTACACCTTTTATCATTCTTCTATGTTAAATTTTATGAGTATAAGCTTGCTAGATTATTTCGATGCCAAAACGCCGTGTTTCTATGACAAATGGACAAAACCGTTAAAAGCTGCTCCATAGAGAAAGTTGAGCAACTCGGACCATCAAATTTGCTCGGTGTATACTTTTTATTGTTCTTCTATGTGAAATTTTACGATTATAAAACTTCCTAGATTATTTCTATGCCAAAACACAAATTTCTATGATAAATGGACAAAACCGTTAAAAGCTCCTCGATAGAGATAGTTGAGCAACTTCGAACCATCAAAGTTGCTCGGGGTCCACTTTTTACTATTTTTCTATGTGAAATTTTACGAGTATAAGCTTCCCAGATTATTTTGATGTCGAAACAGAATGTTTCTATGAGAAATGGACAAAACAGTTAAAAGCTCCTCCGTAGAGAAAGTTGAGCAAATTTGGACCATTAAAGTTGTATGGGGTACACTTTTTATTGTTTTTCTATGTCAAATTCTACGAGTATAAGCTTACTAGATTATTTAAAAAAAAACACTAACTTTCTATGACAAATGGACAAAACCGTTAAAAGCTCCTCCATAGAGAGAGTTGAGCAACTTCGGACCATCAAAGTTGCTCGGTGTACACTTTTTATTGTTCTTCTATGTGAAATTTTACAAGTATAAGCTTCTTAGATTATTTCGATGTCAAAACAGCAAGTTTCTACGACAAATTGACAAAAAAGGTAAAAGCTCCTCCAGAGAGAGAGTTGAGCGAATTCGGATCATCAAAGTTGCTCAGGTTACACATTATACTATTCTTCTCTATCAAATTTTACGAGTATAAGCTTCCTAGATCATTTCGATGTCAAAACAGAAAGTTTCTATGACAAATGGACAAAACAGTTAAAAGCTCCTCCATAGGGAGAGTTGAGCAAATTCGGACCATCAAAGTTGCTCGGGGCAAACTTTTTATTGTTCTTCTATGTCAAATTCTACGAGTATAAGCTTACTAGATTATTTAAAAAAAAAAACACCAACTTTCTATGACAAATGGACAAAACCGTTAAAAGCTCCTCCATAGAGAGAGTTGAGCAACTTCTAACCATCAAAAATGCTATAGGTACACTTTTTATTATTCTTCTATGTCAAATTTTACAAGTATAAGCTTGCTAGAATATTTCGATGCCAAAACACCAACTTTCTATGACAAATGGACAAAACCGCTAAAAGCTCCTCCATAGAGAGAGTTGAGCAACTTCGAACCATCAATTTTCCTAGGGGTACACTTTTTATTATTATTGTATGTCAAATTTTATGAGTACAAGCTTTGTATATTATTTCAGTGCCGTAACACCAACTTTCTATGACAATTAGACAAAACTGTTAAAAGCAACTCCATAGAGAGATTTGGGCAACTTCGGACCATCAAAATTGCTGTGTGTACACTTTTTATTGTTCTTCTATGTGAAATTTGACGAGTATAAGCTTTCAAGATTATTTCGATGTCAAAACACCAATTTCTATGATAAACGGACAAAAACAGTTAAAAGCTGCTTCATAGTGAGAGTTGAGCAACTTCGGATCGTCAAAGTTGATCGAGGTACACTTTTCATTGTTCTTCTATGTCAAATTCTACGAGTATAAGTTTGCTAGATTATTTCGATGCCAAAACACCAACTTTCTATGACCAATGGACAAGACCGTTAAAAGGTCCTCTATAGAGAGAGTTGAGCAACTTCGGATCATCAAAGTTGCTCGGTGTACACTTTTTATAGTTCTTCTATGTGAAATTTTATGAGTATAACCTTGCTAGATTATTTCGATGCCAAACGCCATGTTTCTATGACAAATGGACAAAACAGTTAAAAGCTCCTCCATAGAGAGAGTTGAGCAAATTCGGACGATCAAAGTTGCTCGGGGTACACTTTTTATTGTTCTTCTATGTCAAATTCTACGAGTATAAGCTTACTAGGTAATTTCGAGAAAAAAACATCAACTTTCTATGACAAATGGATAAAACCGTTAAAAGCTCCACCACAGAGAGTGTTGAGCAACTTCGGACCATCAAAGTTGCTCGTTGTACACTTTTTATTGTTCTTCTATGTGAAATTTTACGAGTATAAGCATCCTAGATTATTTCGATGCCAAAACGCCGTGTTTCTATGACAAATGGACAAAACAGTTAAAAGCTCCTCCATAGAGAGAGTTGAGCAATTTCGAACCATCAAAGTTGCCAGGGGTACACCTTTTATCATTGTTCTATGTTAAATTTTATGAGTATAAGCTTGCTAGATTATTTCGATGTCAAAACGGCGTGTTTCTATGACAAATGGACAAAACCGTTAAAAGCTGCTCCATAGAGAAAGTTGAGCAACTCGGACCATCAAATTTGCTCGGTGTATACTTTTTATTGTTCTTCTATGTGAAATTTTACGATTATAAAACTTCCTAGGTTATTTCGATGCCAAAATACAAATTTCTATGATAAATGGACAAAACCGTTAAAAGCTTCTCGATAGAGAGAGTTGAGCAACTTCGAACCATCAAAGTTGCTCGGGGTCCACTTTTTACTATTCTTCTATGTGAAATTTTACGAGTATAAGCTTCCCAGATTATTTCGATGTCGAAACAGAATGTTTCTATGACAAATGGACAAAACAGTTAAAAGCTCCTCCGTAGAGAAAGTTGAGCAAATTTGGACCATTAAAGTTGCTTGGGGTACACTTTTTATTGTTTTTCTATGTCAAATTCTACGAGTATAAGCTTACTAGATTATTTAAAAAAAAAAACACCAACTTTCTATGACAAATGGACAAAACCGTTAAAAGCTCCTTCATAGAGAGAGTTGAGCAACTTCTAACCATCAAAAATGCTATAGGTACACTTTTTATTATTCTTCTATGTCAAATTTTACAAGTATAAGCTTGCTAGAATATTTCGATGCCAAAACACCAACTTTCTATGACAAATGGACAAAACCGCTAAAAGCTCCTCCATAGAGAGAGTTGAGCAACTTCGAACCATCAATGTTCGTAGGGGTACACTTTTTATTATTATTGTATGTCAAATTTTATGAGTATAAGCTTCGTATATTATTTCAGTGCCGAAACACCAACTTTTTATGATAATTAGACAAAACCCTTAAAAGCAACTCCATAGAGAGATTTGGGCAACTTCGGACCATCAAAATTGCTGTGTGTACACTTTTTATTGTTCTTCTATGTGAAATTTGACGAGTATAAGCTTCCTAGATTATTTCGATGTCAAAACACCAATTTCTATGACAAATGGACAAAAACAGTTAAAAGTTGCTTCATAGAGAGAGTTGAGCAACTTCGGACCATCAAAGTTGATCGAGGTACACTTCTCATTGTTCTTCCATGTCAAATTCTACGAGTATAAGCTTGCTAGATTATTTCGATGCCAAAACAACAACTTTCTATGACCAATGGACAAAACTGGTTAAAGGTCCTCTATAGAAAGAGTTGAGCAACTTCGGATCATCAAAGTTGCTCGGTGTAGACTTTTTATTGTTCTTCTATGTGAAATTTTATGAGTATAACCTTCGTAGATTATTTCGATGCGAAAACGCCATGTTTCTATGACAAATGGACAAAACAGTTAAAAGCTCCTCCATAGAGAGAGTTGAGCAAATTCGGACCATCAAAGTTGCTCGGGGTATACTTTTTACTATTCTTCTATGCGAATTTTTACAAGTATAAGTTTCCTAGATTATTTCGATGTCAAAACAGAAAGTTTCTATGACAAATGGACAAAACAGCTAAAAGCTCCTCCATAGAGAGAGTTGAGCAAATTCGGACGATCAAAGTTGCTCGGGGTACACTTTTTATTGTTCTTCTATGTCAAATTCTACGAGTATAAGCTTACTAGATAATTTCGAGAAAAAAACATCAACTTTCTATGACAAATGGATAAAACCGTTAAAAGCTCCTCCATAGAGAGTGTTGAGCAACTTCGGACCATCAAAGTTGCTCGTTGTACACTTTTTATTGTTCTTCTATGTGAAATTTTACGAGTATAAGCATCCTAGATTATTTCGATGCCAAAACGCCGTGTTTCTTTGACAAATGGACAAAACAGTTAAAAGCTCCTCCATAGAGAGAGTTGAGCAACTTCGAACCATCAAAGTTGCCAGGGGTACACCTTTTATCATTCTTCTATGTTAAATTTTATGAGTATAAGCTTGCTAGATTATTTCGATGCCAAAACGCCGTGTTTCTATGACAAATGGACAAAACCGTTAAAAGCTGCTCCATAGAGAAAGTTGAGCAACTCGGACCATCAAATTTGCTCGGTGTATACTTTTTATTGTTCTTCTATGTGAAATTTTACGATTATAAAACTTCCTAGATTATTTCTATGCCAAAACACAAATTTCTATGATAAATGGACAAAACCGTTAAAAGCTTCTCGATAGAGAGAGTTGAGCAACTTCGAACCATCAAAGTTGCTCGGGGTCCACTTTTTACTATTCTTCTATGTGAAATTTTACGAGTATAAGCTTCCCAGATTATTTCGATGTCGAAACAGAATGTTTCTATGACAAATGGACAAAACAGTTAAAAGCTCCTCCGTAGAGAAAGTTGAGCAAATTTGGACCATTAAAGTTGCTTGGGGTACACTTTTTATTGTTTTTCTATGTCAAATTCTACGAGTATAAGCTTACTAGATTATTTAAAAAAAACACAAATTTTCTATGACAAATGGATAAAACCGTTAAAAGCTCCTCCATAGAGAGAGTTGAGCAACTTCGGACCATCAAAGTTGCTCGGTGTACACTTTTTATTGTTCTTCTATGTGAAATTTTACAAGTATAAGCTTCTTAGATTATTTCGATGTCAAAACAGCAAGTTTCTATGACAAATTGACAAAAAAGGTAAAAGCTCCTCCATAGAGAGAGTTGAGCGAATTCGGATCATCAAAGTTGCTCAGGTTACACATTATACTATTCTTCTCTGTCAAATTTTACGAGTATAAGCTTCCTAGATCATTTCGATGTCAAAACAGAAAGTTTCTATGACAAATGGACAAAACAGTTAAAAGCTCCTCCATAGGGAGAGTTGAGCAAATTCGGACCATCAAAGTTGCTCGGGGCACACTTTTTATTGTTCTTCTATGTCAAATTCTACGAGTATAAGCTTACTAGATTATTTCAAAAAAAAAAACAACAACTTTCTATGACAAATGGACAAAACCGTTAAAAGCTCCTCCATAGAGAGAGTTGAGCAACTTCTAACCATCAAAATTGCTATAGGTATACTTTTTATTATTCTTCTATGTGAAATTTTACAAGTATAAGCTTGCTAGAATATTTCGATGCCAAAACACCAACTTTCTATGACAAATGGACAAAACCGCTAAAAGCTCCTCCATAGAGAGAGTTGAGCAACTTCGAACCATCAATGTTCCTAGGAGTACACTTTTTATTATTATTGTATGTCAAATTTTATGAGTATAAGCTTCGTATATTATTTCAGTGCCGAAACACCAACTTTCTATGACAATTAGACAAAACCGTTAAAAGCAACTCCATAGAGAGATTTGGGCAACTTCAGACCATCAAAATTGCTGTGTGTACACTTTTTATTGTTCTTCTATGTGAAATTTGACGAGTATAAGCTTTTCCTAGATTATTTCGATGTCAAAACACCAATTTCTATGAGAAATGGACAAAAACAGTTAAAAGCTGCTTCATAGAGAGAGTTGAGCAACTTCGGACCATCAAAGTTGATCGGGGTACACTTTTCATTGTTCTTCTATGTCAAATTCTACGAGTATAAGCTTGCTAGATTATTTCGATGCCAAAACACCAACTTTCTATGACCAATGGACAAAACCGTTAAAAGGTCCTCTATAGAGAGAGTTGAGCAACTTTGGATCATCAAAGTTGCTCGGTGTACACTTTTTATTGTTCTTCTATGTGAAATTTTATGAGTATAACCTTCCTAGATTATTTCGATGCGAAAATGCCATGTTTCTATGACAAATGGACAAAACAGTTAAAACCTCCTCCATAGAGAGAGTTGAGCAAATTCAGACCATCAAAGTTGCTCGGGGTATACTTTTTACTATTCTTCTATGCGAATTTTTACAAGTATAAGTTTCCTAGACTATTTCGATGTCAAAACAGAAAGTTTCTATGACAAATGGACAAAACAGCTAAAAGCTCCTCCATTGAGAGAGTTGAGCAACTTCGGACGATCAAAGTTGCTCGGGGTACACTTTTTATTGTTCTTCTATGTCAAATTCTACGAGTATAAGCTTACTAGATAATTTCGAGAAAAAAACATCAACTTTCTATGACAAATAGATAAAACCGTTAAAAGCTCTTCCATAGAGAGTGTTGAGCAACTTCGAACCATCAAAGTTGCCAGGGGTACACCTTTTATCATTCTTCTATGTTAAATTTTATGAGTATAAGCTTGCTCGATTATTTCGATGCCAAAACGCCGTGTTTCTATGACAAATGGACAAAACCGTTAAAAGCTGCTCCATATAGAAAGTTGAGCAACTCGGACCATCAAATTTGCTCGGTGTATACTTTTTATTGTTCTTCTATGTGAAATTTTACGATTATAAAACTTCCTAGATTATTTCGATGCTAAAACACAAATTTCTATGATAAATGGACAAAACCGTTAAAAGCTCCTCGATAGAGAGAGTTGAGCAACTTCGAACCATCAAAGTTGCTCGGGGTACACTTTTTACTATTCTTCTATGTGAAATTTTACGAGTATAAGCTTCCCGATTATTTCGATGTCGAAACAGAATGTTTCTATGACAAATGGACAAAACAGTTAAAAGCTCCTCCGTAGAGAAAGTTGAGCAAATTTGGACCATTAAAGTTGCTTGGGGTACACTTTTTATTGTTTTTCTATGTCAAATTCTACGAGTATAAGCTTACTAGATTATTTAAAAAAAAACACTAACTTTCTATGACAAATGGACAAAACCGTTAAAAGCTCCTCCATAGAGGGAGTTGCGCAACTTCGGACCATCAAAGTTGCTCGGTGTACACTTTTTATTGTTCTTCTATGTGAAATTTTAGAAGTATAAGCTTCTTAGATTATTTCGATGTCAAAACAGCAAGTTTCTACGACAAATGCACAAAACAGGTAAAAGCTCCTCCATAGAGAGAGTTGAGCAAATTCGGATCATCAAAGTTGCTCAGGTTACACATTATACTATTCTTCTCTGTCAAATTTTACGAGTATAAGCTTCCTGGATCATTTCGATGTCAAAACAGAAAGTTTCTATGACAAATGGACAAAACAGTTAAAAGCTCCTCCATAGGGAGAGTTGAGCAAATTCGGACCATCAAAGTTGCTCGGGGCACACTTTTTATTGTTCTTCTATGTCAAATTCTACGAGTATAAGCTTACTAGATTATTTCAAAAAAAAAACACCAACTTTCTATGAAAAATGGACAAAACAGTTAAAAGCTCCTCCATAGAGAGAGTTGAGCAACTTCTAACCATCAAAATTGCTATAGGTACGCTTTTTATTATTCTTCTATGTCAAATTTTACAAGTATAAGCTTGCTAGAATATTTCGATGCCAAAACACCAACTTTCTATGACAAATGGACAAAACCGCTAAAAGCTCCTCCATAGAGAGAGTTGAGCAACTTCGAACCATCAATGTTCCTAGGGGTACACTTTTTATTATTATTGTATGTCAAATTTTATGAGTATAAGCTTCGTATATTATTTCAGTGACCAACTTTCTATGACAATTAGACAAAACCGTTAAAAGCAACTCCATAGAGAGATTTGGGCAACTTCGGACCATCAAAATTGCTGTGTGTACACTTTTTATTGTTCTTCTATGTGAAATTTGACGAGTATAAGCTTTTCCTATATTATTTCGATGTCAAAACACCAATTTCAATGATAAATGGACAAAAACAGTTAAAAGCTGCTTCATAGAGAGAGTTGAGCAACTTCGGACCATCAAAGTTGATCGGGGTACACTTTTTATTGTTCTTCTTTGTCAAATTCTACGAGTATAAGCTTGCTAGATTATTTCGATGCCAAAACACCAACTTTCTATGACCAATGGACAAAACCGTTAAAGGGTCCTCTATAGAGAGAGTTGAGCAACTTCGGATCATCAAAGTTGCTCGGTGTACACTTTTTATTGTTCTTCTATGTGAAATTTTATGCGTATAACCTTCCTAGATTATTTCGATGCGAAAACGCCATGTTTCTATGACAAATGGACAAAACAGTTAAAAGCTCCTCCATAGAGAGAGTTGAGCAAATTCAGACCATCAAAGTTGCTCGGGGTATACTTTTTACTATTCTTCTATGCGAATTTTTACAAGTATAAGTTTCCTAGACTATTTCGATGTCAAAACAGAAAGTTTCTATGAAAAATGGACAAAACAACTAAAAGCTCCTCCATAGAGAGAGTTGAGCAACTTCGGACGATCAAAGTTGCTCGGGGTACACTTTTTATTGTTCTTCTATGTCAAATTCTACGAGTATAAGCTTACTAGATAATTTCGAGAAAAAAACATCAACTTTCTATGACAAATGGACAAAACAGTTAAAAGCTCCTCCATAGAGAGACTTGAGCAACTTCGAACCATCAAAGTTGCCAGGAGTACACCTTTTATCATTCTTCTATGTTAAATTTTATGAGTATAAGCTTGCTAGATTATTTCGTTGCCAAAACGCCGTGTTTCTATGACAAATGGACAAAACCGTTAAAAGCTTCTCTATAGAGAAAGTTGAGCAACTCGGACCATCAAATTTGCTCGGTGTATACTTTTTATTGTTCCTCTATGTGAAATTTTACGATTATAAAACTTCCCAGATTAATTCGATGCCAAAACACAAATTTCTATGATAAATGGACAAAACCGTTAAAAGCTTCTCGATAGAGAGAGTTGAGCAACTTCGAAACATCAAAGTTGCTCGGGGTCCACCTTTTACTATTCTTCTATGTGAAATTTTACGAGTATAAGCTTCCCAGATTATTTCGATGTCGAAACAGAATGTTTCTATGACAAATGGACAAAACAGTTAAAAGCTCCTCCGTAGAGAAAGTGGAGCAAATTTGGACCATTAAAAATGCTTGGGGTACACTTTTTATTGTTTTTCTATGTCAAATTCTACGAGTATAAGCTTACTAGATTATTTAAAAAAAACACTAACTTTCTATGACAAATGGACAAAACCGTTAAAAGCTCCTCCATAGAGAGGGTTGAGCAACTTCGGACCATCAAAGTTGCTCGGTGTACACTTTTTATTGTTCTTCTATGTGAAATTTTACAAGTATAAGCTTCTTAGATTATTTCGATGTCAAAACAGCAAGTTTCTACGACAAATTGACAAAAAAGGTAAAAGCTCCTCCATAGAGAGAGTTGAGCGAATTCGGATCATCAAAGTTGCTCAGGTTACACATTATACTATTCTTCTCTGTCAAATTTTACGAGTATAAGCTTCCTGGATCATTTCGATGTCAAAAAAGAAAGTTTCTATGACAAATGGACAAAACAGTTAAAAGCTCCTCCATATGGAGAGTTGAGCAAATTCGGACCATCAAAGTTGCTCGGGGTACACTTTTTATTGTTCTTCTATGTCAAATTCTACGAGTATAAGCTTACTAGATTATTTCAAAAAAAAACACCAACTTTCTATGACAAATGGCAAAACCGTTAAAAGCTCCTCCATAGAGAGAGTTGAGCAACTTCTAACCATCAAAATTGCTATAGGTACACCTTTTATTATTCTTCTATGTCAAATTTTACAAGTATAAGCTTGCTAGAATATTTCGATGCCAAAACACCAACTTTCTATGACAAATGGACAAAACCGCTAAAAGCTCCTCCATAGAGAGAGTTGAGCAACTTCGAACCATCAATGTTCCTAGGGGTACACTTTTTATTATTATTGTATGTCAAATTTTATGAGTATAAGCTTCGTATATTATTTCAGTGCCGAAACACCAACTTTCTATGACAATTACACAAAACCGTTAAAAGGAACTCCATAGAGAGATTTGGGCAACTTCGGACCATCAAAATTGTTGTGTGTACACTTTTTATTGTTCTTTTATGTGAAATTTGACGAGTATAAGCTTCCTAGATTATTTCGATGTCAAAACACCAATTTCTATGATAAATGGACAAAAATAGTTAAAAGCTGCTTCATAGAGAGAGTTGAGCAACTTCGGACCATCAAAGTTGATCGAGGTACACTTTTCATTGTTCTTCTATGTCAAATTCTACGAGTATAAGCTTGCTAGATTATTTCGATGCCAAAACACCAACTTTCTATGACCAATGGACAAAACCGTTAAAAGGTCCTCTATAGAGAAAGTTGAGCAACTTCGGATCATCAAAGTTGCTTGGTGTACACTTTTTATTGTTCTTCTATGTGAAATTTTATGAGTATAACCTTCCTAGATTATTTCGATGCCAAAACGCCATGTTTCTATGACAAATGGACAAAACAGTTAAAAGCTCCTCCATAGAGAGAGTTGAGCAAATTCGGACTATCAAAGTTGCTCGGCGTACACTTTTTACTATTCTTCTATGCGAATTTTTACAAGTATAAGTTTCCTAGATTATTTCGATGTCAAAACAGAAAGTTTCTACGACAAATGGACAAAACAGCTAAAAGCTCCTCCATAGAGAGAATTGAGCAAATTCGGACGATCAAAGTTGCTCGGGGTACACTTTTTATTGTTCTTCTATGTCAAATTCTACGAGTATAAGCTTACTAGATAATTTCGAGAAAAAAACATCAACTTTCTATGACAAATGGATAAAACAGTTAAAAGCTCCTCCATAGAGAGTGTTGAGCAACTTCGGACGATCAAAGTTGGTCGTTGTACACTTTTTATTGTTCTTCTATGTGAAATTTTACGAGTATAAGCATCCTAAATTATTTCGATGCCAAAACGCCGTGTTTCTATGACAAATGGACAAAACAGTTAAAAGCTCCTCCATAGAGAGACTTGAGCAACTTCAAACCATCAAAGTTGCCAGGAGTGCACCTTTTATCATTCTTCTATGTTAAATTTTATGAGTATAAGCTTGCTAGATTATTTCGATGCCAAAACGCCGTGTTTCTATGACAAATGGACAAAACCGTTAAAAGCTGCTCTATAGCGAAAGTTGAGCAACTCGGACCATCAAATTTGCTCGGTGTATACTTTTTATTGTTCCTCTATGTGAAATTTTACGATTATAAAACTTCCTAGATTAATTCGATGCCAAAACACAAATTTCTATGATAAATGGACAAAACCGTTAAAAGCTTCTCGATAGAGAGAGTTGAGCAACTTCGAACCATCAAAGTTGCTCGGGGTCCACTTTTTACTATTCTTCTATGTGAAATTTTACGAGTATAAGCTTCCCAGATTATTTCGATGTCGAAACAGAATGTTTCTATGACAAATGGACAAAACAGTTAAAAGCTCCTCCGTAGAGAAAGTGGAGCAAATTTGGACCATTAAAGTTTCTTGGGGTACACTTTTTATTGTTTTTCTATGTCAAATTCTACGAGTATAAGCTTACTAGATTATTTAAAAAAAACACTAACTTTCTATGACAAATGGACAAAACCGTTAAAAGCTCCTCCACAGAGAGAGTTGAGCAATTTCGGACCATCAAAGTTGCTCGGTGTACACTTTTTATTGTTCTTCTATGTGAAATTTTACCGGTATAAGCTTCTTAGATTATTTCGATGTCAAAACAGCAAGTTTCTACGACAAATGGACAAAACAGGTAAAAGCTCCTCCATAGAGAGAGTTGAGCAAATTCGGATCATCAAAGTTGCTCAGGTTACACATTATACTATTCTTCTATGTCAAATTTTACGAGTATAAGCTTCCTAGATCATTTCGATGTCAAAATAGAAAGTTTCTATGACAAATGGACAAAACAGTTAAAAGCTCCTCCATAGGGAGAGTTGAGCAAATTCGGACCATCAAAGTTGCTCGGGGTACACTTTTTATTGTTCTTCTATGTCAAATTCTACGAGTATAAGCTTACTAGATTATTTCAAAAAAAAAACACCAACTTTCTATGACAAATGGACAAAACCGTTAAAAGCTCCTCCATAGAGAGAGTTGAGCAACTTCTAACCATCAAAATTGCTATAGGTACACTTTTTATTATTCTTCTATGTCAAATTTTACAAGTATAAGCTTGCTAGAATATTTCGATGCCAAAACACCAACTTTCTATGACAAATGGACAAAACCGCTAAAAGCTCTTCCATAGAGAAAGTTGAGCAACTTCGAACCATCAATGTTCCTACGGGTACACTTTTTATTATTATTGTATGTCAAATTTTATGAGTATAAGCTTCGTATATTATTTCAGTGCCGAAACACCAACTTTCTATGACAATTAGACAAAACCGTTAAAAGCCACTCCATAGAGAGATTTGGGCAACTTCGGACCAACAAAATTGCTGTGTGTACACTTTTTATTGTTCTTCTATGTGAAATTTGACTTGTATAAGCTTCCTAGATTATTTCAATGTCAAAACACCAATTTCTATGATAAATGGACAAAAACAGTTAAAAGCTGCTTCATAGAGAGAGTTGAGCAACTTCGGACCATCAAAGTTGATCGAGGTACACTTTTCATTGTTCTTCTATGTCAAATTCTACGAGTATAAGCTTGCTAGATTATTTCGATGCCAAAACACCAACTTTCTATGACCAATGGACAAAACCATTAAAAAATCCTCTATAGAGAGAGTTGAGCAACTTCGGATCATCAAAGTTGCTCGGTGTACACTTTTTATTGTTCTTCTATGTGAAATTTTATGAGTATAACCTTCCTAGATTATTTCGATGCCAAAACGCCATGTTTCTATGACAAATGGACAAAACAGTTAAAAGCTCCTCCATAGAGAGAGTTGAGCAAATTCGGACCATCAAAGTTGCTCGGGGTATACTTTTTACTATTCTTCTATGCGAATTTTTACAAGTATAAGTTTCCTAGATTATTTCGATGTCAAAACAGAAAGTGTCTATGACAAATGGACAAAAAAGCTAAAAGCTCCTCCATAGAGAGAGTTAAGCAAATTCGGACGATCAAAGTTGCTCGGGGTACACTTTTTATTGTTCTTCTATGTCAAATTCTACGAGTATAAGCTTACTAGATAATTTCGAGAAAAAAACATCAACTTTCTATGACGAATGGATAAAACCGTTAAAAGCTCCTCCATAGAGAGTGTTGAGCAACTTCGAACCATCAAAGTTGCCAGGGGTACACCTTTTATCATTCTTCTATGTTAAATTTTATGAGTATAAGCTTGCTAGATTATTTCGATGCCAAAACGCCGTGTTTCTATGACAAATGGACAAAACTGTTAAAAGCTGCTCCATAGAGAGAGTTGAGCAACTCGGACCATCAAATTTGCTCGGTGTATAATTTTTATTGTTCTTCTATGTGAAATTTTACGATTATAAAACTTCCTAGATTATTTCGATGCCAAAACACAAATTTCTATGATAAATGGACAAAACCGTTAAAAGCTCCTCGATAGAGAGAGTTGAGCAACTTCGAACCATCAAAGTTGCTCGGGGTCCACTTTTTACTATTCTTCTATGTGAAATTTTACGAGTATAGGCTTCCTAGATTATTTCGATGTCGAAACAGAATGTTTCTATGACAAATGGACAAAACAGTTAAAAGCTCCTCCGTGGAGAAAGTTGAGCAAATTTGGACCATTAAAGTTGCTTGGGGTACACTTTTTATTGTTTTTCTATGTCAAATTCTACGAGTATAAGCTTACTAGATTATGTAAAAAAAAACACTAACTTTCTATGACAAATGGACAAAACCGTTAAAAGCTCCTCCATAGAGAGAGTTGAGCAACTTCGGACCATCAAAGTTGCTCGGTGTACACTTTTTATTGTTCTTCTATGTGAAATTTTACAAGTATAAGCTTCTTAGATTATTTCGATGTCAAAACACCAAGTTTCTACGACAAATGGACAAAACAGGTAAAAGCTCCTCCATAGAGAGAGTTGAGCAAATTCGGATCATCAAAGTTGCTCAGGTTACACATTATACTATTCTTCTCTGTCAAATTTTACGAGTATAAGCTTCCTAGATCATTTCGATGTCAAAACAGAGAGTTTCTATGACAAATGGACAAAACAGTTAAAAGCTCCTCCATAGGGAGAGTTGAGCAAATTCGGACCGTCAAAGTTGCTCGGGGTACACTTTTTATTGTTCTTCTATGTCAAATTCTACGAGTATAAGCTTACTAGATTATTTCAAAAAAAAAACACCAACTTTCTATGACAAATGGACAAAACCGTTAAAAGCTCCTCCATAGAGAGAGTTGAGCAACTTCTAACCATCGAAATTGCTATAGGTACACTTTTTATTATTCTTCTATGTCAAATTTTACAAGTATAAGCTTTCTAGAATATTTCGATGCCAAAACACCAACTTTCTATGACAAATGGACAAAACCGCTAAAAGCTCATCCATAGAGAGAGTTGAGCAACTTCGAACCATCAATGTTCCTAGGGGTACACTTTTTATTATTATTGTATGTCAAATTTTATGAGTATAAGCTTCGTATATTATTTCAGTGCCGAAACACCAACTTTCTATGACAATTAGACAAAACCGTTAAAAGCAACTCCATAGAGAGATTTGGGCAACTTCGGACCATCAAAATTGTTTTGTGTACACTTTTTATTGTTCTTCTATGTGAAATTTGACGAGTATAAGCTTCCTAGATTATTTCAATGTCAAAACAACAATTTCTATGATAAATGGACAAAAACAGTTAAAAGCTGCTTCATAGAGAGAGTTGAGCAACTTCGGACAATTAAAGTTGATCGAGGTACACTTTTCATTGTTCTTCTATGTCAAATTCTACGAGTATAAGCTTGCTAGATTATTTTGATCCCAAAACACCAACTTTCTATGACCAATGAACAAAACCGTTAAAAGGTCCTCTATAGAGAAAGTTGAGCAACTTCGGATCATCAAAGTTGCTCGGTGTACTCTTTTTATTGTTCTTCTATGTGAAATTTTATGAGTATAACCTTCCTAGATTATTTTGACGCCAAAACGCCATGTTTCTATGACAAATGGACAAAACAGTTAAAAGCTCCTCCATAGAGAGAGTTGAGCAAATTCGGACCATCAAAGTTGCTCGGGGTACACTTTTTACTATTCTTCTATGCGAATTTTTACAAGTATAAGTTTCCTAGATTATTTCGATGTCAAAACAGAAAGTTTCTATGACAAATGAACAAAACCGTTAAAAGGTCCTCTATAAAGAAAGTTGAGCAACTTCGGATCATCAAAGTTGCTCGGTGTACTCTTTTTATTGTTCTTCTATGTGAAATTTTATGAGTATAACCTTCCTAGATTATTTTGACGCCAAAACGCCATGTTTCTATGACAAATGGACAAAACAGTTAAAAGCTCCTCCATAGAGAGAGTTGAGCAAATTCGGACCATCAAAGTTGCTCGGGGTACACTTTTTACTATTCTTCTATGCGAATTTTTACAAGTATAAGTTTCCTAGATTATTTCGATGTCAAAACAGAAAGTTTCTATGAAAAATGGACAAAACAGCTAAAAACTCCTCCATAGAGAGAGTTGAGCAAATTCGGACGATCAAAGTTGCTCGGGGTACACTTTTTATTGTTCTTCTATGTCAAATTCTACGAGTATAAGCTTACTAGATAATTTCGAGAAAAAAACATCAACTTTCTATGACAAATGGATAAAACCGTTAAAAGCTCCTCCATAGAGAGTGTTGAGCAACTTCGGACCATCAAAGTTGCCAGGGGTACACCTTTTATCATTCTTCTATGTTAAATTTTCTGAGTATAAGCTTGCTAGATTATTTCGATGCCCAAACGCCGTGTTTCTATGACAAATGGACAAAACCGTAAAAAGCTGCTCCATAGAGAAAGTTGAGCAACTCGGACCATCAAATTTGCTCGGTGTATACTTTTTATTGTTCTTCTATGTGAAATATTACGATTATAAAACTTCCTAGATTATTTCGATGCGAAAACACAAATTTCTATGATAAATGGACAAAACCGTTAAAAGCTCCTCGATAGAGAGAGTTGAGCAACTTCGAACCATCAAAGTTGCTCGGGGTGCACTTTTTGCTATTCTTCTATGTGAAATTACGAGTATAAGCTTCCCAGATTATTTTGATGTCGAAACAGAATGTTTCTATGACAAATGGACAAAACGGTTAAAAGCTCCTCCGTAGAGAAAGTTGAGCAAATTCGGACCATCAAAGTTGCTCGGGGTACATTTTTTATTGTTCTTCTATGTCAAATTCTACGAGTACAAGCTTACTAAATTATTTAAAAAAAAACACCAACTTTCTATGACAAATGGACAAAACCGTTAAAAGCACCTCCATAGAGAGAGTTGAGCAACTTCGGACCATCAAAGTTGCTCGGTGTACACTTTTTATTGTTCTTCTATGTGAAATTTTACGAGTATAAAACTTGCTAGATTATTTCGTTGCCAAAACACAAACTTTCTATGACAAATGGACAAAACCGTTAAAAGCTCCTCCATCGAGAGAGTTGAGCAAATTCGGACCATCAAAGTTGCTCGAGGTACACTTTTTATTGTTCTTCAATGTCAAATTCTACGAGTATAAGCTTACTAGATTATTTCAAAAAAAACACCAACTTTCCATGACAAATGGACAAAACTGTTAAAAGCTCCTCCATAGAGAGAGTTGAGCATCTTCGGACCATCAAAGTTGCTCGATGTACACTTTTTATTGTTCTTATATGTGAAATTTTTCGAGTCTAAGCTTCCTAGATTATTTCGATGTCAAAACAGCAAGTTTCTATGACAAATGGACAAAATAGTTAAAAGCTGCTCCATAGACAGAGATGAGCAAATTCGGACCATCAAAATTGCCCGGGGTACACTTTTTATTGTTCTTCTATGTAAAATTCTACGAGTATAAGCATGCTAGATTATTTCGAAAAAAAAAACAACAACTTTCTATGAAAAATGGACAAAACCGTTAAAAGCTGCTCCATAGAGAAAGTTGAGCAACTCGGACCATCAAATTTGCTCGGTGTATACTTTTTATTGTTCTTCTATGTGAAATTTTACGAGTATAAAACTTCCTAGATTATTTCGATGCCAAAACTCAAATTTCTATGATAAATGGACAAAACCGTTAAAAGCTCCTCGATAGAGAGAGTTGAGCAACTTCGAACCATCAAAGTTGCTCGGGGTCCACTTTTTACTATTCTTTTATGTGAAATTTTACGAGTATAAGCTTCCCAGATTATTTCGATGTCGAAACAGAATGTTTCTATGACAAATGGACAAAACAGTTAAAAGCTCCTCCATAGAGAAAGTTGAGCAAATTTGGACCATTAAAGTTGCTTGGGGTACACTTTTTATTGTTTTTCTATGTCAAATTCTACGAGTATAAGCTAACTAGATTATTTTAAAAAAAACACTAACTTTCTATGACAAATGGACAAAACCGTTAAAAGCTTCTCCATAGAGAGAGTTGAGCAACTTCGGACCATCAAAGTTGCTCTGTGTACACTTTTTATTGTTCTTCTATGTGAAATTTTACAAGTATAAGCTTCTTAGATTATTTCGATGTCAAAACAGCAAGTTTCTACGACAAATGGACAAAACAGGTAAAAGCTCCTCCATAGAGAGAGTTGAGCAAATTTGGATCATCAAAGTTGCTCGGGGTACACTTTTTACTATTCTTCCATGTGAAATTTTACGAGTATAAGCTTCCTAGATTATTTCGATGTCAAAACAGAAAGTTTCTATGACAAATGGACAAAACAGTTAAAAGCTCCTCCATAGAGAGAGTTGAGCAAATTCGGACCATCAAAGTTGCTCGGGGTACACTTTTTATTGTTCTTCAATGTCAAATTCTACGAGTATAAGCTTACTAGATTATTTCGATGCGAAAACACAAATTTTTATGATAAATGGACAAAACCGTTAAAAGCTCCTCGATAGAGAGAGTTGAGCAACTTCGAACCATCAAAGTTGCTCGGGGTGCACTTTTTACTATTCTTCTATGTGAAATTTTACGAGTATAAGCTTCCTAGATTATTTCGATGTCGAAACAGAATGTTTCTATGACAAATGGACAAAACAGTTAAAAGCTCCTCCGTAGAGAAAGTTGAGCAAATTCGGACCATCAAAGTTGCTCGGGGTACACTTTTTATTGTTCTTCAATGTCAAATTCTACGAGTATAAGCTTACTAGATTATTTCAAAAAAAACACCAACTTTCCGTGACAAATGGACAAAACTGTTAAAAGCTCCTCCATAGAGAGAGTTGAGCATCTTCGGACCATCAAAGTTGCTCGGTGTACACTTTTTATTGTTCTTCTATGTCAAATTTTTCGAGTATAAGCTTCCTAGATTATTTCGATGTCAAAACAGCAAGTTTCTATGACAAATGGACAAAACAGTTAAAAGCTCCTCCATAGAGAGAGTTTAGCAAATTCGGACGTTCAAAGTTTCTCGAGGTACACTTTTTATTGTTCTTCTATGTCAAATTCTACGAGTACAAGCTTACAAGATTATTTAAAAAAAAACACCAACTTTCTATGACAAATGGACAAAACCGTTAAAAGCTCCTCCATAGAGAGAGTTGAGCAACTTCGGACCATCAAAGTTGCTCGGTGTACACTTTTTATTGTTCTTCTATGTGAAATTTTACGAGTATAAAACTTGCTAGATTATTTCGTTGCCAAAACACAAACTTTCTATGTCAAATGGACAAAACCGTTAAAAGCTCCTCCATCGAGAGAGTTGAGCAAATTCGGACCATCAAAGTTGCTCGAGGTACACTTTTTATTGTTCTTCAATGTCAAATTCTACGAGTATAAGCTTACTAGATTATTTCAAAAAAAACACCAACTTTCCATGACAAATGGACAAAACTGTTAAAAGCTCCTCCATAGAGAGAGTTGAGCATCTTCGGACCATCAAGTTGCTCGATATACAATTTTTATTGGTCTTATATGTGAAATTTTTCGAGTATAAGCTTCCTAGATTATTTCGATGTCAAAACAACAAGTTTCTATGACAAATGGACAAAATAGTTAAAAGCTGCTCCATAGACAGAGATGAGCAAATTTGGACCATCAAAATTGCCCGGGGTACACCTTTTATTGTTCTTCTATGTAAAATTCTACGAGTATAAGCATACTAGATTATTTCGAAAAAGAAACAACAACTTTCTATGACAAATGGACAAAACCGTTAAAAGCTGCTCCATAGAGAAAGTTGAGCAACTCGGACCATCAAATTTGCTCGGTGTATACTTTTTATTGTTCTTCTATGTGAAATTTTACGAGTATAAAACTTCCTAGATTATTTCGATGCCAAAACTCAAATTTCTATGATAAATGGACAAAACCGTTAAAAGCTCCTCGATAGAGAGAGTTGAGCAACTTCGAACCATCAAAGTTGCTCGGGGTCCACTTTTTACTATTCTTTTATGTGAAATTTTACGAGTATAAGCTTCCCAGATTATTTCGATGTCGAAACAGAATGTTTCTATGACAAATGGACAAAACAGTTAAAAGCTCCTCCATAGAGAAAGTTGAGCAAATTTGGACCATTAAAGTTGCTTGGGGTACACTTTTTATTGTTTTTCTATGTCAAATTCTACGAGTATAAGCTAACTAGATTATTTTAAAAAAAACACTAACTTTCTATGACAAATGGACAAAACCGTTAAAAGCTTCTCCATAGAGAGAGTTGAGCAACTTCGGACCATCAAAGTTGCTCTGTGTACACTTTTTATTGTTCTTCTATGTGAAATTTTACAAGTATAAGCTTCTTAGATTATTTCGATGTCAAAACAGCAAGTTTCTACGACAAATGGACAAAACAGGTAAAAGCTCCTCCATAGAGAGAGTTGAGCAAATTCGGATCATCAAAGTTGCTCGGGGTACACTTTTTACTATTCTTCCATGTGAAATTTTACGAGTATAAGCTTCCTAGATTATTTCGATGTCAAAACAGAAAGTTTCTATGACAAATGGACAAAACAGTTAAAAGCTCCTCCATAGAGAGAGTTGAGCAAATTCGGACCATCAAAGTTGCTCGGGGTACACTTTTTGTTGTTCTTTTATGTAAAATTCTACGAGTATAAGCTTACTAGATTATTTCAAAAAAAACACGAACTTTCTATGACAAATGGACAAAACCGTTAAAAGCTCCTACATAGAGTGAGTTGAGCAACTTCGGACCATCAAAGTTGCTCGGTGCACACTTTTTATTGTTCTTCTATGTGAAATTTTAGGAGTATAAGCTTCCTAGATTATTTCGATGCCAAAACGCCATGTTTCTATGACAAATGGATAAAACAGTTAAAAGCTCCTCCATAGAGAGACTTGAGCAAATTCGGACCATCAAAGTTGCTTGGGTTACACATTATACTATTCTTCTATGTCAAATTTTACGAGTATAAGCTTCCAAGATCATTTCGATGTCGAAACAGAAAGTTTCTATGACAAATGGACAAAACTGTTAAAAGCTCCTCCATAGAGAGAGTTGAGCATCTTCGGACCATCAAAGTTGCTCGGTGTACACTTTTTATCGTTCTTCTATGTGAAATTTTTCGAGTATAAGCTTCCTAGATTATTTCGATGTCAAAACAGCAAGTTTCTATGACAAATGGACAAAACAGTTAAAAGCTCCTCCATAGAGAGAGTTTAGCAAATTCGGACGATCAAAGTTTCTCGAGGTACACTTTTTATTGTTCTTCTATGTCAAATTCTACGAGTAAACCTATCATAAACATGAGAGTGTTGAGACAAAGTTTTTTGTAAATGAGTAGAAGAAGTGTGAGGAGAATCCTGACCTTTCATGTAGTGGAGAATGGCATCCATGCGAGCTTCAGGATCAGTGATTGAATCAATAAATTCAAGAATAGAGTTTTCAGCAGAAGAAATGACTAATAAGCCATTGGTTTTCCAAAGTGATTTATAAGTGTCACAATCACAATCTGTTTTATCATTAGCAGTAGAATAACCACTGGAAGAATCTTCAGGTTCAAAGATTAACTCCTTGAACTGCTGCTTTGCATCATCATTAATTTTCAAGTGATCAATAGCAGTTCGTAATTCAGCGATTTCCAAAGAGTTAGCTTTTCGTTGTGTACAACGATTAGCATAGTGACCTTGCTTTCCACAATTAAAGCAAACAATCTTAGTTCGTGGTCTAGACTGAGATTTAGAACCAGAGGGTTTAGTCTTAGTCAAATTAGACCTCTTTTTTCTCGGAACATTTTTAGGAAAAGACCTAGAATAAGATCTTTTAACAGGTTTATCATATTGATAAGATTTAGGAGATTTAAACCCTTTTCTAGATGATTTAAAAGCCTTGTGAGACTTATGAGACTTATGAGACTTATTAGGTAAACCCATCTGTTGACAAAAGTCACCAAGAATGGATTTTCCTAATCGTCGTTCTTTAGCTATCTGATCTTGCATTTTAAGATCAGTACAGAGAGACACACCTTCAGCGACTGTCTCAGCAGAGAGTTCACCATAAGTATAATGGTTGAAATCAAGAATTCCATCCGTTAGATTTTTTAATCTAGTACGGACCTTTTCAGCAAAGAAAGGAGGCAGACCTGCAATGAATTTTTCTTTCCAAAAAGCATTATTACAGTCAGGTCTTTCAAAGACTTTAGCAAAGAAAACGTCTTTGTACCAACGATAATGAGAAAGTTTAGGACAGCGTAAATTCATAAGCTGTTCATGTGACTTAGCCATAAAGGATTGACTGTGACCCAAGAAATGATGCACAATGGTATAAATCAAAGTATTTGTACAATCAGAAACGTCGATATTACCTTCAATTTTTATTGCTGACCAAATACTTGATCTTTGCTCCATGGAAAGATAATTATCCCACCACATCTTGAGCATACCAGAAAATCCAGCGGTAATAGCTTTAGCAATATTTTGATCAGTATTACCTTTTTGTTTAGCAGCTGTAGCATACATCATCATATGCTGCAGTACCTTTTCAACTTGTCGTTCGGTCATGGCATCAATATTCCATTCAACAATGGAGTCGCCTGAATAGGTAACCTGGTCAAACATATTATCTTCTTCCATTTGAAGATCTATAGGTGTAGGTCGAGGATAACCATACCTAGTAGGGAACTTAGAGTATTTAATTTTATTAATCTCTAAGGGCTGTTGTTCTGATAAGAACATCTGATGTGTTCGATCTAAGGAATCAGAACTATCATCTGACTCAGTAGATGAACTTGGTTCATTCGATGATGAATTGACTTCAGCTTGAGTTAAAACTGATAAAGATTTCTTTCCTTTTGTATCAGATAGTTTTTGAAAGAGTTCCAACATAAACTCTGGAGAAGGAGAACCAGACATTTTGAAGGAAAAATCCTTTTCAAGAAAGGGCTGGAACCTGGGAATATCTGGAAAGTTTCGCTTAGAAGATGACGGACCTTTAACATAAGTGGAAAGCTGGAGTGGCTTTTCCGTTAAAGGTTCATTAGACGAAGACAGCTGTGATTTAGCTATCTGAGGTTGAGAAGTACTTCCACTAAGATGAGCGGAAATATCATTCAGCTGTTCACCAATTGTTTGTAAATATAAATTGGTATAATTAACTTGTTGAACCACATTTTCAACAGTTCCTTCCTTTTTATAAGGAGCAGCAGCTACTTCCTCTGAATCTATGCGATGCACAATATTACTTTCAGGAGGATGAATAGCTTGAACAGTTTTGCCTGATTTAAGGACAAATGTTCGATGATTGGACTCTAGAGTAGCTAGAGAGGAAAAATCATTAAAGTCGGGAATATTATAGTCACTGTTTTTGGCAATATAAAACACAAAGTCAAGGAAAGATTCTGATGGATCTAACCTTTTAATCATTTGAAATCTATCAATAAAGAATTCCCTTTGTTTTTCAGAAAACGTTTTTACAAACCAGAAGTATTTTGCATATAAAATACTTTTCTCATTTGAACGAATGGTCATCACACTTTTATCCTCATCATATCCCATTTCAGAAGGAGTAGGCGACACTGAATTATGAGCATGGGAAGATTCAGGATATTCAACATTATATTCAGGATGACTTACCTGTTCAGGAGTGTGAAAGACTCCTTTGACAGCTCCATGGGAAGTAGGTTGTGCATGTAGATCTGGAAAAGAAGATACCGAATGTCTAGCAGGAACATAAGACTTAGATCTTCCTATCCTTACAGATCTATCCTTAGAAAAACGAATAACGACTTCACCATCAGGTTGTTCTATTACATCCTGGAGTTGTCTTGTAGGTTGTACTTTGGGTGGAATAGCCTTTTCTAATACCCAATCTTCAGGTAGCTTAACCTGATCCCACTTAATAGTTTTTGGAACCACAATATTGGATTTAGCCAAATCAGTAATGAACAGAGTGGTTGATTGAGAATCAGAAAGATGATTTTCAGGAATATTCCTCATATTAGGAATAGTAGTGTTCATAACCTTATAGAAGACTCTATACACCAAAATCACATTCTTAGAGGTATCCATCATGTCAAATCCAGCAGTCTTAATGTCTAAAGACAAAGAGTGCATAAGAGTTGGATCATCTAAAGCCAAAGTGAAATTGGGAAAGCATGTGAAATGCACTGGTCCATCACATAAGGTTGATTCAATGATTCCTAATAAAGAATCGTGAAATTTATTATGTCTCTTATCCCTAAGACACATAACCACGGATGTATTTAATCCTAATCGAGTAGCTGGTTTTAAACCAACTTGGACAAGTCCGAGATGAAGAAATTGATATTTCTTTTGGTGTTCCTTAATTAAGGATTCAGAAAGCAATTGGTAAGCTTCATATCCCGAAGCAAGCGGGATTGCTTGTTCAACAGTTTTTATAACATAATCTGTTTCATTTGAAAAAGTACCTTTAGACTTATATACTTGATTTGCTGTATAACTAGGTAACTTCCAATTTTGCAAACGTTTATTAAAATTCTCATTAATAACTATTTCTTTATTTTTTTGAGTACCTGACTCTTTTCTACCAAAGTATCTAACTAGATTCATTCTGATATAAGTAGGCAGTCAACGACTTGCTCGACAAGAGGGGTCTAAAAAGCCTTCCCGGCGATGATACCCGTAGCGATGCGCGACGAAGCTTCCTTATATCAAAATTTATCTAAAAAGAGACTTTAGAGAAGAAAGACTTGTAACTCATTTTTTTTTTATAAACGTGATAGAAGAGCAAGCTGAGATTCTAACTGATATAATTGTATATAAAGATTATCTAAAACACCTTGCAAATCTCGACGTTCTATTATATATCTACCAACAGTTTCCCAAGTACCACGTGGGATAAATACAACATTTAATACATCAATACGATATTCTATTTCACAAATACGACGACATATACGTCTTATTTCAAACTTAATATTTCCAGTATAAGGACAAACCATATTTAGACTCTAGATAAGAGTTCCATTTGCCTGATCAAAGCACGTCTAGCATTTTTTAATGCAGTGACAATATCAGAAAGTTGTATATACAGATCCAGACCTCATTAGGCGATAGGCAAAATCATCGGAATTAAAATAAACATTCAAGTTATGAAAAAACTTTAACATAATCATATCTACTATCCCTCCCGGGAACACAGAAGCAAGACATAGGCGAGCAGTAGCACATAGACGATAGACAGAAGGCAAACGAAAGAAAGGCAACCAATTTACATAACAATACACCGGAGATGGAAGAATAATTTGTGTAGGTAGTAATACAGAGATCGTAATTACCTCACGGAGGCGTCGGGCTCCGATACCACTCAGGGTATCTACGTGCAGCGCAGCGTCGGGGTTAGTCGGAGTTGGTCGACCTTCGACGTTAGCTATTAGATGTGTGGAAGCTACTTGGATTATATTATTATGGATGCGGATAGTGGACATAAGATTTCAAAGAAAACTTATTACTGATTTCCAACTCTGATTTACAAATGAAACTTCAAACCATTATATAGGCTTGAAGGGAATCTACAATAATTACAAAAGCCAAACTAAAATGACATAAAGTAAAGGTGCCGGTCAATTATACATCTACCAACGAAAAACTTTAATAAAGTAAAAGATACTTTAAATAAAACAAAAGTTGAAACTGACTAAAGTAGAATAATACTTTAGCAGATGTCGTGTGGCGAGAACTGATAGGACCGAATATCTTTTTTAAAGATCATACGGATCCTGTGATTCTTCATATGGGTCCCTTGACTGGTGTGACACAATCTCGATGGAGTCATCGTCTTCATCTTCTTCTTCAGAAAGGACCGCCATGAACTGCTTTTTAAGTTCTTCTTTTGATATTGATGAAAGAAGATCCTTGATTAATTCCTTTGCATTAGGAGTCTTTGGAGCAGGTGGGGTGATTGGTTCTGGATCAAGGTTTACCAATCCTTTTTTAGCAAACATTGATTCCTTGGCGAAAAATTCAAACTTGTTCCACCATTTGATCATAACTCTACGTCCCAGATAAAGGATATGAGCATGACTTTCTCCATGCTTTTCTTTAGACTGTCCTCGGATTTGATAGTCCCATATCAAAATCCATGGAACTCGGTAGAGGATGGAAAATAACAGTCTACAATTCTGCTGTTTAGTATTTAGTTTCACAAAATCATCATAGACCTGCCTTACAGATAAAGGAAATATATAGGGATATAATCCCCATGTCACAAACCATGACAGGAACCATTGTGGGATGTTCTGTTGAGGATTCTCAAGTTGAAACTGAATCCACCAACTGAACTTTTCCTGTCCCTTCCCAAGCATTGATATAGTCAAAATAATTAAACAGCTTAGGTCCATAAACATTTTTTAATTCTTTAAAATGAAAGAAATCAGAACCCCATTCTTCAGGAGTAATAATTTTTCTGATTGTCAGCTTTGAATAAGCGACTTCTTCTCCTCTGTTATATGGAGAGAAATAGGCGGAACCCGTCTCACCTAAAACAGCTTGATAATATGAAAATGTTTTTGGATAGAAAGAAGGATCTGCATAATCCTTGCAGTAAAATTTTGCAACTTCTCTAGCTGATAAGCTAAAGTATTTTTTCTCAATTGGAATGAGATGAATCCAATTGGTTTCAATATAGGAATAAGTATAATCCCCAGCATATTCTTTCACTGTACGCTCATAAGCGTCATCTCGAAGTTTTTCTCTTTCAATAGAGGAAGAGGGGGTGTATGATACGTAATAATCATACTTACCAGAAGGCTGTCCAAGAAGACCAACTGATGGATCACCTTCTTCATATTTTTTCTTGAGATTTGCCTGAGAATTAGGCACTTCTTGCTGTTTCTTTTTCTTTCTGCTATCCATGTCCCTGCAAGAACTCTCGAGTTAAGAAATCAGGAAGAGAGTTAGTGCTTCCTTTTATAAACTCGATGTCAAAGTCAAAAGCAGATAAGATTCCTTGCCACCTAGCAAAGATTTGCTTTGAGGCAATATTTTTAACGTCTTTCAATAAAACGTCTTTAGCTGCTTTGCAGTCAATTCTTAAAAGAAATTTCTGATTCAATAAATCAGACTCAAATTTGGTAATGCATAGTACCACAGATAAAATTTTTTTTTAATAGTAGAATAATTTAATCTAGCTCCTTTCCATAAGCCAGATGTAAATCGAACCAACTGTTCTTTATCATTAATCCTTTGTTTAAGGATTCCACCATAGCCTTGATCCGAAGCATCTGTTTCAACGATTTTTAAAGCTTCAGGATTGGCTAATGATAAACAAGGAAGCTCTTTAGCTTTCTTCTTTATCTTTTTGACAGCTGATGTATGAACATCAGTCCATTCAGGAGGATTGGCTTTAAGCCGATCAAAAAGTGGTTTAGCATCTTGTGCTAAATTCTTGTAGAAGTCTGCAAGATAATTAAGACTTCCAAGAAATCTCTGTAACTGAGTTTTTTCCTTGATCTCATCTGGAAAATAAGACGAGAATTGTATAGCTCGATCAATAGGCACAATTGATCCATTCTCAATATTATGGCCTAAGAATCGAATCTTCGTCTGGAATATCTTTACTTTCTTCTGAGATATTACCAAACCTGCACTTTCAACAATCTTAATAAAGATGTTGAGATGTTTGAAATGCTGATCCAATGTGTTAGAATAAACCAACACATCGTCAATATAAACAATAGTAAAGCTTGAATAAGCATTGAAGATATCATTCATAATCTTCTGATATTCAGATGGCGCATTTTTAAGTCCAAAACGCATCACATTCCATTCGTAACGTCCAAATGGAACTGTAAATGCTGTTTTGTACTTATCTTCTTCAACAATCTGAATCTGTCAATAACCAGATTTCATATCGAATTTTGAAAATATATTGGCTTCATAAAGCCTTCCCAACAGATCTTTTTTATTGGGTATTGGATATCTAATCCAACGTAAAACCTTATTTAAAGGTTTATAATTGATTACTAACCTGGGAACTCCTCGTTCAAGTTCAGCAGCATTTTCAACATAAAATGCTGGGCAGCTCCAAGGGCTTTTACTAGGCCTGATAAGACCTTTGTCCAGAAGAGTCTGTACCTCTTTTTTGCATATTTCCATATGCTTTGGTCCCATAGCAATGGGTCTAGCACGGGTATTAATCTGACTTTCATTAAAGTCAGGTTCATAAGGAAGATTGACAACATGTTTCTTTCTATTCCAGAAAGCATTAGGTAATTCTGCACAAACAGTCTTTTCAATCTTATCCTGTATGTCTTGGATCCTTTTAGATATTAAAGGATCTTCCAGTCTCTTCTTTATTTGTTCAAAAGTTACTTCTTTCTGAATTGAGTTTAGAAATTTTTCTTTATTTTTCATCTGTCTTCTCAATTCATCTATAAAAAGTAATTCTGGAGGTTTCAATAATTCAAAACTGATAAGTTCTCCATCAATGTTAGTCACAATTTCTTTATGGTCAATTTTATGAATAGGGTAAAGCATATGCAAGAATGGATTCCCTAAAATGACCTGATTAGATAAGCCTTTGACTAAAATAAAAGGCATCTTAAAGCACCGACCTTTATGGCAGATACTGGCATCCGATATTTTATATCGAATATTCAACCGGGCTCCATCAGCAGTACTAAGCTGTTCAGAAGTCTTTGTCCAGTACTTAGATGGAATCAGTCCTTCATTGATACAGTTCTGATCTGCTCCTGAGTCTATTAGGGCAGTAACAGAGGAAACAATATACTCATTATTAATGACAAGAGAGATTCGAGTGTACCAGCGATGGGTTGTCACTTTATCAATCAGATTTAATCCTAGCTCTACTTGTCCTTCAAATTGAGCAATCAATGATTCAATTGCTAGCTTTTCTGGATTATCATCAATCTTTCCTTTATCCAATTGTTGTTGACCACTACTTTCCCCCCGGGAAAAAGAAGAATGATGTTCTAGCAGAGAGACTCGAGAACCCAGAGCTTTAAGCTCACTTTTAAGCTGAGTAACTTCAGATTTTAAATCAGAAATAGAAGTAGGAACAGAAGATAAAGAGGGAGGTTTAGGTTTAAACCTATCATAAACAGTTTTCAAATCATAAACATGAGAGTGTTGAGACAAAGTTTTTTGTAAATGAGTAGAAAAAGTGTGAGGAGAATCCTGACCTTTCATGTAGTGGAGAATGGCATCCATGCGAGCTTCAGGATCAGTGATTGAATCAATAAATTCAAGAATAGAGTTTTCAGCAGAAGAAATGACTAATAAGCCATTGGTTTTCAAAAGTGATTTATAAGTGTCACAATCACAATCTGTTTTATCATTAGCAGTAGAATAACCACTAGAAGAATCTTCAGATTCAAAGATTAACTCCTTGAACTGCTGCTTTGCATCATCATTAATTTTCAAGTGATCAATAGCAGTTCGTAATTCAGCGATTTCCAAAGAGTTAGCTTTTCGTTGTGTACAACGATTAGCATAGTGACCTTGCTTTCCACAATTAAAGCAAACAATCTTAGTTCATGGTCTAGACTGAGATTTAGAACCAGAGGGTTTAGTCTTAGTCAAATTAGACCTCTTTTTTCTCGGAACATTTTTAGGAAAAGACCTAGAATAAGATCTTTTAACAGGTTTATCATATTGATAAGATTTAGGAGATTTAAACCTTTTTCTAGATGATTTATAAGCCTTGTGAGACTTATGAGACTTATGAGACTTATTAGGTAAACCCATCTGTTGAAAAAAGTCACCAAGAATGGATTTTCCTAATCGTCGTTCTTTAGCTATCTGATCTTGCATTTTAAGATCAGTACAGAGAGACACACCTTCAGCGACTGTCTCAGCAGAGAGTTCACCATAAGTATAATGGTTGAAATCAAGAATTCCATCCGTTAGATTTTTTAATCTAGTACGGACCTTTTCAGCAAAGAAAGGAGGCAGACCTGCAATGAATTTTTCTTTCCAAAAAGCATTATTACAGTCAGGTCTTTCAAAGACTTTAGCAAAGAAAACGTCTTTGTACCAACGATAATGAGAAAGTTTAGGACAGCGTAAATTCATAAGCTGTTCCTGTGACTTATCCATAAAGGATTGACTGTGACCCAAGAAATGATGCACAATGGTATAAATCAAAGTATTTGTACAATCAGAAATGTCGATATTACCTTCAATTTTTATTGCTGACCAAATATTTGATCTTTGCTCCATGGAAAGATAATTATCCCACCACATCTTGAGCATACCAGAAAATCCAGCGGTAATAGTTTTAGCAATATTTTGATCAGTATTACCTTTTTGTTTAGCAGCTGTAGCATACATCATAATATGCTGCAGTACCTTTTCAACTTGTCGTTCGGTCATGGCATCAATATTCCATTCAACAATGGAGTCGCCTGAATAGGTAACCTGGTCAAACATATTATCTTCTTCCATTTGAAGATCTATAGGTGTAGGTCGAGGATAACCATACCTAGTAGGGAACTTAGAGTATTTAATTTTATTAATCTCTAAGGGCTGTTGTTCTGATAAGAACATCTGATGTGTTCGATCTAAGGAATCAGAACTATCATCTGACTCAGTAGATGAACTTGGTTCATTCGATGATGAATTGACTTCAGCTTGAGTTAAAACTGATAAAGATTTCTTTCCTTTTGTATCAGCTTTATCAGTTTTAACTCAAGCTGAAGTCAATTCATCATCGAATGAACCAAGTTCATCTACTGAGTCAGATGATAGTTCTGATTCCTTAGATCGAACACATCAGATGTTCTTATCAGAACAACAGCCCTTAGAGATTAATAAAATTAAATACTCTAAGTTCCCTACTAGGTATGGTTATCCTCGACCTACACCTATAGATCTCCAAATGGAAGAAGATAATATGTTTGACCAGGTTACCTATTCAGGCGACTCCATTGTTGAATGGAATATTGATGCCATGACCGAACGACAAGTTGAAAAGGTACTGCAGCATATGATGATGTATGCTACAGCTGCTAAACAAAAAGGTAATACTGATCAAAATATTGCTAAAGCTATTACCGCTGGATTTTCTGGTATGCTCAAGATGTGGTGGGATAATTATCTTTCCATGGAGCAAAGATCAAGTATTTGGTCAGCAATAAAAATTGAAGGTAATATCGACGTTTCTGATTGTACAAATACTTTGATTTATACCATTGTGCATCATTTCTTGGGTCACAGTCAATCCTTTATGGATAAGTCACAGGAACAGCTTATGAATTTACGCTGTCCTAAACTTTCTCATTATCGTTGGTACAAAGACGTTTTCTTTGCTAAAGTCTTTGAAAGACCTGACTGTAATAATGCTTTTTGGAAAGAAAAATTCATTGCAGGTCTGTCTCCTTTTTTTGCTGAAAAGGTCCGTACTAGATTAAAAAATCTAACGGATGGAATTCTTGATTTCAACCATTATACTTATGGTGAACTCTCTGCTGAGACAGTCGCTGAAGGTGTGTCTCTCTGTACTGATCTTAAAATGCAAGATCAGATAGCTAAAGAACGACGATTAGGAAAATCCATTCTTGGTGACTTTTGTCAACAGATGGGTTTACCTAATAAGTCTCATAAGTCTCATAAGTCTCACAAGGCTTATAAATCATCTAGAAAAAGGTTTAAATCTCCTAAATCTTATCAATATGATAAACCTGTTAAAAGATCTTATTCTAGGTCTTTTCCTAAAAATGTTCCGAGAAAAAAGAGGTCTAATTTGACTAAGACTAAACCCTCTGGTTCTAAATCTCAGTCTAGACCACGAACTAAGATTGTTTGCTTTAATTGTGGAAAGCAAGGTCACTATGCTAATCGTTGTACACAACGAAAAGCTAACTCTTTGGAAATCGCTGAATTACGAACTGCTATTGATCACTTGAAAATTAATGATGATGCAAAGCAGCAGTTCAAGGAGTTAATCTTTGAATCTGAAGATTCTTCTAGTGGTTATTCTACTGCTAATGATAAAACAGATTGTGATTGTGACACTTATAAATCACTTTTGAAAACCAATGGCTTATTAGTCATTTCTTCTGCTGAAAACTCTATTCTTGAATTTATTGATTCAATCACTGATCCTGAAGCTCGCATGGATGCCATTCTCCACTACATGAAAGGTCAGGATTCTCCTCACACTTCTTCTACTCATTTACAAAAAACTTTGTCTCAACACTCTCATGTTTATGATTTGAAAACTGTTTATGATAGGTTTAAACCTAAACCTCCCTCTTTATCTTCTGTTCCTACTTCTATTTCTGATTTAAAATATGAAGTTACTCAGCTTAAAAGTGAGCTTAAAGCTCTGGGTTCTCGAGTCTCTCTGCTAGAACATCATTCTTCTTTTTCCCGGGGGGAAAGTAGTGGTCAACAACAATTGGATAAAGGAAAGATTGATGATAATCCAGAAAAGCTAGCAATTGAATCATTGATTGCTCAATTTGAAGGACAAGTAGAGCCAGGATTAAATCTGATTGATAAAGTGACAACCCATCGCTGGTACACTCGAATCTCTCTTGTCATTAATAATGAGTATATTGTTTCCTCTGTTACTGCCCTAATAGACTCAGGAGCAGATCAGAACTGTATCAATGAAGGACTGATTCCATCTAAGTACTGGACAAAGACTTCTGAACAGCTTAGTACTGTTGATGGAGCCCGGTTGAATATTCGATATAAAATATCGGATGCCAGTATCTACCATAAAGGTCGGTGCTTTAAGATGCCTTTTATTTTAGTCAAAGGCTTATCTAATCAGGTCATTTTAGGGAATCCATTCTTGCATATGCTTTACCCTATTCATAAAATTGACCATAAAGAAATTGTGACTAACATTGATGGAGAACTTATCAGTTTTGAATTATTGAAACCTCCAGAATTACTTTTTATAGATGAATTGAGAAGACAGATGAAAAATAAAGAAAAATTTCTAAACTCAATTCAGAAAGAAGTAACTTTTGAACAAATAAAGAAGAGACTGGAAGATCCTTTAATATCTAAAAGGATCCAAGACATACAGGATAAGATTGAAAAGACTGTTTGTGCAGAATTACCTAATGCTTTCTGGAATAGAAAGAAACATGTTGTCAATCTTCCTTATGAACCTGACTTTAATGAAAGTCAGATTAATACCCGTGCTAGACCCATTGCTATGGGACCAAAGCATATGGAAATATGCAAAAAAGAGGTACAGACTCTTCTGGATAAAGGTCTTATCAGGCCTAGTAAAAGCCCTTGGAGCTGCCCAGCATTTTATGTTGAAAATGCTGCTGAACTTGAACGAGGAGTTCCCAGGTTAGTAATCAATTATAAACCTTTAAATAAGGTTTTACGTTGGATTAGATATCCAATACCCAAAAAAAAAGATCTGTTGGGAAGGCTTTATGAAGCCAATATATTTTCAAAATTCGATATGAAATCTGGTTATTGGCAGATTCAGATTGCTGAAGAAGATAAGTACAAAACAGCATTTACAGTTCCATTTGGACATTACGAATGGAATGTGATGCCTTTTGGACTTAAAAATGCGCCATCTGAATATCAGAAGATTATGAATGATATCTTCAATGCTTATTCAAGCTTTACTATTGTTTATATTGACGATGTGTTGGTTTATTCTAACACATTGGATCAGCATTTCAAACATCTCAACATCTTTATTAAGATTGTTGAAAGTGCAGGTTTGGTAATATCTCAGAAGAAAGTAAAGATATTCCAGACGAAGATTCGATTCTTAGGCCATAATATTGAGAATGGATCAATTGTGCCTATTGATCGAGCTATACAATTCTCGTCTTATTTTCCAGATGAGATCAAGGAAAAAACTCAGTTACAGAGATTTCTTGGAAGTCTTAATTATCTTGCAGACTTCTACAAGAATTTAGCACAAGATGCTAAACCACTTTTTGATCGGCTTAAAGCCAATCCTCCTGAATGGACTGATGTTCATACATCAGCTGTCAAAAAGATAAAGAAGAAAGCTAAAGAGCTTCCTTGTTTATCATTAGCCAATCCTGAAGCTTTAAAAATCGTTGAAACAGATGCTTCGGATCAAGGCTATGGTGGAATCCTTAAACAAAGGATTAATGATAAAGAACAGTTGGTTCGATTTACATCTGGCTTATGGAAAGGAGCTAGATTAAATTATTCTATTATTAAAAAAAAATTTATCTGTGGTACTATGCATTACCAAATTTGAGTCTGATTTATTGAATCAGAAATTTCTTTTAAGAATTGACTGCAAAGCAGCTAAAGACGTTTTATTGAAAGACGTTAAAAATATTGCCTCAAAGCAAATCTTTGCTAGGTGGCAAGGAATCTTATCTGCTTTTGACTTTGACATCGAGTTTATAAAAGGAAGCACTAACTCTCTTCCTGATTTCTTAACTCGAGAGTTCTTGCAGGGACATGGATAGCAGAAAGAAAAAGAAACAGCAAGAAGTGCCTAATTCTCAGGCAAATCTCAAGAAAAAATATGAAGAAGGTGATCCATCAGTTGGTCTTCTTGGACAGCCTTCTGGTAAGTATGATTATTACGTATCATACACCCCCTCTTCCTCTATTGAAAGAGAAAAACTTCGAGATGACGCTTATGAGCGTACAGTGAAAGAATATGCTGGGGATTATACTTATCCCTATATTGAAACCAATTGGATTCATCTCATTCCAATTGAGAAAAAATACTTTAGCTTATCAGCTAGAGAAGTTGCAAAATTTTACTGCAAGGATTATGCAGATCCTTCTTTCTATCCAAAAACATTTTCATATTATCAAGCTGTTTTAGGTGAGACGGGTTCCGCCTATTTCTCTCCATATAACAGAGGAGAAGAAGTCGCTTATTCAAAGCTGACAATCAGAAAAATTATTACTCCTGAAGAATGGGGTTCTGATTTCTTTCATTTTAAAGAATTAAAAAATGTTTATGGACCTAAGCTGTTTAATTATTTTGACTATATCAATGCTTGGGAAGGATCTCTTTTATATGACAACAGACAGGAAAAGTTCAGTTGGTGGATTCAGTTTCAACTTGAGAATCCTCAACAGAACATCCCACAATGGTTCCTGTCATGGTTTGTGACATGGGGATTATATCCCTATATATTGCCTTTATCTGTAAGGCAGGTCTATGATGATTTTGTGAAACTAAATACTAAACAGCAGAATTGTAGACTGTTATTTTCCATCCTCTACCGAGTTCCATGGATTTTGAGATGGGACTATCAAATCCGAGGACAGCCTAAAGAAAAGCATGGAGAAAGTCATGCTCATATCCTTTATCTGGGACGTAGAGTTATGATCAAATGGTGGAACAAGTTTGAATTTTTCGCCAAGGAATCAATGTTTGCTAAAAAAGGATTGGTAAACCTTGATCCAGAACCAATCACCCCACCTGCTCCAAAGACTCCTAATGCAAAGGAATTAATCAAGGATCTTCTTTCATCAATATCAAAAGAAGAACTTAAAAAGCAGTTCATGGCGGTCCTTTCTGAAGAAGAAGATGAAGACGATGACTCCATCGAGATTGTGTCACACCTGTCAAGGGACCCATATGAAGAATCACAGGATCCGTATGATCTTTAAAAAAGATATTCGGTCCTATCAGTTCTCGCCACACGACATCTGCTAAAGTATTATTCTACTTTAGTCAGTTTCAACTTTTGCTTTATTTAAAGTATCTTTTACTTTATTAAAGTTTTTCGTCGGTACATGTATAATTGACCGGCACCTTTACTTTATGTCATTTTAGTTTGGCTTTTGTAATTATTGTAGATTCCCTTCAAGCCTATATAATGGTTTGAAGTTTCATTTGTAAATCAGAGTTGGAAATCAGTAATAAGTTTTCTTTGAAATCTTATGTCCACTATCCGCATCCATAATAATATAATCCAAGTAGCTTCGACACATCTAATAGCTAACGTCGAAGGTCGACCAACTCCGACTAACCCCGATGCTGCGCTGCACGTAGATACCCTGAGTGGTATCGGAGCCCGACGCCTCCGTGAGGTAATTACGATCTCTGTATTACTACCTACGCAAATTATTCTTCCATCTCCGGTGTATTGTTATGTAAATTGGTTGCCTTTCTTTCGTTTGCCTTCTGTCTATCGTCTATGTGCTACTGCTCGCCTATGTCTTGCTTCTGTGTTCCCGGGAGGGATAGTAGATATGATTATGTTAAAGTTTTTTCATAACTTGAATGTTTATTTTAATTCCGATGATTTTGCCTATCGCCTAATGAGGTCTGGATCTGTATATACAACTTTCTGATATTGTCACTGCATTAAAAAATGCTAGACGTGCTTTGATCAGGCAAATGGAACTCTTATCTAGAGTTTAAATATGGTTTGTCCTTATACTGGAAATATTAAGTCTGAAATAAGACGTATATGTCGTCATATTTGTGAAATAGAATATCGTATTGATGTATTAAATGTTGTATTTATCCCACGTGGTACTTGGGAAACTGTTGGTAGATATATAATAGAACGTCGAGATTTGCAAGGTGTTTTAGATAATCTTTATATACAATTATATCAGTTAGAATCTCAGCTTGCTCTTCTATCACGTTTATAAAAAAAAAATGAGTTACAAGTCTTTCTTCTCTAAAGTCTCTTTTTATATAAATTTTGATATAAGGAAGCTTCGTCGCGCATCGCTACGGGTATCATCGCCGGGAAGGCTTTTTAGACCCCTCTTGTCGAGCAAGTCGTTGACTGCCTACTTATATCAGAATGAATCTAGTTAGATACTTTGGTAGAAAAGAGTCAGGTACTCAAAAAAATAAAGAAATAGTTATTAATGAGAATTTTAATAAACGTTTGCAAAATTGGAAGTTACCTAGTTATACAGCAAATCAAGTATATAAGTCTAAAGGTACTTTTTCAAATGAAACAGATTATGTTATAAAAACTGTTGAACAAGCAATCCCGCTTGCTTCGGGATATGAAGCTTACCAATTGCTTTCTGAATCCTTAATTAAGGAACACCAAAAGAAATATCAATTTCTTCATCTCGGACTTGTCCAAGTTGGTTTAAAACCAGCTACTCGATTAGGATTAAATACATCCGTGGTTATGTGTCTTAGGGATAAGAGACATAATAAATTTCACGATTCTTTATTAGGAATCATTGAATCAACCTTATGTGATGGACCAGTGCATTTCACATGCTTTCCCAATTTCACTTTGGCTTTAGATGATCCAACTCTTATGCACTCTTTGTCTTTAGACATTAAGACTGCTGGATTTGACATGATGGATACCTCTAAGAATGTGATTTTGGTGTATAGAGTCTTCTATAAGGTTATGAACACTACTATTCCTAATATGAGGAATATTCCTGAAAATCATCTTTCTGATTCTCAATCAACCACTCTGTTCATTACTGATTTGGCTAAATCCAATATTGTGGTTCCAAAAACTATTAAGTGGGATCAGGTTAAACTACCTGAAGATTGGGTATTAGAAAAGGCTATTCCACCCAAAGTACAACCTACAAGACAACTCCAGGATGTAATAGAACAACCTGATGGTGAAGTCGTTATTCGTTTTTCTAAGGATAGATCTGTAAGGATAGGAAGATCTAAGTCTTATGTTCCTGCTAGACATTCGGTATCTTCTTTTCCAGATCTACAGGCACAACCTACTTCCCATGGAGCTGTCAAAGGAGTCTTTCACACTCCTGAACAGGTAAGTCATCCTGAATATAATGTTGAATATCCTGAATCTTCCCATGCTCATAATTCAGTGTCGCCTACTCCTTCTGAAATGGGATATGATGAGGATAAAAGTGTGATGACCATTCGTTCAAATGAGAAAAGTATTTTATATGCAAAATACTTCTGGTTTGTAAAAACCTTTTCTGAAAAACAAAGGGAATTCTTTATTGATAGATTTCAAATGATTAAAAGGTTAGATCCATCAGAATCTTTCCTTGACTTTGTGTTTTATATTGCCAAAAACAGTGACTATAATATTCCCGACTTTAATGATTTGTCCTCTCTAGCTACTCTAGAGTCCAATCATCGAACATTTGTCCTTAAATCAGGCAAAACTGTTCAAGCTATTCATCCTCCTGAAAGTAATATTGTGCATCGCATAGATTCAGAGGAAGTAGCTGCTGCTCCTTATAAAAAGGAAGGAACTGTTGAAAATGTGGTTCAACAAGTTAATTATACCAATTTATATTTACAAACAATTGGTGAACAGCTGAATGATATTTCCGCTCATCTTAGTGGAAGTACTTCTCAACCTCAGATAGCTAAATCACAGCTGTCTTCGTCTAGTGAACCTTTAACGGAAAAGCCACTCCAGCTTTCCACTTATGTTAAAGGTCCGTCATCTTCTAAGCGAAACTTTCCAGATATTCCTAGGTTCCAGCCCTTTCTTGAAAAGGATTTTTCCTTCAAAATGTCTGGTTCTCCTTCTCCAGAGTTTATGTTGGAACTCTTTCAAAAACTATCTGATACAAAAGGAAAGAAATCTTTATCAGTTTTAACTCAAGCTGAAGTCAATTCATCATCGAATGAACCAAGTTCATCTACTGAGTCAGATGATAGTTCTGATTCCTTAGATCGAACACATCAGATGTTCTTATCAGAACAACAGCCCTTAGAGATTAATAAAATTAAATACTCTAAGTTCCCTACTAGGTATGGTTATCCTCGACCTACACCTATAGATCTTCAAATGGAAGAAGATAATATGTTTGACCAGGTTACCTATTCAGGCGACTCCATTGTTGAATGGAATATTGATGCCATGACCGAACGACAAGTTGAAAAGGTACTGCAGCATATGATGATGTATGCTACAGCTGCTAAACAAAAAGGTAATACTGATCAAAATATTGCTAAAGCTATTACCGCTGGATTTTCTGGTATGCTCAAGATGTGGTGGGATAATTATCTTTCCATGGAGCAAAGATCAAGTATTTGGTCAGCAATAAAAATTGAAGGTAATATTGACGTTTCTGATTGTACAAATACTTTGATTTATACCATTGTGCATCATTTCTTGGGTCACAGTCAATCCTTTATGGATAAGTCACAGGAACAGCTTATGAATTTACGCTGTCCTAAACTTTCTCATTATCGTTGGTACAAAGACGTTTTCTTTGCTAAAGTCTTTGAAAGACCTGACTGTAATAATGCTTTTTGGAAAGAAAAATTCATTGCAGGTCTGCCTCCTTTCTTTGCTGAAAAGGTCCGTACTAGATTAAAAAATCTAACGGATGGAATTCTTGATTTCAACCATTATACTTATGGTGAACTCTCTGCTGAGACAGTCGCTGAAGGTGTGTCTCTCTGTACTGATCTTAAAATGCAAGATCAGATAGCTAAAGAACGACGATTAGGAAAATCCATTCTTGGTGACTTTTGTCAACAGATGGGTTTACCTCATAAGTCTCATAAGTCTCACAAGGCTTATAAATCATCTAGAAAAAGGTTTAAATCTCCTAAATCTTATCAATATGATAAACCTGTTAAAAGATCTTATTCTAGGTCTTTTCCTAAAAATGTTCCGAGAAAAAAGAGGTCTAATTTGACTAAGACTAAACCCTCTGGTTCTAAATCTCAGTCTAGACCACGAACTAAGATTGTTTGCTTTAATTGTGGAAAGCAAGGTCACTATGCTAATCGTTGTACACAACGAAAAGCTAACTCTTTGGAAATCGCTGAATTACGAACTGCTATTGATCACTTGAAAATTAATGATGATGCAAAGCAGCAGTTCAAGGAGTTAATCTTTGAATCCGAAGATTCTTCCAGTGGTTATTCTACTGCTAATGATAAAACAGATTGTGATTGTGACACTTATAAATCACTTTTGAAAACCAATGGCTTATTAGTCATTTCTTCTGCTGAAAACTCTATTCTTGAATTTATTGATTCAATCACTGATCCTGAAGCTCGCATGGATGCCATTCTCCACTACATGAAAGGTCAGGATTCTCCTCACACTTCTTCTACTCATTTACAAAAAACTTTGTCTCAACACTCTCATGTTTATGATTTGAAAACTGTTTATGATAGGTTTAAACCTAAACCTCCCTCTTTATCTTCTGTTCCTACTTCTATTTCTGATTTAAAATATGAAGTTACTCAGCTTAAAAGTGAGCTTAAAGCTCTGGGTTCTCGAGTCTCTCTGCTAGAACATCATTCTTCTTTTTCCCGGGGGGAAAGTAGTGGTCAACAACAATTGGATAAAGGAAAGATTGATGATAATCCAGAAAAGCTAGCAATTGAATCATTGATTGCTCAATTTGAAGGACAAGTAGAGCCAGGATTAAATCTGATTGATAAAGTGACAACCCATCGCTGGTACACTCGAATCTCTCTTGTCATTAATAATGAGTATATTGTTTCCTCTGTTACTGCCCTAATAGACTCAGGAGCAGATCAGAACTGTATCAATGAAGGACTGATTCCATCTAAGTACTGGACAAAGACTTCTGAACAGCTTAGTACTGCTGATGGAGCCCGGTTGAATATTCGATATAAAATATCGGATGCCAGTATCTGCCATAAAGGTCGGTGCTTTAAGATGCCTTTTATTTTAGTCAAAGGCTTATCTAATCAGGTCATTTTAGGGAATCCATTCTTGCATATGCTTTACCCTATTCATAAAATTGACCATAAAGAAATTGTGACTAACATTGATGGAGAACTTATCAGTTTTGAATTATTGAAACCTCCAGAATTACTTTTTATAGATGAATTGAGAAGACAGATGAAAAATAAAGAAAAATTTCTAAACTCAATTCAGAAAGAAGTAACTTTTGAACAAATAAAGAAGAGACTGGAAGATCCTTTAATATCTAAAAGGATCCAAGACATACAGGATAAGATTGAAAAGACTGTTTGTGCAGAATTACCTAATGCTTTCTGGAATAGAAAGAAACATGTTTTCAATCTTCCTTATGAACCTGACTTTAATGAAAGTCAGATTAATACCCGTGCTAGACCCATTGCTATGGGACCAAAGCATATGGAAATATGCAAAAAAGAGGTACAGACTCTTCTGGACAAAGGTCTTATCAGGCCTAGTAAAAGCCCTTGGAGCTGCCCAGCATTTTATGTTGAAAATGCTGCTGAACTTGAACGAGGAGTTCCCAGGTTAGTAATCAATTATAAACCTTTAAATAAGGTTTTACGTTGGATTAGATATCCAATACCCAATAAAAAAGATCTGTTGGGAAGGCTTTATGAAGCCAATATATTTTCAAAATTCGATATGAAATCTGGTTATTGGCAGATTCAGATTGCTGAAGAAGATAAGTACAAAACAGCATTTATAGTTCCATTTGGACGTTACGAATGGAATGTGATGCCTTTTGGATTTAAAAATGCGCCATTTGAATATCAGAAGATTATGAATGATATCTTCAATGCTTATTCAAGCTTTACTATTGTTTATATTGACGATGTGTTGGTTTATTCTAACACATTGGATCAGCATTTCAAACATCTCAACATCTTTATTAAGATTGTTGAAAGTGCAGGTTTGGTAATATCTCAGAAGAAAGTAAAGATATTCCAGACGAAGATTCGATTCTTAGGCCATAATATTGAGAATGGATCAATTGTGCCTATTGATCGAGCTATACAATTCTCGTCTTATTTTCCAGATGAGATCAAGGAAAAAACTCAGTTACAGATATTTCTTGGAAGTCTTAATTATCTTGCAGACTTCTACAAGAATTTAGCACAAGATGCTAAACCACTTTTTGATCGGCTTAAAGCCAATCCTCCTGAATGGACTGATGTTCATACATCAGCTGTCAAAAAGATAAAGAAGAAAGCTAAAGAGCTTCCTTGTTTATCATTAGCCAATCCTGAAGCTTTAAAAATCGTTGAAACAGATGCTTCGGATCAAGGCTATGGTGGAATCCTTAAACAAAGGATTAATGATAAAGAACAGTTGGTTCGATTTACATCTGGCTTATGGAAAGGAGCTAGATTAAATTATTCTACTATTAAAAAAAAAAATTATCTGTGGTACTATGCATTACCTAATTTGAGTCTGATTTATTGAATCAGAAATTTCTTTTAAGAATTGACTGCAAAGCAGCTAAAGACATTTTATTGAAAGACGTTAAAAATATTGCCTCAAAGCAAATCTTTGCTAGGTGGCAAGGAATCTTATCTGCTTTTGACTTTGACATCGAGTTTATAAAAGGAAGCACTAACTCTCTTCCTGATTTCTTAACTCGAGAGTTCTTGCAGGGACATGGATAGCAGAAAGAAAAAGAAACAGCAAGAAGTGCCTAATTCTCAGGCAAATCTTAAGAAAAAATATGAAGAAGGTGATCCATCAGTTGGTCTTCTTGGACAGCCTTCTAGTAAGTATGATTATTACGTATCATACACCCCCTCTTCCTCTATTGAAAGAGAAAAACTTCGAGATGACGCTTATGAGCGTACAGTGAAAGAATATGCTGGGGATTATACTTATCCCTATATTGAAACCAATTGGATTCATCTCATTCCAATTGAGAAAAAATACTTTAGCTTATCAGCTAGAGAAGTTGCAAAATTTTACTGCAAGGATTATGCAGATCCTTCTTTCTATCCAAAAACATTTTCATATTATCAAGTTGTTTTAGGTGAGACGGGTTCCGCCTATTTCTCTCCATATAACAGAGGAGAAGAAGTCGCTTATTCAAAGCTGACAATCAGAAAAATTATTACTCCTGAAGAATGGGGTTCTGATTTCTTTCATTTTAAAGAATTAAAAAATGTTTATGGACCTAAGCTGTTTAATTATTTTGACTATATCAATGCTTGGGAAGGATCTCTTTTATATGACAACAGACAGGAAAAGTTCAGTTGGTGGATTCAGTTTCAACTTGAGAATCCTCAACAGAACATCCCACAATGGTTCCTGTCATGGTTTGTGACATGGGGATTATATCCCTATATATTGCCTTTATCTGTAAGGCAGGTCTATGATGATTTTGTGAAACTAAATACTAAACAGCAGAATTGTAGACTGTTATTTTCCATCCTCTACCGAGTTCCATGGATTTTGAGATGGGACTATCAAATCCGAGGACAGTCTAAAGAAAAGCATGGAGAAAGTCATGCTCATATCCTTTATCTGGGACGTAGAGTTATGATCAAATGGTGGAACAAGTTTGAATTTTTCGCCAAGGAATCAATGTTTGCTAAAAAAGGATTGGTAAACCTTGATCCAGAACCAATCACCCCACCTGCTCCAAAGACTCCTAATGCAAAGGAATTAATCAAGGATCTTCTTTCATCAATATCAAAAGAAGAACTTAAAAAGCAGTTCATGGCGGTCCTTTCTGAAGAAGAAGATGAAGACGATGACTCCATCGAGATTGTGTCACACCAGTCAAGGGACCCATATGAAGAATCACAGGATCCGTATGATCTTTAAAAAAGATATTCGGTCCTATCAGTTCTCGCCACACGACATCTGCTAAAGTATTATTCTACTTTAGTCAGTTTCAACTTTTGCTTTATTTAAAGTATCTTTTACTTTATTAAAGTTTTTCGTCGGTACATGTATAATTGACCGGCACCTTTACTTTATGTCATTTTAGTTTGGCTTTTGTAATTATTGTAGATTCCCTTCAAGCCTATATAATGGTTTGAAGTTTCATTTGTAAATCAGAGTTGGAAATCAGTAATAAGTTTTCTTTGAAATCTTATGTCCACTATCCGCATCCATAATAATATAATCCAAGTAGCTTCGACACATCTAATAGCTAACGTCGAAGGTCGACCAACTCCGACTAACCCCGATGCTGCGCTGCACGTAGATACCCTGAGTGGTATCGGAGCCCGACGCCTCCGTGAGGTAATTACGATCTCTGTATTACTACCTACGCAAATTATTCTTCCATCTCCGGTGTATTGTTATGTAAATTGGTTGCCTTTATTTCGTTTGCCTTCTGTCTATCGTCTATGTGCTACTGCTCGCCTATGTCTTGCTTCTGTGTTCCCGGGAGGGATAGTAGATATGATTATGTTAAAGTTTTTTCATAACTTGAATGTTTATTTTAATTCCGATGATTTTGCCTATCGCCTAATGAGGTCTGGATCTGTATATACAACTTTCTGATATTGTCACTACATTAAAAAATGCTAGACGTGCTTTGATCAGGCAAATGGAACTCTTATCTAGAGTCTAAATATGGTTTGTCCTTATACTGGAAATATTAAGTCTGAAATAAGACGTATATGTCGTCATATTTGTGAAATAGAATATCGTATTGATGTATTAAATGTTGTATTTATCCCACGTGGTACTTGGGAAACTGTTGGTAGATATATAATAGAACGTCGAGATTTGCAAGGTGTTTTAGATAATCTTTATATACAATTATATCAGTTAGAATCTCAGCTTGCTCTTCTATCACGTTTATAAAAAAAAAATGAGTTACAAGTCTTTCTTCTCTAAAGTCTCTTTTTAGATAAATTTTGATATAAGGAAGCTTCGTCGCGCATCGCTACGGGTATCATCGCCGGGAAGGCTTTTTAGACCCCTCTTGTCGAGCAAGTCGTTGACTGCCTACTTATATCAGAATGAATCTAGTTAGATACTTTGGTAGAAAAGAGTCAGGTACTCAAAAAAATAAAGAAATAGTTATTAATGAGAATTTTAATAAACGTTTGCAAAATTGGAAGTTACCTAGTTATACAGCAAATCAAGTATATAAGTCTAAAGGTACTTTTTCAAATGAAACAGATTATGTTATAAAAACTGTTGAACAAGCAATCCCGCTTGCTTCGGGATATGAAGCTTACCAATTGCTTTCTGAATCCTTAATTAAGGAACACCAAAAGAAATATCAATTTCTTCATCTCGGACTTGTTCAAGTTGGTTTAAAACCAGCTACTCGATTAGGATTAAATACATCCGTGGTTATGTGTCTTAGGGATAAGAGACATAATAAATTTCACGATTCTTTATTAGGAATCATTGAATCAACCTTATGTGATGGACCAGTGCATTTCACATGCTTTCCCAATTTCACTTTGGCTTTAGATGATCCAACTCTTATGCACTCTTTGTCTTTAGACATTAAGACTGCTGGATTTGACATGATGGATACCTCTAAGAATGTGATTTTGGTGTATAGAGTCTTCTATAAGGTTATGAACACTACTATTCCTAATATGAGGAATATTCCTGAAAATCATCTTTCTGATTCTCAATCAACCACTCTGTTCATTACTGATTTGGCTAAATCCAATATTGTGGTTCCAAAAACTATTAAGTGGGATCAGGTTAAGCTACCTGAAGATTGGGTATTAGAAAAGGCTATTCCACCCAAAGTACAACCTACAAGACAACTCCAGGATGTAATAGAACAACCTGATGGTGAAGTCGTTATTCGTTTTTCTAAGGATAGATCTGTAAGGATAGGAAGATCTAAGTCTTATGTTCCTGCTAGACATTCGGTATCTTCTTTTCCAGATCTACAGGCACAACCTACTTCCCATGGAGCTGTCAAAGGAGTCTTTCACACTCCTGAACAGGTAAGTCATCCTGAATATAATGTTGAATATCCTGAATCTTCCCATGCTCATAATTCAGTGTCGCCTACTCCTTCTGAAATGGGATATGATGAGGATAAAAGTGTGATGACCATTCGTTCAATTTAGAAAAGTATTTTATATGCAAAATACTTCTGGTTTGTAAAAACCTTTTCTGAAAAACAAAGGGAATTCTTTATTGATAGATTTCAAATGATTAAAAGGTTAGATCCATCAGAATCTTTCCTTGACTTTGTGTTTTATATTGCCAAAAACAGTGACTATAATATTCCCGACTTTAATGATTTGTCCTCTCTAGCTACTCTAGAGTCCAATCATCGAACATTTGTCCTTAAATCAGGCAAAACTGTTCAAGCTATTCATCCTCCTGAAAGTAATATTGTGCATCGCATAGATTCAGAGGAAGTAGCTGCTGCTCCTTATAAAAAGGAAGGAACTGTTGAAAATGTGGTTCAACAAGTTAATTATACCAATTTATATTTACAAACAATTGGTGAACAGCTGAATGATATTTCCGCTCATCTTAGTGGAAGTACTTCTCAACCTCAGATAGCTAAATCACAGCTGTCTTCGTCTAGTGAACCTTTAACGGAAAAGCCACTCCAGCTTTCCACTTATGTTAAAGGTCCGTCATCTTCTAAGCGAAACTTTCCAGATATTCCTAGGTTCCAGCCCTTTCTTGAAAAGGATTTTTCCTTCAAAATGCCTGGTTCTCCTTCTCCAGAGTTTATGTTGGAACTCTTTCAAAAACTATCTGATACAAAAGGAAAGAAATCTTTATCAGTTTTAACTCAAGCTGAAGTCAATTCATCATCGAATGAACCAAGTTCATCTACTGAGTCAGATGATAGTTCTGATTCCTTAGATCGAACACATCAGATGTTCTTATCAGAACAACAGCCCTTAGAGATTAATAAAATTAAATACTCTAAGTTCCCTACTAGGTATGGTTATCCTCGACCTACACCTATAGATCTTCAAATGGAAGAAGATAATATGTTTGACCAGGTTACCTATTCAGGCGACTCCATTGTTGAATGGAATATTGATGCCATGACCGAACGACAAGTTGAAAAGGTACTGCAGCATATGATGATGTATGCTACAGCTGCTAAACAAAAAGGTAATACTGATCAAAATATTGCTAAAGCTATTACCGCTGGATTTTCTGGTATGCTCAAGATGTGGTGGGATAATTATCTTTCCATGGAGCAAAGATCAAGTATTTGGTCAGCAATAAAAATTGAAGGTAATATCGACGTTTCTGATTGTACAAATACTTTGATTTATACCATTGTGCATCATTTCTTGGGTCACAGTCAATCCTTTATGGATAAGTCACAGGAACAGCTTATGAATTTACGCTGTCCTAAAATTTCTCATTATCGTTGGTACAAAGACGTTTTCTTTGCTAAAGTCTTTGAAAGACCTGACTGTAATAATGCTTTTTGGAAAGAAAAATTCATTGCAGGTCTGCCTCCTTTCTTTGCTGAAAAGGTCCGTACTAGATTAAAAAATCTAACGGATGGAATTCTTGATTTCAACCATTATACTTATGGTGAACTCTCTGCTGAGACAGTCGCTGAAGGTGTGTCTCTCTGTACTGATCTTAAAATGCAAGATCAGATAGCTAAAGAACGACGATTAGGAAAATCCATTCTTGGTGACTTTTGTCAACAGATGGGTTTACCTCATAAGTCTCATAAGTCTCACAAGGCTTATAAATCATCTAGAAAAAGGTTTAAATCTCCTAAATCTTATCAATATGATAAACCTGTTAAAAGATCTTATTCTAGGTCTTTTCCTAAAAATGTTCCGAGAAAAAAGAGGTCTAATTTGACTAAGACTAAACCCTCTGGTTCTAAATCTCAGTCTAGACCACGAACTAAGATTGTTTGCTTTAATTGTGGAAAGCAAGGTCACTATGCTAATCGTTGTACACAACGAAAAGCTAACTCTTTGGAAATCGCTGAATTACGAACTGCTATTGATCACTTGAAAATTAATGATGATGCAAAGCAGCAGTTCAAGGAGTTAATCTTTGAATTCGAAGATTCTTCCAGTGGTTATTCTACTGCTAATGATAAAACAGATTGTGATTGTGACACTTATAAATCACTTTTGAAAACCAATGGCTTATTAGTCATTTCTTCTGCTGAAAACTCTATTCTTGAATTTATTGATTCAATCACTGATCCTGAAGCTCGCATGGATGCCATTCTCCACTACATGAAAGGTCAGGATTCTCCTCACACTTCTTCTACTCATTTACAAAAAACTTTGTCTCAACACTCTCATGTTTATGATTTGAAAACTGTTTATGATAGGTTTAAACCTAAACCTCCCTCTTTATCTTCTGTTCCTACTTCTATTTCTGATTTAAAATCTGAAGTTACTCAGCTTAAAAGTGAGCTTAAAGCTCTGGGTTCTCGAGTCTCTCTGCTAGAACATCATTCTTCTTTTTCCCGGGGGGAAAGTAGTGGTCAACAACAATTGGATAAAGGAAAGATTGATGATAATCCAGAAAAGCTAGCAATTGAATCATTGATTGCTCAATTTGAAGGACAAGTAGAGCCAGGATTAAATCTGATTGATAAAGTGACAACCCATCGCTGGTACACTCGAATCTCTCTTGTCATTAATAATGAGTATATTGTTTCCTCTGTTACTGCCCTAATAGACTCAGGAGCAGATCAGAACTGTATCAATGAAGGACTGATTCCATCTAAGTACTGGACAAAGACTTCTGAACAGCTTAGTACTGCTGATGGAGCCCGGTTGAATATTCGATATAAAATATCGGATGCCAGTATCTGCCATAAAGGTCGGTGCTTTAAGATGCCTTTTATTTTAGTCAAAGGCTTATCTAATCAGGTCATTTTAGGGAATCCATTCTTGCATATGCTTTACCCTATTCATAAAATTGACCATAAAGAAATTGTGACTAACATTGATGGAGAACTTATCAGTTTTGAATTATTGAAACCTCCAGAATTACTTTTTATAGATGAATTGAGAAGACAGATGAAAAATAAAGAAAACTTTCTAAACTCAATTCAGAAAGAAGTAACTTTTGAACAAATAAAGAAGAGACTGGAAGATCCTTTAATATCTAAAAGGATCCAAGACATACAGGATAAGATTGAAAAGACTGTTTGTGCAGAATTACCTAATGCTTTCTGGAATAGAAAGAAACATGTTGTCAATCTTCCTTATGAACCTGACTTTAATGAAAGTCAGATTAATACCCGTGCTAGACCCATTGCTATGGGACCAAAGCATATGGAAATATGCAAAAAAGAGGTACAGACTCTTCTGGACAAAGGTCTTATCAGGCCTAGTAAAAGCCCTTGGAGCTGCCCAGCATTTTATGTTGAAAATGTTGCTGAACTTGAACGAGGAGTTCCCAGGTTAGTAATCAATTATAAACCTTTAAGTTCCATTTGGACGTTACGAATGGAATGTGATGCCTTTTGGACTTAAAAATGCGCCATCTGAATATCAGAAGATTATGAATGATATCTTCAATGCTTATTCAAGCTTTACTATTGTTTATATTGACGATGTGTTGGTTTATTCTAACACATTGGATCAGCATTTCAAACATCTCAACATCTTTATTAAGATTGTTGAAAGTGCAGGTTTGGTAATATCTCAGAAGAAAGTAAAGATATTCCAGACGAAGATTCGATTCTTAGGCCATAATATTGAGAATGGATCAATTGTGCCTATTGATCGAGCTATACAATTCTCGTCTTATTTTCCAGATGAGATCAAGGAAAAAACTCAGTTACAGAGATTTCTTGGAAGTCTTAATTATCTTGCAGACTTCTACAAGAATTTAGCACAAGATGCTAAACCACTTTTTGATCGGCTTAAAGCCAATCCTCCTGAATGGACTGATGTTCATACATCAGCTGTCAAAAAGATAAAGAAGAAAGCTAAAGAGCTTCCTTGTTTATCATTAGCCAATCCTGAAGCTTTAAAAATCGTTGAAACAGATGCTTCGGATCAAGGCTATGGTGGAATCCTTAAACAAAGGATTAATGATAAAGAACAGTTGGTTCGATTTACATCTGGCTTATGGAAAGGAGCTAGATTAAATTATTCTACTATTAAAAATTTTTTTTATCTGTGGTACTATGCATTACCAAATTTGAGTCTGATTTATTGAATCAGAAATTTCTTTTAAGAATTGACTGCAAAGCAGCTAAAGACGTTTTATTGAAAGACGTTAAAAATATTGCCTCAAAGCAAATCTTTGCTAGGTGGCAAGGAATCTTATCTGCTTTTGACTTTGACATCGAGTTTATAAAAGGAAGCACTAACTCTCTTCCTGATTTCTTAACTCGAGAGTTCTTGCAGGGACATGGATAGCAGAAAGAAAAAGAAACAGCAAGAAGCGCCTAATTCTCAGGCAAATCTCAAGAAAAAATATGAAGAAGGTGATCCATCAGTTGGTCTTCTTGGACAGCCTTCTGGTAAGTATGATTATTACGTATCATACACCCCCTCTTCCTCTATTGAAAGAGAAAAACTTCGAGATGACGCTTATGAGCGTACAGTGAAAGAATATGCTGGGGATTATACTTATCCCTATATTGAAACCAATTGGATTCATCTCATTCCAATTGAGAAAAAATACTTTGGCTTATCAGCTAGAGAAGTTGCAAAATTTTACTGCAAGGATTATGCAGATCCTTCTTTCTATCCAAAAACATTTTCATATTATCAAGCTGTTTTAGGTGAGACGGGTTCCGCCTATTTCTCTCCATATAACAGAGGAGAAGAAGTCGCTTATTCAAAGCTGACAATCAGAAAAATTATTACTCCTGAAGAATGGGGTTCTGATTTCTTTCATTTTAAAGAATTAAAAAATGTTTATGGACCTAAGCTGTTTAATTATTTTGACTATATCAATGCTTGGGAAGGATCTCTTTTATATGACAACAGACAGGAAAAGTTCAGTTGGTGGATTCAGTTTCAACTTGAGAATCCTCAACAGAACATCCCACAATGGTTCCTGTCATGGTTTGTGACATGGGGATTATATCCCTATATATTGCCTTTATCTGTAAGGCAGGTCTATGATGATTTTGTGAAACTAAATACTAAACAGCAGAATTGTAGACTGTTATTTTCCATCCTCTACCGAGTTCCATGGATTTTGAGATGGGACTATCAAATCCGAGGACAGTCTAAAGAAAAGCATGGAGAAAGTCATGCTCATATCCTTTATCTGGGACGTAGAGTTATGATCAAATGGTGGAACAAGTTTGAATTTTTCGCCAAGGAATCAATGTTTGCTAAAAAAGGATTGGTAAACCTTGATCCAGAACCAATCACCCCACCTGCTCCAAAGACTCCTAATGCAAAGGAATTAATCAAGGATCTTCTTTCATCAATATCAAAAGAAGAACTTAAAAAGCAGTTCATGGCGGTCCTTTCTGAAGAAGAAGATGAAGACGATGACTCCATCGAGATTGTGTCACACCAGTCAAGGGACCCATATGAAGAATCACAGGATCCGTATGATCTTTAAAAAAGATATTCGGTCCTATCAGTTCTCGCCACACGACATCTGCTAAAGTATTATTCTACTTTAGTCAGTTTCAACTTTTGCTTTATTTAAAGTATCTTTTACTTTATTAAAGTTTTTCGTCGGTACATGTATAATTGACCGGCACCTTTACTTTATGTCATTTTAGTTTGGCTTTTGTAATTATTGTAGATTCCCTTCAAGCCTATATAATGGTTTGAAGTTTCATTTGTAAATCAGAGTTGGAAATCAGTAATAAGTTTTCTTTGAAATCTTATGTCCACTATCCGCATCCATAATAATATAATCCAAGTAGCTTCCACACATCTAATAGCTAACGTCGAAGGTCGACCAACTCCGACTAACCTCGACGCTACGCTGCACGTAGATACCCTGAGTATAAGATAGAGAAAGTTGAGCAACTCGGACCATCAAATTTGCTCGGTGTATACTTTTTATTGTTCTTCTATGTGAAATTTTACGAGTATAAAACTTCCTAGATTATTTCGATGCCAAAACTCAAATTTCTGTGATAAATGGACAAAACCGTTAAAAGCTCCTCGATAGAGAGAGTTGAGCAACTTCGAACCATCAAAGTTGCTCGGGGTCCACTTTTTACTATTCTTTTATGTGAAATTTTACGAGTATAAGCTTCCCAGATTATTTCGATGTCGAAACAGAATGTTTCTATGACAAATGGACAAAACAGTTAAAAGCTCCTCCATAGAGAAAGTTGAGCAAATTTGGACCATTAAAGTTGCTTGGGGTACACTTTTTATTGTTTTTCTATGTCAAATTCTACGAGTATAAGCTAACTAGATTATTTTAAAAAAAACACTAACTTTCTATGACAAATGGACAAAACCGTTAAAAGCTCCTCCATAGAGAGAGTTGAGCAAATTCGGACCATCAAAGTTGCTCGGTGTACACTTTTTATTGTTCTTCTATGTGAAATTTTACAAGTATAAGCTTCTTAGATTATTTCGATGTCAAAACAACAAGTTTCTACGACAAATGGACAAAACAGGTAAAAGCTCCTCCATAGAGAGAGTTGAGCAAATTTGGATCATCAAAGTTGCTCGGGGTACACATTTTACTATTCTTCCATGTGAAATTTTACGAGTATAAGCTTACTAGATTATTTCGATTTCAAAACAGAAAGTTTCTATGACAAATGGACAAAACAGTTAAAAGCTCCTCCATAGAGAGAGTTGAGCAAATTCGGACCATCAAAGTTGCTCGGGGTACACTTTTTACTATTCTTTTATGTAAAATTCTACGAGTATAAGCTTACTAGATTATTTCAAAAAAAACACGAACTTTCTATGACAAATGGACAAAACCGTTAAAAGCTACTACATAGAGTGAGTTGAGCAACTTCGGACCATCAAAGTTGCTCGGTGCACACTTTTTATTGTTCTTCTATGTGAAATTTTAGGAGTATAAGCTTCCTAGATTATTTCGATGTCAAAACGCCATGTTTCTATGACAAATGGACAAAACAGTTAAAAGCTCCTCCATAGAGAGAGTTGAGCAAATTCGGACCATCAAAGTTGCTCGGGTTACACATTATACTATTCTTCTATGTCAAATTTTATGAGTATAAGCTTCCTAGATCATTTCAATGTCAAAACAGAAAGTTTCTATGACAAATGGACAAAACAGTTAACAGCTCCTCCATAGGGAGAGTTGAGCAAATTCGGACCATCAAAGTTGCTCGGGGTACACTTTTTATTGTTCTTCTATGTCAAATTCTACGAGTATAAGCTTCCTAGATTATTTCAAAAAAAACACGAACTTTCTATGACAAATTGACAAAACCGTTAAAAGCTCCTACATAGAGAGTGTTGAGCAACTGCGGACCATCAAAGTTGCTCGGTTTACACTTTTTATTGTTCTTCTATGTGAAATTTTAGGAGTATAAGCTTCCTAGATTATTTTGATGCCTAAACGCCATGTTTCTACGACAAATAGACAAAACAGTTAAAAGCTCCTCCATAGAGAGAGTTGAGCAAATTCCGACCATCAAAGTTGCTCGGGGTACACTTTTTACTATTCTTCTATGTGAAGTTTTACGAGTATAAGCTTCCTAGATTATTTCGATGTCAAAACAGCAAGTTTCTATGACAAATGGACAAAACAGTTAAAAGCTCCCCCATAGCGAGAGTTGAGCAAATTCGGACGATCAAAGTTGCTCGGGGTACACTTTTTATTGTTCTTCTATATCAAATTTTACGAGTATAAGCTTACTAGATAATTTCAAGAAAAAAACATCAACTTTCTATGACAAATGGATAAAACCGTTAAAAGCTGCTCCATAGAGAGAGTTGAGCACCTTCGGACCATCAAATTTGCTCGGGGTACACTTTTTATTGTTCTTCTATGTCAAATTCTACGAGTATAAGCTTGCAGATTATTTTGATGCGAAAACACAAACTTTCTATGACAAATGGACAAATTCGTTAAAAGCTCCTCCATAGAGATAGTGGAGCGACTTCGGAAAGTGAAAGTTGATCGATGTACACGTTTTACGAGTATAAGCTTCCTAGATTATTTCGATACCAAAACGCCATGTTTCTTTGACAAATGGACAAAACAGTTAAAAGCTCCTCCATAGAGATAGTTGAGCAAATCGGACCATCAAAGTTGCTCTGGGTACACTTTTTACTATTCTTCTATGTGAAATTTTGCGAGTATAAGCTTCCAAGATTATTTCGATGTCAAAACAAAAAGTTTCTATGAATGAAAAATGGACAAAACAGTTAAAAGCTCCTCCGTAGAGAAAGTTGAGCAAATTCGGACCATCAAAGTTGCTCGGGGTACACTTTTATTGTTCTTCAATGTCAAATTCTACGAGTATAAGCTTACTAGATTATTTCAAAAAAAACACCAACTTTCCATGACAAATGGACAAAACTGTTAAAAGCTCCTCCATAGAGAGAGTTGAGCATCTTCGGACCATCAAAGTTGCTCGGTGTACACTTTTTATTGTTCTTCTATGTGAAATTTTTCGAGTATAAGCTTCCTAGATTATTTCGATGTCAAAACAGCAAGTTTCTATGACAAATGGACAAAACAGTTAAAAGCTTCTCCATAGAGAGTGTTTAGCAAATTCGGACGATCAAAGTTTCTCGAGGTACACTTTTTATTGTTCTTCTATGTCAAATTCTACGAGTATAAGCTTACTAGATTATTTAAAAAAAAACACCAACTTTCTATGACAAATGGACAAAACCGTTAAAAGCTCCTCCATAGAGAGAGTTGAGCAACTTCGGACCATCAAAGTTGCTCGGTGTACACTTTTTATTGTTCTTCTATGTGAAATTTTACGAGTATAAAACTTGCTAGATTATTTCGTTGCCAAAACACAAACTTTCTATGACAAATGGACAAAACCGTTAAAAGCTCCTCCATAGAGAGAGTTGAGCAAATTCGGACCATCAAAGTTGCTCGGGGTACACTTTTTATTGTTTTTCAATGTCAAATTCTACGAGTATAAGCTTACTAGATTATTTCAAAAAAAACACCAACTTTCCATGACAAATGGACAAAACTGTTTAAAGCTCCTCCATAGAGAGAGTTGAGCATCTTCGGACCATCAAAGTTGCTCGGTGTACACTTTTTATTGTTCTTCTATGTGAAATTTTTCGAGTATAAGCTTCCTAGATTATTTCGATGTCAAAACAGCAAGTTTCTATGACAAATGGACAAAATAGTTAAAAGTTGCTCCATAGACAGAGATGAGCAAATTTGGACCATCAAAATTGCCCGGGGTACACTTTTTATTGTTCTTCTATGTAAAATTCTACGAGTATAAGCATGCTAGATTATTTCGAAAAAAAAATAACTTGATAAGTGCTAGAATATACATTCTTAAAGTGATAAATACTACCAAAGCAATGCCAAGAAATTGTGCTTAAAAGCTGAATTTTCAATATTATTGTACTTAAGATCTTCTTAGATGTTTTGCAGGTTAAGAGCTAGTAAGAGCTATCGGAATGAGATTTGATCTTCATCAAATGTTTAGAGGACATTTCAAGATTTTCAGGAAGTATTGGTTCATAGAAATCGGAGTTCATTTGGGCCTCTAAAGGTTGCCTTGAAGTCAAGTTTGGAAGTTATATCCGAAGCAGAATTTCTGTTTGCATACCAGACCTTTAGAAGCCCATAACGTGAGCGTCTGATATCCAAATTGAGTGATTCAAAAGCCCATAATTATCTACACATTCTTATCTACAATATTGATGAAGGGTTTGAGTTCATAATAGGCTTAGTTTAGGCCCAGAATTTAGTTACAAGATTAGTGTGTAATTGGATGTTGATGTCATTGATGATACCATTTCCATTCAAAGAGTGGACAATCCACCACACAAATTTGATGGACAATCCACCACCAAAAGATGGCACTAACTCCTCCACTATGTGCTCATTTTCTCTATAAATAGAGAGGAGTAGGAGCTAGGAGGGGGAGCTTGGAGACAAGAAGGAGAGCTTGGAGAAGGAGTGGAAGCAAAAGGAGGAGAAGGAAAAGAAGAAAACAAGGCTTGTGTTTGTAATTATGTTTTTATATTTCATGTTTTATTTGGTTATGTATAACTAAACTCTTGTTAGTTAGGGCTTGTCTTGAAGCCCTAAGCATGCTTTCAATTTTATAAGTTGTGTGGATTTCAATTTCTACAAGCATGATGATTTTGATTTTTCCATGTTATGTGAGTTCTAGTATTGTGTTTCTTTGATTAGCTAACTTTGAAGCATGTATTAGAATTAATTGTTGTAGAACATGGTCAATTGCCTTGTTGAATATGTTCTTTCTTGCAACATATAATTCAGTTGAAAATGAATTATGAAAAATCAATTCTTGAACACCTAAGTACAAACACCATGTATTAGGATTCTTGTGACATTCATATTCTCTTTGCTCTTATTGGATTCTTGATTGTTGATTGATGCAGATGCCATGATAGATTTCGATTAAGAATACACGTAATGAGGTAGACGCCATACACTTTACATGCAATTAAGAGAGAATCATACAACTTGAGTTTGGCCATGACCTTGTTGTGAATGTTGTCATCATATGCTTGTTTGAATTGTTAGTCTATTATTTCTTATAAATTGTTTGAATGTTTTGTGGTGGATAGTGAGTCTTAGCTATTGTTTTCATTAATATTAATTATCATTCTTGTTCTCAACGTCAATTTCTTTGTCTTAATTTTTATCTATTACAAGATTTAACCCACCCCCCCTTTTCCCCCTTTTATAATTGTATCAATTATATTCAAGTGTTAGATTATATATCTATTAGCATCACTCCTTGTGGGATCGACTCTTACTTGTTCACTATATATTAATTGTACATTTGTAAGTATATTTTAAATTGTTACTAACGACATAACAATTTTTGGCGCCGTTGCCGGGGATGTGATTACCTAATATAATGTCATCTAACTCTTGTATATAATTTATTTATTTATTTTTGTTGTTAGCACCTCCTACATGGAAGGTTTTACATTATATGTCATTATTTAACGTGGTTGGCTTAAACGCCCCATTTTGTTTTCTATTAATGGCTGGTTCAAACCGCCTACTGTTCTTAATATATGTATATATCCATTAATATTAATGGTTGGTTCTACCACCTACTATTGTTGATATATGTATATATCCATTAATATTAATGGCTGGTTCTACCGCCTATTAATATGCCTTAATATTTACTAACATCATTTTTTTATGGTTGACCTTTTCTGCCCCATTTTATTTCTTCTGTATACTAACTTTTTATATATTGTCAACTAACTTCTTTAATCCTCTAGTTGTGATTGGCACTGCCATCCACCAAATTTTCTCTATATTAATTTATGTTCATGGTTGGCCTCGCCACCTAAGTAGTTCATTTATATTGTTATTTTTCCTATTTTGCAGATACATGAATGTCCAGCTCAAATCTTGAGAACTTATCGAGTGCCGACATTTCGTTAAACACAAAATTAGCGGATATTCGTTTATTTTGTCAAAGAGACCATCGCACTCCAGAGAGATCACCTTTGTCATCACCAACTACAAGTCCCACAGCCCCAGTTCAAATGGAAGAAGAACCAGATTACATGAACAAGCCACTTAAGGATTTCTCTGTGCCTCAAGCAGCAGATCAAGCTTCATGCATTGTCTACCCCCAGACTACTGTAGACAACTTTGAACTAAAGTCTGGAATGATTCATTTGTTGCCTACGTTCTTAGGCCATGCTGGAGAAGATCCTCACATGCATCTTAAAGAATTCTCTGATGTCTGTTCCACAATTAAAATAAGAGGTTTAACTGATGAGCAGGTTCATCTGCGATTGTTTCCATTTAGTCTGAAGGAACAAGCAAAGACATGGCTTCACTCTTTACCAAGAGCTTCAATTAAAACATGGACAGATTTGGCAAACAAGTTCTTGACGAAATTCTTTCCAGCTCAAAAGACAAATAAAATAAGGAAAGAGATAGTGAGCATCCAACAAAATGATGGAAAAGCATTCCACGAATATTGGGAGAGATACAAGAGGCTCTTAAGCTCTTGTCCTCATCATAATATTCAAGAATGGCTACTAATGCAATATTTTTATGAAGGGATGCTAGATTCAGATCGCAAAATGGTGGACGCCACATCTGGTGGTGGATTGATGAATAACAATGCCGGACAAGCCAGGGAGATGTTCGAAACTCTGTCAACTAATTCTCAACAATGGAGCTACAACAGAGTGAGAGAACCTCAGAAAAGGGCTGGAATCTACGAAGCACAATCAAGTTCAAACATGGAAGCCCAAATTGTAAACTTGACAAATATGGTGAAACAGTTAATCGTTCCAGGCTCTCAAGTGTGTGCTGTGTGCAGTACACCTGGACATGCTAGGGACAGTTGTCCACAAAATGAAGTTGCGGTCTTGGATGCACAAATAAATGCATTCGGTACTTATCCAAATCAGAATCAAAACCAAATGCAAAGGCCAAAGAATGATCCATTTGCTCCTACCTACAATCCAGGATGGAGGAATCATCCAAATTTTAGGTGGAGTAGTAATCAACCAATGCAACAACCTTTTGCTCAATTACCACAACATCGGGTTCAAGTGGAGCCTCCGAAACCATCACTTGAAGATATGGTTACATCTATGGCACAGAGCACTCAAGCATTCATGCAGAAAACTGATAATGCCATTGCAAATTTGGAACAACAAATGGGACAGTTAGCCACTGCAATCAAAGAGAACCTGGAAAGCTTCCTGGCCAAGTTGTTGTCAACCCTAAGATTAATGAACATGCTAAAGCAATCACTCTGAGGGGAGGGAAAACAATTGGAAAAATGAGCGTGCCAGAAGAAGAGAAGAACCTTGACTCTGACAATATGATCAATCCAGACGTTCTAGATCCAAATTCTAGCAGCAGTGCTACTCCTTTCCAGGAAACGCCAAACCTTCAGGTTAACTCTAACCTTTCAAATTATATTTCTTCACATGCTCCTTTTCCTAGCAGATTGCAGAAGTCCAAGAAAGAAGATCCAATGCAAGGAATCTTGGATACATTCAAGAAGGTGGAGATTAACATTCCTCTTTTAGATGCCATCAAACAAATGCCAAAATATGCAAAGTTCCTCAAGGATTTGTGCACAAATAAGAGGAAGTTCAAAGAGTTTGAAACGATTAAGGTTTCTGAGGAAGTTTCAGCTGTTCTACAAAGCAAACTCCCTCCCAAGCTAAAAGATCCGGGCAGTTTTACTATCCCTTGCATCATTGGGGATCACAGGTTTGAGAAAGCTCTTCTTGACTTAGGTGCATCTGTCAATCTAATGCCTTTTTCTGTTTTTGAATCTTTGAATATAGGGGAACTAAAGGCGACCTCTGTGAGCATCCAGTTGGCAGATAGATCAATCAAATACCCTAGGGGTATTCTAGAAGATGTCTTAGTCAAAGTTGACGGATTAATCTTACCTGCTGATTTTCTAGTATTGGAAATGGAGCCGATTCCTTTGTCAGAAGTAAAGTTAACCTTAATTCTTGGTCGTCCATTCATGGCCACAGCAGGTACTAAAACTGATGTTCAAAAGGGTACACTAACTATGAATGTGCAGGGACAAACGATTGAGTACAAGGTATTTGGAGCACTCAAATTACCAAGTGATGAACATTACTGTTTTCACTTAGATGCGTTAGATACAATTTGTCAACAAGTGTTCAATGACAGTTGTGGTCGAGATATTGTGGACAAAGTTTTAATTCATGACTTTGGAACCATCGATGAGGATAAACAAGGTAGCAAAGTCTTAGCTCGCCTTGAAGCCTTACCTTCTTTAGGTATGTATATTTCTGCCTTTGAACCTTTACCAGTGCCTAAGACAAAACTTGTACCATCTATTGTGCAGGCACCTCAATTGGAGTTGAAGGAACTACCAAAGCATTTGAAGTACGCGTATGTGGGCGAAGAAAGTACATTGCCAGTAATCATTGCATCTGACCTTAGCATTGAAGAAGAAGAGAAATTGTTGAGAGTACTAAAAGAGCATAAAACATCAATCGGATGGAGTATTGCTGATATTAGAGGAATTAGTCCCTCTAGATGTATGCATCGGATACTACTAGAGGAGGGAACAAAACCAACAAGAGATGCCCAACGCAGACTTAACCCAATAATGAAGGAGGTGGTGCTAAAAGAAGTACTCAAATTGCTAGATGTTGGCATCATTTACCCTATCTCTGATAGCAAATGGGTTAGTCCGGTACAAGTGGTTCCTAAAAAATCTGGAGTTACAGTAGTCCTTAATGAAGATAATGAGTTGGTTCCCACGCGAGTTCAAACAGGATGGCGTGTTTGCATTGACTACAGAAAGCTTAATTCAGGTACTAGAAAAGATCATTTTCCACTACCTTTTATTGATCAAATGTTGGAACGTCTTGCAGGTCATAGCCATTATTGTTTTCTTGATGGATATTCGGGCTACAATCAGATTGCAATAGCACCAGAAGATCAAGACAAGACGACATTTACTTGTCCATATGGTACATTCGCCTACAGGCGCATGCCTTTTGGTCTTTGTAATGCTCCAGGTACTTTTCAAAGGTGTATGATGAGCATATTTTCATATATGGTGGAACACATTATTGAGGTATTTATGGATGATTTTAGTGTATTTGGTTCATCTTTTGATAAATGCCTTCATAACCTCGCTTTGGTCTTAGAAAGATGCCAAGAATGCAATCTAGTTTTAAACTGGGAAAAATGTCATTTTATGGTACAACAAGGAATTGTACTTGGTCATATCATCTCTAGCAAGGGAATAGAAGTTGACAAAGCAAAAGTGGATCTGGTAAGCAATCTTCCACCTCCATCTACAGTTAAGGAAATAAGATCTTTCCTTGGACATACAGGTTTCTACAGGAGGTTCATCAAGGATTTCTCCAAGATAGCTAAGCCATTGTGTAACTTACTATCCAAGGATGTGACATTTGAGTTTGATGAGACATGTTTGACAGCTTTTAACAAGCTTAAACTTCTTCTTACGTCAGCACCGATCATGATGCCTCCCAATTGGAGCCTCCCTTTTGAACTAATGTGCGATGCTTCAGATTATGCTGTAGGAGCAGTTTTGGGACAACGAGTAAATAAAGTACCTCATGTTATCTACTATGCCAGTAGAACACTCAATGATGCCCAATTAAACTACTCCACTACAGAGAAGGAGCTCCTTTCTGTTATTTTTGCTTTAGAAAAATTTCGTGCATATTTGATTGGCACTAAAGTAATTGTATTTTCTGACCATGCAGCTCTTAGGTACCTTCTTCAAAAGAAGGATGCAAAGCCTCGCTTGATTAGATGGATTCTATTACTTCAAGAGTTCGATCTGGAGATTAAGGACAAAAAAGGATCCGAGAATGTAGTGGCCGATCACCTCAGCCGTTTGGTGAACAATTCAGTGACCGAAGAAGACTCTTTGCCTCTAAATGAGAATTTTCCTGATGAGCAATTATTATCTTTATCTATTTCTACACCATGGTATGCTGACATTGTCAATTACCTTGTTACAGGTGATCTTCCAGGAAATGTGCCAAGAACTTACAAGGATAAGCTCGTGACAACATCAAAGTATTACATATGGGATGATCCATACCTTTTCAAATGGTGTTCTGACCAAATCATCAGACGGTGTGTGCCAGAATCAGAATTTCAATCCATACTCACGTTTTGTCACTCATATGCTTGTGGAGGACATTCTGGTCCAAAGAAGACAGCTTTGAAAGTATTGCAATGTGGATTTCATTGGCCGAGTTTGTTCAAAGATGCATATACTTTCTGCTCTACTTGTGATAGGTGTCAGCGGTTAGGTAATCTTTCATCTAGGAATCAGATGCCTTTATCACCTATTCTAATAGTTGAAATTTTTGATGTTTGGGGTATTGATTTCATGGGACCTTTTCCTTCATCTAAAGGTTATTTATATATCTTACTTGCTGTGGATTATGTTTCAAAATGGGTGGAAGCAGTTCCATCCAAGACTAATGATTCTCGAGTTGTTCTCAGATTCCTTAAAGAAAATATATTTGCAAGATTTGGAACACCCAGGGCGATCATTAGTGATGGAGGGTCCTATTTCAATAATAAACTTTTTGCAGCACTATTGCAAAAGTACGGAGTCAAACATAAGGTATCCACGCCATATCATCCACAGACAAGCGGACAAGCTGAAATCTGTAATAGGGAAATTAAGCAGATATTGGAGAAGACTGTGAGCTCCTCACGCAAGGATTGGTCTGATCGTCTCATGGATGCTCTATGGGCTTATCGTACAGCCTACAAAACTCCGATTGGAATGTCACCATACAGGTTGGTTTTTGGCAAACCCTGCCACTTACCAGTCGAATTAGAGCACAAAGCATATTGGGCTATCAAACAGTACAATTTTGAGATGAAGGCTGCAGGAGAGCAACGAAAGTTGCAGTTGAGTGAGTTGGAAGAACTCCGAAATGAAGCCTATGAGAGCTCTAAAATATACAAGGAGAAGTCCAAGGCCTATCATGACAAGACTATTTTGAGAAAACATTTTGAACCTGGGCAGAAAGTCTTATTATATAACTCACGCCTACGACTATTCCCAGGTAAGCTCCGTTCATGATGGTATGGTCCATTCCTTATTACTCATGTTTTTTCACATGGTGCAGTGAATCTTCAACACCCACAGACGGGAAATATTTTTAAAGTGAATGGTCATCGTCTCAAGCACTATTTAGAGCAAGCAACAGAACATTTTGATGAGAATTTAAGGCTCTCTGATCCTGTTCCACTCACTTGATACGCTGTTCCGTCTGGCTGACGACGCTAAATTTAGCGCTTATGGGAGGCAACCCATATTTATTTCTCATTATCTTTGTGTGTTCAATCAAGCATTTAGTTCAGTTGCACATTTTCTTAGCATATTTACTTTTACTTTCACCTTGAGGTGGTCACTGTACACTTATGTGTGCGTGGGGCTTGATTGCGCCCATATGTCTACGGTGTGAGCTTTCTCCACCAGTTTAATGTGGTTTGGATCTTCATCAAATGTTTACTTATAGGGCAGCTGGGAGGGAGAGCATCTCATGACGGTATTGTCATTAGTATAAGACCTGAAGGTTTACATTTTGATCCTGTGGACAAAAGCTGTGGTCTCCTGATAGGCCAAAGGAAAACACTCGATGGCGTTAGCACGGAAGTCACTGGAATGAGCCTCTGTTACCTTACTTGTGCATGTGCATTGGTTGAAAAAAAAGAAAAAGTATATCTATTTATATTTATATATTTGGGATTGCTTCCGCAAAATATATTTTGATCGGGTAAGATAGTATGATATATTATGCTACTAATTGCATGTCTAGGTAAATTCTGTCTAAGGAGTTTGGTATTTAAGTGGACCACTGTGTCCCTCCAATCTTTCCTGGGAATTTCCCTGGTGTAATTAGTGATATAATTGTTTATATCTTCTTCACCAATGATCTATCTACAAAAAAAAAAAAAAAAAAAAAACGTAACCCTAATTATTTTCTTCTCATCCTCTGTTTATTCTTGATTTTCAACTCTCTTTCTTTTCAGATCGTCTTTCTCTTCCTCCGTCACAGTATGTCGCGCAGCCCCCGTGATGTCGTTGCAACGGTCGACTTATTCGCCAGAGCTACAATCCTGCCAGAACGTCGAATCGATTCAAAAATCCTGAACGATTCTGCCAACCGATGGGCCATGAGCTACCTCCGTGACCATTCTCTGCTGTTCATGGTCGATCCTGATCCAAAAGATGAATTACCGGTGTATCCTCACATCGTTCGCTCTTTCTACCATACTCTTCACAAAATACCCCACTCTTCTGGCACTCCACCAGTGTATCAGGTTGACATCCCTGGTCTTCGGCTTCAATTCACGTCAGCGGATATTTGCCAGTGTTTAGGTTATCCACCTACCGCTGACGTCGCTGTAGGTTTTCAAGCGCCGATCTCTATTTCCCATCAAGAGATGATTGATGATCTGTGTCAAGGGCGACACGATCCAAATAATGCTGCTTCTACACGCCGCTCTTATTTGCCGTCCACGATGTGGATGCTTGATGATGCCATCCGAAGTAACCTTTGCCCCATTGGACACAGTCAACAACGCCAGGGTAACATACTTTCTGTCCTGTATTACATGTATCGCGGAGCCTGGTTTGATATTGGCCGGATTTACCTTGAGAGCATTCTTAAGGCGAAGACTCTTGTGGAGAAACAAAAAACCAAGGTCGGGAGATTATTTTTCCCGAGACTCATCACGCGGTTGCTTTTCAGTATGGGCATTCTCCCACCTCCCAGTCAGACAACTTCCAATTATCCGGTGACTGTTTTGGAGAACTCTACCTGGCGTCAGAGTACTAGCCACATGCTTTCCAGTGCTCGCAGACATCGAACACCGCAAAGTCCAGTTGCTTTACCACTGGAAGCGTCTGACTCTTCTGCTGCTGCACTACCTTCGACTGACCACATTCATGACATCTTAGCCCGCCTGCATAGGTTGGAGGTTGGACAACAGCGGCTGGAACACATGCTGAATGTCCTAATGAATATGATGCGGCGCTAACCATCCTCCCCTCCCACCATTGTCCGAGCATTTTCCACCTTAGGTTGTATTTTTCTATCCCCTGTTTCCTTGCATTGCATTGTTTTTTCCATCTTCTTCATTTTCACATTGCGGACAATGTTTAGTTTAGGTTGGGGGTGGTGACATATTTATGCACTTTGATGTTTTGGTACTGGTACAATTAGTTTGAGTCAATTTTTCTATCTGGATTATTAGAAAACAACTTTTAACACACTTTTGTCCACCAATACTAAGCCTTGTGGTAAGATGGATGATAATGCATATGACTAAGACTATTTTCTGGTTCAAGCACAAATGAGTGGAGAGAAATGAGTAAACAACTTATGAACTTGCATTGATCTCTTGAAATGGATAATTGCTGTCAATGAACACCATTACATGGTTTGTGGAATGATTGGATGAATGCTGAGGATGATATTGATCAATGTTGTAATTTTACTGGGCCTTTGTTTGAGATGTTCTATATTATGAATTCGAGAAAAAAAAAGAAAAAAAAAATGATGAAAAAGAAAAAAAAGAAAAAAAGAAGACAGAAAAAAAGAGAAAAAATTGTTATGTGTATTCGTCATTCGTCAGTAGATAAGTTTTTCTGTGATAAGGCTCTATTAGTTTGTCAATTAGAAAATGTTGATCAATAGAATTCCAATGCAGGTTTGTTGCAAGACTGGTGGAAGTTCTTGACAGCTAATATACCTATCATTTGATCAATGTTTGTTTATTTGTTTGTCCTTAAATTGACTTTTCTTTTGAGTGCATATCTATTTTCCAACTCCATGAGAGAAATTCATAGCCCAAATATCCTTCTATACCCTGTGAGAATATGGAGTTGAGGCTTTTACTTGGATAAATTGTTTGAGGTTATATGCATTATGGATTGTGGTATGAAGGTTTTGGCTTAGCACACACACACAAGTGTTGAAAGTTGTGACTATACTAATCTGGATAGGGAATTGTGATCTCTTACCATTTGTTCTAGTATTGTTACTTTCAATCATTTCTCATAAACATTTTTACGCTTGAATTTCTACAAGCATGATGATTTTGATTTTTCCATGTTATGTGAGTTCTAGTATTGTGTTTCTTTGATTAGCTAACTTTGAAGCATGTATAACTAAACTCTTGTTAGTTAGGGCTTTCAATAAGCTAGTTGGGGGTTGTGATAAGTGCTAGAATATACATTCTTAAAGTGATAAATACTACCAAAGCAATGCCAAGAAATTGTGCTTAAAAGCTGAATTTTCAAGATTATTGTACTTAAGATCTTCTTGGATGTTTTGCCGGTTAAGAGCAAGTAAGAGCTGTCGGAATGAGATTTGATCTTCATCAACTGTTTAGAGGACATTTCAAGCTTTTCAGGAAGTATTGGTTCATAGAAATCGGAGTTCATTTGGGCCTCTAAAGGTTGCCTTGAAGTCAAGTTTGGAAGTTATATCCGAAGCAGAATTTCTGTTTGCAGACCAAACCTTTAGAAGCCCATAACTTGAGCGTCTGATGTCCAAATTGAGTGATTCAAAAGCCCATATGAAGGGTTTGAGTTCATAATAGGCTTAGTTTAGGCCCATAATGTAGTTACAAGATTAGTGTGTAATTGGATGTTGATGTCATTGATGATACCATTTCCATTCAAAGAGTGGACAATCCACCACACGAATTTGATGGACGATCCACCACCAAAAGATGGCACTAACTCCTCCACTATGTGCTCATTTTCTCTATAAATAGAGAGGAGTAGGAGCTAGGAGGGGGAGCTTGGAGACAAGAAGGAGAGCTTGGAGAAGGAGTGGAAGCAAAAGGAGGAGAAGGAAAAGAAGAAAACAAGGCTTGTGTTTGTAATTATGTTTTTATATTTCATGTTTTATTTGGTTATGTATAACTAAACTCTTGTTAGTTAGGGCTTGTCTTGAAGCCCTAAGCATGCTTTCAATTTTATAAGTTGTGTGGATTTCAATTTCTACAAGCATGATGATTTTGATTTTTCCATGTTATGTGAGTTCTAGTATTGTGTTTCTTTGATTAGCTAACTTTGATGCATGTATTAGAATTAATTGTTGTAGAACATGGTCAATTGCCTTGTTGAATATGTTCTTTCTTGCAACATATAATTCAGTTGAAAATGAATTATGAAAAATCAATTCTTGAACGCCTAAGTACAAATACCATGTATTAGGATTCTTGTGACATTCATATTCTCTTTGCTCTTATTGGATTCTTGATTGTTGATTGATGCAGATGTCATGCTAGATTTCAATTAAGAATACACGTAGAGAGGTAGACGTCATACACTTTACATGCAATTAAGAGAGAATCATACAACTTGAGTTTGCCCATGACCTTGTTGTGAATGTTGTCATCATATGCTTGTTTGAATTGTTAGTCTATTATTTCTTATAAATTGTTTGAATGTTTTGTGGTGGATAGTGAGTCTTAGCTATTGTTTTCATTAATCTTAATTATCATTCTTGTTCTCAACGTCAATTTCTTTGTCTTAATTTTTATCTATTACAAGATTTAACTCACCCCCCCTTTTCGCCCTTTTATAATTGTATCAATTATATTCAAGTGTTAGATTATATATCTATTAGCATCACTCCTTGTGGGATCGACTCTTACTTGTTCACTATATATTAATTGTACATTTGTAAGTATATTTTAAATTGTTACTAACGACATAACACAACTTTCTATGACAAATGGACAAAACCGTTAAAAGCTGCTCCATAGAGAAAGTTGAGCAACTCGGACCATCAAATTTGCTCGGTGTATACTTTTTATTGTTCTTCTATGTGAAATTTTACGAGTATAAAACTTCCTAGATTATTTCGATGCCAAAACACAAATTTCTATGATAAATGGACAAAACCGTTAAAAGCTCCTCGATAGAGAGAGTTGAGCAACTTCGAACCATCAAAGTTGCTAGAGGTACACTTTTTATTATTCTTCTATGTTAAATTTTACGAGTATAAGCTTGCTAGATAATTTCGATGCAAAAACACCAATTTTCAATGACAAATGGACAAAACCGTTAAAATCTCTTCCATAAAGAGAGTTGAGCAACTTCGGACAATGAAAGTTGCTCGTGTACACTTTTTATTGTTCTTCTATGTGAAATTTTATGAGTATAAGCTTCCTAGATTATTTCGATGAGAAAACACCAACTTTCTATGACAAACGGACAAAACAGTTAAAAGCTCCTCCATAGAGAGAGTTGAGCAAATTCGGACCATCAAAGTTCCTCGGGGTACACTTTTTATTGTTCTTCTATGTCAAATTCTACGAGTATAAGCTTGCTAGATTATTTCGAAAAAAAACAACTTTCTATGACAAATGGACAAAACCGTTAAAAGCTGCTCCATAGAGAGAGTTGAGCAACTTCGGACCATCAAATTTGCTCGAGGTACACTTTTTATTGTTCTTCTATGTCAAATTCTACGAGTATAAGCTTGTAGATTATTTCGATGCCAAAACACCAACTTTCTATGACAAATGGACAAAATCGTTAAAAGCTCCTCCATAGAGATAGTGGAGAACCTTCAGACAGTGAAAGTTGCTCGATGTTCACTTTTTATTCGTCTTCTATGTGAAATTTTACGAGTATAAGCTTCCTAGATTATCTCGATGAAAAAACACCGACTTTCTATGACAAATGGACAAAACTGTTAAAAGCTCCTCCATAGAGAGAGTTGAGCAACTTCGTACCATCAAAGTTGCTCGGTGTACTTTTTTTTTATTGTTCTTCTATGTGAATTTTTACGAGTATAAGCTTCCTAGATTATTTCGATGCCAAAACACCGAGTTTCTATGAAAAATGAACAAAACCGTTAAAAGCTCCTCAATAGAGAGAGTTGAGCAAATTCGGACCACCAAAGTCGCTCGGGGTACACTTTTTACTGTTATTCTATGTCAAATTTTACGAGTATAAAACTTGCTCGATTATTTCGATGCCAAAACACAAACTTTCTATGAAAAATGGACAAAACCGTTAAAAGCTCCTCCATAGAGACAGTTGAGCACCTTCGAACCATCAAAGTTGCTAGAGGTACACTTTTAATTATTCTTCTATGTCAAATTTTACGAGTATAAGCTTGCTAGATTATTTCGATGCCAAAACACCAACTTTCTATGACAAATGGACAAAACCGTTAAAAGCTCCTCCATAGAGAGAGTTGAGTAAATTCGGACCATCAAAGTTGCTCGGGGTACACTTTTTACTGTTCTTTTATTTTAAATTTTATGAGTATAAAACTTGTGAGATTATTTCGATGCCAAAACACAAACTTTCTATGACAAATGGACAAAACCGTTAAAAGCTACTCCATAGAGAGAGTTGAGCAACTTCGGACCATCAAATTTGCTCGGGGTACACTTTTTATTGTTCTTTTATGTCAAATTCTACGAGTATAAGCTTGTAGATTATTTCGATGCCAGAACACCAACTTTCTATGAAAAATGGACAAAATCATTAAAAGCTCCTCCATAGAGGTAGTGGAGCGACTTCGGACAGTGAAAGTTGCTCGATATACACTTTTTATTGGTCTTCCATGTGAAATTTTACGAGTATAAGCTTCCTAGATTATTTCGATGACAAAACACCAGCTTTCTATGACAAATGCACAAAACCGTTTAAAGCTCCTCCATAGAGAGAGTTGAGCGACTTCGGACCATCAAAGTTGCTCGGTGTACTTTTTTATTGTTCTTCTAAGTGAAATTTTACGAGTATAAGCTTCCTAGATTATTTCGATGCCAAAACGCCATGTTTCTATGACAAATGGACAAAACAAATAAAAGCTCCTCCATAGAGAGAGTTGAGCAAATTCGAACCATCAAAGTCGCTCGGGGTACACTTTTTACTGTTCTTGTATGTCAATTTTTATGAGTATAAGCTTGCTAGATTATTTCGATGCCAAAACCCTAACTTTCTATGACAAATGGACAAAACCGTTAAAAGCTCCTCCATAGAGAGAGTTGAGCAACTTTGGACCATCAAAGTTGCTCGGTGTACACTTTTTATTGTTCTTCTATGTTAAATTTTATGAGTATAAGGTTCCTAGATTATTTCGATGCCCAAACGCCATGTTTCTATGACAAATAGACAAAACAGTTAAAAGCTCCTCCATAGAGAGAGTTGAGCAAATCGGACTATCAAAGTTGCTCGGGGTACACTTTTTACTATTCTTCTATGTAAAATTTTACGAGTATAAGCTTCCTAGATTATTTCGATGTCAAAACAGAAAGTTTCTATGACAAATGGACAGAACAGTATAAAAGCTCCTCGATAGAGAAAGTTGATCAAATTCGGACCATCAAAGTTGCTCGGGGTACACGTTTTATTGTTCTTCTATGTCAAATTTTACGAGTATAAGCTTGCAAGATTATTTCGATGTCAAAACACAAATTTCTATGATAAATGAACAAAACCGTTAGAAGCTCCTCCATAGAGAGAGTTGAGCAACTTCGAACCATTAAAGTTGCTAGAGGTACGCTTTTTATTCTTCTTCTATGTCAAAATTTACGAGTATAAGCTTGCTAGATCATTTCGATGCCAAAACACGAACTTTCTATGACAAATGGACAAAACCGTTAAAAGCTCCTCCATAGAGAGAGTTGAGCATTTTCGGACAATGAAAGTTGCTCGTGTACACTTTTTATTGTTCTTCTATGTGAAATTTTATGAGTATAAGTTTCCTAGATTATTTCGAGGAGAAAACACCAACTTTCTATGACAAACGGACAAAATAGTTAAAAGCTCCTCCATAGAGAGATTTGAGCAAATTTGGACCATCAAAGTTGCTCGGGTTACACTTTTTATTGTTCTTCTATGTCAAATTCTACGAGTATAAGCTTGCTAGATTATTTCGAAAAAAAACACCAACTTTTTATGACAAATGGTCAAAACTCTTAGAAGCTGCTCCATAGAGAGAGTTAAGCAACTTCGGACCATAAAATTTGCTCGGGGTACACTTTTTACTGTTCTTCTATGTCAAATTTTACGAGTGTAAGCTTGTAGATTATTTCGATGCCAAAACACAAACTTTCTATGAAAAATGGACAAAACCGTTAAAAGCTCCTCCATAGAGACAGTTGAGCACCTTCGAACCATCAAAGTTGCTAGGGGTACACTTTTAATTATTCTTCTATGTCAAATTTTACGAGTATAAGCTTGCTAGATTATTTCGATGCTAAAACACCAACTTTCTATGACAAATGGACAAAACAGTTAAAAGCTCCTCCAAAGAGAGAGTTGAGTAAATTCGGACCATCAAATTTGCTCGGGGTACACTTTTTATTGTTCTTCTATTTTAAATTTTACGAGTATAAAACTTGTGAGATTATTTCCATGCCAAAACACCAACTTTCTATGACAAATGGACAAAACCTTTAAAAGTTGCTCCATAGAGACAGTTGAGCAACTTCGGACCATCAAATTTGCTCAGGGTACACTTTTTATTGTTCTTCTATGTCAAATTCTACGAGTATAAGCTTGTAGATTATTTTGATGCCAAGACACCAACTTTCTAAGACAAATGGACAAAATCGTTAAAAGCTCCTCCATAAGGATAGTGGAGGAACTTCAGACAGTGAAAGTTGCTCGATGTTCACTTTTTATTCATCTTCTATGTGAAATTTTACGAGTATAAGCTTCCTAGATTATCTCGATGAAAAAACACCAACTTTCTATGACAAGTGGAAAAAACCATTAAAAGTTCCTCCATAGAGAGAGTTGAGCAACTTCGGACCATCAAAGTTGCTCGGTGTAATTTTTTATTGTTCTTCTATGTGAAATTTTACGAGTATAAGCTTCCTAGATTATTTCGATGCCAAAACAACGAGTTTCTATGACAAATGCACAAAACAGTTAAAAGCTCCTCCATAGAGAGAGTTGAGCAAAATCGGACCATCAAAGTTGCTCGGGGTAAACTTTTTATTGTTCTTCTATGTCAAATTCTACAAGTATAAGCTTACTAGATTATTTCAAAAAAAAAAGACGAACTTTCTATGACAAATGGACAAAACCATTTAAAACTCCTACATAGAGAGAGTTGAGCAACTTCGGACCATCAAAGTTGCTTGGTGTACACTTTTTATTGTTCTTCTATGTGAAATTTTAGGAGTATAAGCTTCCTAGATTATTTCGATGCCAAAACGCCATGTTTCAATGACAAATGGACAAAACAGTTAAAAGGTTCTCCATAGAGAGAGTTGAGCAACTTCGGACCATCAAAGTTGCTCGGTGTACTCTTATTATTGTTCTTCTTTGTGAAATTTTAGGAGTTTAAGCTTCCTAGATTATTTCGATGCCAAAACGCCATTTTGCTATGACAAATGGAGAAAACAGTTAAAAGCTTCTCCATAGAGAGAGTTGAGCAAATTCGGACCATCAAAGTTGCTCGGGGTACATATTTTACTATTCTTCTATGCGAAATTTTACGAGTATAAGCTTACTAGATTATTTCAAAAAAAAAACACCAACTTTCTATGACAAATGGACAAAACCATTAAAAGCTCCTCCATAGAGAGAGTTAAGCAACTTCGAACCATCAAAGTTCCTAGGGGTACACTTTTTATTATTATTGTATGTCAAATTTTATGAGTATAAGCTTCGTGCATTATTTCCGTCCCGAAACACCAACTTTCTATGACAATTAGACAAAACCGTTAAAAGCACCTCCATAGAGAGATTTGGTCAACTTCGGACCATCAAAGTTGCTCGGTGTACACTTTTTATTGTTCTTCTACGTGAAATTTGACGAGTTTAAGCTTCCTAGATTATTTCGATGTCAAAACACCAATTTCTATGATAAATGAACAAAACAGTTAAAAGCTCCTCCATAGAGAGAGTTGGGCAACTTCAGACCATCAAAGTTGCTCGGGGTACACTTTTCATTGTTGTTCTATGTCAAATTCTACGAGTATAAGCTTGCTAGATTATTTCGATGGCAAAACACCAACTTTCTATGACCAATGGACAAAACCGTTAAAAGCTCCTCTATAGAAAATGTTGAGCAACTTCGGACCATCAAGCTTGCTCGGTATGCACTTTTTATTGTTCTTCTATGTGAAATTTGACGAGTATAAGCTTCCTAGACTATTTTAATGTCAAAACACCAAGTTCTATGATAAATGGACAAAACAGTTAAAAGCTCCTCCACAGAGAGAGTTGAGCAACTTCGGACCATCAAAATTGCTCGAGATACACTTTTTATTGTTCTTCTATTTCAAACTCTACGAGTATAAACCTGCTAGATTATTTCGATGCCAAAACACCAACTTTCTATGACAAACGGACAAAACCGATAAAAGCTCCTGCATAGAGAGAGTTGAGCAACTTTGGACCGTCAAAGTTGCTCGGCGTACACTTTTTATTGTTCTTCTATGTGAAATTTCACGAGTATAAGCTTCCAAGATAATTTCGATGCCAAAACACCAAGTTTCTATGACAAATGGACAAAACAACTAAAAGCACCTCCATAGAGAGAGTTGAGCATATTCGGACCATCAATGTTCTCGGGGTACACTTTTTACTGTTCTACTATGTCAAATTTTATGAGTATAAAACCTACTAGATCATTTCAATGCCAAAACACAAACTTTTTATGACAAATGGACAAAACCGTTAAAAGCTCCTCCATAGAGAGAGATGAGCAACTTCGAACGATGAAAGTTGCTAGAGGTACACTTTTTATTATTATTGTATGTCAAATTTTATGAGTATAAGCTTCCTAGATTATTTTGAGTGCCAAAACACCAACTTTCTATGACAAATGGACAAAACCGTTAAAAGCTCCTCCATAGAGAGAGTTGCGCAACTTCGGACCATCAATGTTTCTCGGTGTACACTTTTTATTATTTTTCTATGTGAAATTTTACGAGTATAAGCTTCCTAGATTATTTCGATGTCAAAACAGCAATTTCTTTGACAAATGGACAAAACAGTTAAAAGCTCCTCCATAGAGAGAGTTGAGCAACTTCGGACCATCAAAGTTGCTCGGGATACACTTTTTATTGTTCTTTTATGTCAAATTCTACGAGTATAAGCTTGTAGATTATTTTGATGCCAAAACACCAACTTTCTGTGACAAATGGACAAAACCGTTAAAAGCTCCTCTATAGAGAGAATTGAGCAACTTCGGACCATCAAAGTTGCTCGGTGTACACTTTTATTGTTCTTCTATGTGAAATTTTATGAGTATAAGCTTTCTAGATTATTTCGATGTCAAAACAACAAGTTTCTATGACAAATGGATGAAACAGTTAAAAACTGCTCCATAGAGAGAGTTGAGCAAATTTGGACCATCAAAATTGCTCGGGGTACACTTTTTATTGTTCTTCTATGTCAAATTCTACGAGTATAAGCTTGCAAGATTATTTCGAAAAAAAAACTCCAACTTTCTATGACAAATGGACAAAATCGTTAAAAGCTTCTCCATAGAGAGTGTTGAGCAACTTCGAACCATCAAAGTTGCTAGAGGTACACTTTTTATTATTCTTCTATGTCAAATTTTGCGAGTATAAGTTTGCTTGATTATTTCGATGTCAAAACACCAACTTTCTATGACAAATGGACAAAACCGTTAAAAGCTCCTCCATAGAGAGAGTTGAGCAACTTCAGACAATGAAAGTTGCTCGTGTACACTTTTTTTTGTTCTTCTATGTGAAATTTTATGAGTATAAGCTTCCTAGATTATTTCGATGACAAAATACCGACTTTCTATGACAAACAGACAAAACAGTTAAAAGCTCCTCCATAGAGAGAGTTGAGCAAATTCGGACCATCAAAGTTGCTCGAGGTACACTTTTTGTTGTTCTTCTATGTCAAATTCTACGAGTATAAGCTTGCAAGATTATTTCGAAAAAAAAAACACCAACTTTCTATGACAAATGGACAAAACCGTTAAAAGCTGCTCCATAGAGAGAGTTGAGTAACTTCGGACCATCAAAGTTGCTCGGGGTACACTTTTTATTGTTCTTCTATGTCAAATTCTACGAGTATAAGCTGGTAGATTATTTCGATGCCAAAACACCAACTTTCTACGACAAATGGACAAAACCGTCAAAAGCACCTCCATAGAGATAGTGGAGCAACTTCGGACCACCAAAGTTGCTCGGTGTAGACCTTTTATTGTTCTTCTATGTGAAATTTGACGAGTATAAGCTTCCTAGATTATTTCGATGCCATAACACCAACTTTCTATGACAAATGGACAAAACCGTTAAAAGCTCCTCCATAGAGAGAGTTGAGCAACTTCGGACCATCAAAGTTGCTCGGTGTACACTTTTTATTGTTCTTTTATGTGAAATTTTACGAGTATAAAACTTGCTAGATTATTTCGATGCCAAAACACAACAAACTTTCTATGACAAATGGACAAAACCGTTAAAAGCTCCTCATAGAGAGTTGAGCAACTTCAAACCGTCAAAGTTGCTTGGGGTACTCTTTTTATTATTCTTCTATGTCAAATTTTATGAGTATAAGCTTGCTAGAATATTTCGATGCCAAAACACCAACTTTCTATGACAAATGGAAAAAACCGTTCAAAGCTCCTCATAGAGAGAGTCGAGCAACTTCAAACCATCAAAGTTGCTAGGGGTACTCTTTTTATTATTCTTCTATGTCAAATTTTATGAGTATAAGCTTGCTAGAATATTTCGATGCCAAAACACCAACTTTCTATGACAAATGGAAAAAACCGTTGAAAGCTCCTCCATAGAGAGAGAGTTGAGCAACTTCGAACCATCAAAGTTCCTAGGGGTACACTTTTTATTATTGTTGTATGTCAAATTTTATGAGTATAAGCTTTGTAGATTATTTCAGTGCCGAAACACCAACTTTCTACGACAAATGGACAAAACCGTTAAAAGCTCCTCCATAGAGAGAGTTGGGCAACTTCGGACTACCAAAGTTGCTCGGTGTAGACTTTTTATTGTTCTTCTATGTGAAATTTGATGAGTATAAGCTTCCTAGATTATTTCGATGCCAAAACACCAACTTTCTATGACAAATGGACAAAATAGTTAAAAGCAGCTCCATAGAGAGAGTTGAGCAAATTTGGACCATAAAAATTGCTCGGGGTACACTTTTTATTGTTCTTCTATGTCAAATTCTACGAGTATAAGCTTGCTAGATTATTTCGAAAAAAAACACCAACTTTTTATGACAAATGGACAAAACCGTTAAAAGCTGCAGCATAGAGAGAGTTGAGCAACTTCGAACCATCAAAGTTGCTAGAGGTACAATTTTTATTATTCTTCTTTGTCAAATTTTACGAGTATAAGTTAGCTAGATTATTTCGATGCCAAAACACCAACTTTCTATGACAAATGGACAAAACCGTTAAAAGCTCCTCCATAGAGAGAGTTGAGCAACTTTCGATAATGAAAGTTGCTCGTGTACACTTTTTATTGTTCTTCTATGTGAAATTTTACGAGTATAAGCTTCCTAGATTATTTCGATGATAAAACACCAACTTTCTATGACAAACGGACAAAACAATTAAAAGCTCCTCCATAGAGAGAGTTGAGCAAATTCGGACCATCAAAGTTGCTCGGGGTACACTTTTTATTGTTCTTCTATGTCAAATTCTACGAGTATAAGCTTGCAAGATTATTTCGAAAAAAAAACTCCAACTTTCTATGACAAATGGACAAAACCGTTAAAAGCTGCTCCATAGAGAGAGTTGAGCAACTTCGGAGCATCAAAGTTGCTCGGGGTACACTTTTTATTGTTCTTCTATGTCAAATTCTACGAGTATAAGCTGGTAGATTATTTCGATGCCAAAAACCCAACTTTCTATGACAAATGAACAAAACCGTTAAAAACACCTTCATAGAGATAGTGGAGCAACTTCGGACTTTGAAGTTGCTCGATGTACACTTTTTATTGGTATTCTATGTGAAATTTTACGAGTATAAGCTTGCTAGATTATTACGATGCCAAAACACCAACTTTTTATGACAAATGGACAAAACCGATAAAAGCTCCTCCATATATAGAGTTGAGCAACTTCGAACCATCAAACTTGCTAGGGGTTCACCTTTTATTATTCTTCTATGTCAAATTTTACCATTATAAGCTTGCTAGATTATTTCGATGCCAAAATACCAACTTTCTATGACAATTGGACAAAACCGTTAAAAGCTCCTCATAGAGAGAGTTGAGCAACTTCAAATCATCAAAGTTGCTTGGGGTACTCTTTTTATTGTTCTTCTATGTCAAATTCTACGAGTATAAGCTTACTAGATTATTTAAAAAAAACACCAACTTTCTATGACAAATGGACAAAACCGTTAAAAGCTCCTCCGTAGAGAGAGTTTGAGCAACTTCGGACCACCAAAGTTGCTCGGTGTAGACTTTTTATTGTTCTTCTATGTGAAATTTTACGAGTATAAAATTTGCTAGATTATTTCGTTGCCAAAACACAAACTTTCTATGACAAATGGACAAAACCGTTAAAAGCTCCTCATAGAGACAGTTGAGCAACTTCAAACCATCGAAGTTGCTTGGGGTACTCTTTTTATTATTCTTCTATGTCAAATTTTATGAGTATAAGCTTGCTAGAATATTTCGATGCCAAAACACCAACTTTCTATGACAAATGGAAAAAACCGTTGAAAGCTCCTCCATAGAGAGAGTTGAGTAACTTCGAACCATCAAACTTCCTAGGGGTACACTTTTTATTGTTCTTCTATGTGAAATTTTACGAGTATAAAACTTGCTTGATTATTTCGATGTCAAAACACCAACTTTCTATGACAAATGGACAAAACCGTTAAAAGCTCCTCTATAGAGAGAGTTGAGCAACTTTGGACTATCAAAGTTGCTCGGTGTACACTTTTTATTGTTCTTCTATGTGAAATTTTATGAGTATAAGCTTTCTAGATTATTTCGATGTCAAACCAATAAGTTTCTATGACAAATGGACAAAACAGTTAAAAGCAGCTCCATAGAGAGAGTTGAGCAAATTTGGACCATAAAAATTGCTCGGGGTACACTTTTTATTTTTCTTCTATGTCAAATTCTACGAGTATAAGCTTGCTAGATTATTTCGAAAAAAAAACACCAACTTTCTATGACAAATGGACAAAACCGTTAAAAGCTGCTCCATAGAGAGAGTTGAGCAACTTCGAATCATTAAAGTTGCTAGAGGTACAATTTTTATTATTCTTCTATGTCAAATTTTACGAGTATAAGTTTGCTAGATTATTTCGATGCCAAAACACCAAATTTCTATGACAAATGGACAAAACCGTTAAAAGCTCCTCCATAGAGATATTTGAGCAACTTCGGGCAATGAAAGTTGCTCGTGTAAACTTTTTATTGTTCTTCTAGGTGAAATTTTATGAGTATAAGCTTCCTAGACTATTTCGATGATAAAACACCAAATTTCTATGACAAATGGACAAAACAGTTAAAAGCTCCTCCACAGAGAGAGTTGAGCAAATTCGAACCATCAAAGTTGCTCGGGGTACACTTTTTATTGTTCTTCTATGTCAAATTCTACGAGTATAAGCTTGCTAGATTATTTAGAAAAAAAAACACCAACTTTCTATGACAAACGGACAAAACCGTTAAAAGCTGCTCCATCGAGAGAGTTGAGCAACTTCGAACCATTAAAGTTGCTAGAGGTACAATTTTTATTATTCTTCTATGTCAAATTTTACGAGTATAAGTTTGCTAGATTATTTCGATGCCAAAACACCAACTTTCTATGACAAATGGACAAAACCGTTAAAAGCTCCTCCATAGAGAGAGTTGAGCAACTTCGGACAATGGAAGTTGCTCGTGTACACTTTTTATTGTTCTTCTATGTGAAATTTTATGAGTATAAGCTTCCTAGACTATTTCGATGATAAAACACCAACTTTCTATGACAAACGGACAAAACAGTTAAAAGCTCCTCCATAGAGAAAGTTGAGCAAATTCGGACCATCAAAGTTGCTCGGGGTACACTTTTTATTGTTCTTCTATGTCAAATTCTACGAGTATAAGCTTGCTAGATTATTTCGAAAAAACAAACACCAACTTTCTATGACAAACGGACAAAACTGTTAAAAGCTTCTCCATAGAGAGAGTTGAGCAACTTCGGACCATCAAAGTTGCTCGGGGTACATTTTTTTATTGTTCTTCTATGTGTAATTTTATGAGTATAAAACTTGCTAGATTATTTCGATGCCAAAACACCAACTTTCTAAGATAAATGGGCAAAATCGTTGAAAGCTCCTCCATAGAGAGAGTTGAGCAACTTCGAACCATCAAAGTTGCTAGTGGTACACTTTTTATTATTCTTCTATGTCAAATTTTTCCGAGTATAAGCTTCCTAAATTATTTCGATGCCAAAACACTAAATTTCTATGACAAATGCACAAAACAGTTGAAAGCTCCTCCATAGAGAGAGTTGAGCAAATTCGGACCATCAAAGTTGCTCGGGGTACACTTTTTATTGTTCTTCTATGTAAAATTCTATGAGTATAAGCTTGCTAGATTATTTCGATGACAAAACACCAACTTTCTATGACAAACGGACAAAACCGTAAAAAGCTGCTCCATAGAGAGAGTTGAGCAGCTTCGGACCATCAAAGTTGCTCGAGGTAAACTTTTTGTTGTTCGTCTAGGTCAAATTCTATGAGTATAAGCTTATAGATTATTTCGATGCCAAAACAACAACTTTCCATGACAAATGGACAAAACCGTTAAAGGCACCTCTATAGAGATAGTGGAGCAACTTCGGACTTTGAAAGTTGCTCGATGTATACTTTTTATTGGTCTTCTATGTCAAATTTTACGAGTATAAGATTCCTAGATTATTTCGATGTTAAAATAGCAAGTTTCTATGAAAAATGGACAAAACCGTTAAACGCTCCTCCATAGAGAGAGTTGAGCAACTTCGGACCTACAAAGTTGCTCGGTGTACACTTTTATTGTTATTCTTTGTCAAATTTTACGAGTATAAGCATCCTAGATTACTTCGATGCCAAAACACCGAGTTTCTATGACAAATGCACAAAACCGTTGAAAGCTCCTCCATAGAGAGAGTTGGGGAACTTCGGACCATCAAAGTTGCTCGGTGTACACTTTTTATTGTTCTTCTGTGTGAAATTTGGCGACTATAAGCTTTCTAGATTATTTTGATGTCAAAATAGCAAGTTTCTATGACAAATGGACAAAACCTTTAAAAGCTCCTCCGTAGAGAGAGTTGAGCAACTTTGGACCATCAAAGTTGCTCGGTGTACACTTTTATTCTTCTTCTATGTGAAATTTTACGAGTATAAGCTTCCTAGTTTATTTCGATGCCAAAACATCGAGTTTCTATGACAAATGCACAAAAAAGTTAAAAGCTGCTCCATAGAGAGAGTTGAGCAAATTCGGACCATCAAAGTTGCTCGGGGTACACTTTTAAATGTTCTTTTATGTGAAATTTTACGATTATAAGATTCGTAGATTATTTCGATGTCAAAATAGCAAGTTTCTATGAAAAATGGACAAAACCGTTAACAGCTCCTCCATAGAGAGAGTTGATCAACTTCAAACTTTCAAAGTTGCTCGGTGTACTCTTTTATTGTTATTCTATGTGAAATTTTACGATTATAAGCATCCTAGATTATTTCGATGCCAAAACACCGAGTTTTTATGACAAATGCACAAAACAGATAAAAGCTCCACCACAGAGAGAGTTGAGCAAATTCGGACCATCAAAGTTGCTCGGGGTACACTTTTTACTATTCTTCTATGTGAAATTTTACGAGTATAAGCTTCCTAAATTATTTCGATGTCAAAAGACAACGTTTCTATGATAAATGCACAAAACAGTTAAAAGCACCTCCATAGAGAGAGTTGAGCAAATTCGGACCGTCAAAGTTGCTCGGGGTACACTTTTTACTGTTCTTCTATGTCAAATTTTACGAGTATAAGCTTCCAAGAATATTTCGATGCCAAAACGCCATGTTTCTATGACAAATGGACAAAATAGTTAAAAGCTCCTCCATAGAGAGAGTTGAGCAAATTCGGACTATCAAGGTTGCTCGGGGTACACTTTTTACTATTCTTCTATGTGAAATTTTACGAGTATAAGCTTCCTAGATTATTTCAATGTCAAAACAGAAAGTTTCTATGACAAATGAACAAAACAATTAAAAGCTCCTCCATAGAGAGAGTTGGGCAAATTCGGACAATCAAAGTTGCTCGGGGTACACTTTTTATTGTTCTTCTATGTCAAATTCTAGAGTATAAGCTTACTAGATTATTTCAAAAAAAAAACACAAACTTTCTATGACGAATGGACAAAACCGTTAAAAGCTCCTCCATAGAGAGAGTTGAGCAACTTCAAACAATCAAAGTTGCTACAGTTACACTTTTTATTATTCTTCTATGTCAAATTTTACGAGTATAAGTTTGCTAGAATATTTCGATGTCAAAACACTAACTTTCTATGATAAATGGACAAAACCGTCGAAAGCTCATCCATAGAGAGAGTTGAGCAACTTCGAACCATCAAAGTTCCTAAGGGTACACTTTTTATTATTATTGTATGTCAAATTTTAGGAGTATAAGATTCGTAGATTATTTCAGTGCCGAAAAACCAACTTTCTATAACAAATGGACAAAACCGTTAAAAGTCCTCTCTAGAGAAAGTTGGGCAACTTCGGACCATCAAAGTTGCTCGATGTACAATTTTAATGGTTATTCTATGTAAAATTTTACGAGTATAAGCTTCCTAGATTATTTCGATGTCAAAACACCTATTTCTATGACAAATGGACAAAACAGTAAAAAGCTTCTCCATAAAGAGAGTTGAGCAACTTCGGACCATCAAAGTTGCTCGGGGTACACTTTCTATTGTTCTTCTATGTCAGATTTTACGAGTATAAGATTCCAGGATTATTTTGATGTAAAAATAGCAACTTTCTATGAAAAATGGACAAAACCTTTAAAAGCTCCTCCGTAGAGAGAGTTGAGCAACTTCGGACCAACAAAGTTTCTCGGTCTACACTTTTTATAGTTCTTCTATGTGAAATTTGACGAGTATAAGCTTCCTAGATTATTTTGATGTCAAAACACCAACTTTCTATGACAAATGGACAAAACCGTTAAAAGCTCCACCATAGAGAGAGTTACGCAACTTCGGACCTTCAAAGTTGCTCAGTGTACACTTGTTATTGTTCTTCTATGTGAAATTTTATGAGTATAAGCTTCCTAGATTATTTCGATGCCAAAACGCCATGTTTCTATGACAAATGGACAAAACAGTTAAAAGCTCCTCCATAGAGAGAGTTGAGCAACTTCGAACCATCGAAGTTGCTCGAGGTAAACTTTTTATTATTCTTCTATGTCAAATTCTACGAGTATAAGCTTGTAGATTATTTTAATTTCAAAACACCAACTTTCTATGACAAATGGACAAAACCGTTAAAAGCTCCTCTATAGAAAGAGTTGAGCAACTTCGGACCATCAAAGTTGCTCGTCGTACACTTTTTATTGTTCTTCTATGTGAAATTTTACGAGTATAAAACTTGCTAGGTTATTTTGATGCTAAAACACCAACTTTCTAGGATAAATGGAGAAAACCGTTAAAAGCTCCTCCATAAAGAGAGTTGAGCAACTTCGAACCCTCAAAGTTGCTAGAGGTACACTTTTTATTATTCTTCTATGTCAAATTTTACGAGTATAAGCTTGCTAGATTATTTCGATGACAAAACACCAACTTTCTATGACAAATGGACAAAACTGTTAAAAGCTCCTCCATAGAGAGAGTTGAGCAACTTCGGACAATAAAAGTTGCTCGTGTACACATTTTATTGTTTTCTATGTGAAATTTTATCCGTATAATAAGCTTCCTAGATTATTTCGATGACAAAACAACAACTTTCTATGACAAACGGACAAAACAGTTAAAAGCTCGTCCATAGAGAGAGTTGAGCAAATTCGGACCATCAAAGTTGCTCGGGGTACACTTTTTATTGTTCTTCTATGTAAAATTCTATGAGTATAAGCTTGCTAGATTATTTCGAAAAAAAAACACCAACTTTCTATGACAAATGGACAAAACCGTAAAAAGCTGCTCCATAGAGACAGTTGAGCGACTTCGTACCATCAAAGTAGCTCGGGGTACACTTTTTGTTGTTCGTCCAGGTCAAATTCTATGAGTATAAGCTTGTAGATTATTTCGATGCCAAAACAAGAACTTTCCATGACAAATAGACGAAACCGTTAAAAGCACCTCCATAGAGATAGTGGAGGAACTTCGGACTTCGAAAGTTGCTCGATGTACACTTTTTATTGGTGTTCTATGTGAAATTTTACGAGTATAAGCTTCCTAGATCATTTCGATGACAAAACTCCAGCTTTCTATGACAAATGGACAAAACCGTTAAAAGCTCCTCCATAGAGTGAGTTGAGCAACTTCAGACCATCAAAGTTGCTCGGGGTACACTTTTTATTGTTCTTCTATGTCAAATTTTACGAGTATAAGCTTCCTAGATTATTTCGATGACAAAACAGCAACTTTCTATGACAAACGAACAAAACAGTTAAAAGCTCCTCCATAGAGAGAGTTGAGCAAATTCGGACCGTCAAAGTTGCTCGTGGTACACTTTTTATTGTTCTTCTATGTAAAATTCTATGAGTATAAGCTTGCTAGATTATTTCGAAAAAAAAACACTAACATTCGATGACAAATGGACAAAACCGTAAAAAGCTGCTCCATAGAGACAGTTGAGCGACTTCGGACCATCAAAGTTGCTCAGGGTACACTTTTTATTGTTCGTCTATGTCAAATTCTACGAGTATAAAACTTGCTAGATTATTTCGATGCCAAAACACCAACTTTCTATGACAAATGGACAAAACCGTTAAAAGCACTTCCATAGAGATAGTGGAGCAACTTCGGACTTTGAAAGTTGCTCGATGGACACTTTTTATTGGTCTTCTATGTAAAATTTTACGAGTATAAGCTTCCTAGATTATTTCGATGACAAAACACCAGCTTTCTATGACAAATGGACAAAACCGTTAAAAGCTGCTCCATAGAGAGAGTTGAGCCACTTCGGACCATCAAAGTTACTCGGTGTACACTTTTAACTGTTCTTCTATGTCAAATTTTGTGAGTATAAAACTTGCTAGATTATTTCGATGCCAAAACACCAACTTTCTATGACAAATGGACAAAACCGTTAAAAGCACTTCCATAGAGATAGTGGAGCAACTTCGGACTCTGAAAGTTGCTCGATGGACACTTTTTATTGGTCTTCTATGTGAAATTTTACGAGTATAAGCTTCCTAGATTATTTCGTTAACAAAACACCAGCTTTCTATGACAAATGGATAAAACCGTTAAAAGCTGCTCCATAGAGAGAGTTGAGTAACTTCGGACCATCAAAGTTACTTGGTGTACACTTTTATTGTTCTTCTATGTGAAATTTTACGAGTATAAGCTTCCAAGTTTATTTCGATGCCAAAACACCGAGTTTCTATGAAAAATGCACAGAACAGTTAAAAGCTGCTCTATAGAGAGAGTTGAGCAAATTCGGAATATCAAAGTTGCTTGGGGTACACTTTTATTGTCTTCTATGTCAAAATTTACGAGTATAAGCTTCCTAGATTATTTCGATGCCAAAACACCGAGTTTCTATGACAAATGCACAAAACAGTTAAAAGCTCCTTGATAGAGAGAGTTGAGCAAATTCGAACCATCAAAGTTGCGAGGCATACACTTTTAACTGTTCTTCTATGTCAAATTTTGTGAGTATAAAACTTGCTAGATTATTTCGATGCCAGAACACCAGCTTTCTATGACAAATGGACAAAAACGTTAAAAGCTGCTCCATAGAGAGAGTTGTGCAACTTCGGACAATCAAAGTTACTCGGTGTACACTTTTATTGTTCTTCTATGTGAAATTTTACGAGTATAAGCTTCCAAGTTTATTTCGATGCCAAAACACCGAGTTTCTATGACAAATGCACAGAACAGTTAAAAGCTGCTCTATAGAGAGAGTTGAGCAAATTCAGAATATCAAAGTTGCTTGGGGTACACTTTTATTGTCTTCTATGTCAAAATTTACGAGTATAAGCTTCCTAGATTATTTCGATGCCAAAACACCGAGTTTCTATGACAAATGCACAAAACAGTTAAAAGCTCCTTGATAGAGAGAGTTGAGCAAATTCGAACCATCAAAGTTGCGAGGGGTACACTTTTAACTATTCTTCTATGTCAAATTTTGTGAGTATAAAACTTGCTAGATTATTTCGATGCCAAAACACCAACTTTCTATGATAAATGGACAAAACCGTTAAAAGCTCCTCCATAGAGAGAGTTGAGCAACTTCAAACCATCAAAGTTGCTAGAGGTACACTTTTTACTATTCTTCTATGTCAAATTTTATGAGTATAAGCTTGGTAGATTATTTTGATGCCAAAACACGAACTTTCTATGACAAATGGACAAAACCGTTAAAAGCACCTCCATAGAGATAGTGGAGCAACTTCAAACAATCAAAGTTGCTAGAGGTAGACTTTTTATTATTCTTCTATGTCAAATTTTACGAGTATAAAGCTTGGTAGATTATTTCGATGCGAAAACACCGACTTTCTATGATAAATGGACAAAACCGTTAAAAGCACCTCCATAGAGATAGTGGAGCAACTTCAAACCATCAAAGTTGCTATTGATAGACTTTTTATTATTCTTCTATGTCAAATTTTTCGAGTATAAGCTTGGTTGATTATTTCGATGCCAAAACACCAACTTTCTATGACAAATGGACAAATCCGTTAAAAGCTCCTCCATAGGGTGAGTTGAGCAACTTCGAACCATCAAAGTTGCTAGAGGTACACTTTTTATTATTCTTCTATGTCAAATTTTACGAGTATAAAGCTTGGTAGATTATTTCGATGCCAAAACACCAACTTCCTAGAAAATGGACAAAACTGTTAAAAGCTGCTCCATAGAGAGAGTTGAGCAACTTCGGACCATCAAAGTTGCTCGGGGTACACTTTTTATTGTTCTTCTATGTCAAATTCTACGAGTATAAGCTTCCTAGATTATTTCGATGCCAAAACACCGAGTTTCTATGACAAATGCACAAAACAGTTAAAAGCTCCTCGATAGAGAGAGTTGAGCAAATTCGAACCATCAAAGTTGCTCGGGGTACACTTTTAACTGTTCTTCTATGTCAAATTTTATGAGTATAAATTTTATGAGTATAAAACTTTCTATGATAAATGGACAAAACCGTTAAAAGCTCCTCCATAGAGAGAGTTGAGCAACTTCGAACCATCAAAGTTGATAGAGGTACACTATTTATTATTCTTCTATGTCAAATTTTACGAATATAAGCTTGGTAGATTATTTCGATGCCAAAACACGAACTTTCTATGACAAATGGACTAAACCGTTAAAAGCACGTCCATAGAGATAGTGGAGCAACTTCGAACAATCAAAGTTGCCAGAGATAGACTATTTATTATTCTTCTATGTCAAATTTTATGAGTATAAAGCTTGGTAGATTATTTCGATGCGAAAACACCGACTTTCTATGATAAATGGACAAAACCGTTAAAAGCACCTCCATAGAGATAGTGGAGAAACTTCAAACCATCAAAGTTGCTATTGGTACACTTTTTATTATTCTTCTATGTCAAATTTTTTGAGTATAAGCTTGGTTGATTATTTCGATGCCAAAACACCAACTTTCTATGACAAATGGACAAAACCTTTAAAAGCCCCTCCATAGAGAGAGTTGAGCAACTTCGAACCATCAAAGTTGCTTGAGGTACACTTTTTATTATTCTTCTATTTCAAATTTTACGAGTATAAAGCTTGGTAGATTATTTCGATGCCAAAACACCAACTTCCTAGCAAATGGACAAAACTGTTAAAAGCTGCTCCATAGAAAGAGTTGAGCAACTTCGGACCATCAAAGTTGCTCGGGGTACACTTTTTATTGTTCGTCTATGTCAAATTCTACGAGTATAAGCTTGTAGATTATTTCGATGTCTAAACACCAACTTTCTATGACAAATGGACAAAAAACCGTTAAAAGCACCTCCATAGAGATAGTGAAGCAACTTCAGACTTTGAAAGTTGCTCGATGTACACTTTTTATTGGTATTTTATGTGAAATTTTACGAGTATAAGCTTCCTATATTATTTCGATGACAAAACATCAGCTTTCTATGACAAATGGACAAACACCGTTAAAAGCTCCTCCATAGAGAGAGTTGAGCTACTTCGGACCATCAAAGTTGCTCGGGGTACACTTTTATTGTTCTTCTATGTCAAATTTTACAAGTATAAGATTCCTAGATTATTTCGATGTCAAAATAGCAAGTTTCTATGACAAATGGACAAAACCTTTAAAAGCACCTCCGTAGAGAGAGTTGAGGAACTTCGGACCATCAAAGTTGCTCGGTGTACACTTTTATTGTTCTTCTACATGAAATTTTACGAGTATAAGCTTCCTAGTTTATTTCGATGCCAAAACACCAAGTTTCTATGACAAATGCACAAAACAGTTAAAAGCTGCTCCATAGAGAGAGTTGAGCAAATTCGGACCATCAAAGTTGCTCGGTGTAAACTTTTAAACGTTCTTTTATGTCAAATTTTACGAGTATAAAATTTCTAGATTATTTCGATGTCAAAATAGCAAGTTTCTATGATAAAAGGACAAAACTGTTAAAAGCTCCTCCATAGAGAGAGTTGAGCAACTTCGGACCATCAAAGTTGCTCGGTGTACACTTTTATTGTTCTTCTATGTGAAATTTTACGAGTATAACTTCCTAGATTATTTCGATGCCAAAACAACAACTTTCTATGACAAATGCACAAAACTGTTAAAAGCTCCTCGATAGAGAGAGTTGAGCAAATTCGGACCATCAAAGTTGCTCAGGGTACACTTTTAACTGTTTTTCTATGTCAAATTTTACGAGTATAAAACTTGCTAGATTATTTCGATGCCAAAACACTAACTTTCTATGATAAATTGACAAAACCATTAAAAGCTTCTCCATAGAGATAGTGGAGCAACTTCAGACTTTGAAAGTTGCTCGATGTACACTTTTTATTGGTCTTTGATATGAAATTTTACGAGTATAAGCTTCCTATATTATTTCGATGACAAAACATCAGCATTCTATGACAAATCGACAAACACCGTTAAAAGCTCCTCCATAGAGAGAGTTGAGCTACTTCGGACCATCAAAGTTGCTCGGGGTACACTTTTATTGTTCTTCTATGTCAAATTTTACAAGTATAAGATTCCTAGATTATTTCGATGTCAAAATAGCAAGTTTCTATGACAAATTGACAAAATCTTTAAAAGCACATCCGTAGAGAGAGTTGAGGAACTTCGGACCATCAAAGTTGCTCGGTGTACACTTTTATTGTTCTTCTATGTGAAATTTTACGAGTATAAGCTTCCTAGTTTATTTCGATGCCAAAACACCAAGTTTCTATGACAAATGCACAAAACAGTTAAAAGCTGCTCCATAGAGAGAGTTGAACAAATTTGGACCATCAAAGTTGCTCGGTGTACACTTTTAAATGTTCTTCTATGTCAAATTTTATGAGTATAGGATTCCTAAATTATTTCGATGTCAAAACAGAAAGTTTCTATGATAAAAGGACAAAACCGTTAAAAGCTCCTTCATAGAGAGAGTTGAGCAACTTCAGACCATCAAAGTTGCTCGGTGTACACTTTTATTGTTCTTCTATGTGAAATTTTACGAGTATAACTTCCTAGATTATTTCGATCCCAAAACAGTAACTTTCTATGACAAATGCACAAAACAGTTAAAAGCTCCTCGATAGAGAGAGTTGAGCAAATTCGGACCATCAAAGTTGCTCGGGGTACACTTTTAATTGTTTTCTATGTCAAATTTTACGAGTATATAACTTGTTAGATTATTTCGATGCCAAAACACCGATTTTCTATGATAAATGGACAAAACCGTTAAAAGCTCCTCTACAGAGAGAGTTGAGCAACTTCGAACCATCAAAGTTGCTAGAGGTATACTTTTTATTATTCTTCTATGTCAAATTCTACGAGTATAAGCTTGCTAGATTATTTCGATACCGAAACACCAACTTTCTATGACAAATGGACAAAACCTTTAAAAGATCCTCCATAGAGAGAGTTGAGCAACTTCGGACCATCAAAGTTGCTCGGTGTACACTTTTATTGTTCTTCTATGTGAAATTTTACGAGTATAAGCTTCCTAGATTATTTCGATGTCAAAACAGAAAGTTTCTATGACAAATGGACAAAACAGTTAAAAGCTCCTCCATAGAGAGAGTTGAGAAAACTCGGACCATCAAAGTTGCTCGGGGTACACTTTTAACTGTTTTTCTATGTCAAATTTTACGAGTATAAAACTTGCTAGATTATTTCGATGCCAAAACACCAACTTTCTATGACAAATGGACAAAACCGTTAAAAAGCTGCTGCTTAGAGAGAGTTGAGCAAATTCGGACCATCAAAGTTGCTTGGGGTACACTTTTAAATGTTCTTCTATGTCAAATTTTACGAGTATAAGATTCCTAGATTATTTCGATGTCAAAATAGCAAGTTTCTATGACAAATGGACAAAACTGTTAAAAGCACATCCATAGAAAGAGTTGAGGAACTTCGGACCATCAAAGTTGCTCGGTGTACACTTTTATTGTCTTCTATGTCAAAATTTACGAGTATAGGCTTCCTAGATTATTTCGATGCCAAAACACCGAGTTTCTATGACAATTGCACAAAACAGTTAAAAGCTCCTCGATAGAGAGAGTTGAGCAAATTCGAACCATCAAAGTTGCTCGGGGTACACTTTTAACTGTTCTTCTATGTCAAATTTTACGAGTATAAAACTTGCTAGATTATTTCGATGCCAAAACACCAACTTTCTATGATAAATGGACAAAACCGTTAAAAGCTCCTCCATAGAGAGAGTTGAGTAACTTCGAACCATCAAAATTGCTAGAGGTACACTTTTTATTATTCTTCTATGTCAAATTTTATGAGTATAAGCTTGGTAGATTATTTCGATGCCAAAACACCAACTTTCTATGACAAATGGACAAAACCGTTAAAAGCACCTCCATAGAGATAGTGGAGCAACTTCGAACAATCAAAGTTGCTAGAGGTAGACTTTTTATTTTTCTTCTATGTCAAATTTTACGAGTATTAAGCTTGGTAGATTATTTCGATTGGAAAACACCGACTTTCTATGATAAATGGACAAAACCGTTAAAAGCACCTCCATAGAGATAGTGGAGCAACTTCGAACCATAAAAGTTGCTAGAGGTACACTTTTTATTATTCTTCTATGTCAAATTTTTCGAGTATAAGCTTGGTAGATTATTTCGATGCCAAAACACCAACTTTCTATGACAAATGGACAAAACCGTTAAAAGCTCCTCCATAGAGAGAGTTGAGCAACTTCGAACCATCAAAGTTTCTAGAGGTACACTTTTTATTTTTCTTCTATGTCAAATTTTACGTGTATAAAGCTTGGTGGATTATTTCGATGCCAAAACACCAACTTCCTAGCAAATGGACAAAACTGTTAAAAGCTGCTCCATAGAGAGAGTTGAGCAACTTCGAACCATCGATGTTGCTCGTGGTACACTTTTTATTGTTCGTCTAGGTCAAATTCTACGAGTATAAGCTTCCTAGATTATTTCGATGCCAAAACACCGAGTTTCTATTTCAAATGCACAAAACAGTTAAAAGCTCCTCGATAGAGAGAGTTGAGCAAATTCGAACCATCAAAGTTGCTCGGGGTATACTTTTAACTGTTCTTCTATGTCAAATTTTACAAGTATAAAACTTGCTAGATTATTTCGATGCCAAAACACCAACTTTCTATGATAAATGGACAAAACCGTTAAAAGCATCTCCATAGAGATAGTGGAGCAACTTCAGACTGTGAAAGTTGCTCGATGTACACTTTTTATTGGTCTTTTATGTGAAATTTTACGAGTATAAGCTTCCTATATTATTTCGATGACAAAACATCAGCTTTCTATGACAAATAGACAACACCGCTAAAAGCTCCTCCATAGAGAGAGTTGAGCTACTTCGGACCATCAAAGTTGCTCGGGGTACACTTTTATTGTTCTTCTATGTCAAATTCTACGAGTATAAGCTTCCTAGATTATTTCGATGCCAAAACACCGAGTTTCTATGACAAATGCACAAAACTGTTAAAAGCTCCTCGATAGAGAGAGTTGAGCAAATTCGAACCATCAAAGTTGCTCGGGGTACACTTTTAACTGTTCTTCTATGTCAAATTTTATGAGTATAAAACTTGCTAGATTATTTCGATGCCAAAACACCCACTTTCTATGATAAATGGAAAAAAACCGTTAAAAGCTTCTCCATAGAGAGAGTTGAGCAACTTCGAACCATCAAAGTTGCTAGAGGTACACTTTTTATTATTCTTCTATGTCAAATTTTACGAGTATAAGCTTGGTAGATTATTTCGATGCCAAAACACGAACTTTCTATGACAAATGGACAAAACCGTTAAAAGCACCTCCATAGAGATAGTGGAGCAACTTCGAACAATCAAAGTTGCTAGAGGTAGACTTTTTATTATTCTTCTATGTCAAATTTTACGAATATTAAGCTTGGTAGATTATTTCGATGCGAAAACCCCGACTTTCTATGATAAATGGACAAAACCGTTAAAAGCACCTCCATAGAGATAGTGGAGCAACTTCGAACCATCAAAGTTGCTAGAGGTACACTTTTTATTATTCTTCTATGTCAAATTTTTCGAGTATAAGCTTGGTAGATTATTTCGATGCCAAAACACCAACTTTCTATGACAAATGGACAAAACCGTTAAAAGCTCCTCCATAGAGAGAGTTGAGCAACTTCGAACCATCAAAGTTTCTAGAGGTACACGTTTTATTATTCTTCTATGTCAAATTTTACGAGTATAAAGCTTGGTAGATTATTTTGATGCCAAAACACCAACTTCCTAGCAAATGGACAAAACTGTTAAAAGCTGCTCCATAGAGAGAGTTGAGCAACTTCGAACCATCGATGTTGCTCGTGGTACTCTTTTTATTGTTCGTCTAGGTCAAATTCTACGAGTATAAGCTTCCTAGATTATTTCGATGCCAAAACACCGAGTTTCTATTTCAAATGCACAAAACAGTTAAAAGCTCCTCGATAGAGAGAGTTGAGCAAATTCGAACCATCAAAGTTGCTCGGGGTACACTTTTTACTGTTCTTCTATGTCAAATTTTACAAGTAAAAAACTTGCTAGATTATTTCGATGCCAAAACACCAACTTTCTATGATAAATGGACAAAACCGTTAAAAGCTTCTCCATGGAGAGAGTTGAGCAACTTCGAACCATCAAAGTTGCTTGAGGTACACTTTTTATTATTCTTCTATGTCAAATTTTACGAGTATAAGCTTCCTAGATTATTTCGATGCCAAAACACCGAGTTTCTATGACAAATGCACAAAACTGTTAAAAGCTCTTCGATAGAGAGAGTTGAGCAAATTCGGACCATCAAAGTTGCTCGGGGTACACTTTTAATTGTTTTTCTATGTCAAATTTTACGCGTATATAACTTGTTAGATTATTTCGATGCCAAAACACCAACTTTCTATGACAAATGGACAAAACCGTTAAAAGCCCCTCCATAGAGAGAGTTGAGCAACTTCGAACCATCAAAGTTGCTTGAGGTACACTTTTTATTATTCTTCTATGTCAAATTTTACGAGTATAAAGCTTGGTAGATTATTTCGATGCCAAAACACCAACTTCCTAGCAAATGGACAAAACTGTTAAAAGCTGCTCCATAGAGAGTGTTGAGCAACTTCGGACCATCAAAATTGCTCGGGGTACACTTTTTATTGTTCGTCTATGTCAAATTCTACGAGTATAAGCTTGTAGATTATTTCGATGCCAAAACACCAACTTTCTATGACAAATGGACAAAAAACCGTTAAAAGCACCTCCATAGAGATAGTGGAGCAACTTCAGACTGTGAAAGTTGCTCGATGTACACTTTTTATTGGTCTTTTATGTGAAATTTTACGAGTATAAGCTTCCTATATTATTTCGATGACAAAACATCAGCTTTCTATGACAAATAGACAACACCGCTAAAAGCTCGTCCATAGAGAGAGTTGAGCTACTTCGGACCATCAAAGTCGCTCGGGGTACACTTTTATTGTTCTTCTATGTCAAATTCTACGAGTATAAGCTTCCTAGATTATTTCGATGCCAAAACACCGAGTTTCTATGACAAATGCACAAAACAGTTAAAAGCTCCTCGATAGAGAGAGTTGAGCAAATTCGAACCATCAAAGTTGATCGGGGTACAGTTTTAACTGTTCTTCTATGTCAAATTTTATGAGTATAAAACTTGCTAGATTATTTCGATGCCAAAACACCCACTTTCTATGATAAATGGAAAAAAACCGTTAAAAGCTCCTCTATAGAGAGAGTTGAGCAACTTCGAACCATCAAAGTTGCTAGAGGTACACTTTTTATTATTCTTCTATGTCAAATTTTACGAGTATAAGCTTGGTAGATTATTTCGATGCCAAAACACAAACTTTCTATGACAAATGGACAAAACCGTTAAAAGCACCTCCATAGAGATAGTGGAGCAACTTCGAACAATCAAAGTTGCTAGAGGTAGACTTTTTATTATTCTTCTATGTCAAATTTTACGAGTATTAAGCTTGGTAGATTATTTCGATGCGAAAACCCCGACTTTCTATGATAAATGGACAAAACCGTTAAAAGCACCTCCATAGAGATAGTGGAGAAACTTCGAACCATCAAAGTTGCTAGAGGTACACCTTTTATTATTCTTCTATGTCAAATTTTTCGAGTATAAGCTTGGTAGATTATTTCGATGCCAAAACACCAACTTTCTATGACAAATGGACAAAACCGTTAAAAGCTCCTCCATAGAGAGAGTTGAGCAACTTCGAACCATCAAAGTTTCTAGAGGTACACGTTTTATTATTCTTCTATGTCAAATTTTACGAGTATAAAGCTTGGTAGTTATTTCGATGCCAAAACACCAACTTCCTAGCAAATGGACAAAGCTGTTAAAAGCTGCTCCATAGAGAGAGTTGAGCAACTTCGAACCATCGATGTTGCTCGTGGTACACTTTTTATTGTTCGTCTAGGTCAAATTCTACGAGTATAAGCTTCCTAGATTATTTCGATGCCAAAACACCGAGTTTCTATTTCAAATGCGCAAAACAGTTAAAAGCTCCTCGATAGAGAGAGTTGAGCAAATTCGAACCATCAAAGTTGCTCGGGGTACACTTTTTACTGTTCTTCTATGTCAAATTTTACAAGTAAAAAACTTGCTAGATTATTTCGATGCCAAAACACCAAATTTCTATGATAAATGGACAAAACCGTTAAAAGCTTCTCCATGGAGAGAGTTGAGCAACTTCGAACCATCAAAGTTGCTTGAGGTACACTTTTTATTATTCTTCTATGTCAAATTTTACGAGTATAAGCTTCCTAGATTATTTCGATGCAAAAACACCGAGTTTCTATGACAAATGCACAAAACAGTTAAAAGCTCCTCGATAGAGAGAGTTGAGCAAATTCGAACCATCAAAGTTGCTCGGGGTACAGTTTTAACTGTTCTTCTATGTCAAATTTTATGAGTATAAAACTTGCTAGATTATTTCGATGCCAAAACACCCACTTTCTATGATAAATGGAAAAAAAACCGTTAAAAGCTTCTCCATAGAGAGAGTTGAGCAACTTCGAACCATCAAAGTTGCTAGAGTTACACTTTTTATTATTCTTCTATGTCAAATTTTACGAGTATAAGCTTGGTAGATTATTTCGATGCCAAAACACGAACTTTCTATGACAAATGGACAAAACCGTTAAAAGCACCTCCATAGAGATAGTGGAGCAACTTCGAACAATCAAAGTTGCTAGAGGTAGACTTTTTATTATTCTTCTATGTCAAATTTTACGAGTATTAAGCTTGGTAGATTATTTCGATGCGAAAACCCCGACTTTCTATGATAAATGGACAAAACCGTTAAAAGCACCTCCATAGAGATAGTGGAGCAACTTCGAACCATCAAAGTTGCTAGAGGTACACTTTTTATTATTCTTCTATGTCAAATTTTTCGAGTATAAGCTTGGTAGATTATTTCGATGCCAAAACACCAACTTTCTATGACAAATGGACAAAACCGTTAAAAGCTCCTCCATAGAGAGAGTTGAGCAACTTCGAACCATCAAAGTTTCTAGAGGTACACGTTTTATTATTCTTCTATGTCAAATTTTACGAGTATAAAGCTTGGTAGATTATTTCGATGCCAAAACACCAACTTCCTAGCAAATGGACAAAGCTGTTAAAAGCTGCTCCATAGAGAGAGTTGAGCAACTTCGAACCATCGATGTTGCTCGTGGTACACTTTTTATTGTTCGTCTAGGTCAAATTCTACGAGTATAAGCTTCCTAGATTATTTCGATGCCAAAACACCGAGTTTCTATTTCAAATGCACAAAACAGTTAAAAGCTCCTCGATAGAGAGAGTTGAGCAAATTCGAACCATCAAAGTTGCTCGGGGTACACTTTTTACTGTTCTTCTATGTCAAATTTTACAAGTATAAAACTTGCTAGATTATTTCGATGCCAAAACACCAACTTTCTATGATAAATGGACAAAACCGTTAAAAGCTTCTCCATGGAGAGAGTTGAGCAACTTCGAACCATCAAAGTTGCTTGAGGTACACTTTTTATTATTCTTCTATGTCAAATTTTACGAGTATAAGCTTCCTAGATTATTTCGATGCCAAAACACCGAGTTTCTATGACAAATGCAAAAAACAGTTAAAAGCTCTTCGATGGAGAGAGTTGAGCAAATTCGGACCATCAAAGTTGCTCGGGGTACACTTTTAATTGTTTTTCTATGTCAAATTTTACTAGTATATAACTTGTTAGAATATTTCGATGCCAAAACACCAACTTTCTATGACAAATGGACAAAACCGTTAAAAGCCCCTCCATAGAGAGAGTTGAGCAACTTCGAACCATCAAAGTTGCTTGAGGTACACTTTTTATTATTCTTCTATGTCAAATTTTACGAGTATAAAGCTTGGTAGATTATTTCGATGCCAAAACACCAACTTCCTAGCAAATGGACAAAACTGTTAAAAGCTGCTCCATAGAGAGAGTTGAGCAACTTCGGACCATCAAAATTGCTCGTGGTACACTTTTTATTGTTCGTCTATGTCAAATTCTACGAGTATAAGCTTGTAGATTATTTCGATGCCAAAACACCAACTTTCTATGACAAATGGACAAAAAACCGTTAAAAGCATCTCCATAGAGATAGTAGAGCAACTTCAGACTGTGAAAGTTGCTCGATGTACACTTTTTATTGGTCTTTTATGTGAAATTTTACGAGTATAAGCTTCCTATATTATTTCGATGACAAAACATCAGCTTTCTATGACAAATAGACAACACCGCTAAAAGCTCCTCCATAGAGAGAGTTGAGCTACTTCGGACCATCAAAGTTGCTCGGGGTACACTTTTATTGTTCTTCTATGTCAAATTCTACGAGTATAAGCTTCCTAGATTATTTCGATGCCAAAACACCGAGTTTCTATGACAAATGCACAAAACAGTTGAAAGCTCCTCGATAGAGAGAGTTGAGCAAATTCGAACCATCAAAGTTGCTCGGGGTACACTTTTAACTGTTCTTCTATGTCAAATTTTATGAGTATAAAACTTGCTAGATTATTTCGATGCCAAAACACCCACTTTCTATGATAAATGGAAAAAAACCGTTAAAAGCTCCTCCATAGAGAGAGTTGAGCAACTTCGAACCATCAAAGTTGCTAGAGGTACACTTTTTATTATTCTTCTATGTCAAATTTTACGAGTATAAGCTTGGTAGATTATTTCGATGCCAAAACACGAACTTTCTATGACAAATGGACAAAACCGTTAAAAGCACCTCCATAGAGATAGTGGAGCAACTTCGAACAATCAAAGTTGCTAGAGGTAGATTTTTTATTATTCTTCTATGTCAAATTTTACGAGTATTAAGCTTGGTAGATTATTTCGATGCGAAAACCCGACTTTCTATGATAAATGGACAAAACCGTTAAAAGCACCTCCATAGAGATAGTGGAGCAACTTCGAACCATCAAAGTTGCTAGAGGTACACTTTTTATTATTCTTCTATGTCAAATTTTTCGAGAATAAGCTTGGTAGATTATTTCGATGCCAAAACACTAACTTTCTATGACAAATGGACAAAACCGTTAAAAGCTCCTCCATAGAGAGAGTTGAGCAAATTCGAACCATCAAAGTTTCTAGAGGTACACTTTTTATTATTCTTCTATGTCAAATTTTACGAGTATAAGCTTGCTAGATTATTTCGATACCAAAACACCAACTTTCTATGACAAATGGACAAAACCTTTAAAAGATCCTCCATAGAGAGAGTTGACCAACTTCGGACCATCAAAGTTGCTCGGTGTACACTTTTATTGTTCTTCCATGTGAAATTTTACGAGTATAAGCTTCCTAGATTATTTCGATGTCAAAACAGAAAGTTTCTATGACAAATGGACAAAACAGTTAAAAGCTCCTCCATTGAGAGAGTTGAGCAAATTCGAATCATCAAAGTTGCTCGGGGTACACTTTTAACTGTTCTTCTATGTCAAATTTTACGAGTATAAAACTTGCTAGATTATTTCGATGCCAAAACACCAACTTTCTATTATAAATGGACAAAACCGTTAAAAGCTACTCCATAGAGAGAGTTGAGTAACTTCGAACCATCAAAGTTGCTAGAGGTACACTTTTTATTATTCTTCTATGTCAAATTTTACGAGTATAAGCTTGGTAGATTATTTCGATGCCAAAACACGATTTTTCTATGACAAATGTACAAAACCGTTAAAAGCACCTCCATAGAGATAGTGGAGCAACTTCGAACAATCAAAGTTGCTAGAGGTAGACTTTTTATTATTCTTCTATGTCAAATTTTACGAGTATTAAGCTTGGTAGATTATTTCGATGCGAAAACACCGACTTTCTATGATAAATGGACAAAACCGTTAAAAGCACCTCCATAGAGATAGTGGAGCAACTTCGAACCATCAAAGTTGCTAGAGGTACACTTTTTATTATTCTTCTATGTCAAATTTTTCGAGAATAAGCTTGGTAGATTATTTCGATGCCAAAACACTAACTTTCTATGACAAATGGACAAAACCGTTAAAAGCTCCTCCATAGAGAGAGTTGAGCAAATTCGAACCATCAAAGTTTCTAGAGGTACACTTTTTATTATTCTTCTATGTCAAATTTTACGAGTATAAAGCTTGGTAGATTATTTCGATGCCAAAACACCAACTTCCTAGCAAATGGACAAAACTGTTAAAAGCTGCTCCATAGAGAGAGTTGAGCAACTTGGAACCATCGATGTTGCTCGTGGAACACTTTTTATTGTTCGTCTAGGTCAAATTCTACGAGTATAAGTTTCCTAGATTATTTCGATGCCAAAACACCGAGTTTCTATTTCAAATGCACAAAACAGTTAAAAGCTCCTCGATAGAGAGAGTTGAGCAAATTCGAACCATCAAAGTTGCTCGGTGTACACTTTTAACTGTTCTTCTATGTCAAATTTTACAAGTATAAAACTTGCTAGATTATTTCGATGCCAAAACACCAACTTTCTATGATAAATGGACAAAACCGTTAAAAGCTTCTCCATGGAGAGAGTTGAGCAACTTGGAACCATCAAAGTTGCTAGAGGTACACTTTTATTATTCTTCTATGTCAAATTTTACGAGTATAAAGCTTCGTAGATTATTTCGATTCCAAAACACCAACTTCCTAGCAAATGGACAAAACTGTTAAAAGCTGCTCCATAGAGAGAGTTGAGCAACTTCGGACCATCAAAGTTGCTCGTGGCACACTTTTTATTGTTCGTCTATGTCAAATTCTACGAGTATAAGCTTGTAGATTATTTCGATGCCAAAACACCAACTTTCTATGACAAATGGACAAAAAACTGTTAAAAGCATCTCCATAGAGATAGTGGAGTAACTTCAGACTGTGAAAGTTGCTCGATGTACACTTTTTATTGGTCTTTTATGTGAAATTTTACGAGTATAAGCTTCCTATACTATTTCGATGACAAAACATCAGCTTTCTATGACAAATAGACAACACCGCTAAAAGCTCCTCCATAGAGAGAGTTGAGCTACTTCGGACCATCAAAGTTGCTCGGGGTACACTTTTATTGTTCTTCTATGTCAAATTTTAGAATTATAAGATTCCTAGATTATTTCAATGTCAAAATAGCAAGTTTCTATGACAAATGGACAAAAACTTTAAAAGCACCTCCGTAGAGAGAGTTGAGGAATTTCGGACCATCAAAGTTGCTCGGTGTACACTTTTATTGTTCTTCTATGTGAAATTTTACGAGTATAAGCTTCCTAGTTTATTTCGATGCCAAAACACCAAGTTTCTATGACAAATGCACAAAATAGTTAAAAGCTGCTCCATAGAGGGAGTTGAGCAAATTCGGACCATCAAAGTTGCTCGGTGTAAACTTTTAAATGTTCTTTTATGTCAAATTTTACGAGTATAAGATTTCTAGATTATTTCGATGTCAAAATAGCAAGTTTCTACGATAAAAGGAAAAAACTGTTAAAAGCTCCTCCATAGAGAGAGTTGAGCAACTTCGGACAATCAAAGTTGCTCGGTGTACACTTTTATTGTTCTTCTATGTGAAATTTTACAAGTATAAAACTGGTTCGATTATTTCGATGCCAAAACACCGACTTTCTATTATAAATTGACAAAACCGTTAAAGGCTTCTCCATAGAGATAGTGGAGCAACTTCAGACTTTGAAAGTTGCTCGATGTACACTTTTTATTGGTCTTTTATGTGAAATTTTACGAGTATGAGCTTCCTATATTATTTCGATGACAAAACATCAGCTTTCTATGACAAATGGACAACACCGTTAAAAGCTCCTCCACAGAGAGAGTTGAGCTACTTCGGACCATCAAAGTTGCTCGGGGTACACTTTTATTGTTCTTCTATGTCAAATTTTACAAGTATAAGATTCCTGGATTATTTCGATGTCAAAATAGGAAGTTTCTATGACAAATTGACAAAATCTTTAAAAGCACATCCGTAGAGAGAGTTGAGGAACTTCGGACCATCAAAGTTGCTCGGTGTACACTTTTACTGTTCTTCTATGTGAAATTTTACGAGTATAAGCTTCCTAGTTTATTTCGATGCCAAAACACCAAGTTTCCATGACAAATGCACAAAACAGTTAAAAGCTGCTCCATAGAGAGAGTTGAGCAAATTCGGACCATCAAAGTTGCTCGGTGTACACTTTTAAATGTTCTTCTATGTCAAATTTTACGAATATAAGATTCCTAGATTATTTTGATGTCAAAACAGCAAGTTTCTATGATAAAAGGACAAAACCGTTAAAAGCTCCTTCATAGAGAGAGTTGAGCAACTTCGGACCATCAAAGTTGCTCGGTGTACACTTTTATTGTTCTTCTATGTGAAATTTTACGAGTATAACTTCCTAGATTATTTCGATCCCAAAACAGCAACTTTCTATGACAAATGCACAAAACAGTTAAAAGCTCCTCGATAGAGAGAGTTGAGCAAATTCGGACCATCAAAGTTGCTAGAGGTACACTTTTTATTATTCTTCTATGTCAAATTCTACGAGTATAGGCTTGCTAGATTATTTCGATACCAAAACACCAACTTTCTATGACAAATAGACAAAACCTTTAAAAGCTCCTGCATAGAGAGAGTTGCGCAACTTCGGACCATCAAAGTTGCTCGGTGTACACTTTTATTGTTCTTCTATGTGAAATTTTACGAGTATAACTTCCTAGATTATTTCGATGCCAAAACACCGACTTTCTATGATAAATGGACAAAATCGTTAAAAGCTCCTCTACAGAGAGAGTTGAGCAACTTCGAACCATCAAAGTCGCTAGAGGTACACTTTTTATTATTCTTCTATGTCAAATTTTACGAGTATAAAGCTGGGTAGATTATTTCGATGCCAAAACACCAACTTCCTAGCAAATGGACAAAACTGTTAAAAGCTGCTCCACAAAGAGAGTTGAGCAACTTTCTATAACAAATGGACAAAACCGTTAAAATCACCTCCATAGAGATAGTGGAGCAACTTCGAACAATCAAAGTTGCTAGAGGTGGACTTTTTATTATTCTTCTATGTCAAATTTTACGAGTATTAAGCTTGGTAGATTATTTCGATGCGAAAACAACGACTTTCTATGATAAATGGACAAAACCGTTAAAAGCACCTCCATAGAGATAGTGGAGCAACTTCGAACCATCAAAGTTGCTAGAGGTACACTTTTTATTATTCTTCTATGTCAAATTTTTCGAGTATAAGCTTGGTAGATTATTTCGATGCCAAAACACCAACTTTCTATGACAAATGGACAAAACCGTTAAAAAGCAGCTGCTTAGAGAGAGTTGAGCAAATTCGGACCATCAAAGTTGCTTGGGGTACACTTTTAAATGTTCTTCTATGTCAAATTTTACGAGTATAAGATTCCTTGATTATTTCGATGTCAAAATAGCAAGTTTCTATGACAAATGGACAAAACTGTTAAAAGCTCATCCATTGAGAGAGTTGAGGAACTTTGGACCATCAAAGTTGCTCGGTGTACACTTTTATTGTCTTCTATGTCAAAATTTACGTGTATAAGCTTCCTAGATTATTTCGATGCCAAAATACCGAGTTTCTATGACAAATGCACAAAACAGTTAAATGCTCCGCGATAGAGAGATTTGAGCAAATTCGAACCATCAAAGTTACCCGGGGTACACTTTTAACTGATCTTCTATGTCAAATTTTACGAGTATAAAACTTGCTAGATTATTTCGATGCCAAAACACCAACATTCTATGATAAATGGACAAAACCGTTAAAAGCTCCTCCATAGAGAGAGTTGAGCAACTTCGAACCATCAAAGTTGCTAGAGGTACACTTTTTATTATTCTTCTATGTCAAATTTTACGAGAATAAGCTTGGTAGATTATTTCGATGCTAAAACACCAACTTTCTATAACAAATGGACAAAACCGTTAAAAGCACCTCCATAGAGATAGTGGAGCAACTTCGAACAATCAAAGTTGCTAGAGGTGGACTTTTTATTATTCTTCTATGTCAAATTTTACAAGTATAAGATTCCTAGATTATTTCGATGTCAAAATAGCAAGTTTCTATGACAAATTGACAAAATCTTTAAAAGCACATCCGTAGAGAGAGTTGAGGAACTTCGGACCATCAAAGTTGCTCGGTGTACACTTTTATTGTTCTTCTATGTTAAATTTTACGAGTATAAGCTTCCTAGTTTATTTTGATGCCAAAACGCCAAGTTTCTATGACAAATGCACAAAACAGTTAAAAGCTGCTCCATAGAGAGAGTTGAGCAAATTCGGACCATCAAAGTTGCTCGGTGTACACTTTTAAATGTTCTTCTATGTCAAATTTTACGAGTATAAGATTCCTAGATTATTTCGATGTCAAAACAGCAAGTTTCTATGATAAAAGGACAAAACCGTTAAAAGCTCCTTCATAGAGAGAGTTGAGCAACTTCGGACCATCAAAGTTGCTCGGTGTACACTTTTATTGTTCTTCTATGTGAAATTTTACGAGTATAACTTCCTATATTATTTCGATCCAAAAACAGCAACTTTCTATGACAAATGCACAAAACAGTTAAAAGCTCCTCGATAGAGAGTGTTGAGCAAATTCGGACCATCAAAGTTGCTCAGTGTACACTTTTTATTGTTCTATGTGAAATTTTACGACTATAAGCTTCCTGGATTATTTCGATGACAAAACATCAACTTTCTATGACAAATGTACAAAACCGTTAAAAGCCCCTCCATAAAGAGAGTTGAGCTACTTCGGACCATCAAAGTTGCTCGGGGTACACTTTTATTGTTCTTCTATGTCAAATTTTACAAGTATAAGATTCCTAGATTATTTCGATGTCAAAATAGCAAGTTTCTATGACAAATTGACAAAATCTTTAAAAGCACATCCGTAGAGAGAGTTGAGGAACTTCGGACCATCAAAGTTGCTCGGTGTACACTTTTATTGTTCTTCTATGTGAAATTTTACGAGTATAAGCTTCCTAGTTTATTTCGATGCCAAAACAACAAGTTTCTATGACAAATGCACAAAACAGTTAAAAGCTGCTCCATAAAGAGAGTTGAGCAAATTCGGACAATCAAAGTTGCTCGGTGTACACTTTTAAATGTTCTTCTATGTCAAATTTTACGAGTATAAGATTCCTAGATTATTTCGATGACAAAACAGCAAGTTTCTATGATAAAAGGACAAAACCGTTAAAAGCTCCTTCATAGAGAGAGTTGAGCAACTTCGGACCATCAAAGTTGCTCGGTGTACACTTTTATTGTTCTTCTATGTGAAATTTTACGAGTATAACTTCCTAGATTATTTCGATCCCAAAACAGCAACTTTCTATGACAAATGCACAAAACAGTTAAAAGCTCCTCGATAGAGAGAGTTGAGCAAATTCGGACCATCCAAGTTACTCAGGGTACATTTTTAAGTGTTTTTCTATGTCAAATTTTACGAGTATAAAACTTGTTAGATTATTTCGATGCCGAAACACCGACTTTCTATGATAAATGGACAAAACCGTTAAAAGCTCCTCTACAGAGAGAGTTGAGCAACTTCGAACCATCAAAGTTGCTAGAGGTACACTTTTTATTATTCTTCTATGTCAAATTCTATGAGTATAAGCTTGCTAGATTATTTCGATACCAAAACACCAACTTTCTATGACAAATAGACAAAACCTTTAGAAGCTCCTCCATAGAGAGAGTTGAGCAACTTCGGACCATCAAAGTTGCTCGGTGTACACTTTTATTGTTCTTCTATGCGAAATTTTACGAGTATAAGCTTCCTAGATTATTTCGATGTCAAAACAGAAAGTTTCTATGACAAATGGACAAAACAATTAAAAGCTCCTCCATAGAGAGAGTTGAACAAATTCGGACCATCAAAGTTGCTCGGGGTACACTTTTAACTGTTTTTCTACGTCAAATTTTACGAGTATAAAACTTGCTAGATTATTTCGATGCCAAAACAACAACTTTCTATGACAAATGGACAAAACCGTTAAAAAGCTGCTGTTTAGAGAGAGTTGAGCAAATTCGGACCATCAAAGTTGCTTGGGGTACACTTTTAAATGTTCTTATATGTAAAATTTTACGAGTATAAGATTCCTTGATTATTTCGATGTGAAAATAGCAAGTTTCTATGACAAATGGACAAAACTGTTAAAAGCTCATCCATAGAGAGAGTTGAGGAACTTCGGACCATCAAAGTTGCTCGGTGTACACTTTTATTGTCTTCTATGTCAAAATTTACGTGTATAAGCTTCCTAGATTATTTCGATGCCAAAACACCGAGTTTCTATGACAAATGCACGAAACAGTTAAAAGCTCCTCGATAGAGAGAGTTGAGCAAATTCGAACCATCAAAGTTGCTCGGGGTACACTTTTAACTGTTCTTGTATGTCAAATTTTACGAGTATAAAACTTGCTAGATTATTTCGATGCCAAAACACCAACTTTCTATGATAAATGGACAAAACCGTTAAAAGCACCTCCATAGAGATAGTGGAGCAACTTCGAACCATCAAAGTTGCTAGAGGTACACTTTTTATTTTTCTTCTATGTCAAATTTTTCGAGTATAAGCTTGGTAGATTATTTCGATGCCAAAACACCAACTTTCTATGACAAATGGACAAAACCACTAAAAAGTTGCTGCTTAGAGAGAGTTGAGCAAATTCGAACCATCAAAGTTGCTTGGGGTACACTTTTAAATGTTCTTCTATGTCAAATTTTACGAGTATAAGATTCCTTGATTATTTCGATGTCAAAATAGCAAGTTTCTATGACAAATGGACAAAACTGTTAAAAGCTCATCCATTGAGAGAGTTGAGGAACTTCGGACCATCAAAGTTGCTCGGTGTACACTTTTATTGTCTTCTATGTCAAAATTTACGTGTATAAGCTTCCTAGATTATTTCGATGCCAAAACACCGAGTTTCTTTGACAAATGCACAAAACAGTTAAAAGCTCCTCGATAGAGAGAGTTGAGCAAATTCGAACCATCAAAGTTGCTCGGGGTACACTTTTAACTGTTCTTCTATGTCAAATTTTACGAGTATAAAACTTGCTATATTATTTCGATGCCAAAACACCAACTTTCTATGATAAATGGACAAAACCGTTAAAAGCACCTCCATAGAGATAGTGGAGAAACTTCGAACAATCAAAGTTGCTAGAGGTGGACTTTTTATTATTCTTCTATGTCAAATTTTACAAGTATATGATTTCTAGATTATTTCGATGTCAAAATAGCAAGTTTCTATGACAAATTGACAAAATCTTTAAAAGCACATCCGTAGCGAGAGTTGAGGAACTTCGGACCATCAAAGTTGCTCGGTGTACACTTTTATTGTTCTTCTATGTTAAATTTTACGAGTATAAGCTTCCTAGTTTATTTCGATGCCAAAACACCAAGTTTCTATGACAAATGCACAAAACAGTTAAAAGCTGCTCCATAGAGAGAGTTGAGCAAATTCGGACCATCAAAGTTGCTCGGTGTACACTTTTAAATGTTCTTCTATGTCAAATTTTACGAGTATAAGATTCCTAGATTATTTCGATGTCAAAACAGCAAGTTTCTATGATAAAAGGACAAAACCGTTAAAAGCTCCTTCATAGAGAGAGTTGAGCAACTTCGGACCATCAAAGTTGCTAGGTGTACACTTTTATTGTTCTTCTATGTGAAATTTTACGAGTATAACTTCCTAGATTATTTCGATCCCAAAACAACAACTTTCTATGACAAATGCACAAAACAGTTAAAAGCTCCTCGATAGAGAGAGTTGAGCAAATTCGGACCATCAAAGTTGCTCAGTGTACACTTTTTATTGTTCTTCTATGTGAAATTTTACGACTATGAGCTTCCTGGATTATTTCGATGACAAAACACCAACTTTCTATGACAAATGTACAAAACCGTTAAAAGCCCCTCCATAGAGAGAGTTGAGCTACTTCGGACCATCAAAGTTGCTCGGGGTACACTTTTAACTGTTTTTCTACGTCAAATTTTACGAGTATAAAACTTGCTAGATTATTTCGATGCCAAAATAGCAAGTTTCTATGACAAATTGACAAAATCTTTAAAAGCACATCCGTGGAGAGAGTTGAGGAACTTCGGACCATCAAAGTTGCTCGGTGTAGACTTTTATTGTTCTTCTATGTGAAATTTTACGAGTATAAGCTTCCTAGTTTATTTCGATGCCAAAACACCAAGTTTCTATGACTAATGCACAAAACAGTTAAAAGCTGCTCCATAAAGAGAGTTGAGCAAATTCGGACCATCAAAGTTGCTCGGTGTACACTTTTAAATGTTCTTCTATGTCAAATTTTACGAGTATAAGATTCCTAGATTATTTCGATGTCAAAACAGCAAGTTTCTATGATAAAAGGACAAAACCGTTAAAAGCTCCTTCATAGAGAGAGTTGAGCAACTTCGGACCATCAAAGTTGCTCGGTGTACACTTTTATTGTTCTTCTATGTGAAATTTTACGAGTATAACTTCCTAGATTATTTCGATCCCAAAACAGCAACTTTCTATGACAAATGCACAAAACAGTTAAAAGCTCCTCGATAGAGAGAGTTGAGCAAATTCGGACCATCAAAGTTGCTCAGGGTACACTTTTAAGTGTTTTTCTATTTCAAATTTTACGAGTATAAAACTTGTTAGATTATTTCGATGCCAAAACACCGACTTTCTATGATAAATGGACAAAACCGTTAAAAGCTCCTCTACAGAGAGAGTTGAGCAACTTCGAACCATCAAAGTTGCTAGAGGTACACTTTTTATTATTCTTCTATGTGAAATTTTACGAGTATAAGCTTCCTAGATTATTTCGATGTCAAAACAGAAAGTTTCTATGACAAATGGACAAAACAATTAAAAGCTCCTCCATAGAGAGAGTTGAGCAAATTCAGACCATCAAAGTTGCTCGGGGTACACTTTTAACTGTTTTTCTACGTCAAATTTTATGAGTATAAAACTTGCTAGATTATTTCGATGCCAAAACAACAACTTTCTATGACAAATGGACAAAACCGTTAAAAAGCTGCTGCTTAGAGAGAGTTGAGCAAATTCGGACCATCAAAGTTGCTTGGGGTACACTTTTAAATGTTCTTATATGTAAAATTTTACGAGTATAAGATTCCTAGATTATTTCGATGTGAAAATAGCAAGTTTCTATGACAAATGGACAAAACTGTTAAAAGCTCATCCATAGAGAGAGTTGAGGAACTTCGGACCATCAAAGTTGCTCGGTGTACACTTTTATTGTCTTCTATGTCAAAATTTACGTGTATAAGCTTCCTAGATTATTTCGATGCCAAAACACCGAGTTTCTATGACAAATGCACAAAACAGTTAAAAGCTCCTCGATAGAGAGAGTTGAGCAAATTCGAACCATCAAAGTTGCTCGGGGTACACTTTTAACTGTTCTTCTATGTCAAATTTTACGAGTATAAAACTTGCTATATTATTTCGATGCCAAAACACCAACTTTCTATGATAAATGGACAAAACCGTTAAAAGCTCCTCCATAGAGAGAGTTGAGCAACTTCGAACCATCAAAGTTGCTAGAGGTACACTTTTTATTATTCCTGTATGTCAAATTTTACGAGTATAAGCTTGGTAGATTATTTCGATGCCAAAACACCAACTTTCTATAACAAATGGACAAAACCGTTAAAAGCACCTCCATAGAGATAGTGGAGCAACTTCGAACAATCGAAGTTGCTAGAGGTGGACTTTTTATTATTCTTCTATGTCAAATTTTACGAGTATTAAGCTTGGTAGATTATTTCGATGCGAAAACACCGACTTTCTATGATAAATTGACAAAACCGTTAAAAGCACCTCCATAGAGATAGTGGAGCAACTTCGAACCATCAAAGTTGCTAGAGGTACACTTTTTATTATTCTTCTATGCCAAATTTTTCGAGTATAAGCTTGGTAGATTATTTCGATGGCAAAACACCAACTTTCTATGACAAATGGACAAAACCGTTAAAAAGCTGCTGCTTAGAGAGAGTTGAGCAAATTCGGACCATCAAAGTTGCTTGGGGTACACTTTTAAATGTTCTTCCATGTCAAATTTTACGAGTATAAGATTCCTTGATTATTTCGATGTCAAAATAGCAAGTTTCTATGACAAATGGACAAAACTGTTAAAAGCTCATCCATTGAGAGAGTTGAGGAACTTCGGACCATCAAATTTGCTCGGTGTACACTTTTATTGTCTTCTATGTCAAAATTTACGTGTATAAGCTTCCTAGATTATTTCGATGCCAAAACACCGAGTTTCTATGACAAATGCATAAAACAGTTAAATGCTCCTCGATAGAGAGAGTTGAGCAAATTCGAACCATCAAAGTTGCCCGGGGTACACTTTTAACTGTTCTTCTATGTCAAATTTTATGAGTATAAAACTTGCTAGATTATTTCGATGCCAAAACACCAACATTCTATGATAAATGGACAAAACCGTTAAAAGCTCCTCCATAGAGAGAGTTGAGCAACTTCGAACCATCAAAGTTGCTGGCGGTACACTTTTTATTATTCTTCTATGTCAAATTTTACGAGAATAAGCTTGGTAGATTATTTCGATGCCAAAACACCAACTTTCTATAACAAATGGACAAAACCGTTAAAAGCACATCCATAGAGATAGTGGAGAAACTTCGAACAATCAAAGTTGCTAGAGGTGGACTTTTTATTATTCTTCTATGTCAAATTTTACAAGTATAAGATTCCTAGATTATTTCGATGTCAAAATAGCAAGTTTCTATGACAAATTGACAAAATCTTTAAAAGCACATCCGTAGCGAGAGTTGAGGAACTTCGGACCATCAAAGTTGCTCAGGGTACAATTTTAAGTGTTTTTCTATGTCAAATTTTACGAGTATAAAACTGGTTAGATTATTTCGATCCCAAAACACCGACTTTCTATGATAAATGGACAAAACCGTTAAAAGCTCCTCTACAGAGAGAGTTGAGCAACTTCGAACCATCAAAGTTGCTAGAGGTACACTTTTTATTATTCTTCTATGTCAAATTCTATGAGTATAAGCTTGCTAGATTATTTCGATACCAAAACACCAACTTTCTATGACAAATAGACAAAACCTTTAAAAGCTCCTCCATAGAGAGAGTTGAGCAACTTCGGACCATCAAAGTTGCTCGGTGTACACTTTTATTGTTCTTCTATGTGAAATTTTACGAGTATAAGCTTCCTAGATTATTTCGATGTCAAAACAGAAAGTTTCTATGACAAATGGACAAAACAATTAAAAGCTCCTCCATAGAGAGAGTTGAACAAATTCGGACCATCAAAGTTGCTCGGGGTACACTTTTAACTGTTTTTCTACGTCAAATTTTACGATTATAAAACTTGCTAGATTATTTCGATGCCAAAACAACAACTTTCTATGACAAATGGACAAAACCGTTAAAAAGCTGCTGCTTAGAGAGAGTTGAGCAAATTTGGACCATCAAAGTTGCTTGGGGTACACTTTTAAATGTTCTTATATGTAAAATTTTACGAGTATAAGATTCCTTGATTATTTCGATGTGAAAATAGCAAGTTTCTATGACAAATGGACAAAACTGTTAAAAGCTCATCCATAGAGAGAGTTGAGGAACTTCGGACCATCAAAGTTGCTCGGTGTACACTTTTATTGTCTTCTATGTCAAAATTTACGTGTATAAGCTTCCTAGATTATTTCGATGCCAAAACACCGAGTTTCTATGACAAATGCACAAAACAGTTAAAAGCTCCTCGATAGAGAGAGTTGAGTAAATTCGAACCATCAAAGTTGCTCGGGGTACACTTTTAACTGTTCTTCTATGTCAAATTTTACGAGTATAAAACTTGCTAGATTATTTCGATGCCAAAACACCAACTTTCTATGATAAATGGACAAAACCGTTAAAAGCTCCTCCATAGAGAGAGTTGAGCAACTTCGAACCATCAAAGTTGCTAGAGGTACACTTTTTATTATTCTTGTATGTCAAATTTTACGAGTATAAGCTTGGTAGATTATTTCAATGCCAAAACACCAACTTTCTATAACAAATGGACAAAACCGTTAAAAGCACCTCCATAGAGATAGTGGAGCAACTTCGAACAATCAAAGTTGCTAGAGGTGGACTTTTTATTATTCTTCTATGTCAAATTTTACGAGTATTAAGCTTGGTAGATTATTTCTATGCGAAAACACCGACTTTCTATGATAAATGGACAAAACCGTTAAAAGCACCTCCATAGAGATAGTGGAGCAACTTCGAACCATCAAAGTTGCTAGAGGTACACTTTTTATTATTCTTCTATGTCAAATTTTTCGAGTATAAGCTTGGTAGATTATTTCGATGCCAAAACACCAACTTTCTATGACAAATGGACAAAACCGTTAAAACGCTGCTGCTTAGAGAGAGTTGAGCAAATTCGGACCATCAAAGTTGCTTGGGGTACACTTTTAAATGTTCTTCTATGTCAAATTTTACGAGTATAAGATTCCTTGATTATTTCGATGTCAAAATAGCAAGTTTCTTTGACAAATGGACAAAACTGTTAAAAGCCCATCCATTGAGAGAGTTGAGGAACTTCGGACCATCAAAGTTGCTCGGTGTACACTTTTATTGTCTTCTATGTCAAAATTTACGTGTATAAGCTTCCTAGATTATTTCGATGCCAAAACACCGAGTTTCTATGACAAATGCACAAAACAGTTAAATGCTCCTCGATAGAGAGAGTTGAGCAAATTCGAACCATCAAAGTTGCCCGGGGTACACTTTTAACTGTTCTTCTATGTCAAATTTTACGAGTATAAAACTTGCTAGATTATTTCGATGCCAAAACACCAACATTCTATGATAAATGGACAAAACCGTTAAAAGCTCCTCCATAGAGAGAGTTGAGCAACTTCGAACTATCAAAGTTGCTGGAGATACACTTTTTATTATTCTTCTATGTCAAATTTTACGAGAATAAGCTTGGTAGATTATTTCGATGCCAAAACACCAACTTTCTATAACAAATGGACAAAACCGTTAAAAGCACATCCATAGAAATAGTGGAGCAACTTCGAACAATCAAAGTTGCTAGAGGTGGACTTTTTATTATTCTTCTATGTCAAATTTTACAAGTATAAGATTCCTAGATTATTTCGATGTCAAAATAGCAAGTTTCTATGACAAATTGACAAAATCTTTAAAAGCACATCCGTAGCGAGAGTTGAGGAACTTCGGACCATCAAAGTTGCTCGGTGTACACTTTTATTGTTCTTCTATGTTAAATTTTACGAGTATAAGCTTCCTAGTTTATTTCGATGCCAAAACACTAAGTTTCTATGACAAATGCACAAAACAGTTAAAAGCTACTCCATAGAGAGAGTTGAGCAAATTCGGACCATCAAAGTTGCTCGGTGTACACTTTTAAATGTTCTTCTATGTCAAATTTTACGAGTATAAGATTCCTAGATTATTTCGATATCAAAACAACAGGTTTCTATGATAAAAGGACAAAACCGTTAAAAGCTCCTTCATAGAGAGAGTTCAGCAACTTCGGACCATCAAAGTTGCTAGGTGTACACTTTTATTGTTCTTCTATGTGAAATTTTACGAGTATAACTTCCTAGATTATTTCGATCCCAAAACAGCAACTTTCTATGACAAATGCACAAAACAGTTAAAAGCTCCTCGATAGAGAGAGTTGAGCAAATTCGGACCATCAAAGTTGCTCAGTGTACACTTTTTATTGTTCTTCTATGTGAAATTTTACGACTATAAGCTTCCTGGATTATTTCGATGACAAAACACCAACTTTCTATGACAAATGTACAAAACCGTTAAAAGCCCCTCCATAGAGAGAGTTGAGCTACTTCGGACCATCAAAGTTGCTCGGTGTACACTTTTAAATGTTCTTCTATGTCAAATTTTACGAGTATAAGATTCCTAGATTATTTCGATGTCAAAACAGCAAGTTTCTATGATAAAAGGACAAAACCGTTAAAAGCTCCTTCATAGAGAGAGTTGAGCAACTTCGGACCATCAAAGTTGCTCCGTGTACACTTTTATTGTTCTTCTTTGTGAAATTTTACGAGTATAAAACTGGTTAAATTATTTCGATGCCAAAACACCGACTTTTATGATAAATGGACAAAACTGTTAAAAGCTCCTCTACAGAGAGAGTTGAGCAACTTCGAACCATCAAAGTTGCTCAGGGTACACTTTTAAGTGTTTTTCTATGTCAAATTTTACGAGTATAAAACTTGTTAGATTATTTCGATGCCAAAACACCGACTTTCTATGATAAATGGACAAAACCGTTAAAAGCTCCTCTACAGAGAGAGTTGAGCAACTTCGAACCATCAAAGTTGCTAGAGGTACACTTTTTATTATTCTTCTATGTCAAATTCTACGAGTATAAGCTTGCTAGATTATTTCGATACCAAAACACCAACTTTCTATGACAAATAGACAAAACCTTTAAAAGCTCCTCCATAGAGAGAGTTGAGCAACTTCGGACCATCAAAGTTGCTCGGTGTACACTTTTATTGTTCTTCTATGTGAAATTTTACGAGTATAAGCTTCCTAGATTATTTCGATGTCAAAACAAAAAGTTTCTATGACGAATGGACAAAACCGTTAAAAAGCTGCTGCTTAGAGAGAGTTGAGCAAATTCGGACCATCAAAGTTGCTTGGGGTACACTTTTAAATGTTCTTATATGTCAAATTTTACGAGTATCAGATTCCTTGATTATTTCGATGTGAAAATAGCAAGTTTCTATGACAAATGGACAAAACTGTTAAAAGCTCATCCATAGAGAGAGTTGAGGAACTTCGGACCATCAAAGTTGCTCGGTGTACACTTTTATTGTCTTCTATGTCAAAATTTACGTGTATAAGCTTCCTAGATTATTTCGATGCCAAAACACCGAGTTTCTATGACAAATGCACAAAACAGTTAAAAGCTCCTCGATAGAGAGAGTTGAGTAAATTCGAACCATCAAAGTTGCTCGGGGTACACTTTTAACTGTTCTTCTATGTCAAATTTTACGAGTATAAAACTTGCTAGATTATTTCGATGCCAAAACACCAACTTTCTATGATAAATGGACAAAACCGTTAAAAGCTCCTCCATAGAGAGAGTTGAGCAACTTCAAACCATCAAAGTTGCTAGAGGTACACTTTTTATTATTCTTGTATGTCAAATTTTACGAGTATAAGCTTGGTAGATTATTTCAATGCCAAAACACCAACTTTCTATAACAAATGGACAAAACCGTTAAAAGCACCTCCATAGAGATAGTGGAGCAACTTCGAACAATCAAAGTTGCTAGAGGTGGACTTTTTATTATTCTTCTATGTCAAATTTTACGAGTATTAAGCTTGGTAGATTATTTCTATGCGAAAACACCGACTTTCTATGATAAATGGACAAAACCGTTAAAAGCACCTCCATAGAGATAGTTGAGCAACTTCGAACCATCAAAGTTGCTAGAGGTACACTTTTTATTATTCTTCTATGTCAAATTTTTCGAGTATAAGCTTGGTAGATTATTTCGATGCCAAAACACCAACTTTCTATGACAAATGGACAAAACCGTTAAAACGCTGCTGCTTAGAGAGAGTTGAGCAAATTCGGACCATCAAAGTTGCTTGGGGTACACTTTTAAATGTTCTTCTATGTCAAATTTTACGAGTATAAGATTCCTTGATTATTTCGATGTCAAAATAGGAAGTTTCTTTGACAAATGGACAAAACTGTTAAAAGCCCATCCATTGAGAGAGTTGAGGAACTTCGGACCATCAAAGTTGCTCGGTGTACACTTTTATTGTCTTCTATGTCAAAATTTACGTGTATAAGCTTCCTAGATTATTTCGATGCCAAAACACCGAGTTTCTATGACAAATGCACAAAACAGTTAAATGCTCCTCGATAGAGAGAGTTGAGCAAATTCGAACCATCAAAGTTGCCCGGGGTACACTTTTAACTGTTCTTCTATGTCAAATTTTATGAGTATAAAACTTGCTAGATTATTTCGATGCCAAAACACCAACATTCTATGATAAATGGACAAAACCGTTAAAAGCTCCTCCATAGAGAGAGTTGAGCAACTTCGAACCATCAAAGTTGCTGGCGGTACACTTTTTATTATTCTTCTATGTCAAATTTTACGAGAATAAGCTTGGTAGATTATTTCGATGCCAAAACACCAACTTTCTATAACAAATGGACAAAACCGTTAAAAGCACATCCATAGAGATAGTGGAGAAACTTCGAACAATCAAAGTTGCTAGAGGTGGACTTTTTATTATTCTTCTATGTCAAATTTTACAAGTATAAGATTCCTAGATTATTTCGATGTCAAAATAGCAAGTTTCTATGACAAATTGACAAAATCTTTAAAAGCACATCCGTAGCGAGAGTTGAGGAACTTCGGACCATCAAAGTTGCTCAGGGTACAATTTTAAGTGTTTTTCTATGTCAAATTTTACGAGTATAAAACTGGTTAGATTATTTCGATCCCAAAACACCGACTTTCTATGATAAATGGACAAAACCGTTAAAAGCTCCTCTACAGAGAGAGTTGAGCAACTTCGAACCATCAAAGTTGCTAGAGGTACACTTTTTATTATTCTTCTATGTCAAATTCTATGAGTATAAGCTTGCTAGATTATTTCGATACCAAAACACCAACTTTCTATGACAAATAGACAAAACCTTTAAAAGCTCCTCCATAGAGAGAGTTGAGCAACTTCGGACCATCAAAGTTGCTCGGTGTACACTTTTATTGTTCTTCTATGTGAAATTTTACGAGTATAAGCTTCCTAGATTATTTCGATGTCAAAACAGAAAGTTTCTATGACAAATGGACAAAACAATTAAAAGCTCCTCCATAGAGAGAGTTGAACAAATTCGGACCATCAAAGTTGCTCGGGGTACACTTTTAACTGTTTTTCTACGTCAAATTTTACGATTATAAAACTTGCTAGATTATTTCGATGCCAAAACAACAACTTTCTATGACAAATGGACAAAACCGTTAAAAAGCTGCTGCTTAGAGAGAGTTGAGCAAATTTGGACCATCAAAGTTGCTTGGGGTACACTTTTAAATGTTCTTATATGTAAAATTTTACGAGTATAAGATTCCTTGATTATTTCGATGTGAAAATAGCAAGTTTCTATGACAAATGGACAAAACTGTTAAAAGCTCATCCATAGAGAGAGTTGAGGAACTTCGGACCATCAAAGTTGCTCGGTGTACACTTTTATTGTCTTCTATGTCAAAATTTACGTGTATAAGCTTCCTAGATTATTTCGATGCCAAAACACCGAGTTTCTATGACAAATGCACAAAACAGTTAAAAGCTCCTCGATAGAGAGAGTTGAGTAAATTCGAACCATCAAAGTTGCTCGGGGTACACTTTTAACTGTTCTTCTATGTCAAATTTTACGAGTATAAAACTTGCTAGATTATTTCGATGCCAAAACACCAACTTTCTATGATAAATGGACAAAACCGTTAAAAGCTCCTCCATAGAGAGAGTTTAGCAACTTCGAACCATCAAAGTTGCTAGAGGTACACTTTTTATTATTCTTGTATGTCAAATTTTACGAGTATAAGCTTGGTAGATTATTTCAATGCCAAAACACCAACTTTCTATAACAAATGGACAAAACCGTTAAAAGCACCTCCATAGAGATAGTGGAGCAACTTCGAACAATCAAAGTTGCTAGAGGTGGACTTTTTATTATTCTTCTATGTCAAATTTTACGAGTATTAAGCTTGGTAGATTATTTCTATGCGAAAACACCGACTTTCTATGATAAATGGACAAAACCGTTAAAAGCACCTCCATAGAGATAGTGGAGCAACTTCGAACCATCAAAGTTGCTAGAGGTACACTTTTTATTATTCTTCTATGTCAAATTTTTCGAGTATAAGCTTGGTAGATTATTTCGATGCCAAAACACCAACTTTCTATGACAAATGGACAAAACCGTTAAAACGCTGCTGCTTAGAGAGAGTTGAGCAAATTCGGACCATCAAAGTTGCTTGGGGTACACTTTTAAATGTTCTTCTATGTCAAATTTTACGAGTATAAGATTCCTTGATTATTTCGATGTCAAAATAGCAAGTTTCTTTGACAAATGGACAAAACTGTTAAAAGCCCATCCATTGAGAGAGTTGAGGAACTTCGGACCATCAAAGTTGCTCGGTGTACACTTTTATTGTCTTCTATGTCAAAATTTACGTGTATAAGCTTCCTAGATTATTTCGATGCCAAAACACCGAGTTTCTATGGCAAATGCACAAAACAGTTAAATGCTCCTCGATAGAGAGAGTTGAGCAAATTCGAACCATCAAAGTTGCCCGGGGTACACTTTTAACTGTTCTTCTATGTCAAATTTTACGAGTATAAAACTTGCTAGATTATTTCGATGCCAAAACACCAACATTCTATGATAAATGGACAAAACCGTTAAAAGCTCCTCCATAGAGAGAGTTGAGCAACTTCGAACTATCAAAGTTGCTGGAGATACACTTTTTATTATTCTTCTATGTCAAATTTTACGAGAATAAGCTTGGTAGATTATTTCGATGCCAAAACACCAACTTTCTATAACCAATGGACAAAACCGTTAAAAGCACATCCATAGAAATAGTGGAGCAACTTCGAACAATCAAAGTTGCTAGAGGTGGACTTTTTATTATTCTTCTATGTCAAATTTTACAAGTATAAGATTCCTAGATTATTTCGATGTCAAAATAGCAAGTTTCTATGACAAATTGACAAAATCTTTAAAAGCACATCCGTAGCGAGAGTTGAGGAACTTCGGACCATCAAAGTTGCTCGGTGTACACTTTTATTGTTCTTCTATGTTAAATTTTACGAGTATAAGCTTCCTAGTTTATTTCGATGCCAAAACACTAAGTTTCTATGACAAATGAACAAAACAGTTAAAAGCTACTCCATAGAGAGAGTTGAGCAAATTCGGACCATCAAAGTTGCTCGGTGTACACTTTTAAATGTTCTTCTATGTCAAATTTTACGAGTATAAGATTCCTAGATTATTTCGATATCAAAACAACAGGTTTCTATGATAAAAGGACAAAACCGTTAAAAGCTCCTTCATAGAGAGAGTTGAGCAACTTCGGACCATCAAAGTTGCTAGGTGTACACTTTTATTGTTCTTCTATGTGAAATTTTACGAGTATAACTTCCTAGATTATTTCGATCCCAAAACAGCAACTTTCTATGACAAATGCACAAAACAGTTAAAAGCTCCTCGATAGAGAGAGTTGAGCAAATTCGGACCATCAAAGTTGCTCAGTGTACACTTTTTATTGTTCTTCTATGTGAAATTTTACGACTATAAGCTTCCTGGATTATTTCGATGACAAAACACCAACTTTCTATGACAAATGTACAAAACCGTTAAAAGCCCCTCCATAGAGAGAGTTGAGCTACTTCGGACCATCAAAGTTGCTCGGTGTACACTTTTAAATGTTCTTCTATGTCAAATTTTACGAGTATAAGATTCCTAGATTATTTCGATGTCAAAACAGCAAGTTTCTATGATAAAAGGACAAAACCGTTAAAAGCTCCTTCATAGAGAGAGTTGAGCAACTTCGGACCATCAAAGTTGCTCCGTGTACACTTTTATTGTTCTTCTTTGTGAAATTTTACGAGTATAAAACTGGTTAAATTATTTCGATGCCAAAACACCGACTTTTATGATAAATGGACAAAACTGTTAAAAGCTCCTCTACAGAGAGAGTTGAGCAACTTCGAACCATCAAAGTTGCTCAGGGTACACTTTTAAGTATTTTTCTATGTCAAATTTTACGAGTATAAAACTTGTTAGATTATTTCGATGCCAAAACACCGACTTTCTATGATAAATGGACAAAACCGTTAAAAGCTCCTCTACAGAGAGAGTTGAGCAACTTCGAACCATCAAAGTTGCTAGAGGTACACTTTTTATTATTCTTCTATGTCAAATTCTACGAGTATAAGCTTGCTAGATTATTTCGATACCAAAACACCAACTTTCTATGACAAATAGACAAAACCTTTAAAAGCTCCTCCATAGAGAGAGTTGAGCAACTTCGGACCATCAAAGTTGCTCGGTGTACACTTTTATTGTTCTTCTATGTGAAATTTTACGAGTATAAGCTTCCTAGATTATTTCGATGTCAAAACAAAAAGTTTCTATGACGAATGGACAAAACCGTTAAAAAGCTGCTGCTTAGAGAGAGTTGAGCAAATTCGGACCATCAAAGTTGCTTGGGGTACACTTTTAAATGTTCTTATATGTCAAATTTTACGAGTATCAGATTCCTTGATTATTTCGATGTGAAAATAGCAAGTTTCTATGACAAATGGACAAAACTGTTAAAAGCTCATCCATAGAGAGAGTTGAGGAACTTCGGACCATCAAAGTTGCTCGGTGTACACTTTTATTGTCTTCTATGTCAAAATTTACGTGTATAAGCTTCCTAGATTATTTCGATGCCAAAACACCGAGTTTCTATGACAAATGCACAAAACAGTTAAAAGCTCCTCGATAGAGAGAGTTGAGTAAATTCGAACCATCAAAGTTGCTCGGGGTACACTTTTAACTGTTCTTCTATGTCAAATTTTACGAGTATAAAACTTGCTAGATTATTTCGATGCCAAAACACCAACTTTCTATGATAAATGGACAAAACCGTTAAAAGCTCCTCCATAGAGAGAGTTGAGCAACTTCAAACCATCAAAGTTGCTAGAGGTACACTTTTTATTATTCTTGTATGTCAAATTTTACGAGTATAAGCTTGGTAGATTATTTCAATGCCAAAACACCAACTTTCTATAACAAATGGACAAAACCGTTAAAAGCACCTCCATAGAGATAGTGGAGCAACTTCGAACAATCAAAGTTGCTAGAGGTGGACTTTTTATTATTCTTCTATGTCAAATTTTACGAGTATTAAGCTTGGTAGATTATTTCTATGCGAAAACACCGACTTTCTATGATAAATGGACAAAACCGTTAAAAGCACCTCCATAGAGATAGTTGAGCAACTTCGAACCATCAAAGTTGCTAGAGGTACACTTTTTATTATTCTTCTATGTCAAATTTTTCGAGTATAAGCTTGGTAGATTATTTCGATGCCAAAACACCAACTTTCTATGACAAATGGACAAAACCGTTAAAACGCTGCTGCTTAGAGAGAGTTGAGCAAATTCGGACCATCAAAGTTGCTTGGGGTACACTTTTAAATGTTCTTCTATGTCAAATTTTACGAGTATAAGATTCCTTGATTATTTCGATGTCAAAATAGGAAGTTTCTTTGACAAATGGACAAAACTGTTAAAAGCCCATCCATTGAGAGAGTTGAGGAACTTCGGACCATCAAAGTTGCTCGGTGTACACTTTTATTGTCTTCTATGTCAAAATTTACGTGTATAAGCTTCCTAGATTATTTCGATGCCAAAACACCGAGTTTCTATGACAAATGCACAAAACAGTTAAATGCTCCTCGATAGAGAGAGTTGAGCAAATTCGAACCATCAAAGTTGCCCGGGGTACACTTTTAACTGTTCTTCTATGTCAAATTTTATGAGTATAAAACTTGCTAGATTATTTCGATGCCAAAACACCAACATTCTATGATAAATGGACAAAACCGTTAAAAGCTCCTCCATAGAGAGAGTTGAGCAACTTCGAACCATCAAAGTTGCTGGCGGTACACTTTTTATTATTCTTCTATGTCAAATTTTACGAGAATAAGCTTGGTAGATTATTTCGATTCCAAAACACCAACTTTCTATAACAAATGGACAAAACCGTTAAAAGCACATCCATAGAGATAGTGGAGAAACTTCGAACAATCAAAGTTGCTAGAGGTGGACTTTTTATTATTCTTCTATGTCAAATTTTACAAGTATAAGATTCCTAGATTATTTCGATGTCAAAATAGCAAGTTTCTATGACAAATTGACAAAATCTTTAAAAGCACATCCGTAGCGAGAGTTGAGGAACTTCGGACCATCAAAGTTGCTCAGGGTACAATTTTAAGTGTTTTTCTATGTCAAATTTTACGAGTATAAAACTGGTTAGATTATTTCGATCCCAAAACACCGACTTTCTATGATAAATGGACAAAACCGTTAAAAGCTCCTCTACAGAGAGAGTTGAGCAACTTCGAACCATCAAAGTTGCTAGAGGTACACTTTTTATTATTCTTCTATGTCAAATTCTATGAGTATAAGCTTGCTAGATTATTTCGATACCAAAACACCAACTTTCTATGACAAATAGACAAAACCTTTAAAAGCTCCTCCATAGATAGAGTTGAGCAACTTCGGACCATCAAAGTTGCTCGGTGTACACTTTTATTGTTCTTCTATGTGAAATTTTACGAGTATAAGCTTCCTAGATTATTTCGATGTCAAAACAGAAAGTTTCTATGACAAATGGACAAAACAATTAAAAGCTCCTCCATAGAGAGAGTTGAACAAATTCGGACCATCAAAGTTGCTCGGGGTACACTTTTAACTGTTTTTCTACGTCAAATTTTACGAGTATAAAACTTGCTAGATTATTTCGATGCCAAAACAACAACTTTCTATGACAAATGGACAAAACCGTTAAAAAGCTGCTGCTTAGAGAGAGTTGAGCAAATTCGGACCATCAAAGTTGCTTGGGGTACACTTTTAAATGTTCTTATATGTAAAATTTTACGAGTATAAGATTCCTTGATTATTTCGATGTGAAAATAGCAAGTTTCTATGACAAATGGACAAAACTGTTAAAAGCTCATCCATAGAGAGAGTTGAGGAACTTCGGACCATCAAAGTTGCTCGGTGTACACTTTTATTGTCTTCTATGTCAAAATTTACGTGTATAAGCTTCCTAGATTATTTCGATGCCAAAACACCGAGTTTCTATGACAAATGCACAAAACAGTTAAAAGCTCCTCGATAGAGAGAGTTGAGTAAATTCGAACCATCAAAGTTGCTCGGGGAACACTTTTAACTGTTCTTCTATGTCAAATTTTACGAGTATAAAACTTGCTAGATTATTTCGATGCCAAAACACCAACTTTCTATGATAAATGGACAAAACCGTTAAAAGCTCCTCCATAGAGAGTGTTGAGCAACTTCAAACCATCAAAGTTGCTAGAGGTACACTTTTTATTATTCTTGTATGTCAAATTTTACGAGTATAAGCTTGGTAGATTATTTCAATGCCAAAACACCAACTTTCTATAACAAATGGACAAAACCGTTAAAAGCACCTCCATAGAGATAGTGGAGCAACTTCGAACAATCAAAGTTGCTAGAGGTGGACTTTTTATTATTCTTCTATGTCAAATTTTACGAGTATTAAGCTTGGTAGATTATTTCTATGCGAAAACACCGACTTTCTATGATAAATGGACAAAATCGTTAAAAGCACCTCCATAGAGATAGTTGAGCAACTTCGAACCATCAAAGTTGCTAGAGGTACACTTTTTATTATTCTTCTATGTCAAATTTTTCGAGTATAAGCTTGGTAGATTATTTCGATGCCAAAACACCAACTTTCTATGACAAATGGACAAAACCGTTAAAACGCTGCTGCTTAGAGAGAGTTGAGCAAATTCGGACCATCAAAGTTGCTTGGGGTACACATTTAAATGTTCTTCTATGTCAAATTTTACGAGTATAAGATTCCTTGATTATTTCGATGTCAAAATAGCAAGTTTCTTTGACAAATGGACAAAACTGTTAAAAGCCCATCCATTGAGAGAGTTGAGGAACTTCGGACCATCAAAGTTGCTCGGTGTACACTTTTATTGTCTTCTATGTCAAAATTTACGTGTATAAGCTTCCTAGATTATTTCGATGCCAAAACACCGAGTTTCTATGACAAATGCACAAAACAGTTAAATGCTCCTCGATAGAGAGAGTTGAGCAAATTCGAACCATCAAAGTTGCCCGGGGTACACTTTTAACTGTTCTTCTATGTCAAATTTTATGAGTATAAAACTTGCTAGATTATTTCGATGCCAAAACACCAACATTCTATGATAAATGGACAAAACCGTTAAAAGCTCCTCCATAGAGAGAGTTGAGCAACTTCGAACCATCAAAGTTGCTGGCGGTACACTTTTTATTATTCTTCTATGTCAAATTTTACGAGAATAAGCTTGGTAGATTATTTCGATGCCAAAACACCAACTTTCTATAACAAATGGACAAAACCGTTAAAAGCACATCCATAGAGATAGTGGAGAAACTTCGAACAATCAAAGTTGCTAGAGGTGGACTTTTTATTATTCTTCTATGTCAAATTTTACAAGTATAAGATTCCTAGATTATTTCGATGTCAAAATAGCAAGTTTCTATGACAAATTGACAAAATCTTTAAAAGCACATCCGTAGCGAGAGTTGAGGAACTTCGGACCATCAAAGTTGCTCAGGGTACAATTTTAAGTGTTTTTCTATGTCAAATTTTACGAGTATAAAACTGGTTAGATTATTTCGATCCCAAAACACCGACTTTCTATGATAAATGGACAAAACCGTTAAAAGCTCCTCTACAGAGAGAGTTGAGCAACTTCGAACCATCAAAGTTGCTAGAGGTACACTTTTTATTATTCTTCTATGTCAAATTCTATGAGTATAAGCTTGCTAGATTATTTCGATACCAAAACACCAACTTTCTATGACAAATAGACAAAACCTTTAAAAGCTCCTCCATAGAGAGAGTTGAGCAATTCGGACCATCAAAGTTGCTCGGTGTACACTTTTATTGTTCTTCTATGTGAAATTTTACGAGTATAAGCTTCCTAGATTATTTCGATGTCAAAACAGAAAGTTTCTATGACAAATGGACAAAACAATTAAAAGCTCCTCCATAGAGAGAGTTGAACAAATTCGGACCATCAAAGTTGCTCGGGGTACACTTTTAACTGTTTTTCTACGTCAAATTTTACGAGTATAAAACTTGCTAGATTATTTCGATGCCAAAACAACAACTTTCTATGACAAATGGACAAAACCGTTAAAAAGCTGCTGCTTAGAGAGAGTTGAGCAAATTCGGACCATCAAAGTTGCTTGGGGTACACTTTTAAATGTTCTTATATGTAAAATTTTACGAGTATAAGATTCCTTGATTATTTCGATGTGAAAATAGCAAGTTTCTATGACAAATGGACAAAACTGTTAAAAGCTCATCCATAGAGAGAGTTGAGGAACTTCGGACCATCAAAGTTGCTCGGTGTACACTTTTATTGTCTTCTATGTCAAAATTTACGTGTATAAGCTTCCTAGATTATTTCGATGCCAAAACACCGAGTTTCTATGACAAATGCACAAAACAGTTAAAAGCTCCTCGATAGAGAGAGTTGAGTAAATTCGAACCATCAAAGTTGCTCGGGGTACACTTTTAACTGTTCTTCTATGTCAAATTTTACGAGTATAAAACTTGCTAGATTATTTCGATGCCAAAACACCAACTTTCTATGATAAATGGAAAAAACCGTTAAAAGCTCCTCCATAGAGAGAGTTGAGCAACTTCGAACCATCAAAGTTGCTAGAGGTACACTTTTTATTATTCTTGTATGTCAAATTTTACGAGTATAAGCTTGGTAGATTATTTCAATGCCAAAACACCAACTTTCTATAACAAATGGACAAAACCGTTAAAAGCACCTCCATAGAGATAGTGGAGCAACTTCGAACAATCAAAGTTGCTAGAGGTGGACTTTTTATTATTCTTCTATGTCAAATTTTACGAGTATTAAGCTTGGTAGATTATTTCTATGCGAAAACACCGACTTTCTATGATAAATGGACAAAACCGTTAAAAGCACCTCCATAGAGATAGTGGAGCAACTTCGAACCATCAAAGTTGCTAGAGGTACACTTTTTATTATTCTTCTATGTCAAATTTTTCGAGTATAAGCTTGGTAGATTATTTCGATGCCAAAACACCAACTTTCTATGACAAATGGACAAAACCGTTAAAACAATGCTGTTTAGAGAGAGTTGAGCAAATTCGGACCATCAAAGTTGCTTGGGGTACACTTTTAAATTTTCTTCTATGTCAAATTTTACGAGTATAAGATTCCTTGATTATTTCGATGTCAAAATAGCAAGTTTCTTTGACAAATGGACAAAACTGTTAAAAGCCCATCCATTGAGAGAGTTGAGGAACTTCGGACCATCAAAGTTGCTCGGTGTACACTTTTATTGTCTTCTATGTCAAAATTTACGTGTATAAGCTTCCTAGATTATTTCGATGCCAAAACACCGAGTTTCTATGACAAATGCACAAAACAGTTAAATGCTCCTCGATAGAGAGAGTTGAGCAAATTCGAACCATCAAAGTTGCCCGGGGTACACTTTCAACTGTTCTTCTATGTCAAATTTTACGAGTATAAAACTTGCTAGATTATTTCGATGCCAAAACACCAACATTCTATGATAAATGGACAAAACCGTTAAAAGCTCCTCCATAGAGAGAGTTGAGCAACTTCGAACCATCAAAGTTGCTGGAGATACACTTTTTATTATTCTTCTATGTCAAATTTTACGAGAATAAGCTTGGTAGATTATTTCGATGCCAAAACACCAACTTTCTATAACAAATGGACAAAACCGTTAAAAGCACATCCATAGAGATAGTGGAGCAACTTCGAACAATCAAAGTTGCTAGAGGTGGACTTTTTATTATTCTTCTATGTCAAATTTTACAAGTATAAGATTCCTAGATTATTTCGATGTCAAAATAGCAAGTTTCTATGACAAATTGACAAAATCTTTAAAAGCACATCCGTAGCGAGAGTTGAGGAACTTCGGACCATCAAAGTTGCTCGGTGTACACTTTTATTGTTCTTCTATGTTAAATTTTACGTGTATAAGCTTCCTAGTTTATTTCGATGCCAAAACACTAAGTTTCTATGACAAATGCACAAAACAGTTAAAAGCTACTCCATAGAGAGAGTTGAGCAAATTCGGACCATCAAAGTTGCTCGGTGTACACTTTTAAATGTTCTTCTATGTCAAATTTTACGAGTATAAGATTCCTAGATTATTTCGATATCAAAACAACAGGTTTCTATGATAAAAGGACAAAACCGTTAAAAGCTCCTTCATAGAGAGAGTTGAGCAACTTCGGACCATCAAAGTTGCTAGGTGTACACTTTTATTGTTCTTCTATGTGAAATTTTACGAGTATAACTTCCTAGATTATTTCGATCCCAAAACAGCAACTTTCTATGACAAATGCACAAAACAGTTAAAAGCTCCTCGATAGAGAGAGTTGAGCAAATTCGGACCATCAAAGTTGCTCAGTGTACACTTTTTATTGTTCTTCTATGTGAAATTTTACGACTATAAGCTTCCTGGATTATTTCGATGACAAAACACCAACTTTCTATGACAAATGTACAAAACCGTTAAAAGCCCCTCCATAGAGAGAGTTGAGCTACTTCGGACCATCAAAGTTGCTCGGTGTACACTTTTAAATGTTCTTCTATGTCAAATTTTACGAGTATAAGATTCCTAGATTATTTCGATGTCAAAACAGCAAGTTTCTATGATAAAAGGACAAAACCGTTAAAAGCTTCTTCATAGAGAGAGTTGAGCAACTTCGGACCATCAAAGTTGCTCCGTGTACACTTTTATTGTTCTTCTTTGTGAAATTTTACGAGTATAAAACTGGTTAAATTATTTCGATGCCAAAACACCGACTTTTATGATAAATGGACAAAACTGTTAAAAGCTCCTCTACAGAGAGAGTTGAGCAACTTCGAACCATCAAAGTTGCTCAGGGTACACTTTTAAGTGTTTTTCTATGTCAAATTTTACGAGTATAAAACTTGTTAGATTATTTCGATGCCAAAACACCGACTTTCTATGATAAATGGACAAAACCGTTAAAAGCTCCTCTACAGAGAGAGTTGAGCAACTTCGAACCATCAAAGTTGCTAGAGGTACACTTTTTATTATTCTTCTATGTCAAATTCTACGAGTATAAGCTTGCTAGATTATTTCGATACCAAAACACCAACTTTCTATGACAAATAGACAAAACCTTTAAAAGCTCCTCCATAGAGAGAGTTGAGCAACTTCGGACCATCAAAGTTGCTCGGTGTACACTTTTATTGTTCTTCTATGTGAAATTTTACGAGTATAAGCTTCCTAGATTATTTCGATGTCAAAACAAAAAGTTTCTATGACAAATGGACAAAACCGTTAAAAAGCTGCTGCTTAGAGAGAGTTGAGCAAATTCGGACCATCAAAGTTGCTTGGGGTACACTTTTAAATGTTCTTATATGTCAAATTTTACGAGTATCAGATTCCTTGATTATTTCGATGTGAAAATAGCAAGTTTCTATGACAAATGGACAAAACTGTTAAAAGCTCATCCATAGAGAGAGTTGAGGAACTTCGGACCATCAAAGTTGCTCGGTGTACACTTTTATTGTCTTCTATGTCAAAATTTACGTGTATAAGCTTCCTAGATTATTTCGATGCCAAAACACCGAGTTTCTATGACAAATGCACAAAACAGTTAAAAGCTCCTCGATAGAGAGAGTTGAGTAAATTCGAACCATCAAAGTTGCTCGGGGTACACTTTTAACTGTTCTTCTATGTCAAATTTTACGAGTATAAAACTTGCTAGATTATTTCGATGCCAAAACACCAACTTTCTATGATAAATGGACAAAACCGTTAAAAGCTCCTCCATAGAGAGAGTTGAGCAACTTCAAACCATCAAAGTTGCTAGAGGTACACTTTTTATTATTCTTGTATGTCAAATTTTACGAGTATAAGCTTGGTAGATTATTTCAATGCCAAAACACCAACTTTCTATAACAAATGGACAAAACCGTTAAAAGCACCTCCATAGAGATAGTGGAGCAACTTCGAACAATCAAAGTTGCTAGAGGTGGACTTTTTATTATTCTTCTATGTCAAATTTTACGAGTATTAAGCTTGGTAGATTATTTCTATGCGAAAACACCGACTTTCTATGATAAATGGACAAAACCGTTAAAAGCACCTCCATAGAGATAGTGGAGCAACTTCGAACCATCAAAGTTGCTAGAGGTACACTTTTTATTATTCTTCTATGTCAAATTTTTCGAGTATAAGCTTGGTAGATTATTTCGATGCCAAAACACCAACTTTCTATGACAAATGGACAAAACCGTTAAAACGCTGCTGCTTAGAGAGAGTTGAGCAAATTCGGACCATCAAAGTTGCTTGGGGTACACTTTTAAATGTTCTTCTATGTCAAATTTTACGAGTATAAGATTCCTTGATTATTTCGATGTCAAAATAGCAAGTTTCTTTGACAAATGGACAAAACTGTTAAAAGCCCATCCATTGAGAGAGTTGAGGAACTTCGGACCATCAAAGTTGCTCGGTGTACACTTTTATTGTCTTCTATGTCAAAATTTACGTGTATAAGCTTCCTAGATTATTTCGATGCCAAAACACCGAGTTTCTATGACAAATGCACAAAACAGTTAAATGCTCCTCGATAGAGAGAGTTGAGCAAATTCGAACCATCAAAGTTGCCCGGGGTACACTTTTAACTGTTCTTCTATGTCAACTTTTACGAGTATAAAACTTGCTAGATTTTTTCGATGCCAAAACACCAACAATCTATGATAAATGGACAAAACCGTTAAAAGCTCCTCCATAGAGAGAGTTGAGCAACTTCGAACCATCAAAGTTGCTGGAGATACACTTTTTATTATTCTTCTATGTCAAATTTTACGAGAATAAGCTTGGTAGATTATTTCGATGCCAAAACACCAACTTTCTATAACAAATGGACAAAACCGTTAAAAGCACATCCATAGAGATAGTGGAGCAACTTCGAACAATCAAAGTTGCTAGAGGTGGATTTTTTATTATTCTTCTATGTCAAATTTTACAAGTATAAGATTCCTAGATTATTTCGATGTCAAAATAGCAAGTTTCTATGACAAATTGACAAAATCTTTAAAAGCACATCCGTAGCGAGAGTTGAGGAACTTCGGACCATCAAAGTTGCTCGGTGTACACTTTTATTGTTCTTCTATGTTAAATTTTACGAGTATAAGCTTCCTAGTTTATTTCGATGCCAAAACACTAAGTTTCTATGACAAATGCACAAAACAGTTAAAAGCTACTCCATAGAGAGAGTTGAGCAAATTCGGACCATCAAAGTTGCTCGGTGTACACTTTTAAATGTTCTTCTATGTCAAATTTTACGAGTATAAGATTCCTAGATTATTTCGATATCAAAACAACAGGTTTCTATGATAAAAGGACAAAACCGTTAAAAGCTCCTTCATAGAGAGAGTTGAGCAACTTCGGACCATCAAAGTTGCTAGGTGTACACTTTTATTGTTCTTCTATGTGAAATTTTACGAGTATAACTTCCTAGATTATTTCGATCCCAAAACAGCAACTTTCTATGACAAATGCACAAAACAGTTAAAAGCTCCTCGATAGAGAGAGTTGAGCAAATTCGGACCATCAAAGTTGCTCAGTGTACACTTTTTATTGTTCTTCTATGTGAAATTTTACGACTATAAGCTTCCTGGATTATTTCGATGACAAAACACCAACTTTCTATGACAAATGTACAAAACCGTTAAAAGCCCCTCCATAGAGAGAGTTGAGCTACTTCGGACCATCAAAGTTGCTCGGTGTACACTTTTAAATGTTCTTCTATGTCAAATTTTACGAGTATAAGATTCCTAGATTATTTCGATGTCAAAACAGCAAGTTTCTATGATAAAAGGACAAAATCTTTAAAAGCTCCTTCATAGAGAGAGTTGAGCAACTTCGGACCATCAAAGTTGCTCGGTGTACACTTTTATTGTTCTTCTATGTGAAATTTTACGAGTATAAGCTTCCTAGTTTATTTCGATGCCAAAACACCAAGTTTCTCTGACAAATGCACAAAACAGTAAAAGGCTGCTCCATAAAGAGAGTTGAACAAATTCGGACCATCAAAGTTGCTCGGTGTACACTTTTAAATGTTCTTCTATGTCAAATTTTACGAGTATAAGATTCCTAGATTATTTCGATATCAAAACAACAGGTTTCTATGATAAAAGGACAAAACCGTTAAAAGCTCCTTCATAGAGAGAGTTGAGCAACTTCGGACCATCAAAGTTGCTAGGTGTACACTTTTATTGTTCTTCTATGTGAAATTTTACGAGTATAACTTCCTAGATTATTTCGATCCCAAAACAGCAACTTTCTATGACAAATGCACAAAACAGTTAAAAGCTCCTCGATAGAGAGAGTTGAGCAAATTCGGACCATCAAAGTTGCTCAGTGTACACTTTTTATTGTTCTTCTATGTGAAATTTTACGACTATAAGCTTCCTGGATTATTTCGATGACAAAACACCAACTTTCTATGACAAATGTACAAAACCGTTAAAAGCCCCTCCATAGAGAGAGTTGAGCTACTTCGGACCATCAAAGTTGCTCGGTGTACACTTTTAAATGTTCTTCTATGTCAAATTTTACGAGTATAAGATTCCTAGATTATTTCGATGTCAAAACAGCAAGTTTCTATGATAAAAGGACAAAACCGTTAAAAGCTTCTTCATAGAGAGAGTTGAGCAACTTCGGACCATCAAAGTTGCTCCGTGTACACTTTTATTGTTCTTCTTTGTGAAATTTTACGAGTATAAAACTGGTTAAATTATTTCGATGCCAAAACACCGACTTTTATGATAAATGGACAAAACTGTTAAAAGCTCCTCTACAGAGAGAGTTGAGCAACTTCGAACCATCAAAGTTGCTCAGGGTACACTTTTAAGTGTTTTTCTATGTCAAATTTTACGAGTATAAAACTTGTTAGATTATTTCGATGCCAAAACACCGACTTTCTATGATAAATGGACAAAACCGTTAAAAGCTCCTCTACAGAGAGAGTTGAGCAACTTCGAACCATCAAAGTTGCTAGAGGTACACTTTTTATTATTCTTCTATGTCAAATTCTACGAGTATAAGCTTGCTAGATTATTTCGATACCAAAACACCAACTTTCTATGACAAATAGACAAAACCTTTAAAAGCTCCTCCATAGAGAGAGTTGAGCAACTTCGGACCATCAAAGTTGCTCGGTGTACACTTTTATTGTTCTTCTATGTGAAATTTTACGAGTATAAGCTTCCTAGATTATTTCGATGTCAAAACAAAAAGTTTCTATGACAAATGGACAAAACCGTTAAAAAGCTGCTGCTTAGAGAGAGTTGAGCAAATTCGGACCATCAAAGTTGCTTGGGGTACACTTTTAAATGTTCTTATATGTCAAATTTTACGAGTATCAGATTCCTTGATTATTTCGATGTGAAAATAGCAAGTTTCTATGACAAATGGACAAAACTGTTAAAAGCTCATCCATAGAGAGAGTTGAGGAACTTCGGACCATCAAAGTTGCTCGGTGTACACTTTTATTGTCTTCTATGTCAAAATTTACGTGTATAAGCTTCCTAGATTATTTCGATGCCAAAACACCGAGTTTCTATGACAAATGCACAAAACAGTTAAAAGCTCCTCGATAGAGAGAGTTGAGTAAATTCGAACCATCAAAGTTGCTCGGGGTACACTTTTAACTGTTCTTCTATGTCAAATTTTACGAGTATAAAACTTGCTAGATTATTTCGATGCCAAAACACCAACTTTCTATGATAAATGGACAAAACCGTTAAAAGCTCCTCCATAGAGAGAGTTGAGCAACTTCAAACCATCAAAGTTGCTAGAGGTACACTTTTTATTATTCTTGTATGTCAAATTTTACGAGTATAAGCTTGGTAGATTATTTCAATGCCAAAACACCAACTTTCTATAACAAATGGACAAAACCGTTAAAAGCACCTCCATAGAGATAGTGGAGCAACTTCGAACAATCAAAGTTGCTAGAGGTGGACTTTTTATTATTCTTCTATGTCAAATTTTACGAGTATTAAGCTTGGTAGATTATTTCTATGCGAAAACACCGACTTTCTATGATAAATGGACAAAACCGTTAAAAGCACCTCCATAGAGATAGTGGAGCAACTTCGAACCATCAAAGTTGCTAGAGGTACACTTTTTATTATTCTTCTATGTCAAATTTTTCGAGTATAAGCTTGGTAGATTATTTCGATGCCAAAACACCAACTTTCTATGACAAATGGACAAAACCGTTAAAACGCTGCTGCTTAGAGAGAGTTGAGCAAATTCGGACCATCAAAGTTGCTTGGGGTACACTTTTAAATGTTCTTCTATGTCAAATTTTACGAGTATAAGATTCCTTGATTATTTCGATGTCAAAATAGCAAGTTTCTTTGACAAATGGACAAAACTGTTAAAAGCCCATCCATTGAGAGAGTTGAGGAACTTCGGACCATCAAAGTTGCTCGGTGTACACTTTTATTGTCTTCTATGTCAAAATTTACGTGTATAAGCTTCCTAGATTATTTCGATGCCAAAACACCGAGTTTCTATGACAAATGCACAAAACAGTTAAATGCTCCTCGATAGAGAGAGTTGAGCAAATTCGAACCATCAAAGTTGCCCGGGGTACACTTTTAACTGTTCTTCTATGTCAACTTTTACGAGTATAAAACTTGCTAGATTTTTTCGATGCCAAAACACCAACAATCTATGATAAATGGACAAAACCGTTAAAAGCTCCTCCATAGAGAGAGTTGAGCAACTTCGAACCATCAAAGTTGCTGGAGATACACTTTTTATTATTCTTCTATGTCAAATTTTACGAGAATAAGCTTGGTAGATTATTTCGATGCCAAAACACCAACTTTCTATAACAAATGGACAAAACCGTTAAAAGCACATCCATAGAGATAGTGGAGCAACTTCGAACAATCAAAGTTGCTAGAGGTGGATTTTTTATTATTCTTCTATGTCAAATTTTACAAGTATAAGATTCCTAGATTATTTCGATGTCAAAATAGCAAGTTTCTATGACAAATTGACAAAATCTTAAAAAGCACATCCGTAGCGAGAGTTGAGGAACTTCGGACCATCAAAGTTGCTCGGTGTACACTTTTATTGTTCTTCTATGTTAAATTTTACGAGTATAAGCTTCCTAGTTTATTTCGATGCCAAAACACTAAGTTTCTATGACAAATGCACAAAACAGTTAAAAGCTACTCCATAGAGAGAGTTGAGCAAATTCGGACCATCAAAGTTGCTCGGTGTACACTTTTAAATGTTCTTCTATGTCAAATTTTACGAGTATAAGATTCCTAGATTATTTCGATATCAAAACAACAGGTTTCTATGATAAAAGGACAAAACCGTTAAAAGCTCCTTCATAGAGAGAGTTGAGCAACTTCGGACCATCAAAGTTGCTAGGTGTACACTTTTATTGTTCTTCTATGTGAAATTTTACGAGTATAACTTCCTAGATTATTTCGATCCCAAAACAGCAACTTTCTATGACAAATGCACAAAACAGTTAAAAGCTCCTCGATAGAGAGAGTTGAGCAAATTCGGACCATCAAAGTTGCTCAGTGTACACTTTTTATTGTTCTTCTATGTGAAATTTTACGACTATAAGCTTCCTGGATTATTTCGATGACAAAACACCAACTTTCTATGACAAATGTACAAAACCGTTAAAAGCCCCTCCATAGAGAGAGTTGAGCTACTTCGGACCATCAAAGTTGCTCGGTGTACACTTTTAAATGTTCTTCTATGTCAAATTTTACGAGTATAAGATTCCTAGATTATTTCGATGTCAAAACAGCAAGTTTCTATGATAAAAGGACAAAATCTTTAAAAGCTCCTTCATAGAGAGAGTTGAGCAACTTCGGACCATCAAAGTTGCTCGGTGTACACTTTTATTGTTCTTCTATGTGAAATTTTACGAGTATAAGCTTCCTAGTTTATTTCGATGCCAAAACACCAAGTTTCTCTGACAAATGCACAAAACAGTAAAAGGCTGCTCCATAAAGAGAGTTGAACAAATTCGGACCATCAAAGTTGCTCGGTGTACACTTTTAAATGTTCTTCTATGTCAAATTTTACGAGTATAAGATTCCTAGATTATTTCGATGTCAAAACAGCAAGTTTCTATGATAAAAGGACAAAACCGTTAAAAGCTCCTTCATAGAGAGAGTTGAGCAACTTCGGACCATCAAAGTTGCTCCGTGTACACTTTTATTGTTCTTCTTTGTGAAATTTTACGAGTATAAAACTGGTTAAATTATTTCGATGCCAAAACACCGACTTTTATGATAAATGGACAAAACTGTTAAAAGCTCCTCTACAGAGAGAGTTGAGCAACTTCGAACCATCAAAGTTGCTCAGGGTACACTTTTAAGTGTTTTTCTATGTCAAATTTTACGAGTATAAAACTTGTTAGATTATTTCGATGCCAAAACACCGACTTTCTATGATAAATGGACAAAACCGTTAAAAGCTCCTCTACAGAGAGAGTTGAGCAACTTCGAACCATCAAAGTTGCTAGAGGTACACTTTTTATTATTCTTCTATGTCAAATTCTACGAGTATAAGCTTGCTAGATTATTTCGATACCAAAACACCAACTTTCTATGACAAATAGACAAAACCTTTAAAAGCTCCTCCATAGAGAGAGTTGAGCAACTTCGGACCATCAAAGTTGCTCGGTGTACACTTTTATTGTTCTTCTATGTGAAATTTTACGAGTATAAGCTTCCTAGATTATTTCGATGTCAAAACAAAAAGTTTCTATGACAAATGGACAAAACCGTTAAAAAGCTGCTGCTTAGAGAGAGTTGAGCAAATTCGGACCATCAAAGTTGCTTGGGGTACACTTTTAAATGTTCTTATATGTCAAATTTTACGAGTATCAGATTCCTTGATTATTTCGATGTGAAAATAGCAAGTTTCTATGACAAATGGACAAAACTGTTAAAAGCTCATCCATAGAGAGAGTTGAGGAACTTCGGACCATCAAAGTTGCTCGGTGTACACTTTTATTGTCTTCTATGTCAAAATTTACGTGTATAAGCTTCCTAGATTATTTCGATGCCAAAACACCGAGTTTCTATGACAAATGCACAAAACAGTTAAAAGCTCCTCGATAGAGAGAGTTGAGTAAATTCGAACCATCAAAGTTGCTCGGGGTACACTTTTAACTGTTCTTCTATGTCAAATTTTACGAGTATAAAACTTGCTAGATTATTTCGATGCCAAAACACCAACTTTCTATGATAAATGGACAAAACCGTTAAAAGCTCCTCCATAGAGAGAGTTGAGCAACTTCAAACCATCAAAGTTGCTAGAGGTACACTTTTTATTATTCTTGTATGTCAAATTTTACGAGTATAAGCTTGGTAGATTATTTCAATGCCAAAACACCAACTTTCTATAACAAATGGACAAAACCGTTAAAAGCACCTCCATAGAGATAGTGGAGCAACTTCGAACAATCAAAGTTGCTAGAGGTGGACTTTTTATTATTCTTCTATGTCAAATTTTACGAGTATTAAGCTTGGTAGATTATTTCTATGCGAAAACACCGACTTTCTATGATAAATGGACAAAACCGTTAAAAGCACCTCCATAGAGATAGTGGAGCAACTTCGAACCATCAAAGTTGCTAGAGGTACACTTTTTATTATTCTTCTATGTCAAATTTTTCGAGTATAAGCTTGGTAGATTATTTCGATGCCAAAACACCAACTTTCTATGACAAATGGACAAAACCGTTAAAACGCTGCTGCTTAGAGAGAGTTGAGCAAATTCGGACCATCAAAGTTGCTTGGGGTACACTTTTAAATGTTCTTATATGTCAAATTTTACGAGTATAAGATTCCTTGATTATTTCGATGTCAAAATAGCAAGTTTCTTTGACAAATGGACAAAACTGTTAAAAGCCCATCCATTGAGAGAGTTGAGGAACTTCGGACCATCAAAGTTGCTCGGTGTACACTTTTATTGTCTTCTATGTCAAAATTTACGTGTATAAGCTTCCTAGATTATTTCGATGCCAAAACACCGAGTTTCTATGACAAATGCACAAAACAGTTAAATGCTCCTCGATAGAGAGAGTTGAGCAAATTCGAACCATCAAAGTTGCCCGGGGTACACTTTTAACTGTTCTTCTATGTCAACTTTTACGAGTATAAAACTTGCTAGATTTTTTCGATGCCAAAACACCAACAATCTATGATAAATGGACAAAACCGTTAAAAGCTCCTCCATAGAGAGAGTTGAGCAACTTCGAACCATCAAAGTTGCTGGAGATACACTTTTTATTATTCTTCTATGTCAAATTTTACGAGAATAAGCTTGGTAGATTATTTCGATGCCAAAACACCAACTTTCTATAACAAATGGACAAAACCGTTAAAAGCACATCCATAGAGATAGTGGAGCAACTTCGAACAATCAAAGTTGCTAGAGGTGGATTTTTTATTATTCTTCTATGTCAAATTTTACAAGTATAAGATTCCTAGATTATTTCGATGTCAAAATAGCAAGTTTCTATGACAAATTGACAAAATCTTAAAAAGCACATCCGTAGCGAGAGTTGAGGAACTTCGGACCATCAAAGTTGCTCGGTGTACACTTTTATTGTTCTTCTATGTTAAATTTTACGAGTATAAGCTTCCTAGTTTATTTCGATGCCAAAACACTAAGTTTCTATGACAAATGCACAAAACAGTTAAAAGCTACTCCATAGAGAGAGTTGAGCAAATTCGGACCATCAAAGTTGCTCGGTGTACACTTTTAAATGTTCTTCTATGTCAAATTTTACGAGTATAAGATTCCTAGATTATTTCGATATCAAAACAACAGGTTTCTATGATAAAAGGACAAAACCGTTAAAAGCTCCTTCATAGAGAGAGTTGAGCAACTTCGGACCATCAAAGTTGCTAGGTGTACACTTTTATTGTTCTTCTATGTGAAATTTTACGAGTATAACTTCCTAGATTATTTCGATCCCAAAACAGCAACTTTCTATGACAAATGCACAAAACAGTTAAAAGCTCCTCGATAGAGAGAGTTGAGCAAATTCGGACCATCAAAGTTGCTCAGTGTACACTTTTTATTGTTCTTCTATGTGAAATTTTACGACTATAAGCTTCCTGGATTATTTCGATGACAAAACACCAACTTTCTATGACAAATGTACAAAACCGTTAAAAGCCCCTCCATAGAGAGAGTTGAGCTACTTCGGACCATCAAAGTTGCTCGGTGTACACTTTTAAATGTTCTTCTATGTCAAATTTTACGAGTATAAGATTCCTAGATTATTTCGATGTCAAAACAGCAAGTTTCTATGATAAAAGGACAAAATCTTTAAAAGCTCCTTCATAGAGAGAGTTGAGCAACTTCGGACCATCAAAGTTGCTCGGTGTACACTTTTATTGTTCTTCTATGTGAAATTTTACGAGTATAAGCTTCCTAGTTTATTTCGATGCCAAAACACCAAGTTTCTCTGACAAATGCACAAAACAGTAAAAGGCTGCTCCATAAAGAGAGTTGAACAAATTCGGACCATCAAAGTTGCTCGGTGTACACTTTTAAATGTTCTTCTATGTCAAATTTTACGAGTATAAGATTCCTAGATTATTTCGATGTCAAAACAGCAAGTTTCTATGATAAAAGGACAAAACCGTTAAAAGCTCCTTCATAGAGAGAGTTGAGCAACTTCGGACCATCAAAGTTGCTCGGTGTACACTTTTATTGTTCTTCTATGTGAAATTTTACGAGTATAACTTCCTAGATTATTTCGATCCCAAAACAGCAACTTTCTATGACAAATGCACAAAACAGTTAAAAGCTCCTCGATAGAGAGAGTTGAGCAAATTCGGACCATCAAAGTTGCTCAGGGTACACTTTTAAGTGTTTTTCTATGTCAAATTTTACGAGTATAAAACTTGTTAGATTATTTCGATGCCAAAACACCGACTTTCTATGATAAATGGACAAAACCGTTAAAAGCTCCTCTACAGAGAGAGTTGAGCAACTTCGAACCATCAAAGTTGCTAGAGATACACTTTTTATTATTCTTCTATGTCAAATTCTACGAGTATAAGCTTGCTAGATTATTTCGATACCAAAACACCAACTTTCTATGAGAAATAGACAAAACCTTTAAAAGCTCCTCCATAGAGAGAGTTGAGCAACTTCGGACCATCAAAGTTGCTCGGTGTACACTTTTATTGTTCTTCTATGTGAAATTTTACGAGTATAAGCTTCCTAGATTATTTCGATGTCAAAACAGAAAGTTTCTATGACAAATGGACAAAACCGTTAAAAAGCTGCTGCTTAGAGAGAGTTGAGCAAATTCGGACCATCAAAGTTGCTCGGGGTACACTTTTAACTGTTTTTCTACGTCAAATTTTACGAGTATAAAACTTGCTAGATTATTTCGATGCCAAAACAACAACTTTCTATGACAAATGGACAAAACCGTTAAAAAGCTGCTGCTTAGAGAGAGTTGAGCAAATTCGGACCATCAAAGTTGCTTGGGGTACACTTTTAAATGTTCTTATATGTCAAATTTTACGAGTATAAGATTCCTTGATTATTTCGATGTGAAAATAGCAAGTTTCTATGAAAAATGGACAAAACTGTTAAAAGCTCATCCATAGAGAGAGTTGAGGAACTTCGGACCATCAAAGTTGCTCGGTGTACACTTTTATTGTCTTCTATGTGAAAATTTACGTGTATAAGCTTCCTAGATTATTTCGATGCCAAAACACCGAGTTTCTATGACAAATGCACAAAACAGTTAAAAGCTCCTCGATAGAGAGAGTTGAGGAAATTCGAACCATCAAAGTTGCTCGGGGTACACTTTTAACTGTTCTTCTATGTCAAATTTTACGAGTATAAAACTTGCTAGATTATTTCGATGCCAAAACACCAACTTTCTATGATAAATGGACAAAACCGTTAAAAGCTCCTCCATAGAGAGAGTTGAGCAACTTCGAACCATCAAAGTTGCTAGAGGTACACTTTTTATTATTCTTGTATGTCAAATTTTACGAGTATAAGCTTGGTAGATTATTTCGATGCCAAAACACCAACTTTCTATCACAAATACACAAAACCGTTAAAAGCACCTCCATAGAGATAGTGGAGCAACTTCGAACAATCAAAGTTGCTAGAAGTGGACTTTTTATTATTCTTCTATGTCAAATTTTACGAGTATTAAGCTTGGTAGATTATTTCGATGCGAAAACACCGACTTTCTATGATAAATGGACAAAACCGTTAAAAGCACCTCCATAGAGATAGTGGAGCAACTTCGAACCATCAAAGTTGCTAGAGGTACACTTTTTATTATTCTTCTATGTCAAATTTTTCGAGTATAAGCTTGGTAGATTATTTCGATGCCAAAACACCAACCTCCTAGCAAATGTACAAAACTGTTAAAAGCTGCTCCACAGAGAGAGTTGAGCTACTTCGGACCATTAAAGTTGCTCGGGGTACACTTTTATTGTTCTTCTATGTCAAATTTTACAAGTATAAGATTCCTAGATTATTTCGATGTCAAAATAGCAAGTTTCTGTGACAAATGGACAAAACTGTTAAAAGCTCATCCATAGAGAGAGTTGAGGAACTTCGGACCATCAAAGTTGCTCGGTGTACACTTTTATTGTCTTCTATGTCAAAATTTACGTGTATAAGCTTCCTAGATTATTTCGATGCCAAAACACCGAGTTTCTATGACAAATGCACAAAACAGTTAAAAGCTCCTCGATAGAGATTTGAGCAAATTCGAACCATCAAAGTTGCCCGGGGTACACTTTTAACTGTTCTTCTATGTCAAATTTTACGAGTATAAAACTTGCTAGATTATTTCGATGCCAAAACACCAACTTTCTATGATAAATGGACAAAACCGTTAAAAGCTCCTCCATAGAGAGAGTTGAGCAACTTCGAACCATCAAAGTTGCTAGAGGTACACTTTTTATTATTCTTGTATGTCAAATTTTACGAGTATAAGCTTGGTAGATTATTTCGATGCCAAAACACCAACTTTCTATAACAAATGGACAAAACCGTTAAAAGCACCTCCATAGAGATAGTGGAGCAACTTCGAACAATCAAAGTTGCTAGAGGTGGACTTTTTATTATTCTTCTATGTCAAATTTTACGAGTATTAAGCTTGGTAGATTATATCGATGCGAAAACACCGACTTTCTATGATAAATGGACAAAACCGTTAAAAGCACCTCCATAGAGATAGTGGAGCAACTTCGAACCATCAAAGTTGCAAGAGGTACACTTTTTATTATTCTTCTATGTCAAATTTTTCGAGCATAAGCTTGGTAGATTATTTCGATGCCAAAACACCAACTTCCTAGCAAATGGACAAAACTGTTAAATGCTGCTCCATAGAGAGAGTTGAGCAACTTCGGACCATCAACGTTGCTTGGGGTTCACTTTTTATTGTTCGTCTATGTCAGATTCTACAAGTATAAGCTTGCTTGATTATTTCGATGCCAAAACACCGAGTTTCTATGACAAATGCACAAAATAGTTAAAAGCTGCTCGATAGAGAGAGTTGAGGAAATTCGAACCATCAAAGTTGCTCGGGGTACACTTTTAACTGTTCTTCTATGTCAAATTTTACAAGTATAAAACTTGCTAGATTATTTCGATGCCAAAACACCAACTTTCTATGATAAATGGACAAAACCGTTGAAATCTCCTCCATGGAGATAGTTGAGCAACTTGGAACCATCAAGTTTGCTAGAGGTACACTTTTTATTATTCTTCTATGTCAAATTTTACGAGTATAAAGCTTGGTAGATTATTTCGATGCCAAAACACCAACTTCCTAACAAATGGACAAAACTGTTAAAAGCTGCTCCACAGAGAGAGTTGAGCAACTTCGGACCATCAAAGTTGCTCGTGGTACACTTTTTATTGTTCGTCTATGTCAAATTCTATGAGTATAAGCTTGTAGATTATTTCGATGCCAAAACACCAACTTTCTATGACAAATGGAAAAAAAACCTTAAAAAGCACCTCCATAGAGATAGTGGAGGAAATTCAGAATGTGAAAGTTGCTCGATGTACACTTTTTATTGGTCTTTTATGTGAAATTTTACGAGTATAAGCTTCCTATATTATTTCGATGACAAAACATCAGCTTTTTATGACAAATAGACAACACCATTAAAAGCTCCTCCATAGAGAGAGTTGAGCTACTTCGGACCATCAAAGTTGCTCGGGGTACACTTTTATTGTTCTTCTTTGTCAAATTTTACAAGTATAAGATTCCTAGATTATTTCAATGTCAAAATAGCAAGTTTCTATGACAAATGGACAAAACCTTTAAAAGCACCTCCGTAGAGAGAGTTGAGGAACTTCGGACCATCAAAGTTGCTCGGTGTACACTTTTATTGTTCTTCTATGTGAAATTTTACGAGTATAAGCTTCCTAGTTTATTTCGATGCCAAAACACCAAGTTTCTATGACAAATGCACAAAACAGTTAAAAGCTGCTCCATAGAGAGAGTTGAGCAAATTCGGACCATCAAAGTTGCTCGGTGTAAACTTTTAAATGTTCTTTTATGTCAAATTGTACGAGTATAAGATTTCTAGATTATTTCGATGTCAAAATAGCAAGTTTCTATGATAAAAGGACAAAACTGTTAAAATCTCCTCCATAGAGAGAGTTGAGCAACTTCGGACCATTAAAGTTGCTCGGTGTACATTTTTATTGTTCTTCTATGTGAAATTTTACGAGTATAACTTGCTAGATTATTTCGATGCCAAAACAACAACTTTCTATGACGAATGCACAAAACATTTAAAAGCTCCTCAATAGAGAGAGTTGAGCAAATTCGGACCATCAAAGTTGCTCAGGGTACACTTTTAACTGTTTTTCTATGTCAAATTTTACGAGTATAAAACTTGTTAGATTATTTCGATGACAAAACAACGATTTTCTATGATAAATTGACAAAACCGTTAAAAGCTTCTCCATAGAGATAGTGGAGCAACTTCAGACTTTGAAAGTTGCTCGATGTACACTTTTTAGTGGTCTTTTATGTGAAATTTTACGAGTATAAGCTTCCTATATTATTTCGATGACAAATCATCAGCTTTCTATGACAAATGGACAACACCGTTAAAAGCTCCTCCACAGAGAGAGTTGAGCTACTTCGGACCATCAAAGTTGCTCGGGGTACACTTTTAACTGTTCTTCTATGTCAAATTTTACGAGTATAAAACTTGCTAGATTATTTCGATGCCAAAACACCAACTTTCTATGATAAATGGACAAAACCGTTAAAAGCTCCTCCATAGAGAGAGTTGAGCAACTTCGAACCATCAAAGTTGCTAGAGGTACACTTTTTATTATTCTTGTATGTCAAATTTTACGAGTATAAGCTTGGTAGATTATTTCGATGCCAAAACATCAACTTTCTATAACAAATGGACAAAACCGTTAAAAGCACCTCCATAGAGATAGTGGAGCAACTTCGAACAATCAAAGTTGCTAGAGGTGGACTTTTTATTATTCTTCTATGTCAAATTTTACGAGTATTAAGCTTGGTAGATTATTTCGATGCGAAAACACCGACTTTCTATGATAAATGGACAAAACCGTTAAAAGCACCTCCATAGAGATAGTGGAGCAACTTCGAACCATCAAAGTTGCAAGAGGTACACTTTTTATTATTCTTCTATGTCAAATTTTTCGAGTATAAGCTTGGTAGATTATTTCGATGCCGAAACACCAACTTTCTATGACAAATGGACAAAACCGTTAAAAAGCTGCTGCTTAGAGAGAGTTGAGCAAATTCGGACCACCAAAGTTGCTTGGGGTACACTTTTAAATGTTCTTCTATGTCAAATTTTACGAGTATAAGCTTCCTGGATTATTTCGATGACAAAACACCAACTTTCGATGACAAAACACCAACTTTCTATGACAAATGTATAAAACCGTTAAAAGCCCCTCCATTGAGGGAGTTGAGCAAATTCGGACCATCAAAGTTGCTCCGTGTACACTTTTTATTGTTCTTCTATGTGAAATTTTACGACTATAAGCTTCCTGGATTATTTCGATGACAAAACACCAACTTTCTATGACAAATGTACAAAACTGTTAAAAGCCCCTCCAAAGAGAGAGTTGAGCTACTTCGGACCATCAAAGTTGCTCGGGGTACACTTTTATTGTTCTTCTATGTCAAATTTTACAAGTATAAGATTCCTAGATTATTTCGATGTCAAAATAGCAAGTTTCTATGACAAATTGACAAAATCTTTAAAAGCACATCCGTAGAGAGAGTTGAGGAACTTCGGACCATCAAAGTTGCTCGGTGTACACTTTTATTGTTCTTCTATGTGAAATTTTACGAGTATAAGCTTCCTAGTTTATTTCGATGCCAAAACACCAAGTTTCCATGACAAATGCACAAAACAGTTAAAAGCTGCTCCATAAAGAGAGTTGAGCAAATTCGGACCATCAAAGTTGCTCGGTGTACACTTTTAAATGTTCTTCTATGTCAAATTTCACGAGTATAAGATTCCTAGATTATTTCGATGTCAAAACAGCAAGTTTCTATGATAAAAGGACAAAACCGTTAAAAGCTCCTTCATAGAGAGAGTTGAGCAACTTTGGACCATCAAAGTTGTTCGGTGTACACTTTTATTGTTCTTCTATGTGAAATTTTACGAGTATAACTTCCTAGATTATTTCGATCCCAAAACAGCAACTTTCTATGACAAATGCACAAAACAGTTAAAAGCTTCTCGATAGAGAGAGTTGAGCAAATTCGGACCATCAAAGTTGCTCAGGGTACACTTTTAAGTGTTTTTCTATGTCAAATTTTACGAGTATAAAACTTGTTAGATTATTTCGATGCCAAAACACCGACTTTCTATGATAAATGGACAAAATCGTTAAAAGCTCCTCTACAGAGAGAGTTGGGCAACTTCGAACCATCGAAGTTGCTAGAGGTACACTTTTTATTATTCTTCTATGTCAAATTCTACGAGTATAAGCTTGCTAGATTATTTCGATACCAAAACACCAACTTTCTATGACAAATAGACAAAACCTTTAAAAGCTCCTCCATAGAGAGAGTTGAGCAACTTCGGACCATCAAAGTTGCTCGGTGTACACTTTTATTGTTCTTCTATGTGAAATTTTACGAGTATAAGCTTCCTAGATTATTTCGATGTCAAAACAGGAAGTTTCTATGACAAATGGACAAAACATTTAAAAGCTCCTCCATAGAGAGAGTTGAGCAAATTCGGACCATCAAAGTTGCTCGGGGTTCACTTTTAACTGTTTTTCTACGTCAAATTTTACGAGTATAAAACTTGCTAGATTATTTCGATGCCAAAACACCAACTTTCTATGACAAATGGACAAAACCGTTAAAAAGCTGCTGCTTAGAGAGAGTTGAGCAAATTCGGACCATCAAAGTTGCTTGGGGTACACTTTTAAATGTTCTTATATGTCAAATTTTACGAGTATAAGATTCCTTGATTATTTTGATGTGAAAATAGCAAGTTTCTATGACAAATGGACAAAACTGTTAAATGCTCATCCATAGAGAGAGTTGAGGAACTTCGGACCATCAAAGTTGCTCGGTGTACACTTTTATTGTCTTCTATGTCAAAATTTACGTGTATAAGCTTCCTAGAATATTTCGATGCCAAAACACCGAGTTTCTATGACAAATGCACAAAACAGTAAAAAAGCTCCTCGATAGAGAGAGTTGAGCAAATTCGAACAATCAAAGTTGCTCGGGGTACACTTTTAACTGTTCTTCTATGTCAAATTTTACGAGTATAAAACTTGCTATATTATTTCGATGCCAAAACACCAACTTTCTATGATAAATGGACAAAACCGTTAAAAGCTCCTCCATAGAGAGAGTTGAGCAACTTCGAACCATCAAAGTTGCTAGAGGTACACTTTTTATTATTCTTGTATGTCAAATTTTACGAGTATAAGCTTGGTAGATTATTTCGATGCCAAAACATCAACTTTCTATAACAAATGGACAAAACCGTTAAAAGCACCTCCATAAAGATAGTGGAGCAACTTCGAACAATCAAAGTTGCTAGAGGTGGACTTTTTATTATTCTTCTATGTCAAATTTTACGAGTATTAAGCTTGGTAGATTATTTCGATGCGAAAACATCGATTTCTATGATAAATGGACAAAACCGTTAAAAGCACCTCCATAGAGATAGTGGAGCAACTTCGAACCATCAAAGTTGGTAGAGGTACACTTTTTATTATTCTTCTATGTCAAATTTTTCGAGTATAAGCTTGGTAGATTATTTCGATGCCAAAACACCAACTTTCTATGACAAATGGACAAAACCGTTAAAAGCTCCTCCATAGAGAGAGTTGAGCAACTTCGAACCATCAAAGTTGCTAGAGGTACACTTTTTATTATTCTTCTATGTCAAATTTTTCGAGTATAAGCTTGGTAGATTATTTCGATGCCAAAACACCAACTTCCTAGCAAATGGACAAAACTGTTAAAAGCTGCTCCATAGAGAGAGTTGAGCAACTTTGGACCATCAACGTTGCTAGAGGTGGACTTTTTATTATTCTTCTATGTCAAATTTTACGAGTATTAAGCTTGGTAGATTATTTCGATGCGAAAACACCGACTTTCTATGATAAATGGACAAAACCGTTAAAAGCACCTCCATAGAGATAGTGGAGCAACTTCGAACCATCAAAGTTGCTAGAGGTACACTTTTTATTATTCTTCTATGTCAAATTTTTCGAGTATAAGCTTGTTAGATTATTTCGATTCCAAAACACCAACTTTCTATGACAAATGGACAAAACCGTTAAAAACTCCTCTATAGAGAGAGTTGAGCAACTTCGAACCATCAAAGTTGCTAGAGGTACACTTTTTATTATTCTTCTATGTCAAATTTTTTGAGTATAAGCTTGGTAGATTATTTCGATGCCAAAACACCAACTTCCTAGCAAATGGACAAAACTGTTAAAAGCTGCTCCATAGAGAGAGTTGAGCAACTTCGAACCATCAACGTTGCTTGGGGTACACTTTTTATTGTTCGTCTATGTCAGATTCTACAAGTATAAGCTTCCTAAATTATTTCGATGCCAAAACACCGAGTTTCTATGACAAATGCACAAAACAGTTAAAAGCTCCTCGATAGGGAGAGTTGAGGAAATTCAAATTATCAAAGTTGCTCGGGGTACACTTTTAACTGTTCTTCTATGTCAAATTTTACAAGTATAAAACTTGCTAGATTATTTGGATGCCAAAACACCAACTTTCTATGATAAATGGACAAAACCGTTGAAAGCTCCTCCATGGAGAGAGTTGAGCAACTTGGAACCATCAAGGTTGCTAGAGGTACGCTTTTTATTATTCTTCTATGTCAAATTTTACGAATATAAAGCTTGGTAGATTATTTCGATGCCAAAACACCAACTTCCTAACAAATGGACAAAACTGTTAAAAGCTGCTCCAGAGAGAGAGTTGAGCAACTTCGGACCATCAAAGTTGCTCGTGGTACACTTTTTATTGTTCGTCTATGTCAAATTCTATGAGTATAAGCTTGTAGATTATTTCGATGCCAAAACACCAACTTTCTATGACAAATGGATAAAAAACCGTAAAAAGCACCTCCATAGAGATAGTGGAGGAAATTCAGACTGTGAAAGTTGCTCGATGTACACTTTTTATTGGTCTTTTATGTGAAATTTTACGAGTATAAGCTTCCTATATTATTTCGATGACAAAACATCAGCTTTTTATGACAAATAGACAACACCGTTAAAAGCTCCTCCATAGAGAGAGTTGAGCTACTTCGGACCATCAAAGTTGCTCGGGGTACACTTTTATTGTTCTTCTATGTCAAATTTTACAAGTATAAGATTCCTAGATTATTTCAATGTCAAAATAGCAAGTTTCTATGACAAATGGACAAAACCTTTAAAAGCACCTCCGTAGAGAGAGTTGAGGAACTTCAGACCATCAAAGTTGCTCGGTGTACACTTTTAACTGTTTTTCTATGTCAAATTTTACGAGTATAAAACTTGTTTGATTATTTCGATGCCAAAACAACGATTTTCCATGATAATTTGACAAAACCGTTAAAAGCTTCTCCATCGAGATAGTGGAGCAACTTCAGACTTTGAAAGTTGCTCGATGTACACTTTTTATTGGTCTTGTATGTGAAATTTTACGAGTATAAGCTTCCTATATTATTTCGATGACAAAACATCAGCTTTCTATGACAAATGGAAAACACCGTTAAAAGCTCCTCCACAGAGAGAGTTGAGCTACTTCGGACCATCAAAGTTGCTCTGGGTACACTTTTATTGTTCTTCTATGTCAAATTTTACAAGTATAAGATTCCTAGATTATTTCGATGTCAAAATAGCAAGTTTCTATGACAAAATGGACAAAACTGTTAAAAGCTCATCCATAGAGAAGAGTTGAGGAACTTCGGACCATCAAAGTTGCTCGGTGTACACTTTTATTGTCTTCTATGTCAAAATTTACGTGTATAAGCTTCCTAGATTATTTCGATGCCAAAACACCGAGTTTCTATGACAAATGCACAAAACAGTTAAAAGCTCCTCGATAGAGAGAGTTGAGCAAATTCGAACCATCAAAGTTGCTCGGGGTACACTTTTAACTGTTCTTCTATGTCAAATTTTACGAGTATAAAACTTGCTAGATTATTTCGATGCCAAAACACCAACTTTCTATGATAAATGGACAAAACCGTTAAAAGCTCCTCCATAGAGAGAGTTGAGCAACTTCGAACCATCAAAGTTGCTAGAGGTACACTTTTTATTATTCTTCTATGTCAAATTTTACGAGTATAAGCTTGGTAGATTATTTCGATGCCAAAACACCAACTTTCTATAACAAATGGACAAAACCGTTAAAAGCACCTCCATAGAGATAGTGGAGCAACTTCAAACAATCAAAGTTGCTAGAGGTGGACCTTTTATTATTCTTCTATGTCAAATTTTACGAGTATTAAGCTTGGTAGATTATTTCGATGCGAAAACACCGACTTTCTATGATAAATGGACAAAACCGTTAAAAGCACCTCCATAGAGATAGTGGAGCAACTTCGAACCATCAAAGTTGCTAGAGGTACACTTTTTATTATTCTTCTATGTCAAATTTTTCGAGTATAAGCTTGGTAGACTATTTCGATGCCAAAACACAAACTTTTTATGACAAATGGACAAAACCGTTAAAAAGCTGCTGCCTAGAGAGAGTTGAGCAAATTCGGACCACAAAGTTGCTTGGGGTACACTTTTAAATGTTCTTCTATGTCAAATTTTACGAGTATAAGCTTCCTGGATTATTTCGATGACAAAACACCAACTTTCTATGACAAATGTATAAAACCGTTAAAAGCCCCTCCATAGAAAGAGTTGAGCTACTTCGGACCATCAAAGTTGCTCGGTGTACACTTTTATTGTTCTTCTATGTGAAATTTTACGAGTATAACTTCCTAGATTATTTCGATCCCAAAATAGCAACTTTCTATGACAAATGCACAAAACAGTTAAAAGCTCCTCTATAGAGAGAGTTGAGCAAATTCGGACGATCAAAGTTGCTCAGTGTACACTTTTTATTGTTCTTCTATGTCAAATTTTACTAGTATAAAACTTGCTAGATTATTTCGATGCCAAAACACCAACTTTCTATGATAAATGGACAAAACCGTTAAAACTCCTCCATAGAGAGAGTTGAGCAACTTCGAACCATCAAAGTTGCTAGAGGTACACTTTTTATTATTCTTCTATGTCAAATTCTACGAGTATATGCTTGGTAGATTATTTCGATGCCAAAACACCAACTTTCTATGACAAATGGACAAAACCGTTAAAACTCCTCCACAGAGAGAGTTGAGCAACTTCGGACCATCAAAGTTGCTCGGTGTACACTTTTATTGTTCTTCTATGTGAAATTTTACGAGTATAACTTCCTAGATTTTTTCGATGCCAAAACAGCAACTTTCTATGACAAATGCACAAAACAGTTAAAAGCTCCTCGATAGAGAGAGTTGAGCAAATTCGGACCATCAAAGTTGCTCGGGGTACACTTTTAAGTGTTTTTCTAAGTCAAATTTTACGAGTATAAAACTTGTTAGATTATTTCGATGCCAAAACATCGACTTTCTATGATAAATGTACAAAACCGTTAAAAGCTCCTCCACAGAGATAGTTGAGCAGCTTCGAACCATCAAAGTTGCTAGAGGTATACTTTTTATTATTCTTTTATGTCAAATTTTACGAGTATAAGCTTGGTAGATTATTTCGATGCCAAAACACCAACTTTCTATAACAAATGGACAAAACCGTTAAAAGCACCTCCATAGAGATAGTGGAGCAACTTCGAACAATCAAAGTTGCTAGAGGTGGACTTTTTATTATTCTTCTATGTCAAATTTTACGAGTATTAAGCTTGGTAGATTATTTCGATGCGAAAACACCGACTTTCTATGATAAATGGACAAAACCGTTAAAAGCACCTCCATAGAGATAGTGGAGCAACTTCGAACCATCAAAGTTGCTAGAGGTACACTTTTTATTATTCTTCTATGTCAAATTTTTCGAGTATAAGCTTGGTAGATTATTTCGATGCCAAAACACCAACTTTTTATGACAAATGGACAAAACCGTTAAAAAGCTGCTGCTTAGAGAGAGTTGAGCAAATTCGGACCATCAAAGTTGCTTGGGGTACACTTTTAAATGTTCTTCTATGTCAAATTTTACGTGTATAAGCTTCCTGGATTATTTCGATGACAAAACACCAACTTTCTATGACAAATGTATAAAACCGTTAAAAGCCCCTCCATAGAAAGAGTTGAGCTACTTCGGACCATCAAAGTTGGTCGGTGTACACTTTTATTGTTCTTCTATGTGAAATTTTACGAGTATAACTTCCTAGATTATTTCGATCTCAAAATAGCAACTTTCTATGACAAATGCACAAAACAGTTAAAAGCTCCTCTATAGAGAGAGTTGAGCAAATTCGGACCATCAAATTGCTCAGTGTACACTTTTTATTGTTCTTCTATGTCAAATTTTACGAGTATAAAACTTGCTAGATTATTTCGATGCCAAAACACCAACTTTCTATGATAAATGGACAAAACCGTTAAAACTCCTCCACAGAGAGAGTTGAGCAACTTCGAACCATCAAAGTTGCTAGAGGTACACTTTTTATTATTCTTCTATGTCAAATTCTACGAGTATAAGCTTGGTAGATTATTTCGATGCCAAAACACCAACTTTCTATGACAAATGGACAAAACCGTTAAAACTCCTCCACAGAGAGAGTTGAGCAACTTCGGACCATCAAAGTTGCTCGGTGTACACTTTTATTGTTCTTCTATGTGAAATTTTACGAGTATAACTTCCTAGATTTTTTCGATGCCAAAACAGCAACTTTCTATGACAAATGCACAAAACAGTTAAAAGCTCCTCGATAGAGAGAGTTGAGCAAATTCGGACCATCAAAGTTGCTCGGGGTACACATTTAAGTGTTTTTCTAAGTCAAATTTTACGAGTATAAAACTTGTTAGATTATTTCGATGCCAAAACATCGACTTTCTATGATAAATGGAAAAAACCGTTAAAAGCTCCTCCACAGAGATAGTTGAGCAACTTCGAACCATCAAAGTTGCTAGAGGTATACTTTTTATTATTCTTCTATGTCAAATTCTACGAGTATAAGCTTGCTAGATTATTTCGATGCCAAAACACCAACTTTCTATGACAAATGGAAAAAACCTTTAAAAGCTCCTCCATAGAGAGAGTTGAGCTACTTCGGACCATCGAAGTTGCTCGTCGTACACTTTTATTGTTCTTCTATGTGAAATTTTACGAGTATAAGCTTCCTAGATTATTTCGATGCCAAAACACCGAGTTTCTATGACAAATGCACAAAACAGTCAAAAGCTCCTCGATAGAGAGAGTTGAGTAAATTCGAACCATCAAAGTTGCTCGGGGTACACTTTTAACTGTTCTTCTATGTCAAATTTTACGAGTATAAAACTTTCTAGATTATTTCGATGCCAAAACACCAACTTTGTATGATAAATGGACAAAACCGTTAAAAGCTGCTCCATAGAGAGAGTTGAGCAACTTCGGACCATCAAAGTTGCTCGGGGTACACTTTTTATTCTTCGTCTATGTCAAATTCTACGAGTATAAGATTGTAGATTATTTCGATGCCAAAACACCAACTTTCTATGACAAATGGACAAAACCGTTAAAAGCACCACCATAGAGATAGTGGAGCAACTTCAGACTTTGAAGGTTGCTCGATGTACACTTTTTACTGGTCTTTTATATGAAATTTTACGAGTATAAGCTTCCTATATTATTTCGATGAGAAAACATCAGCTTTCTATGACAAATTGACAACACCGTTAAAAGCTCCTCCATAAAGAGAGTTGAGCTACTTCGGACCATCAAAGTTGCTCGGTGTACACTTTTATTGTTCTTCTACGTGAAATTTTACGAGTATAAGCTTCCTAGTTTATTTCGATGCCAAAACACCGAGTTTCTATGACAAATGCACAGAACTGTTAAAAGCTGCTCCATAGAGAGAGTTGAGCAAATTCGGACCATCAAAGTTGCTTGAGGTACACTTTTAAATGTTCTTCTATGTCAAATTTTACGAGTATAAGATTCCTAGATTATTTCGATGTCAAAATAGCAAGTTTCTATGACAAATGGACAAAACTGTTAAAAGCTCATCCATAGAGAGAGTTGAGAAACTTCGGACCATCAAAGTTGCTCGGTGTACACTTTTATTGTCTTCTATGTCAAAATTTACGAGTATAAGCTTCCTAGATTATTTCGATGCCAAAACACCGAGTTTCTATGACAAATGCACAAAACAGTTAAAAGCTCCTCGATAGAGAGAGTTGAGCAAATTCGGAGCATCAAAGTTGCTCGGGGTACACTTTTAACTGTTCTTCTATGTCAAATTTTACGAGTATAAAACTTGCTTGATTATTTCGATGCCAAAACACCAACTTTCTCTGATAAATGGACAAAACCGTTAAAAGCTCCTCCATAGAGAGAGTTGAGCAAATTCGAACCATCGAAGTTGCTAGAGGTACACTTTTTATTATTCTTAAATGTCCAATTTTACGAGTATAAGCTTGCTAGATTATTTCGATTCCAAAACACCAACTTTCTATGACAAATGGACAAAACCGTTAAAAGCACCTCCATAGAGATAGTTGAGCAACTTCGAACAATCAAAGTTGCTAGAGGTAGACTTTTTATTATTCTTCTATGTCAAATTTTACGAGTATAAAGCTTGGTAGATTATTTCGATGCGAAAACACCGACTTTCTACGATAAATGGACAAAACCGTTAAAAGCACCTCCATAGAGATAGTGGAGCAACTTCGAACCATCCAAGTTGCTAGAGGTACACTTTTTATTATTCTTCTATGTCAAATTTTTTGAGTATAAGCTTGGTAGATTATTTCGATGCCAAAACACCAACTTTCTATGACAAATGGAGAAAACCGTTAAAAGCACCTCCATAGAGATAGTGGAGCAACTTCGAACCATCCAAGTTACTAGAGGTACACTTTTTATTATTCTTCTATTTGAAATTTTACGAGTATAAGCTTCCTATATTATTTCGATGACAAAACATCAGCTTTCTATGACAAATAGACAACACCGTTAAAAGCTACTCCATAAAGAGAGTTGAGCTACTTCGGACCATCAAAGTTGCTCGGGGTACACTTTTATTGTTCTTCTATGTCAAATTTTACAAGTATAAGATTCCTAGATTATTTCAATGTCAAAATAGCAAGTTTCTATGAAAAATGGACAAAACCATTAAAAGCACCTCTGTAGAGAGAGTTGAGGAACTTCGGACCATCAAAGTTGCTCGGTGTACACTTTTATTGTTCTTCTATGTTAAATTTACGAGTATAAGCTTCCAAGTTTATTTCGATGCCAAAACACCAAGTTTCTATGACAAATGCACAAAACAGTTAAAAGCTGCTCCATAGAGAGAGTTGAGCAAATTCGGACCATCAAAGTTGCTCGGTGTACACTTTTAAATGTTCTTCTATGTCAAATTTTACGAGTATAATATTTCTAGATTATTTCGATGTCAAAAGAGCAAGTTTCTATGATAAAAGGACAAAACCGTTAAAAGCTCCTCCATAGAGAGAGTTGAGCAACTTCGGACCATCAAAGTTGCTTGGTGTACACTTTTATTGTTCTTCTATGTGAAATTTTACGAGTATAACTTCCTAGATTATTTCGATGCCAAAACAACAACTTTCTATGACAGATGCACAAAACAGTTAAAAGCTCCCCGATAGAGAGAGTAGAGCAAATTCGGACCATCAAAGTTGCTCCGGGTACACTTTTAACTGTTTTTCTATGTCAAATTTTATGAGTATAAATCTTGTTAGATTATTTCGATGCCAAAACACCGACTTTCTATTATAAATTGACAAAACCGTTAAAAGCTCCTCCATAGAGATAGTGGAGCAACTTCAGACTTTGAAAGTTGCTCGATGTACACTTTTTATTGGTTTTTTATGTGAAATTTTACGAGTATAAGCTTCCTATATTATTTCAATGACAAAACATCAGCTTTCTATGACAAATGGACAACACCGTTAAAAGCTCTTCCATAGAGAGAGTTGAGCTACTTCGGACCATCAAAGTTGCTCGGGGTACACTTTTATTGTTCTTCTATGTCAAATTTTACAAGTATAAGATTCCTAGATTATTTCGATATCAAAATAGCAAGTTTCTATGACAAATTGACAAAATCTTTAAAAGCACATCCGTAGAGAGATTTGAGGAACTTCGGACCATCAAAGTTGCTCGGTGTACACTTTTATTGTTCTTCTATGTGAAATTTTACGAGTATAAGCTTCCTAGTATATTTCGATGCCAAAACACCAAGTTTCTATGACAAATGCACAAAACAGTTAAAAGCTGCTCCATAGAGAGAGTTGAGCAAATTCGGACCATCAAAGTTGCTCGGTGTACACTTTTAAATGTTCTTCTATGTCAAATTTTACGAGTATAAGAATCCTAGATTATTTCGATGTCAAAACAGCAAGTTTCTATGATAAAAGGATAAAACCGTTAAAAGCTCCTTCATAGAGAGAGTTGAGCAACTTCGGACCATCAAAGTTGCTCGGTGTACACTTTTATTGTTCTTCTATGTGAAATTTTACGAGTATAACTTCCTATATTATTTCGATGCCAAAACAAAAACTTTCTATGACAAATGCACAAAACAGTTAAAAGCTCCGCGATAGAGAGTGTTGAACAAATTCGGACCATCAAAGTTGCTCAGGGTACACTTTTAACTGTTTTTCTATGTCAAATTTTACGAGTATAAAACTTGTTAGATTATTTCGATACCAAAACAGCGACTTTCTATTATAAATTGACAAAACCGTTAAAAGCTCCTCCATAGAGATAGTGGAGCAACTTCAGACTTTGAAAGTTGCTCGATGTACACTTTTTATTGGTCTTCTATGTGAAATTTTACGAGTATAAGCTTCCTAGATAACTTCGATGACAAAACACCAGCGTTCTATTACAAATGGACAAAACCGTTAAATGCTCTTCCATAGAGAGAGTTGAGCTACTTCGGACCATCAAAGTTGCTCGGGGTACACTTTTATTGTTCTTCTATGTCAAATTTTACAAGTATAAGATTCCTAGATTATTTCGATGTCAAAATAGCAAGTTTCTATGACAAACTGACAAAATCTTTAAAAGCACATCCGTAGAGAAATTTGAGGAACTTCGGACCATCAAAGTTGCTCGGTGTACATTTTTATTGTTCTTCTATGTGAAATTTTACGAGTATAAGCTTCCTAATATATTTCGATGCCAAAACACCAAGTTTCTATGACAAATGCACAAAACAGTTAAAAGCTGCTCCATAAAGAGAGTTGAGCAAATTCGGACCATCAAAGTTGCTCGGTGTACATTTTTAAATGTTCTTCTATGTCAAATTTTACGAGTATAAGAATCCTAGATTATTTCGATGTCAAAACAGCAAGTTTCTACGATAAAAGGACAAAACCGTTAAAAGCTCTTTCATAGAGAGAGTTGAGCAACTTCGGACCATCAAAGTTGCTCGGTGTACACTTTTATTGTTCTTCTATGTGAAATTTTACGAGTATAACTTCCTGGATTATTTCGTTGCCAAAACAGCAAATTTTTATGACAAATGCACAAAACAGTTAAAAGCTCCTCGATAGAGAGAGTTGAGCAAATTCAGACCATCAAAGTTGCTCGGGGTACACTTTTAATTGTTTTTCTATGTCAAATTTTACGAGTATAAGCTTCCAAGTTTATTTCGATGCCAAAACACCAAGTTTCTATGACAAATGCACAAAACAGTTAAAAGCTGCTCCATAGAGAGAGTTGAGCAACTTCGAACCATCCAAGTTGCTAGAGGTACACTTTTTATTATTCTTCTATGTCAAATTTTTCGAGTATAAGCTTGATAGATTATTTCGATGCCAAAACACCAACTTTCTATGACAAATGGAGAAAACCGTTAAAAGCACCTCCATAGAGATAGTGGAGCAACTTCGAACCATCCAAGTTACTAGAGGTACACTTTTTATTATTCTTCTATTTGAAATTTTACGAGTATAAGCTTCCTATATTATTTCGATGACAAAACATCAGCTTTCTATGACAAATAGACAACACCGTTAAAAGCTACTCCATAAAGAGAGTTGAGCTACTTCGGACCATCAAAGTTGCTCGGGGTACACTTTTATTGTTCTTCTATGTCAAATTTTACAAGTATAAGATTCCTAGATTATTTCAATGTCAAAATAGCAAGTTTCTATGAAAAATGGACAAAACCATTAAAAGCACCTCTGTAGAGAGAGTTGAGGAACTTCGGACCATCAAAGTTGCTCGGTGTACACTTTTATTGTTCTTCTATGTGAAATTTTACGAGTATAAGCTTCCAAGTTTATTTCGATGCCAAAACACCAAGTTTCTATGACAAATGCAAAAAACAGTTAAAAGCTGCTCCATAGAGAGAGTTGAGCAAATTCGGACCATCAAAGTTGCTCGGTGTACACTTTTAAATGTTCTTCTATGTCAAATTTTACGAGTATAATATTTCTAGATTATTTCGATGTCAAAAGAGCAAGTTTCTATGATAAAAGGACAAAACCGTTAAAAGCTCCTCCATAGAGAGAGTTGAGCAACTTCGGACCATCAAAGTTGCTTGGTGTACACTTTTATTGTTCTTCTATGTGAAATTTTACGAGTATAACTTCCTAGATTATTTCGATGCCAAAACAACAACTTTCTATGACAGATGCACAAAACAGTTAAAAGCTCCCCGATAGAGAGAGTAGAGCAAATTCGGACCATCAAAGTTGCTCCGGGTACACTTTTAACTGTTTTTCTATGTCAAATTTTATGAGTATAAATCTTGTTAGATTATTTCGATGCCAAAACACCGACTTTCTATTATAAATTGACAAAACCGTTAAAAGCTCCTCCATAGAGATAGTGGAGCAACTTCAGACTTTGAAAGTTGCTCGATGTACATTTTTTATTGGTTTTTTATGTGAAATTTTACGAGTATAAGCTTCCCATATTATTTCGATGACAAAACATCAGCTTTCTATGACAAATGGACAACACCGTTAAAAGCTCTTCCATAGAGAGAGTTGAGCTACTTCGGACCATCAAAGTTGCTCGGGGTACACTTTTATTGTTCTTCTATGTCAAATTTTACAAGTATAAGATTCCTAGATTATTTCGATATCAAAATAGCAAGTTTCTATGACAAATTGACAAAATCTTTAAAAGCACATCCGTAGAGAGATTTGAGGAACTTCGGACCATCAAAGTTGCTCGGTGTACACTTTTATTGTTCTTCTATGTGAAATTTTACGAGTATAAGCTTCCTAGTATATTTCGATGCCAAAACACCAAGTTTCTATGACAAATGCACAAAACAGTTAAAAGCTGCTCCATAGAGAGAGTTGAGCAAATTCGGACCATCAAAGTTGCTCGGTGTACACTTTTAAATGTTCTTCTATGTCAAATTTTACGATTATAAGAATCCTAGATTATTTCGATGTCAAAACAGCAAGTTTCTATGATAAAAGGATAAAACCGTTAAAAGCTCCTTCATAGAGAGAGTTGAGCACCTTCGGATCATCAAAGTTGCTCGGTGTACACTTTTATTGTTCTTCTATGTGAAATTTTACGAGTATAACTTCCTAGATTATTTCGATGCCAAAACAAAAACTTTCTATGACAAATGCACAAAACAGTTAAAAGCTCCTCGATAGAGAGAGTTGAACAAATTCGAACCATCAAAGTTGCTCAGGGTACACTTTTAACTGTTTTTCTATGTCAAATTTTACGAGTATAAAACTTGTTAGATTATTTCGATACCAAAACACCGACTTTCTATTATAAATTGACAAAACCGTTAAAAGCTCCTCCATAGAGATAGTGGAGCAACTTCAGACTTTGAAAGTTGCTCGATGTACACTTTTTACTGGTCTTCTATGTGAAATTTTACGAGTATAAGCTTCCTAGATAACTTCGATGACAAAACACCAGCGTTCTATTACAAATGGACAAAACCGTTAAATGCTCTTCCATAGAGAGAGTTGAGCTACTTCGGACCATCAAAATTGCTCGGGGTACACTTTTATTGTTCTTCTATGTCAAATTTTACAAGTATAAGATTCCTAGATTATTTCGATGTCAAAATAGCAAGTTTCTATGACAAACTGACAAAATCTTTAAAAGCACATCCGTAGAGAAATTTGACGAACTTCGGACCATCAAAGTTGCTCGGTGTACATTTTTATTGTTCTTCTATGTGAAATTTTACGAGTATAAGCTTTCTAATATATTTCGATGCCAAAACACCAAGTTTCTATGACAAATGCACAAAACAGTTAAAAGCTGCTCCATAAAGAGAGTTGAGCAAATTCGGACCATCAAAGTTGCTCGGTGTACACTTTTAAATGTTCTTCTATGTCAAATTTCACGAGTATAAGAATCCTAGATTATTTCGATGTCAAAACAGCAAGTTTCTACGATAAAAGGACAAAACCGTTAAAAGCTCCTTCATAGAAAGAGTTGAGCAACTTCGGACCATCAAAGTTGCTCGGTGTACACTTTTATTGTTCTTCTATGTGAAATTTTACGAGTATAACTTCCTGGATTATTTCGATGCCAAAACAGCAAATTTTTATGACAAATGCACAAAACAGTTAAAAGCTCCTCGATAGAGAGAGTTGAGCAAATTCGGACCATCAAAGTTGCTCGGGGTACACTTTTAATTGTTTTTCTATGTCAAATTTTACGAGTACAAAACTTGTTAGATTATTTCGATGCCAAAACACCGACGTTCTATGATAAATGGATAAAACCGTTAAAAGCTCCTCCATAGAGAGAGTTGCGCAACTTCAGACTTTGAAAGTTGCTCGATGTACACTTTTTATTGGTCTTTTATGTGAAATTTTACGAGTATAAGCTTCCTATATTATTTCGACGACAAAACATCAGTTTTCTATGACAAATGGACAACACCGTTAAAAGCTCTTCCATAGAGAGAGTTGAGCTACTTCGGACCATCAAAGTTGCTCGGGATACACTTTTATTGTTCTTCTATGTCAAATTTTACAAGTATAAGATTCCGAGATTATTTCGATGTCAAAATAGCAAGTTTCTATGACAAACTGACAAAATCTTTAAAAGCACATCCGTAGAGAAATTTGAGGAACTTCGGACCATCAAAGTTGCTCGGTGTACACTTTTAAATGTTCTTCTATGTCAAATTTTATGAGTATAAGAATCCTAGATTATTTCGATGTCAAAACAGCAAGTTTCTATGATAAAAGGACAAAACCGTTAAAAGCTCCTTCATAGAGAGAGTTGAGCAACTTCGGACCATCAAAGTTGCTCGGTGTACACTTTTATTGTTCTTCTATGTGAAATTTTACGAGTATAACTTCCTAGATTATTTCGATGCCAAAACAGCAACTTTTTATGACAAATGCAGAAAACAGGTAAAAGCTCCTCGATAGAGAGAGTTGAGCAAATTCGGACCATCAAAGTTGCTCGGGGTACACTTTTAATTGTTTTTCTATGTCAAATTTTACGAGTACAAAACTTGTTAGATTATTTAGATGCCAAAACACCGACGTTCTATGATAAATGGACAAAACCGTTAAAAGCTCCTCCATAGAGAGAGTTGAGCAACTTCAGACTTTGAAAGTTGCTCGATGTACACTTTTTATTGGTCTTTTATGTGAAATTTTACGAGTATACGATTCCTATATTATTTCGATGACAAAACATCAGCTTTCTATGACAAATGGACAACACCGTTAAAAGCTCCTCCATAGAGAGAGTTGAGCTACTTCGGACCATCAAAGTTGCTCGGGGTACACTTTTATTGTTCTTCTATGTCAAATTTTACAAGTATAAGATTCCTAGATTATTTCGATGTCAAAATAGCAAGTTTCTATGACAAACTGACAAAATCTTTAAAAGCACATCCGTAGAGAAATTTGAGGAACTTCGGACCATCAAAGTTGCTCCGTGTACACTTTTATTGTTCTTCTATGTGAAATTTTACGAGTATAACTTCCTAGATTATTTCGATGCCAAAACAACAACTTTCTATGACAAATGCACAAAACAGTTAAAAGCTCCTCGATAGAGAGAGTTGAGCAAATTCGGACCATCAAAGTTGCTCAGGGTACACTTTTAACTGTTTTTCTATGTCAAATTTTACGAGTATAAAACTTGTTAGATTATTTCGATGCCAAAACACCGACTTTCTATGATAAATTGACAAAACCGTTAAAAGCTCCTCCATAGAGATAGTGGAGCAACTTCAGACTTTGAAAGTTGCTCGATGTACACTTTTTATTGGTCTTTTATGTGAAATTTTACGAGTATAAGCTTCCTATATTATTTCGATGAAAAAACATCAGCTTTCTATGACAAATGGACAACACCGTTAGAAGCTCCTCCATAGAGAGAATTGAGCTACTTCGGACCATCAAAGTTGCTCGGGGTACACTTTTATTGTTCTTCTATGTCAAATTTTACAAGTATAAGCTTGGTAGATTATTTCGATGCCAAAACACCAACTTTCTATGACAAATGGACAAAACCGTTAGAAGCTCCTCCGTAGAGAGAGTTGAGCAACTTCGAACCATCAAAGTTGCTAGAGGTACACTTTTTATTATTCTTCTATGTCAAATTTTACGAGTATAAAGCTTGGTAGATTATTTCGATGCCAAAACACCAACTTCCTAGCAAATGGACAAAATGTTAAAAACTGCTCCATAGAGAGAGTTGAGCAACTTCAGACCATCTAAGTTGCTCGGGGTACACTTTTTATTGTTCGTCTATGTCAAATTCTACGAGTATAAGCTTCCTAGATTATTTCGATGCCAAAACACCGAGTTTCTATGACAAATGCACAAAACTGTTAAAAGCTCTTCGATAGAGAGAGTTGAGCAAATTCGAACCATCAAAGTTGCTCGGGGTACACTTTTAACTGTTCTTCTATGTCAAATTTTACAAGTATAAAACTTGCTAGATTATTTCGATGCCAAAACACCAACTTTCAATGATAAATGGACAAAACCGTTAAAAGCTCCTCCATAGAGAGAGTTGAGCAACTTGGAACCATCAAAGTTGCTAGAGGTACACTTTTTATTATTCTTCTATGTCAAATTTTACGAGTATAAAGCTTGGTAGATTATTTCGATGCCAAAACACCAACTTCCTAGCAAATGGACAAAACTGTTAAAAGCTGCTCCATAGAGAGAGTTGAGCAACTTCGGACCATCAAAGTTGCTCGGGGTACACTTTTTATTGTTCGTCTATGTCAAATTCAACGAGTATAAAGCTTGTAGATTATTTCGATGCCAAAACACCAACTTTCTATGATAAATGGACAAAACCGTTAAAAGCTCCTCCACAGAGAGAGTTGAGCAACTTCGAACCATCAAAGTTGCTAGAGGTACACTTTTTATTATTCTTCTATGTGAAATTCTACGAGTATAAGCTTGCTAGATTATTTCGATGCCAAAACACCGAGTTTCTATGACAAATGCACAAAACAGTTAAAAGCTGCTCCATAGAGAGAGTTGAGCAACTTCGGACCATCAAAGTTGCTCGGGGTACACTTTTTATTGTTCATCTATGTCAAATTCTACGAGTATAAGCTTGTAGATTATTTCGATGCCAAAACACCAACTTTCTATGACAGATGGACGAAACCGTTAAAAGCACTTCCATAGAGATAGTGGAGCAACTTCGGACTTCGAAAGTTGCTCGATGTACACTTTTTATTGGTCTTCTATGTGAAATTTTACGAGTATAAGCTTCCTAGATAACTTCGATGACAAAACACCAGCGTTCTATTACAAATGGACAAAACCGTTAAATGCACCTCCATCGAGATAGTGGAGCAACTTCAGACTTTGAAAGTTGCTCGATGTACACTTTTTATTGGTCTTTTATATGAAATTTTAATAGTATAAGCTTCCTATATTATTTCGATGACAAAACATCAGCTTTCTATGACAAATGGACAAAACTGTTAAAAGCTGCTCTATAGAGAGAGTTGAGCAACTTCAGACCATCAAAGTTGCTCGGGGTACACTTCTATTGTTCTTCTATGTCAAATTTTACGAGTATAAGCTTCCTAGAATATTTCGATTTCGAAATAGCAAGTTTCTATGACAAATGGACGAAATCTTTAAAAGCACATACGTAGAGAGAGTTGAGGAACTTCGGACCATCAAAGTTGCTCAGTGTACACTTTTATTGTTCTTCTATGTGAAATTTTATGAGTATAAGCTTCCTAGTTTATTTCGATGCCAAAACACCAAGTTTCTATGAAAAATGCACAAAACAGTTAAAAGCTGCTCCATAGAGAGACTTGAGCAAATTCGGACTATCAAAGTTGCTCGGTGTACACTTTTATTGTCTTCTATGTCAAATTTTACGAGTATAAGATTTCTAGAGTATTTCGATGTCAAAATAGCAAGTTTCTATGATAAAAGGACAAAACCATTAAAAGCTCCTCCATAGAGAGAGTTGAGCAACTTCGGACCATCAAAGTCGCTAGAGGTAGACTTTTTATTATTCTTCTATGTCAAATTTTACGAGTATAAAGCTTGGTAGATTATTTCGATGCCAAAACACCACCTTCCTTACAAATGGACAAAACTGTTAAAAGCTGCTCCATAGAAAGAGTTGAGCAACTTCGGACCATCAAAGTTGCTCGGGGTACACTTTTTATTATTCGTCTATGTCAAATTCTACGAGTATAAGCTTGTAGATTATTTCGATGCCAAAACACCAACTTTCTATGACAAATGGACAAAAAATTGTTAAAAACACCTCCATAGAGATAGTGGAGCAACTTCAGACTTTGAAAGTTGCTCGATGTACACTTTTTATTGGTCTTTTATGTGAAATTTTACGAGTATAAGCTTCCTATATTATTTCGATGACAAAACATCAGCTTTCTATGACAAATAGACAACACCGTTAAAAGCTGCTCCATAGAGAGAGTTGAGCTACTTCCGACCATCAAAGTTGCTCGGGGTACACTTTTATTGTTCTTCTATGTCAAATTTTACAAGTATAAGATTCCGAGATTATTTCAATGTCAAAATAGCAAGTTTCTATGAGAAATGGACAAAACCTTTAAAAGCACCTCCGTAGAGAGAGTTGAGGAACTTCGGACCATCAAAGTTGCTCGGTGTACAATTTTATTGTTCTTCTATGTGAAATTTTACGAGTATAAACTTCCTATTTTATTTCGATTCCAAAACACCAAGTTTCTATGACAAATGCACAAAACAGTTAAAAGTTGCTCCATAGAGAGAGTTGAGCAAATTCGGACCATCAAAGTTGCTCGGTGTACACTTTTAAATGTTCTTCTATGTCAAATTTTACGAGTATAAGATTTCTAGATTATTTCGATCTCAAAATAGCAAGTTTCTATGATAAAAGGACAAAACTGTTAAAAGCTCCTCCATAGAGAGAGTTGAGCACTTTCGGACCATCAAAGTTGCTCGGTGTACACTTTTATTGTTCTTCTATGTGAAATTTTTCGAGTATAACTTCCTAGATTATTTCGATGCCAAAACAGCAAATTTCTATGAAAAATGCACAAAACAGTTAAAAGCTCCTCGATAAAGAGAGTTGAGCAAATTCGGACCATCAAAGTTGCTCAGGGTACACTTTTAACTGTTTTTCTATGTCAAATTTTACGAGTATAAAACTTGTTAGATTATTTCAATGCCAAAACACCGACTTTCTATGATAAATGGACAAAACCGTTAAAAGCTCCTCCATAGAGATTGTGGAGCAACTTCAGACTTTGAAAGTTGCTCGATGTACACTTTTCATTGGTCTTTTATGTGAAATTTTACGAGTATAAGCTTCCTATATTATTTCGATGACAAAACATCAGCTTTCTATGACAAATGGACAGCACCGTTAAAAGCTTCTCCATAGAGAGAGTTGAGCAACTTCGGACCATCAAAGTTGCTCGGGGTACACTTTTATTGTTCTTCTATGTCAAATTTTACAAGTATAAGATTCCTAGATTATTTCAATGTCAAAATAGCAAGTTTCTATAAGAAATGGACAAAACCTTTAAAAGCACCTCCGTAGAGAGAGTTGAGGAACTTCAGACCATCAAAGTTGGTCGGTGTACAATTTTATTGTTCTTCTATGTGAAATTTTACGAGTATAAGCTTCCTATTTTATTTCGATTCCAAAACACCAAGTTTCTATGACAAATGCACAAAACAGTTAAAAGTTGCTCCATAGAGAGAGTTGAGCAAATTCGGACCATCAAAGTTGCTCGGTGTACACTTTTAAATTTTCTTCTATGTCAAATTTTACGAGTATAAGATTTCTAGATTATTTCGATCTCAAAATAGAAAGTTTCTATGATAAAAGGACAAAACTGTTAAAAGCTCCTCCATAGAGAGAGTTGAGTACTTTCGGACCATCAAAGTTGCTCGGTGTACACTTTTATTGTTCTTCTATGTGAAATTTTACGAGTATAACTTCCTAGATTATTTCGATGCCAAAACAGCAACTTTCTATGACAAATGCACAAAACAGTTAAAAGCTCCTCGATAGAGAGAGTTGAGCAAATTCGGACCATCAAAGTTGCTCAGGGTACACTTTTAACTGTTTTTCTATGTCAAATTTTACGAGTATAAAACTTGTTTGATTATTTCAATGCCAAAACACCGACTTTCTATGATAAATGGACAAAACCGTTAAAAGCTCCTCCATAGAGATTGTGGAGCAACTTCAGACTTTGAAAGTTGCTCGATGTACACTTTTTATTGGTCTTTTATGTGAAATTTTACGAGTATAAGCTTCCTATATTATTTCGATGACAAAACATCAGCTTTCTATGACAAATGGACAGCACCGTTAAAAGCTTCTCCATAGAGAGAGTTGAGCAACTTCGGACCATCAAAGTTGCTCGGGGTACACTTTTATTGTTCTTCTATGTCAAATTTTACAAGTATAAGATTCCTAAATTATTTCGATGTCAAAATAGCAAGTTTCTATGACAAATGGACAAAACCTTTAAAAGCACCTCCGTAGAGAGAGTTGAGGAACTTCGGACCATCAAAGTTGCTCGGTGTACACTTTTATTGTTCTTCTATGTGAAATTTTACGAGTATAAGCTTCCTAGTTTATTTCGATGCCGAAACACCGAGTTTCTATGACAAATGCAAAAAACAGTTAAAAGCTGCTCCATAGAGAGAGTTGAGTAAATTTGGACCATCAAAGTTGCTCGGTGTACACTTTTAAATGTTCTTCTATGTCAAATTTTACGAGTATAAGATGCCTAGATTATTTCGATGTCAAAATAGCAAGTTTCTATGATAAAAGGACAAAACCGTTAAAAGCTCCTCCATACAGAGAGTTGAGTAACTTCGGACCATCAAAGTTGCTCGGTGTACACTTTTATTGTTCTTCTATGTGAAATTTTACGAGTATAACTTCCTGGTTTATTTCGATGCCAAAACAGCAACTTTCTATGACAAATGCACAAAACAGTTAAAAGCTCCTCGATAGAGAGAGTTGAGCAACTTCGGACCATCAAAGTTGCTCGTTGTACACTTTTATTGTTCTTCTATGTCAAATTTTACGAGTATAAAACTTGTTAGATTATTTCGATGCCAAAACACCGACTTTCTTTGATAAATTGACAAAACCGTTAAAAGCTCCTTCACAGAGAGAGTTGAGCAACTTCGAACCATCAAAGTTGCTAGAGGTACACTTTTTATTATTCTTCTATGTCAAATTCTACGAGTATAAGCTTGCTAGATTATTTCGATGCCAAAACACCGAGTTTCTATGACAAATGCACAAAACAGTTAAAAGCTGCTCCATAGAGAGAGTTGAGCAACTTCGGACCATCAAAGTTGCTCGGGGTACACTTTTTATTGTTCATCTATGTCAAATTCTACGAGTATAAGCTTGTAGATTATTTCGATGCCAAAACACCAACTTTCTATGACAAATGGACAAAACCGTTAAAAGCACCTCCATAGAGATAGTGGAGCAACTTCAGACTTTGAAAGTTGCTCGATGTACACTTTTTATTGGTCTTTTATGTGAAATTTTACGAGTATAAGCTTCCTCTATTATTTCGATGACAAAACATCAGCTTTCTATGACAAATGGACAACACCGTTAAAAGCTCATCCATAGAGAGAGTTGAACTAGTTCGGACTATCAAAGTTGCTCGGGGTACACTTTTATTGTTCTTCTATGTCAAATTCTACGAGTATAAGCTTGCTAGATTATTTCGATGCCAAAACGCCAACTTTCTATGACAGATGGACAAAACCTTTATATGCTCCTCTATAGAGATAGTTGAGCAACTTCGGACCATCAAAGTTGCTCGGTTTACACTTTTTTTGTTCTGCTATGTGAAATTTTACGAGTATAAGCTTCCTAGATTATTTCGATGTCAAAACAGAAAGTTTCTATGACAAATGGACAAAACAGTTAAAAGCTCCTCGATAGAGAGAGTTGAGCAAATTCGGACCATCAAAGTTGCTCGGGGTACACTTTTAACTGTTTTTCTATGTGAAATTTTACGAGTATAAAACTTGCTAGATTATTTCAATGCCAAAACACCAACTTTCTATGAAAAATGGACAAAACCGTTAAAAGCTGCTCCTTAGAGAGAGTTGAGCAACTTCGGACCATCAAAGTTGCTCGGGGTACACTTTTTATTGTTGGTCTATGTCAAATTCTACGAGTATAAGCTTGTAGATTATTTCGATGCCAAAACACCAACTTTCTATGACAAATGGACGAAACCGTTAAAAGCACTTCCATAGAGATAGTGGAGCAACTTCGGACTTCGAAAGTTGCTCGATGTAAACTTTTTATTGGTCTTCTATGTGAAATTTTACGAGTATAAGCTTCCTAGATTATTTCGTTGACAAAACACCTGTGTTCTATGACAAATGGACAAAACCGTTAAAAGCACCTCCATAGAGAGAGTTGAGCAAATTCGGACCATCAAAGTTGCTCAGGGTACACTTTTTATTGTTCTTCTATGTCAAATTTTACGAGTATAAGATTCCGAGATTATTTCGATGTCAAAATAGCAAGTTTCTATGACAAATGGACAAAACCGTTAAAAGCTCCTCCATAGAGAGAGTTGAGCAACTTGGAACCATCAAAGTTGCTAGAGGTACACTTTTTATTATTCTTCTATGTCAAGTTTTTCGAGTATAAGCTTGGTAGATTATTTCGATTACAAAACACCAACTTCCTAGCAAGTGTACAAAACCGTTAAAAGCTGCTCCATAGAGAGAGTTGAGCAACTTCGGACCATCAAAGTTGCTCGGTGTACACTTTTATTGTTCTTCTATGTGAAATGTTACGAGTATAAGCTTCCTAGATTATTTTGATGCCAAAACACCGAGTTTTTATGACAAATGCACAAAACAGTTAAAACCTCCTCGATAGAGAGAGTTGAGCAAATTCGAACCATCAAAGTTGCTCGGGGAACACTTTTAACTGTTCTTCTATGTCAAATTTTACGAGTATAAAACTTGCTAGATTATTTCGATGCCAAAACACCAACTTTCTATGATAAATGGACAAAACTGTTAAAAGCTCCTCCATAGAGAGAGTTGAGCAACTTGGAACCATCAATGTTGCTAGAGGTACACTTTTTATTATTCTTCTATGTCAAATTTTACGAGTATAAGCTTGGTAGATTATTTCGATGCCAAAACACCAACTTCCTAGCAAATGGACAAAACCGTTAAAAGCTGCTCCATAGAGAGAGTTGAGCAACTTCGGACCATCAAAGTTGCTCGGTGTACACTTTTATTGTTCTTCTATGTGAAATTTTACGAGTATAAGCTTCCTAGATTATTTCGATGCGAAAACATCGAGTTTCTATGACAAATGCACAAAACGGTTAAAAGCTCCTCGATAGAGAGAGTTGAGCAAATTCGGACCATCAAAGTTGCTCGGGGTACACTTTTAACTGTTTTTCTATGTCAAATTTTATGAGTATAAAACTTATGAGATTATTTCGATGCAAAAACACCAACTTTCTATGATAAATGGTCAAAACCGTTAGAAGCACCTCCACAAAGAGAGTTAAGCAACTTCGAACCATCAAAGTTGCTAGAGGTACACTTTTTATTATTCTTCTATGTCAAATTCTACGAGTATAAGCTTGCTAGATTATTTCGATGCCAAAACACCAACTTTCTATGACAAATGGACAAAAACTTTAAAAGCTCCTCCATAGAGAGAGTTGAGCAACTTCGGACCATTCAAGTTGCTCGATGTACACTTTTATTGTTCTTCTATGTGAAATTTTACGAGTATAAGCTTCCTAGATTATTTCGATGTCAAAACAGAAAGTTTCTATGACAAATGGACAAAACAGTTAAAAGCTCCCCCATAGAGAGAGTTAAGCAAATTGCTCGGAGTGCACTTTTTATTGTTCTTCTATCTAAAATTCTACGAGTATAAGCTTGCTAGATTATTTCGAAAAAAACACCAACTTTCTATGATAATCGGACAAAACCGTTAAAAGCTACTCCATAGAGAGAGTTGAGCAACTTCGGACCATCAAAGTTCCTCGGGTTACACTTTTTATTGTTTGTCTATGTCAAATTCTACGAGTATAAGCTTTTAGATTATTTCGATGCCAAAAAACCAACATTCTATGACAAATGGACAAAACCGTTAAAAGCACCTCCATAGAGATAGTGGAGCAACTTCGGACTTTGAAAGTTGCTCGATGTACACTTTTTTTGGTCTTTTATGTGAAATTCTACGAGTATAAGCTTCCTAGATTATTTCGATGACAAAACACCAGCTTTCTATGACAAATGGACAACACCGTTAAAAGCTCCTCCGTAGAGAGAGTTGAGCAACTTCGAACCATCAAAGTTGCTCGGGGTACACTTTTTATAGTTCTTCTATGTCAAATTTTACGAGTATAAGATTCCTAGATTATTTCGATTTCCAAATAGCAAGTTTCTATGACAAATGGACAAAAACCTTTAAAAGCTCCTCAGTAGAAAGAGTTGAGCAACTTCAGACCATCAAAGTTGCTCGATGTACACTTTTATTGTTCTTCTATGTGAAATTTTACGAGTAGAAGCTTCCTAGATTATTTCGATGCCAAAACACCGAGTTTCTATGACAAATGCACAAAACAGTTAAAAGCTCCTCGATATAGAGAGTTGAGCAAATTCGGACCATCAAAGTTGCTCGGGGTACACTTTTAACTGTTCTTCTATGTCAAATTTTACGAGTATAAAAAATGCTAGATTATTTCGATGCCAAAACACCAACTTTCTACGATAAATAGACAAAACCGTTAAAAGCACCTCAATAGAGAGAGTTAAGCAACTTCGAACCATCAAAGTTGCTAGAGGTACACTTTTTATTATTCTTCTATGCCAAATTTTACGAGTATAAGCTTGGTAGAATATTTCGATGCCAAAACACCAACTTTCTATGACAAATGGACAAAACCATTAAAAGCTCCCCCATAGAGAGAGTTGAGCAACTTCACACAATCAAAATTGCTCGTGTACACTTTTTACTGTTCTTCTACGTGAAATTTTATGAGTATAAGCTTCCTTGATTATTTCGATGACAAAATAGCAACTTTCCATGACAAACGGACAAAACCGCTAAAAGCTCCTCCATAGAGAGAGTTGAGCAAATTCGGACCATCAAAGTTGCTCGGGGTACACTTTTTATTGTTCTTCTATGTAAAATTCTACAAATATAAGCTTGCTAGATTATTTCGAGAAAAAACACCAACCTTCTGTGACAAATGGACAAAACCGTTAAAAGTTGCTCCATAGAGAGAGTTGAGCAACCTCGGACCATCAAAGTTGCTCGGGGTACACTTTTTATTGTTCGTCTAAGTCAAATTCTACGAGTATAAGCTTGTAGATTATTTCGATGCCAAAACACCAACTTTCTATGACAAATGGACAAAACCGTTAAAAGCACCTCCATAGAGATAGTGGAGCAACTTCGGACTTTAAAAGTTGCTCGATGTACACTTTTTATTGGTCTTTTATGTGAAATTTTACGAGTATAAGCTTCCTAGATTATTTCGATAACAAATGGACAACACCGTTAAAAGCTTCTCCATAGACAGAGTTGAGCAACTTCGGACCATCAAAGTTGCTCGGGGTACACTTTTTATTGTTCGTATATGTCAAATTCTACGAGTATAAGCTTGTAGATTATTTCGATGCCAAAACACCAACTTTGAATGCCAAATGGACAAAACCGTTAAAAGCACCTCCATAGAGATAGTGGAGCAACTTCGGACTTTAAAAGTTGCTCGATGTACACTTTTTATTGGTCTTTTATGTGAAATTTTACGAGTATAAGCTTCCTAGATTATTTCGATGACAAAACACCAGCTTTCTATGACAAATGGACAACACCATTAGAAGCTCCTCCATAGACAGAGTTGAGCAACTTCGGACCATCAAAGTTGCTCGGGGTACACTTTTTATTGTTCTTCTATGTCAAATTTTATGAGTATAAGATTCCTAGATTATTTTGATGTCAAAATAGCAAGTTTCTATAACAAATGGACAAAACCGTTGAAAGCTCCTCGATAGAGAGAGTTCAGCAACTTCGGACCATCAAAGCTGCTCGGTGTACACTTTTATAGACTATGTGAAATTTTACGAGTATAAGCTTCCTAGTTTATTTCAATGCCAAAAGACCGAGTTTCTATGACAAATGCACAAAACAGTTAAAAGCTGCTCCATAGAGAGAGTTGAGCAAATTCGGACAATCAAAGTTGCTCGGGGTACACTTTGAAATGTTCTTCTATGTCAAATTCTACGAGTATAAGATTCCTAGATTATTTCGATGTCAAAATAGCAAGTTTCTATGACAAAAGGACAAAACCGTTAAAAGCTCCTCCATAGAGAGAGTTGAGCAACTTCGGACCATCAAAGTTGCTCGGTGTACACTTTTATTGTTTTTCTATGTGAAATTTTATGAGTATAAGCTTCCTAGATTATTTCGATGCCAAAACACCGAGTTTCTATGACAAATGCATAAAACAGTTAAAAGCTCCTCGATAGAGAGAGTTGAGAAAATTCGGACCATCAAAGTTGCTCGGGGTACACTTTTAACTATTTTTCTATGTCAAATTTTACGAGTATAAAACTTGCAAGATTATTTCGATGCCAAAACACCAATTTTCTATGATAAATGGACGAAACCGTTAAAAGCTCCTCCATAGAGAGAGTTGAGCAACTTCGAACCATCAAAGTTGCTGGAGGTACACTTTTTATTATTCTTCTATGTCAAATTTTACGAATATAAGTATGTTGGATTATTTCGATGCCAAAACACCAACTTTCTATGACAAATAGACAAAACCTTTAAAAGCTCCTCTATAGAGAGAGTTGAGCAACTTCGGACAATAAAAGTTGCTCGTGTACACTTTTTATTATTCTTTTATGTGAAATTTTATGAGTATAAGCTTCCTAGACTATTTCAATGAAAAATCACCAACTTTCTATGACAAACGGACAAAATAGTTAAAAGCTCCTCCATAGAGAGAGTTGAGCAAATTCGGACCATCAAAGTTGCTCGGGGTATACTTTTTATTGTTCTTCTATGTAAAATTCTACGAGTATAAGCTTGCTAGATTATTTCGAAAAAAAAACACCAACTTTCTATGACAAATTGGCAAAACCGTTAAAAGCTGCTCCATAGAGAGAGTTGAGCAACTTCGGACCATCAAAGTTGCTCGGGTTACACTTTTTATTGTTCGTCTATGTCAAATTCTACGAGTATAAGCTTGTAGATTATTTCGATGCCAAAAAACCAACTTTCTATTACAAATAGAAAAAACCATTAAAAGCACCTCCATATTATGTGAGTTCTAGTATTGTGTTTCTTTGAGTAGCTAACTTTGAAATATGTATTAGAATTAAATGTTTTAGAATATGGTCAATTGCCTTGTTGAATATGTTCTTTCTTGCAACATATAATTCAGTTGAAAATGAATTATGAAAAATCAATTCTTGAATACCTAAGTACAAATGCCATGTATTAGGATTCTTGTGACATTCATATTCTCTTTGCTCTTATTGGATTCTTGATTGTTGATTGATGCAGATGTCATGCTAGATTTCGATTAAGAATACACGTAATGAGGTAGACGCCATACACTTTACATGCAATTAAGAGAGAATCATGCAACTTAAGTTTGGCCATGACCTTGTTGTGAATGTTGTCATCATATGCTTGTTTAAATTGTTAGTCTATTATTTCTTATAAATTGTTTGAATGTTTTGTGGTGGATTGTGAGTCTTAGCTATTGTTTTCATTAATATCAATTCTCATTCTCGTTCTCAATGTCAATTCCTTTGCCTTAATTTTTATCTATTACAATATTTAACCCCCCCTTTTTTCCCCCTTTTATAATTGTATATTCAAGTGTTAGATTATATATCTATTAGCATCACTCCTTGTGGGATCGACTCTTACTTGTTCACTATATATTAATTTTACATTTGTAAGTATATTTTAAATTGTTACTAACGACATAACAGTGGAGCATCTTCGGACTTTGAAAGTTGCTCGACGTACACTTTTTATTGGTCTTTTACATGAAATTTTACGAGTATAAGCTTCCTAGATTATTTCGATGACAAAATACCAGCTTTCTATGACCAATGGACAACACCGTTCAAAGCTCCTCCATAGAGAGAGTTGAGCAACTTCGAACCATCAAAGTTGCTCGGGGTACACTTTTTATTGTTCTTTTATGTCAAATTTTACGAGTATAAAATTCCTAGACTATTTCGATGTCAAAATAGCAAGTTTCTATCACAAATAGACATAAACCTTTAAAAGCTCCTCCGTAGAATGAGTTGAGCAACTTCGGACCAACAAAGTTGCTCGGTGTACACTTTTATTGTTCTTCTATGTGAAATTTTACGAGTATAAGCTTCCTAGTTTATTTCGACGCTAAAACACCGAGTTTCCATGACAAATGCACAAAACAGTTAAAAGCTGCTCCATAGAGAGAGTTGAGCAAATTCGAACCATCAAAGTTGCTCGGGGTAAAATTTTTATTGTTCTTCTATGTAAAATTCTAAGAGTATAAGCTTGCTAGATTATTTCGAAAAAAAACACCAACCTTCTATGACAAATGGACAAAATCATTAAAAGCTGCTCCATACACAGAGTTGAGCAACTTCGGACCATCAAACTTGCTCGGGGTACACTTTTTATTGTTCGTCTATGTCAAATTCTACGAGTATAAGCTTGTAGATTATTTCGATACCAAAACACCAACTTTCTATGACAAATGGACAAAACCGTTAAAAGCACCTCCACAGAGATAGTGGAGCAACTTCGGACTTTGAAAGTTGCTCGATGTACACTTTTTATTGGTCTTTTATATGAAATTTTACGAGTATAAGCTTCCTAGATTATTTCGATGACAAAACACCAGCTTTCTATGACAAATGGACGACACCGTTAAAAGCTCCTCCATAGAGAGAGTTGAGCAACTTCGGACCATCAAAGTTGCTCGGGGTACACATTTTATTGTTCTTCTATGTCAAATTTTACAAGTATAAGATTCCTAGATTATTTCGATGCCAAAACATCGAGTTTTTATGACAAATGCACAAAACAGTTAAAAGCTGCTCCATAGAGAGAGTTGAGCAAATTCGGACCATCAAAGTTGTTCGGGATACACTTTTACTGTTCTTCTATGTCAAATTTTACGAGTATAAGCATCCTAAAATATTTCGATGCCAAAACTCCATGTTTCTATGACAAATGAACAAAACAGTTAAAAGCTCCTCCATAGGGAGAGTTGAGCAAATTCGGACCATCAAAGGTGCTCGGGGTACACTTTTTACTATTCTTCTATGTCAAATTTTATGAGTATAAGCTTCCTAGATTATTTCGATGTCAAAACAAAAAGTTTCTATAACAAATGGACAAAACAGTTAAAAGCTCCTCCATAGAGAGAGTTGAGCAAATTCGGACCATCAAAGTAGCTCGGGGTACACTTTTTATTGTTCTAATATGTCAAATTCTACGACTATAAGCTTGCAAGATTATTTCGATGACAAAACACCAACTTTCAATGATAAATGGACAAAACCGTTAAAAGATCCTCTATAGAGAGAGTTGCGCAACTTCTGACCGTCAAAGTTGTTCCGTGTACACTTTTTATTGTTCTTCTATATGAAATTTTATGAGCATAAGTTTTCTAGATTATTTCTATGTCAAAACAGAAAGTTTCTATGACAAATGGACAAAACAGTTAAAAAGCTCCTCCATAGAGAGTTGAGCAAATTCGGACCATCAAAGTTGCTCGGGGTACACTTTTTATTGTTCTTCTATGTCAAATTCTACGAGTATACTCTCACTAGATTATTTAAAAAAAAAACCAACTTTCTATGACAAATGAACAAAACCGTAAAAACCTCCTTCATAGAGAGAGTTGAGCAACTTCGGACCATCAAAGTTGCTCGGGGTACAATTTTTATTGTTCTTCTATGTCAAATTCTACGGGTATAAGGTTGTAGATTATTTCCATGACAAAACACAAACTTTCTATTACAAATGGAAAAAACCGTTAGAAGCTCCTCTACAGAGAGAGTAGAGCAACTTCGAACCATCAAAGTTGCTCGATGTGCACTTTTTCTCGTTCTTCTATGTGAAATTTTACGAGTATAAGCTTCCTAGATTATTTCGATGTCAAAACACCAATTTTCTATGACAAATGGACAAAACAGTTAAAAGCTCCTCTACATAGAGAGAGTTGAGCAACTTCAGACCATCAAAGTTGCTCGGGGTACACTTTTTATTGTTCTTCTATGTCAAATTCTACGAGTATAAGGTTGTAGATTATTTCGATGACAAAACACAAACTTTCTATTACAAATGGACAAAACCGTTAAAAGCACTTCTATAGAGATAGTTGAGCAACTTCCAACCATCAAAGTTACTCAGTGTACTTTTTTTTTTCGTTCTTCTATGTGAAATTTTACGAGTATAAGCTTCCTAGATTATTTCGATGTCAAAACACCAATTTTCTATGACAAATGGACAAAACAGTTAAAAATTGCTCTCCTTAGAGAGAGTTGAGCTGATTGGGACCATCAAAGTTGCTCGGGGTACACTTTTTATTGTTCTTCTATGTCAAATTCTACGAGTATAAGCTGGTAGATTATTTCGAAAAAAAAACACAAAGTTTCTATGACAAATGGACAAAACCGTTAAAAGCTGCTCCATAGAGAGAGTTGAGCAACTTTGGACCATCTAAGTTGCTCGGTGTACGCTTTTTATTGTTCTTCGATGTGAAATTTTACGAGTATAAAACTTGCTAGTTTATTTCGATGCCAAGACACAAACTTTCTATGAGAAATGGACAAAAAACCGTTTAAAGCTCCTTCGTAGAGAGAGTTGAGCAACTTCGAACCATGAAAGTTGCTAGAGGTACACTTTTTATTATTCTTCTATGTCAAATTTTACGAGTACAAGCTTGCTAGATTATTTCGATGGCAAAACAACAACTTTCTATGACAAATGGACAAAACTGCTAAAAGCTCCACCATAGAGAGAGTTGAGCAACTACGGACCATCAAAGTTGCTCGGGGTACACTTTTTATTGTTCTTCTATGTCAAATTCTACGAGTATAAGCTGTTAGATTATTTCGATGCCAAAACACCAACATTCCAGTACAAATGGACAAACCCGTTAAAAGCACCTCCATAGAAAGAGTTGAGCAACTTCGGACCATCAAAGTTGCTTGGGGTACACCTTTTATTGTTCTTCTATGTCAAATTCTACGAGTATATAAGCTTGTAGATTATTTCGATGCCAAAACACCAACTTTCTATTACAAATAGACAAAACCGTTAAAAGCCCTTCTATAGAGAGTGTTGAGCAACTTCCAACCATCAAAGTTACTCTGTGTACATTTTTTCTCGTTCTTCTATGTGAAATTTTACGAGTATAAGCTTCCTAGATTATTTCGATGTCAAAACAGCAAGTTTCTATGACAAATGGACAAAACAGTTAAAAGCTGCTCCATAGAGAGAGTTGAGCAGATTTGGACCATCAAAGTTGCTCGGGGTACCCTTTTATTGTTCTTCTATGACAAATTCCACGAGTATAAGCTCGCTAGATTATTTCGAAAAAAAAAACACGAAGTTTCTATGACAAATGCACAAAACCGTTAAAAGCTGCTCCATAGAGAGAGTTGAGCAACTTCAGTCCATCAAAGTTGCTCGGGGTACACTTTTTGTTGTTCTTCTATGTCAAATTTTACGAGTATAAAACTTGCTAGTTTATTTCGATGCCAAGACACAAACTTTCTATGATAAATGGACAAAAAACCGTTTAAAGCTCCTTCATAGAGAGAGTTGAGGTACTTCGAACCATGAAAGTTGCTAGAGGTACACTTTTTATTATTCTTCTATGTCAAATTTTACGAGTACAAGCTTGCTAGATTATTTCGATGGCAAAACAACAACTTTCTATGACAAATGGACAAAACTGTTAAAAGCTCCACCATAGAGAGAGTTGTGCAACTTCGGACCATCAAAGTTGCTCTATGTACACTTTTATTGTTCTTCTATGTGAAATTTTACGAGTATAAGCTTCCAAGATTATTTCGATGCCAAAACATCGAGTTCTTATGACAAATGCACAAAACAGTTAAAAGCTGCTCCATAGAGAGAGTTGAGCAAATTGGGACCATCAAAGTTGCTCGGGATACACTTTTTACTGTTCTTCTATATCAAATTCTACGACTATAAGCTTGATAGATTATTTCAAAAAAAAACACCAACTTTCTATGACAAATGGACAAAACCCTTAAAAGCTCCTCCATAGAGAGAGTTGAGCAACTTCGGACCATCAAAGTTGCTCGGGGTACAATTTTTATTGTTCTTCTATGTAAAATTCTACGGGTATAAGGTTGTAGATTATTTCGATGACAAAACACAAACTTTCTATTACAAATGGGAAAAACCGTTAAAAGCTCCTCTACAGAGAGAGTTGAGCAACTTCGAACCATCAAAGTTGCTCGGTGTACACTTTTTCTCGTTCTTCTATGTGAAATTTTACGAGTATAAGCTTCCTAGATTATTTCTATGTCAAAACCCCAATTTCTATGACAAATGGACAAAACAGTTAAAAGCTCCTCCATAGAGAGAGTTGAGCAACTTCCGACCATCATAGTTGCTCGGGGTACACTTTTTATTGTTCTTCTATGTCAAATTCTACGAGTATAAGCTTGTAGATTATTTCGAAAAAAAACACAAAGTTTCTATGACAAATGGACAAAACCGTTAAAAGCTGCTCCATAGAGAGAGTTGAGCAACTTTGGACCATCTAAGTTGCTCGGTGTACGCTTTTTATTGTTCTTCGATGTGAAATTTTACGAGTATAAAACTTGCTAGTTTATTTCGATGCCAAGACACAAACTTTCTATGATAAATGGACAAAAAACCGTTTAAAGCTCCTTCATAGAGAGAGTTGAGCAACTTCGAACCATCAAAGTTGCTAGATGTACACTTTTTATTATTCTTCTATGTCAAATATTACGAGTACAAGCTTGCTAGATTATTTCGATGGCAAAACAACAACTTTCTATGACAAATGGACAAAACTGTTAAAAGCTCCACCATAGAGAGAGTTGTGCAACTTCGGACCATCAAAGTTGCTCTGTGTACACTTTTATTGTTCTTCGATGTGAAATTTTACGAGTATAAGCTTCCAAGATTATTTCGATGCCAAAACATCGAGTTCTTATGACAAATGCACAAAACAGTTAAAAGCTGCTCCATAGAGAGAGTTGAGCAAATTGGGACCATCAAAGTTGCTCGGGATACACTTTTTACTGTTCTTCTATATCAAATTCTACGACTATAAGCTTGATAGATTATTTCAAAAAAAAACACCAACTTTCTATGACAATTGGACAAAACCCTTAAAAGCTCCTCCATAGAGAGAGTTGAGCAACTTCGGACCATCAAAGTTGCTCGGGGTACACTTTTTATTGTTCTTCTATGTAAAATTCTACGGGTATAAGGTTGTAGATTATTTCGATGACAAAACACAAACTTTCTATTACAAATGGAAAAAACCGTTAAAAGCTCCTCTACAGAGAGAGTTGAGCAACTTCGAACCATCAAAGTTGCTCGGTGTACACTTTTTCTCGTTCTTCTATGTGAAATTTTACGAGTATAAGCTTCCTAGATTATTTTTACGTCAAAACCCCAATTTCTATGAGAAATGGACAAAAAACCGTTTAAAGCTCCTTCATAGAGAGAGTTGAGCAACTTCCGACCATCAAAGTTGCTAGAGGTACACTTTTTATTATTCTTCTATGTCAAATATAACGAGTACAAGCTTGCTAGATTATTTCGATGGCAAAACAACAACTTTCTATGACAAATGGACAAAACTGTTAAAAGCTCCACCATAGAGAGAGTTGAGCAACTTCGGACCATCAAAGTTGCTCGGGGTACACTTTTTATTGTTCTTCTATGTCAAATTCTACGAGTATAAGCTGGTAGATTATTTAGATGCCAAAACACCAACATTCTACTACAAATGGACAAAACCGTTAAAAGCTCCTCCATAGAAAGAGTTGAGCAACTTCGGACCATCAAAGTTGCTCGGAGTACACCTTTTATTGTTCTTCTATGTCAAATTCTACGAGTATATAAGCTTGTAGATTATTTCGATGCCAAAACACCAACTTTCTATTACAAATGGACAAAACCGTTAAAAGCCTTCTATAGAGAGTGTTGAGCAACTTCCAACCATCAAAGTTACTCAGTGTACTTTTTTTCTCGTTCTTCTATGTGAAATTTTACGAGTATAAGCTTCCTAGATTATTTCGATGTCAAAACACCAATTTTCTATGACAAATGGACAAAACAATTAAAAGCTGCTCTCCTTAGAGAGAGTTGAGCAACTTCGAACCATCAAAGTTGCTCGGTGTACACTTTTTCTCGTTCTTCTATGTGAAATTTTACGAGTATAAGCTTCCTAGATTATTTCTAAGTCAAAACCCCAATTTCTATGACAAATGGACAAAACAGTTAAAAGCTGCTTTCCTTAGAGAGAGTTGAGCAGATTGGGACCATCAAAGTTGCTCGGGGTACACTTTTTATTGTTCTTCTATGTCAAATTCTACGAGTATAAGCTGGTAGATTATTTCGAAAAAAAAACACAAAGTTTCTATGACAAATGGACAAAACCGTTAGAAGCTGCTCCATAGAGAGAGTTGAGCAACTTTGGACCATCTAAGTTGCTCGGTGTACGCTTTTTATTGTTCTTCGATGTGAAATTTTACGAGTATAAAACTTGCTAGTTTATTTCGATGCCATGACACAAACTTTCTATGATAAATGGACAAAAAACCGTTTAAAGCTCCTTCATAGAGAGAGTTGAGCAACTTCGAACCATCAAAGTTGCTAGAGGTACACTTTTTATTATTCTTCTATGTCAAATTTTACGAGTACAAGCTTGCTAGATTATTTCGATGGCAAAACAACAACTTTCTATGACAAATGGACAAAACTGTTAAAAGCTCCACCATAGAGAGAGTTGAGCAACTTCGGACCATCAAAGTTGCTCGGGGTATACTTTTTATTGTTCTTCTATGTCAAATTCTACGAGTATAAGTTGGTAGATTATTTCGATGCCAAAACACCAACATTCTATTACAAATGGACAAAACCGTTAAATGCTCCTCCATAGAAAGAGTTGAGCAACTTCGGACCATCAAAGTTGCTCGGGGTACACCTTTTATTGTTCTTCTATGTCAAATTCTACGAGTATATAAGCTTGTAGATTATTTCGATGCCAAAAGACCAACTTTCTATTACAAATGGACAAAACCGTTAAAAGCCCTTCTATAGAGAGTGTTGAGCAACTTCCAACCATCAAAGGTACTCTGTGTACTTTTTTTCTCGTTCTTCTATGTGAAATTTTACGAGTATAAGCTTCCTAGATTATTTCGATGTCAAAACAGCAAGTTTCTATGACAAATGGACAAAACAGTTAAAAGCTGCTCCATAGAGAGAGTTGAGCAGATTTGGACCATCAAAGTTGCTCGGGGTACCCTTTTATTGTTCTTCTATGACAAATTCTACGAGTATAAGCTCGCTAGATTATTTCGAAAAAAAAACACGAAGTTTCTATGACAAATGCACAAAACCGTTAAAAGCTGCTCCATAGAGAGAGATGAGCAACTTCAGACCATCAAAGTTGCTCGGGGTACACTTTTTGTTGTTCTTCTACGTCAAATTTTACGAGTATAAAACTTGCTAATTTATTTCGATGCCAAGACACAAACTTTCTATGATAAATGGACAAAAAACCGTTTAAAGCTCCTTCATAGAGAGAGTTGAGGTACTTCGAACCATCAAAGTTGCTAGAGGTACACTTTTTATTATTCTTCTATGTCAAATTTTACGAGTACAAGCTTGCTAGATTATTTCGATGGAAAAACAACAACTTTCTATGACAAATGGACAAAACTGTTAAAAGCTCCACCATAGAGAGAGTTGTAAAACTTCGGACCATCAAAGTTGCTCTGTGTACACTTTTATTGTTCTTCTATGTGAAATTTTACGAGTATAAGCTTCCAAGATTATTTCGATGCCAAAACATCGAGCTCTTATGACAAATGCACAAAACAGTTAAAAGCTGCTTCATAGAGAGAGTTGAGCAAATTGGGACCATCAAAGTTGCTCGGGATACACTTTTTACTGTTCTTCTATATCAAATTCTACGACTATAAGCTTGATAGATTATTTCAAAAAAAAACACCAACTTTCTATGACAAATGGACAAAACCCTTAAAAGCTCCTCCATAGAGAGAGTTGAGCAACTTCGGACCATCAAAGTTGCTCGGGGAACACTTTTTATTGTTCTTCTATGTAAAATTCTACGGGTATAAGGTTGTAGATTATTTCGATGACAAAACACAAACTTTCTATTACAAATGGAAAAAACCGTTAAAAGCTCCTCTAGAGAGAGAGTTGAGCAACTTCGAACCATCAAAGTTGCTCGGTGTACACTTTTTCTCGTTCTTCTATGTGAAATTTTATGAGTATAAGCTTCCTAGATTATTTCTATGTCAAAACCCCAATTTCTATGACAAATGGACAAAACAGTTAAAAGCTCCTCCATAGAGAGAGTTGAGCAACTTCCGACCATCATAGTTGCTCGGGGTACACTTTTTATTGTTCTTCTATGTCAAAGTCTACGAGTATAAGCTTGTAGATTATTTCGAAAAAAAAAACACAAAGTTTCTATGACAAATGGACAAAACCGTTAAAAGCTGCTCCATAGAAAGAGTTGAGCAATTTTGGACCATCTAAGTTGCTCGGTGTACGCTTTTTATTGTTCTTCGATGTCAAATTTTACGAGTATAAAACTTGCTAGTTTATTTCGATGCCAAGACACAAACTTTCTATGATAAATGGACAGAAAACCGTTTAAAGCTCCTTCATAGAGAGAGTTGAGCAACTTCGAACCATCAAAGTTGCTAGAGGTACACTTTTTATTATTCTTCTAGGTCAAATATTATGAGTACAAGCTTGCTAGATTATTTCGATGGAAAAACAACAACTTTCTATGACAAATGGACAAAACTGTTAAAAGCTCCACCATAGAGAGAGTTGAGCAACTTCGGACCATCAAAGTTGGTCGGGGTACACTTTTTATTGTTCTTCTATGTCAAATTCTACGAGTATAAGCTGGTAGATTATTTCGATGCCAAAACACCAACATTCTATTACAAATGGACAAAACCGTTAAAAGCTCCTCCATAGAAAGAGTTGAGCAACTTCGGACCATCAAAGTTGCTCGGGGTACACCTTTTATTGTTCTTCTATGTCAAATTCTACGAGTATATAAGCTTGTAGATTATTTCGATACCAAAACACCAACTTTCTATTACAAATGGACAAAACCGTTAAAAGCCTTCTATAGAGAGTGTTGAGCAACTTCCAACCATCAAAGTTACTCAGTGTACTTTTTTCTCGTTCTTCTATGTGAAATTTTACGAGTATAAGCTTCTTAGATTATTTCGATGTCAAAACACCAATTTTCTATGACAAATGGACAAAACAATTAAAAGCTGCTCTCCTTAGAGAGAGTTGAGCAACTTCGAAACATCAAAGTTGCTCGGTGTACACTTTTTCTCGTTCTTCTATGTGAAATTTTACGAGTATAAGCTTCCTAGATTATTTCTAAGTCAAAACCCCAATTTCTATGACAAATGGACAAAACAGTTAAAAGCTTCTTTCCTTAGAGAGAGTTGAGCAGATTGGGACCATCAAAGTTGCTCGGGGTACACTTTTTATTGTTCTTCTATGTCAAATTCTACGAGTATAAGCTGGTAGATTATTTCGAAAAAAAAACACAAAGTTTCTATGACAAATGGACAAAACCGTTAGAAGCTGCTCCATAGAGAGAGTTGAGCAACTTTGGACCATCTAAGTTGCTCGGTGTACGCTTTTTATTGTTCTTCGATGTGAAATTTTACGAGTATAAAACTTGCTAGTTTATTTCGATGCCATGACACAAACTTTCTATGATAAATGGACAAAAAACCGTTTAAAGCTCCTTCATAGAGAGAGTTGAGCAACTTCGAACCATCAAAGTTGCTAGAGGTACACTTTTTATTATTCTTCTATGTCAAATTTTACGAGTACAAGCTTGCTAGATTATTTCGATGGCAAAACAACAACTTTCTATGACAAATGGACAAAACTGTTAAAAGCTCCACCATAGAGAGAGTTGAGCAACTTCGGACCATCAAAGTTGCTCGGGGTACACTTTTTATTGTTCTTCTATGTCAAATTCTACGAGTATAAGCTGGTAGATTATTTCGATGCCAAAACACCAACATTCTATTACAAATGGACAAAACCGTTAAAAGCTCCTCCATAGAAAGAGTTGAGCAACTTTGGACCATCAAAGTTGCTCGGGGTACTCCTTTTATTGTTCTTCTATGTCAAATTCTACGAGTATATAAGCTTGTAGATTATTTCGATGCCAAAACACCAACTTTCTATTACAAATGGACAAAACCGTTAAAAGCCCTTCTATTGAGAGTGTTGAGCAACTTCCAACCATCAAAGTTACTCTGTGTACTTTTTTTCTCGTTCTTCTATGTGAAATTTTACGAGTATAAGCTTCCTAGATTATTTCGATGTCAAAACAACAAGTTTTATGACAAATGGACAAAACAGTTAAAAGCTGCTCCATAGAGAGAGTTGAGCAGATTTGGACCATCAAAGTTGCTCGGGGTACCCTTTTATTGTTCTTCTATGACAAATTCTACGAGTATAAGCTCGCTAGATTATTTCGAAAAAAAAACACGAAGTTTCTATGACAAATGCACAAAACCGTTAAAAGCTGCTCCATAGAGAGAGATGAGCAACTTCAGACCATCAAAGTTGCTCGGGGTACACTTTTTGTTGTTCTTCTACGTCAAATTTTACGAGTATAAAACTTGCTAGTTTATTTCGATGCCAAGACACAAACTTTCTATGAAAAATGGACAAAAAACCGTTGAAAGCTCCTTCATAGAGAGAGTTGAGGTACTTCGAACCATCAAAGTTGCTAGAGGTACACTTTTTATTATTCTTCTATGTCAAATTTTACGAGTACAAGCTTGCTAGATTATTTCGATGGAAAAACAACAACTTTCTATGACAAATGGACAAAACTGTTAAAAGCTCCACCATAGAGAGAGTTGTGCAACTTCGGACCATCAAAGTTGCTCTGTGTACACTTTTATTGTTCTTCTATGTGAAATTTTACGAGTATAAGCTTCCAAGATTATTTCGATGCCAAAACATCGAGTTCTTATGACAAATGCACAAAACAGTTAAAAGCTGCTTCATAGAGAGAGTTGAGCAAATTAGGACCATCAAAGTTGCTCGGGATACACTTATTACTGTTCTTCTATATCAAATTCTACGACTATAAGCTTGATAGATTATTTCAAAAAAAAACACCAACTTTCTATGACAAATGGACAAAACCCTTAAAAGCTCCTCCATAGAGAGAGTTGAGCAACTTCGGACCATCAAAGTTGCTCGGGGAACACTTTTTATTGTTCTTCTATGTAAAATTCTACGGGTATAAGGTTGTAGATTATTTCGATGACAAAACACAAACTTTCTATTACAAATGGAAAAAACCGTTAAAAGCTCCTCTAGAGAGAGAGTTGAGCAACTTCGAACCATCAAAGTTGCTCGGTGTACACTTTTTCTCGTTCTTCTATGTGAAATTTTATGAGTATAAGCTTCCTAGATTATTTCTATGTCAAAACCCCAATTTCTATGACAAATGGACAAAACAGTTAAAAGCTCCTCCATAGAGAGAGTTGAGCAACTTCCGACCATCATAGTTGCTCGGGGTACACTTTTTATTGTTCTTCTATGTCAAATTCTACGAGTATAAGCTTGTAGATTATTTCGAAAAAAAAACACAAAGTTTCTACGACAAATGGACAAAACCGTTAAAAGCTGCTCCATAGAAAGAGTTGAGCAATTTTGGACCATCTAAGTTGCTCGGTGTACGCTTTTTATTGTTCTTCGATGTGAAATTTTACGAGTATAAAACTTGCTAGTTTATTTCGATGCCAAGACACAAACTTTCTATGATAAATGGACAAAAAACCGTTTAAAGCTCCTTCATAGAGAGAGTTGAGCAACTTCGAACCATCAAAGTTGCAAGAGGTACACTTTTTATTATTCTTCTATGTCAAATTTTACGAGTACAAGCTTGCTAGATTATTTCGATGGCAAAACAACAACTTTCTATGACAAATGGACAAAACTGTTAAAAGCTCCACCATAAAGAGAGTTGAGCAACTTCGGACCATCAAAGTTGCTCGGGGTACACTTTTTATTGTTCTTCTATGTCAAATTCTACGAGTATAAGCTGGTAGATTATTTCGATGCCAAAACACCAACATTCTATTACAAATGGACAAAACCGTTAAAAGCTCCTCCATAGAAAGAGTTGAGCAACTTCGGACCATCAAAGTTGCTCAGGGTACACCTTTTATTGTTCTTCTATGTCAAATTCTACGAGTATATAAGCTTGTAGATTATTTCGATGCCAAAACACCAACTTTCTATTACAAATGGACAAAACCGTTAAAAGCCCTCCTATAGAGAGTGTTGAGCAACTTCCAACCATCAAAGTTACTATGTGTACTTTTTTCTCGTTCTTCTATGTGAAATTTTACGAGTATAAGCTTCCTAGATTATTTCGATGTCAAAACAGCAAGTTTCTATGACAAATGGACAAAACAGTTAAAAGCTGCTCCATAGAGAGAGTTGAGCAGATTTGGACCATCAAAGTTTCTCGGGGTACCCTTTTATTATTCTTCTATGACAAATTCTACGAGTATAAGCTCGCTAGATTATTTCGAAAAAAAAACACGAAGTTTCTATGACAAATGCACAAAACCGTTAAAAGCTGCTCCATTGAGAGAGATGAGCAACTTCAGACCATCAAAGTTGCTCGGGGTACACTTTTTGTTGTTCTTCTATGTCAAATTTTACGAGTATAAAACTTGCTAGTTTATTTCGATGCCAAGACACAAACTTTCTATGATAAATGGACAAAAAACCGTTTAAAGCTCCTTCATAGAGAGAGTTGAGGTACTTCGAACCATCAAAGTTGCTAGAGGTACAATTTTTATTATTCTTCTATGTCAAATTTTACGAGTACCAGCTTGCTAGATTATTTCGATGGAAAAACAACAACTTTCTATGACAAATGGACAAAACTGTTAAAAGCTCCACCATAGAGAGAGTTGTGCAACTTCGGACCATCAAAGTTGCTCTGTGTACACTTTTATTGTTCTTCTATGTGAAATTTGACGAGTATAAGCTTCCAAGATTATTTCGATGGCAAAACATCGAGTTCTTATGACAAATGCACAAAACAGTTAAAAGCTGTTTCATAGAGAGAGTTGAGCAAATTGGGACCATAAAAGTTGCTCGGGATACACTTTTTACTGTTCTTCTATATCAAATTCTACGACTATAAGCTTGATAGATTATTTCAAAAAAAAACGCCAACTTTCTATGACAAATGGACAAAACCCTTAAAAGCTCCTCCATAGAGAGAGTTGAGCAACTTCGGACCATCAAAGTTGCTCGGGGAACACTTTTTATTGTTCTTCTATGTAAAATTCTACGGGTATAAGGTTGTAGATTATTTCGATGACAAAACACAAACTTTCTATTACAAATGGAAAAAACCGTTAAAAGCTCCTCTACAGAGAGAGTTGAGCAACTTCGAACCATCAAAGTTGCTCGGTGTACACTTTTTCTCTTTCTTCTATGTGAAATTTTATGAGTATAAGCTTCCTAGATTATTTCTATGTCAAAACCTCAATTTCTATGACAAATGGACAAAACAGTTAAAAGCTCCTCCATAGAGAGAGTTGAGCAACTTCCGACCATCATAGTTGCTCGGGGTACACTTTTTATTGTTCTTCTATGTCAAATTCTACGAGTATAAGCTTGTAGATTATTTCGAAAAAAAAACACAAAGTTTCTATGACAAATGGACAAAACCGTTAAAAGCTGCTCCATAGAGAGAGTTGAGCAACTTTGGACCATCTAAGTTGCTCGGTGTACGCTTTTTATTGTTCTTCGATGTGAAATTTTACGGGTATAAAACTTGCAAGTTTATTTCGATGCCAAGACACAAACTTTCTATGATAAATGGACAAAACACCGTTTAAAGCTCCTTCATAGAGAGAGTTGAGCAACTTCGAACCATCAAAGTTGCTAGAGGTACACTTTTTATTATTCTTCTATGTCAAATATTACGAGTACAAGCTTGCTAGATTATTTCGATGGCAAAACAAAAACTTTCTATGACAAATGGACAAAACTGTTAAAAGCTCCACCATAGAGAGAGTTGAGCAACTTCGGACCATTAAAGTTGGTCGGGGTACACTTTTTATTGTTCTTCTATGTCAAATTCTACGAGTATAAGCTGGTAGATTATTTCGATGCCAAAACACCAACATTCTATTACAAATGGACAAAACCGTTAAAAGATCCTCCATAGAAAGAGTTGAGCAACTTCGGACCATCAAAGTTGCTCGGAGTACACCTTTTATTGTTCTTCTATGTCAAATTCTTCGAGTATATAAGTTTGTAGATTATTTCGATGCCAAAACACCAACTTTCTATTACAAATGGACAAAACCGTTAAAAGCCCTTCTATAGAGAGTGTTGAGCAACTTCCAACCATCAAAGTTACTCAGTGTACTTTTTTCTCGTTCTTCTATGTGAAATTTTACGAGTATAAGCTTCCTAGATTATTTCGATGTCAAAACACTAATTTTCTATGACAAATGGACAAAACAGTTAAAAGCTGTTCTCCTTAGAGAGAGTTGAGCAGATTGGGACCATCAAAGTTGCTCGGGGTACACTTTTTATTGTTCTTCTATGTCAAATTCTACGAGTATAAGCTGGTAGATTATTTCGAAAAAAAAACACAAAGTTTCTATGACAAATGGACAAAACCGTTAGAAGCTGCTCCATAGAGAGAGTTGAGCAACTATGGACCATCTAAGTTGCTCGGTGTACGCTTTTTATTGTTCTTCGATGTGAAATTTTACGAGTATAAAACTTGCTAGTTTATTTCGATGCCAAGACACAAACTTTCTATGATAAATGGACAAAAAACCGTTTAAAGCTCCTTCATAGAGAGAGTTAAGCAACTTCGAACCATCAAAGTTGCCAGAGGTACACTTTTTATTATTCTTCTATGTCAAATTTTACGAGTACAAGCTTGCTAGATTATTTCGATGGAAAAACAACAACTTTCTATGACAAATGGACAAAACTGTTAAAAGCTCCACCATAGAGAGAGTTGAGCAACTTCGGACCATCAAAGTTGCTCGGGGTACACTTTTTATTGTTCTTCTATGTCAAATTCTACGAGTATAAGCTGGTAGATTATTTCGATGCCAAAACACCAACATTCTATTACAAATGGACAAAACCGTTAAAAGCTCCTCCATAGAAAGAGTTGAGCAACTTCGGACCATCAAAGTTGCTCGGGGTACACCTTTTATTGTTCTTCTATGTCAAATTCTACGAGTATATAGGCTTGTAGATTATTTCGATGCCAAAACACCAACTTTCTATTACAAATGGACAAAACCGTTAAAAGCCCTCCTATAGAGAGTGTTGAGCAACTTCCAACCATCAAAGTTACTCTGTGTACTTTTTTCTCGTTCTTCTATGTGAAATTTTACGAGTCTAAGCTTCCTAGATTATTTCGATGTCAAAACAGCAAGTTTCTATGACAAATGGACAAAACAGTTAAAAGCTGCTCCATAGAGAGAGTTGAGCAGATTTGGACCATCAAAGTTGCTCGGGGTACCCTTTTATTGTTCTTCTATGACAAATTCTACGAGTATAAGCTCGCTAGATTATTTCGAAAAAAAAACACGAAGTTTCTATGACAAATGCACAAAACCGTTAAAAGCTGCTCCATAGAGAGAGATGAGCAACTTCAGACCATCAAAGTTGCTCGGGGTACACTTTTTGTTGTTCTTCTATGTCAAATTTTACGAGTATAAAACTTTCTAGTTTATTTCGATGCCAAGACACAAACTTTCTATGATAAATGGACAAAAAACCGTTTAAAGCTCCTTCATAGAGAGAGTTGAGGTACTTCGAACCATCAAAGTTGCTAGAGGTACACTTTTTATTATTCTTCTATGTCAAATTTTACGAGTACCAGCTTGCTAGATTATTTCGATGGAAAAACAACAACTTTCTATGACAAATGGACAAAACTGTTAAAAGCTCCACCATAGAGAGAGTTGTGCAACTTCGGACCATCAAAGTTACTCTGTGTACACTTTTATTGTTCTTCTATGTGAAATTTTACGAGTATAAGCTTCCAAGATTATTTCGATGCCAAAACATCGAGTTCTTATGACAAATGCACAAAACAGTTAAAAGCTGCTCCATAGAGAGAGTTGAGCAAATTGGGACCATCAAAGTTGCTCGGGATACACTTTTTACTGTTCTTCTATATCAAATTCTACGACTATAAGCTTGATAGATTATTTCAAAAAAAAACACCAACTTTCTATGACAAATGGACAAAACCCTTAAAAGCTCCTCCATAGAGAGAGTTGAGCAACTTCGGACCATCAAAGTTGCTCGGGGAACACTTTTTATTGTTCTTCTATGTAAAATTCTACGGGTATAAGGTTGTAGATTATTTCGATGACAAAACACAAACTTTCTATTACAAATGGAAAAAACCGTTAAAAGCTCCTCTATAGAGAGAGTTGAGCAACTTCGAACCATCAAAGTTGCTCGGTGTACACTTTTTCTCGTTCTTCTATGTGAAATTTTATGAGTATAAGCTTCCTAGATTATTTCTATGTCAAAACCCCAATTTCTATGACAAATGGACAAAACAGTTAAAAGCTCCTCCATAGAGAGAGTTGAGCAACTTCCGACCATCATAGTTGCTCGGGGTACACTTTTTATTGTTCTTCTATGTCAAATTCTACGAGTATAAGCTTGTAGATTATTTCAAAAAAAAAACACAAAGTTTCTATGACAAATGGACAAAACCGTTAAAAGCTGCTCCATAGAGAGAGTTGAGCAACTTTGGACCATCTAAGTTGCTCGGTGTACGCTTTTTATTGTTCTTCGATGTGAAATTTTACGAGTATAAAATTTGCTAGTTTATTTCGATGCCAAGACACAAACTTTCTATGATAAATGGACAAAAAACCGTTTAAAGCTCCTTCATAGAGAGAGTTGAGCAACTTCGAACCATCAAAGTTGCAAGAGGTACACTTTTTATTATTCTTCTATGTCAAATTTTACGAGTACAAGCTTGCTAGATTATTTCGATGGCAAAACAACAACTTTCTATGACAAATGGACAAAACTGTTAAAAGCTCCACCATAAAGAGAGTTGAGCAAATTCGGACCATCAAAGTTGCTCGGGGTACACTTTTTATTGTTCTTCTATGTCGAATTCTACGAGTATAAGCTGGTAGATTATTTCGATGCCAAAACACCAACATTCTATTACAAATGGACAAAACCGTTAAAAGCTCCTCCATAGAAAGAGTTGAGCAACTTCGGACCATCAAAGTTGCTCGGGGTACACCTTTTATTGTTCTTCTATGTCAAATTCTACGAGTATATAAGCTTGTAGATTATTTCGATGCCAAAACACCAACTTTCTATTACAAATGGACAAAACCGTTAAAAGCCCTCCTATAGAGAGTGTTGAGCAACTTCCAACCATCAAAGTTACTATGTGTACTTTTTTCTCGTTCTTCTATGTGAAATTTTACGAGTATAAGCTTCCTAGATTATTTCGATGTCAAAACAGCAAGTTTCTATGACAAATGGACAAAACAGTTAAAAGCTGCTCCATAGAGAGAGTTGAGCAGATTTGGACCATCAAAGTTTCTCGGGGTACCCTTTTATTATTCTTCTATGACAAATTCTACGAGTATAAGCTCGCTAGATTATTTCGAAAAAAAAACACGAAGTTTCTATGACAAATGCACAAAACCGTTAAAAGCTGCTCCATTGAGAGAGATGAGCAACTTCAGACCATCAAAGTTGCTCGGGGTACACTTTTTGTTGTTCTTCTATGTCAAATTTTACGAGTATAAAACTTGCTAGTTTATTTCGATGCCAAGACACAAACTTTCTATGATAAATGGACAAAAAACCGTTTAAAGCTCCTTCATAGAGAGAGTTGAGGTACTTCGAACCATCAAAGTTGCTAGAGGTACACTTTTTATTATTCTTCTATGTCAAATTTTACGAGTACCAGCTTGCTAGATTATTTCGATGGAAAAACAACAACTTTCTATGACAAATGGACAAAACTGTTAAAAGCTCCACCATAGAGAGAGTTGTGCAACTTCGGACCATCAAAGTTGCTCTGTGTACACTTTTATTGTTCTTCTATGTGAAATTTGACGAGTATAAGCTTCCAAGATTATTTCGATGGCAAAACATCGAGTTCTTATGACAAATGCACAAAACAGTTAAAAGCTGTTTCATAGAGAGAGTTGAGCAAATTGGGACCATAAAAGTTGCTCGGGATACACTTTTTACTGTTCTTCTATATCAAATTCTACGACTATAAGCTTGATAGATTATTTCAAAAAAAAACGCCAACTTTCTATGACAAATGGACAAAACCCTTAAAAGCTCCTCCATAGAGAGAGTTGAGCAACTTCGGACCATCAAAGTTGCTCGGGGAACACTTTTTATTGTTCTTCTATGTAAAATTCTACGGGTATAAGGTTGTAGATTATTTCGATGACAAAACACAAACTTTCTATTACAAATGGAAAAAACCGTTAAAAGCTCCTCTACAGAGAGAGTTGAGCAACTTCGAACCATCAAAGTTGCTCGGTGTACACTTTTTCTCTTTCTTCTATGTGAAATTTTATGAGTATAAGCTTCCTAGATTATTTCTATGTCAAAACCTCAATTTCTATGACAAATGGACAAAACAGTTAAAAGCTCCTCCATAGAGAGAGTTGAGCAACTTCCGACCATCATAGTTGCTCGGGGTACACTTTTTATTGTTCTTCTATGTCAAATTCTACGAGTATAAGCTTGTAGATTATTTCGAAAAAAAAACACAAAGTTTCTATGACAAATGGACAAAACCGTTAAAAGCTGCTCCATAGAGAGAGTTGAGCAACTTTGGACCATCTAAGTTGCTCGGTGTACGCTTTTTATTGTTCTTCGATGTGAAATTTTACGGGTATAAAACTTGCAAGTTTATTTCGATGCCAAGACACAAACTTTCTATGATAAATGGACAGAAAACCGTTTAAAGCTCCTTCATAGAGAGAGTTGAGCAACTTCGAACCATCAAAGTTGCTAGAGGTACACTTTTTATTATTCTTCTATGTCAAATATTACGAGTACAAGCTTGCTAGATTATTTCGATGGCAAAACAAAAACTTTCTATGACAAATGGACAAAACTGTTAAAAGCTCCACCATAGAGAGAGTTGAGCAACTTCGGACCATTAAAGTTGGTCGGGGTACACTTTTTATTGTTCTTCTATGTCAAATTCTACGAGTATAAGCTTGTAGATTATTTCGATGCCAAAACACCAACATTCTATTACAAATGGACAAAACCGTTAAAAGATCCTCCATAGAAAGAGTTGAGCAACTTCGGACCATCAAAGTTGCTCGGAGTACACCTTTTATTGTTCTTCTATGTCAAATTCTTCGAGTATATAAGTTTGTAGATTATTTCGATGCCAAAACACCAACTTTCTATTACAAATGGACAAAACCGTTAAAAGCCCTTCTATAGAGAGTGTTGAGCAACTTCCAACCATCAAAGTTACTCAGTGTACTTTTTTCTCGTTCTTCTATGTGAAATTTTACGAGTATAAGCTTCCTAGATTATTTCGATGTCAAAACACCAATTTTCTATGACAAATGGACAAAACAGTTAAAAGTTGTTCTCCTTAGAGAGAGTTGAGCAGATTGGGACCATCAAAGTTGCTCGGGGTACACTTTTTATTGTTCTTCTATGTCAAATTCTACGAGTATAAGCTGGTAGATTATTTCGAAAAAAAAACACAAAGTTTCTATGACAAATGGACAAAACCGTTAGAAGCTGCTCCATAGAGAGAGTTGAGCAACTATGGACCATCTAAGTTGCTCGGTGTACGCTTTTTATTGTTCTTCGATGTGAAATTTTACGAGTATAAAACTTGCTAGTTTATTTCGATGCCAAGACACAAACTTTCTATGATAAATGGACAAAAAACCGTTTAAAGCTCCTTCATAGAGAGAGTTAAGCAACTTCGAACCATCAAAGTTGCCAGAGGTACACTTTTTATTATTCTTCTATGTCAAATTTTACGAGTACAAGCTTGCTAGATTATTTCGATGGAAAAACAACAACTTTCTATGACAAATGGACAAAACTGTTAAAAGCTCCACCATAGATAGAGTTGAGCAACTTCGGACCATCAAAGTTGCTCGGGGTACACTTTTTATTGTTCTTCTATGTCAAATTCTACGAGTATAAGCTGGTAGATTATTTCGATGCCAAAACACCAACATTCTATTACAAATGGACAAAACCGTTAAAAGCTCCTCCATAGAAAGAGTTGAGCAACTTCGGACCATCAAAGTTGCTCGGGGTACACCTTTTATTGTTCTTCTATGTCAAATTCTACGAGTATATAGGCTTGTAGATTATTTCGATGCCAAAACACCAACTTTCTATTACAAATGGACAAAACCGTTAAAAGCCCTCCTATAGAGAGTGTTGAGCAACTTCCAACCATCAAAGTTACTCTGTGTACTTTTTTCTCGTTCTTCTATGTGAAATTTTACGAGTCTAAGCTTCCTAGATTATTTCGATGTCAAAACAGCAAGTTTCTATGACAAATGGACAAAACAGTTAAAAGCTGCTCCATAGAGAGAGTTGAGCAGATTTGGACCATCAAAGTTGCTCGGGGTACCCTTTTATTGTTCTTCTATGACAAATTCTACGAGTATAAGCTCGCTAGATTATTTCGAAAAAAAAACACGAAGTTTCTATGACAAATGCACAAAACCGTTAAAAGCTGCTCCATAGAGAGAGATGAGCAACTTCAGACCATCAAAGTTGCTCGGGGTACACTTTTTGTTGTTCTTCTATGTCAAATTTTACGAGTATAAAACTTTCTAGTTTATTTCGATGCCAAGACACAAACTTTCTATGATAAATGGACAAAAAACCGTTTAAAGCTCCTTCATAGAGAGAGTTGAGGTACTTCGAACCATCAAAGTTGCTAGAGGTACACTTTTTATTATTCTTCTATGTCAAATTTTACGAGTACCAGCTTGCTAGATTATTTCGATGGAAAAACAACAACTTCCTATGACAAATGGACAAAACTGTTAAAAGCTCCACCATAGAGAGAGTTGTGCAACTTCGGACCATCAAAGTTACTCTGTGTACACTTTTATTGTTCTTCTATGTGAAATTTTACGAGTATAAGCTTCCAAGATTATTTCGATGCCAAAACATCGAGTTCTTATGACAAATGCACAAAACAGTTAAAAGCTGCTCCATAGAGAGAGTTGAGCAAATTGGGACCATCAAAGTTGCTCGGGATACACTTTTTACTGTTCTTCTATATCAAATTCTACGACTATAAGCTTGATAGATTATTTCAAAAAAAAACACCAACTTTCTATGACAAATGGACAAAACCCTTAAAAGCTCCTCCATAGAGAGAGTTGAGCAACTTCGGACCATCAAAGTTGCTCGGGGAACACTTTTTATTGTTCTTCTATGTAAAATTCTACGGGTATAAGGTTGTAGATTATTTCGATGACAAAACACAAACTTTCTATTACAAATGGAAAAAACCGTTAAAAGCTCCTCTATAGAGAGAGTTGAGCAACTTCGAACCATCAAAGTTGCTCGGTGTACACTTTTTCTCGTTCTTCTATGTGAAATTTTATGAGTATAAGCTTCCTAGATTATTTCTATGTCAAAACCCCAATTTCTATGACAAATGGACAAAACAGTTAAAAGCTCCTCCATAGAGAGAGTTGAGCAACTTCCGACCATCATAGTTGCTCGGGGTACACTTTTTATTGTTCTTCTATGTCAAATTCTACGAGTATAAGCTTGTAGATTATTTCAAAAAAAAAACACAAAGTTTCTATGACAAATGGACAAAACCGTTAAAAGCTGCTCCATAGAGAGAGTTGAGCAACTTTGGACCATCTAAGTTGCTCGGTGTACGCTTTTTATTGTTCTTCGATGTGAAATTTTACGAGTATAAAATTTGCTAGTTTATTTCGATGCCAAGACACAAACTTTCTATGATAAATGGACAAAAAACCGTTTAAAGCTCCTTCATAGAGAGAGTAACTTCGAACCATCAAAGTTGCAAGAGGTACACTTTTTATTATTCTTCTATGTCAAATTTTACGAGTACAAGCTTGCTAGATTATTTCGATGGCAAAACAACAACTTTCTATGACAAATGGACAAAACTGTTAAAAGCTCCACCATAGAGAGAGTTGAGCAACTTCGGACCATCAAAGTTGGTTGGGGTAAACTTTTTATTGTTCTTCTATGTCAAATTCTACGAGTATAAGCTGGTAGATTATTTCGATGCCAAAACACCAACATTCTATTACAAATGGACAAAACCGTTAAAAGCTCCTCCATAGAAAGAGTTGAGCAACTTCGGACCATCAAAGTTGCTCGGAGTACACCTTTTATTGTTCTTCTATGTCAAATTCTACGAGTATATAAGTTTGTAGATTATTTCGATGCCAAAACACCAACTTTCTATTACAAATGGACAAAACCGTTAAAAGCCCTTCTATAGAGAGTGTTGAGCAACTTCCAACCATCAAAGTTACTCAGTGTACTTTTTTCTCGTTCTTCTATGTGAAATTTTACGAGTATAAGCTTCCTAGATTATTTCGATGTCAAAACACCAATTTTCTATGACAAATGGACAAAACAGTTAAAAGCTGTTCTCCTTAGAGAGAGTTGAGCAGATTGGGACCATCAAAGTTGCTCGGGGTACACTTTTTATTGTTCTTCTATGTCAAATTCTACGAGTATAAGCTGGTAGATTATTTCGAAAAAAAACACAAAGTTTCTATGACAAATGGACAAAACCGTTAGAAGCTGCTCCATAGAGAGAGTTGAGCAACTTTGTACCATCTAAGTTGCTCGGTGTACGCTTTTTATTGTTCTTCGATGTGAAATTTTACGAGTATAAAACTTGCTAGTTTATTTCGATGCCAAGACACAAACTTTCTATGATAAATGGACAAAAAACCGTTTAAAGCTCCTTCATAGAGAGAGTTGAGCAACTTCGAACCATCAAAGTTGCCAGAGGTACACTTTTTATTATTCTTCTATGTCAAATTTTACGAGTACAAGCTTGCTAGATTATTTCGATGGCAAAACAACAACTTTCTATGACAAATGGACAAAACTGTTAAAAGCTCCACCATAGAGAGAGTTGAGCAACTTCGGACCATCAAAGTTGGTCGGGGTACACTTTTTATTGTTCTTCTATGTCAAATTCTACGAGTATAAGCTGGTAGATTATTTCGATGCCAAAACACCAACATTCTATTACAAATGGACAAAACCGTTAAAAGCTCCTCCATAGAAAGAGTTGAGCAACTTCGGACCATCAAAGTTGCTCGGGGTACACCTTTTATTGTTCTTCTATGTCAAATTCTACGAGTATATAAGCTTGTAGATTATTTCGATGCCAAAACACCAACTTTCTATTACAAATGGACAAAACCGTTAAAAGCCCTTCTATAGAGAGTGTTGAGCAACTTCCAACCATCAAAGTTACTCTGTGTTCTTTTTTTCTCGTTCTTCTATGTGAAATTTTACGAGTATAAGCTTCCTAGATTATTTCGATGTCAATACAGCAAGTTTCTATGACAAATGGACAAAACAGTTAAAAGCTGCTCCATAGAGAGAGTTGAGCAGATTTGGACCATCAAAGTTGCTCGGGGTACCCTTTTATTGTTCTTCTATGTCAAATTCTACGAGTATAAGCTCGCTAGATTATATCGAAAAAAAAACACGAAGTTTCTATGACAAATGAACAAAACCGTTAAAAGCTGCTCCATAGAGAGAGTTGAGCAACTTCAGACCATCAAAGTTGCTCGGGGTACACTTTTTGTTGTTCTTCTATGTCAAATTTTACGAGTATAAAACTTGCTAGTTTATTTCGATGCCAAGACACAAACTTTCTATGATAAATGGACAAAAAACCGTTTAAAGCTCCTTCATAGAGAGAGTTGAGGAACTTCGAACCATCAAAGTTGCTAGAGGTACACTTTTTATTATTCTTCTATATCAAATTTTACGAGTACAAGTTTGCTAGATTATTTCGATGGCAAAACAACAACTTTCTATGAAAAATGGACAAAACTGTTAAAAGCTCCACCATAGAGAGAGTTGTGCAACTTCGGACCATCAAAGTTGCTCTGTGTACACTTTTATTGTTCTTCTATGTGAAATTTTACGAGTATAAGCTTCCAAGATTATTTCGATGCCAAAACATCGAGTTCTTATGACAAATGCACAAAACAGTTAAAAGCTACTCCATAGAGAGAGTTGAGCAAATTGGGACCATCAAAGTTGCTCGGGATACACTTTTTACTGTTCTTCTATATCAAATTCTACGACTATAAGCTTGATAGATTATTTCAAAAAAAAACACCAACTTTCTATGACAAATGGACAAAACCCTTAAAAGCTCCTCCATAGAGAGAGTTGAGCAACTTCGGACCATCAAAGTTGCTCGGGGTACACTTTTTATTGTTCTTCTATGTAAAATTCTACGGGTATAAGGTTGTAGATTATTTCGATGACAAAACACAAACTTTCTATTACAAATGGAAAAAACCGTTAAAAGCTCCTCTACAGAGAGAGTTGAGCAACTTCGAACCATCAAAGTTGCTCGGTGTACGCTTTTTCTCGTTCTTCTATGTGAAATTTTACGAGTATAAGCTACCTAGATTATTTCTATGTCAAAGCCCCAATTTCTATGACAAATGGGCAAAACAGTTAAAAGCTTCTCCATAGAGAGAGTTGAGCAACTTCCGACCATCATAGTTGCTCGGGGTACACTTTTTATTGTTCTTCTATGTCAAATTCTACGAGTATAAGCTTGTAGATTATTTCGAAAGAAAAACACAAAGTTTCTATGACAAATGGACAAAACCCTTAAAAGCTGCTCCATAGTGAGAGTTGAGCAACTTTGGACCATCTAAGTTGCTCGGTGTACGCTTTTTATTGTTCTTCGATGTGAAATTTTACGAGTATAAAACTTGCTAGTTTATTTCGATGCCAAGACACAAACTTTCTATGATAAATGGACAAAAAACCGTTTAAAGCTCCTTCATAGAGAGAGTTGAGCAACTTCGAACCATCAAAGTTGCGAGAGGTACACTTTTTATTATTCTTCTATGTCAAATTTTACGAGTACAAGCTTGCTAGATTATTTCGATGGCAAAACAAAAACTTTCTATGACAAATGGACAAAACTGTTAAAAGCTCCACCATAGAGAGAGTTGAGCAACTTTGGACCATCAAAGTTGGTCGGGGTACACTTTTTATTGTTCTTTTATGTCAAATTCTACGAGTATAAGCTTGTAGATTATTTCAAAAAAAAACACCAACTTTCTATGACAAATGGACAAAACAGTTAAAAGCTCCTCCATAGAGAGAGTTGAGCAACTTCGGACTATGAAAGTTGCTCGGAGTACACTTTTTATTGTTCTTTTATGTCAAATTCTACGAGTATAAGCTTGCTATATTATTTCGAAAAAAAAACAACTTTCTATGACAAATGGATAAAATAGTTAAAAGCTCCTCCGTAGAGAGAGTTGAGCAAATTCGGACCATCAAAGTTGCTCGGGGTACACTTTTTATTGTTCTTCTATGTCTAATTCTATGAGTATAAGGTTGGTAGATTATTTCCAAAAAAAACACCAACCTTCTATGACAAATGGATAAAACCGGTAAAAGCTGCGCCATAGAGAGAGTTGAGCAACTTTGGACCATCAAAGTTGCTCGGGGTACACTTTTTATTGTTATTCTATGTCAAATTCTATGAGTATAAGATTCTTAGACTATTTCGATGTCAAAATAGCAAGTTTCAAAGACAAATGGACAAAACCGTTAAAAGCTCCTCGATAGAGAGACTTGAGCAACTTCGGACCATCAAAGTTGCTCAGTGTACACTTTTTTTGTTCTTCTATGTGAAATTTTACGAGTATAAGCTTCCTAAATTATTTCGATGACAAAACACCAACTTTCTATGAGAAATGTATAAAACCGTTAAAAGCTGCTTCATAGAGAGAGTTGAGCAACTTCGAACCATCAAAGTTGCTCGGGGGACACTTTTTATTGTTCTTCTATCTCAAATTCTACGAGTATAAGCTTACTAGATTATTTCAAAAAAAAAACACCAACTTTCTAAGACAAATGGACAAAACATTTAAAAGCTCCTCGATAGAGAATGTTGAGCAACTTCGGACTATCAAAGTTGCTCGGTGTACACTTTTTATTGTTGTTCTACGGGAAATTTTACGAGTATAAGCTTCTAAGAATATTTCGATGTCAAAACACCGATTTCTATGACAAATGGACAAATCCGTTAAAAAGCTCCCCGATAGAAAGAGTTGAGCAACTTCGGACCATCAAAGTTGCTCGGTGTACACTTTTTATTGTTCTTCTATGTGAAATTTTACGAGTATAGCTTCCAAGAATATTTCAATGTCAAAACACCAATTTCTATGACAAATAGACAAAACAGTTAAAACATCCTCCATAGAGAGATTTGAGCAACCTCGGACCATCAAAGTTGCTCGGGGCACACTTTCCATTGTTCTTCTATGTCAAATTCTACGAGTATAAGCTTGTAGATTATTTCGATGCTAAAACACAAACTTTCTATGACAAATGGACAGAACCGTTAAAAGCTCCTCTATAGAGAGAGTTGAGCAACTTCGGACCATCAAAATTGCTCTGTGTACACTTTTTATTGTTCTTCTATGTGAAATTTTATGAGTATAAGCTTTCTAGATTATTTCGATGTCAAAACAGCAAGTTTCTATGACAAATGGAGAAAACAATTAAAAGCTGCTTCATAGAGAGAGTTGAGCAAATTTGGACGATCAAAATTGCTCGGGGTACAGTTTTTATTGTTCTTCTATGTCAAATTCTACGAGTATAATCTTGCTAGATTATTTCGATGCCAAAACACCAACTTTATATGATAAATGAACAAAACTGTTAAAAGCTTCTCCATAAAGAGAGTTGAGCAAATTCGGACCATCAAAGTTCTTCGGGGTACACTTTTTATTGTTCTTCTATGTCAAATTCTACGAGTATAAGTTTGCTAGATTATTTCAAAAAAAAACACCAACTTTCTAGGACAAATGGACAAAACCGTTAAAATCTCCTCCATAGAGAGAGTTGAGCAACTTCGGACAATGAAAGTTGCTCGTGTACACTTTTTATTGTTCTTCTATGTGAAATTTTATGAGTATAAGCTTCCTAGATTATTTCGATGACAAAACACCAACTTTCTAGGACAAATGGATAAAACAGTTAAAAGCTCCTCCATAGAGAGAGTTGAGCAAATTCGGACCATCAAAGTTCTTCGGGGTACACTTTTTATTGTTCTTCTATGTCAAATTCTACGAGTATAAGTTTGCTAGATTATTTCAAAAAAAAAAACCAACTTTCTAGGACAAATGGACAAAACCGTTAAAAGCTGCTCCATAGAGAGAGTTGAGCAACTTCGGATCATCAAAGTTGCTCGGGGTACACTTTTTATTGTTCTTCTATGTCAAATTTTACGAGTATAAACTTGTAGATTATTTAAAAAAAACACGAACTTTCTATGACAAATTGACAAAACAGTTAAAAGCTCCTCCATAGAGAGAGTTGAGCAACTTCGGACCATCAAAGTTGCTCGGGGTACACTTTTTATTGTTCTTCTATGTCAATTTCTACGAGTATAAACTTGGTAGATTATTTCGAAAAAAAACACCAACTTTCTATGACAAATGGATAAAACAGTTAAAAGCTCCTCCATAGAGAGAGTTGAGCAAATTCGGACCATCAAAGTTGCTCGGGGTACACTTTTTATTGTTCTTCTATGTCAAATTCTACGAGTATAAGCTTGCTACATTATTTCCAAAAAAAAAACCAACTTTCTATGACAAATGGACAAAACAGTCAAAAGCTGCTCCATAGAGAGAGTTGAGCAACTTCGGACCATGAAAGTTGATCGGGGTACACTTCTTATTGTTCCTCTATGTCAAATTCTACGAGTATAAGATTCCTAGATTATTTAGATGTCAAAATAGCAGGTTTCAAAGACAAATGGACAAAACCGTTAAAAGCTCCTCGATAGAGAGAGATGAGCAACTTCGGACCATCAAAGTTGCTCGGTGTACACTTTTTTTGTTCTTCTATGTGAGATTTTACGAGTATAAGCTCCCTAGATTATTTCGATGCCAAATCACCGAGTTTCTATGACAAATGAATAAAACATTTAAAAGATCTTCCATAGAGAGAGTTGAGCAAATTCGGACCATCAAAGTCGCTCGGGGTACACTTTTTACTGTTCTTCTATGTGAAATTTTACGAGTATAAGCTTCCTAGAATATTTTGATGTCAAAACGCCATGTTCCTATGACAAATGGACAAAACGGTTAAAAGCTCCTCCAAAGAGAGAGTTAAGCAAATTCGGACCATCAAAGTTGCTCGGGGTACACTTTTTATTGTTCTTCTATGTCAAATTCTACGAGTATAAGCTTACTAGATTATTTCAAAAAAAAAACACTAACTTTCTATGACAAATAGACAAAACAGTTAAAAGCTCTTCAATAAAGAGAGTTGAGCAACTTCGGACCATCAAAGTTGCTCGGGGTATACTTTTTATTGTTCTTCTATGTCAAATTCTACGAGTATAAGCTTACTAGATTATTTCAAAAAAAAAACACCAACTTTCTATGAAAAATGGACAAAACAATTAAAAGCTCTTCAATAAAGAGAGTTGAGCAACTTCGAACCATTAAAAGTTGCTCGGGGTACACTTTTTATTGTTCTTCTATGTCAAATTCTACAAGTATAAGCTTGCTAGATTATTTCGACAAAAAACACCAACTTTCTATGACAAATGGACAAAATCGTTAAAAGCTGCTCCATAGAGAGATTTGAGCAACTTCGGACCATCAAAGTTGCTCGGGGTACACTTTTTATTGTTGTTCTATGTCAAATTCTACGAGTATAAGCTTGTAGATTATTTCCAAAAAAAAACACCAACTTTCTATGACAAATGGACAAAGCAGTTAAAAGCTCCTCCATAGAGAGAGTTGATCAACTTCGGACCATCAATGTTGCTCGGGGTACACTTTTTATTGTTCTTCTATGTCAAATTCTACGAGTATAAGCTTGTAGATTATTTCGAAAAAACAACACCAACTTTCTATGACAAACGGACAAAACAGTTAAAAGCTCCTCCATAGAGAGAGTTGAGCAACTTCGGACCATCAAAGTTGCTCGGTGTACACTTTTAATGTTCTTCTATGTGAAATTTTACGAGTATAAGCTTCCTAAATTATTTCGATGACAAAACACCAACTTTCTATGACAAATGGACAAAACCGTTAAAAGCTGCTCCATAGAGAGATTTGAGCAAATTCGGACCATCAAAGATGCTCGGGGTACACTTTTTATTCTTCTTCTATGTCAAATTCTACGAGTATAAGCTTACTAGATTATTTCAAAAAAAAAACACCAACTTTCTATGACAAGTGGACAAAACAGATAAAAGCTCCTCCATAGAGAGAGTTGAGCAACTTCGGATCATCAAAGTTGCTCGGGGTATGGCTTTTATTATTCTTCTATGTCAAATTCTACGAGTATAAGCTTGCTAGATTATTTCGAAAAAAACACCAACTTTCTATGACAAATGGACAAAATAGTTAAAAGCTCATCCATAGAGAGAGTTGAACAACTTCGGATCATCAAAGTTGCTCGGGGTATGGTTTTTATTATTCTTCTATGTCAAATTCTACGAGTATAAGCTTGCTAGATTATTTCGAAAAGAACACCAACTTTCTATGACAAATGGACAAAATAGTTGAAAGCTGCTCCGTAGAGAGAGTTGAGCAAATTCGGACCATCAAAGTTGCTCGGAGGTACACTTTTCATTGCTCTTCTATGTCAAATTCTACAAGTATAAGCTTGCTAGATTATTTCGAAAAAAAAAACACCAACTTTTTATGACAAATGGACAAAACCGTTAAAAGCTGCTCCATTGAGAGAGTTGAGAAACTTCGGACCATCAAAGTTGCCCGGGGTACACTTTTTATTGTTATTCTATGTCAAATTCTACGAGTATAAGATTCCTAGACTATTTCGATATCAAAATAGCAAGTTTCAAAGACAAATGGAAAAAACCGTTAAAAGCTCCTCGATAGAGAGACTTGAGCATCTTCGGACCATCAAAGTTGCTTAGTGTACACTTTTTTTGTTCTTCTATGTGAAATTTTATGAGTATAAGCTTCCTAGATTCTTTCGATGCTAAATCACCGAGTTTCTATGACAAATGAACAAAACATTTAAAAGCTCCGACATAGAGAGAGTTGAGCAAATTCGGACCATCAAAGTTGCTCGGGGTACAATTTTTGCTGTTCTTCTATGTCAAATTTTACGAGTATAAGCTTCCTGTAATATTTCGATGCCAAAACGACATGTTTCTATGACAAATGGACAAAACTGTTAAAAGCTCCTCCATAGAGAGAGTTGAGCAAATTCGGACCATCATAGTTGCTCAGGGTACACTTATTACTATTCTACTATGTGAAATTTTACAAGTATAAGCTTCCTAGATTATTTGGATGTCAAAACAGAAAGTTTCTATGACAAATGGACAAAACAGTTAAAAGCTCCTCCATAGAGAGTTGAGCAAATTCGGAACATCAAAGTTGCTCGGGGTACACTTTTTATTGTTCTTCTATGTCAAATTCTTGGTTACTAGATTATTTTAAAAAAAACATCAATTTTCTATGACAAATGGAAAAAACCGTTAAAAGCTCCGCCATAGAGAGAGTTGAGCAACTTTGGACCATCAAAGTTGCTCGTTGTACACTTTTTATTGTTCTTCTATGTCAAATTCTACGAGTATAAGCTTGATAGATTATTTCGACCAAAAAACACCAACTTTCTATGACAAGTGGACAAAACCGTTAAAAGCTGCTTCATAGAGAGATTTGAGCAACTTCGGACCATCAAAGTTGCTCGGGGTACACTTTTTATTGTTCTTCTATGTCAAATTCTATAAGTATAAGCTTGTAGATTATTTCCAAAAAAAACCCCAACTTTCTATGACAAGTGGACAAAACAGATAAAAGCTCCTCCATAGAGAGAGTTGAGCAACTTCGGACCATCAAAGTTGGTCGGCTTACACTTTTTATTGTTCTTCTACGTCAAATTCTACGAGTATAAGCTTGTAGATTATTTCGATGACAAAACACGAACTTTCTATGACAAATGGACAAAACCGTTAAAAGTTGCTCCATAGAGAGAGTTGAGCAACTTCGGACCATCAAAGTTGCTCGGGGTACACTTTTTAATGTTCTTCTATGTCAAATTCTACGAGTATAAGCTTACTAGATTATTTCAAAAAAAAACACCAATTTTCTATGACAAATGGACAAAACAGTTAAAAGCTCTTCCATAAAGAGAGTTGAGCAACTTCGAACCATTAAAAGTTGCTCGGGGTACACTTTTTATTGTTCTTCTATGTCAAATTCTACGATTATAAGCTTGTGGATTATTTCCAAAAAAAACACCAACTTTCTATGCAAATGGACAAAACAGTTAAAAGCTTCTCCATAGAGAGAGTTGAGCAACATCAGATCATCAAAGTTGCTCGGGTACACTTTTTATTGTTCTTCTATGTCAAATTCTACGAGTATAAGCTTGAAGATTATTTCGAAAAAAAAACACCAACTTTCTATGACAAACGGACAAAACAGTTAAAAGCTCATCCATAGAGAGAGTTGAGCAACTTCGAACCATCAAAGTTGCTCGGTGTACACTTTTATTGTTCTTTTATGTGAAATTTTACGTGTATAAGCTTCCTACATTATTTCGATGACAAAACACCAACTTTCTATGACAGATGGACAAAACCTTTAAAAGCTGCTCCATAGAGAGATTTGAGCAACTTCGGACCATCAAAGTTGCTCGGGGTACACTTTTTATTCTTCTTCTATGTCAAATTCTATGAGTATAAGATTACTAGATTATTTCAAAAAAAAACACCAACATTCTATGACAAATGGACAAAACAGTTAAAAGCTCATCCATAGAGAGAGTTGAGCAACTTCGGATCATCAAAGTTGCTCGGGGTATAGTTTTTATTATTCTTCTATGTCAAATTCTACGAGTATAAGCTTGCTAGATTATTTCAAAAAAAACACCAACTTTCTATGCCAAATGGACAAAATAGTTAAAAGCTTCTCCGTAGAGAGAGTTGAGCAACTTCGGACCATTAAAGTTGATCGGGGTACACTTTTTATTGTTATTCTATGTCAAATTCTACGAGTATATGATTCCTAGACTATTTCGATGTCAAAATAGCAAGTTTCAAAGACAAATGGAAAAAACCGTTAAAAGCTCCTCGATAGAGAGACTTGAGCAACTTCGGACCATCAAAGTTGCTCAGTGTACACTTTTTTTGTTCTTCTATGTGAAATTTTACGAGTATAAGCTTCCTAGATTATTTCGATGCCAAATCACCGAGTTTCTATGACAAATGAATAAAACATTTAAAAGCTCCGCCATAGAGAGAGTTGAGCAAATTCGGACCATCAAAGTTGCTCGGGGTACACTTTTTTTGTTCTTCTATGTCAAATTTTACGAGTATAAGCTTCCTGTAATATTTCGACGCCAAAACGACATGTTTCTATGACAAATGGACAAAACTTTTAAAAGCTCCTCCATAGAGAGAGTTGAGCAAATTCGGACCATCAAAGTTGCTCGGGGTACACTTTTTACTATTCTACTATGTTAAATTTTACAAGTATAAGCTTCCTAGATTATTTGGATGTCAAAACATAAAGTTTCTATGGCAAATGGACAAAACAGTTAAAAGCTCCTCCATGGAGAGTCGAGCAAATTCGGACCATCAAAGTTGCTCGGGGTACACTTTTTATTGTTCTTCTATGTCAAATTCTACGAGTATAAGCGTACTAGATTATTTTAAAAAAAACACCAACTTTCTATGACAAATGGAAAAAACCGTTAAAAGCACCGCCATAGAGAGAGTTGAGAAACTTTGAACCATCAAAGTTGCTCGGTGTACACTTTTTATTGTTCTTCTATGTAAAATTCTACGAGTATAAGCTTGCTAGATTATTTCGACAAAAAAACAACAACTTTCTATGACAAATGGATAAAACCGTTAAAAGCTGCTCCATAGAGAGAGTTGAGCAACTTCGGACCATCAAAGTTGCTCGGGGTACACTTTTTATTGTTCTTCTATGTCAAATTCTACGAGTATAAGCTTCCTAGACTATTTCGATGTCAAAATAGCAAGTTTCAAAGACAAATGGAAAAAACCGTTAAAAGCTTCTCGATAGACAGACTTGAGCATCTTCGGGCCATCAAAGTAGCTCAGTGTACACTTTTTTTGTTCTTCTATGTGAAATTTTATGAGTATAAGCATCCTAGATTGTTTCGATGCCAAATCACCGAGTTTCTATGACAAATGAACAAAACATTAAAAAGCTCCGACATAGAGAGAGTTGAGCAAATTCGGACAATCAAAGTTGCTCGGGGTACACTTTTTGTTGTTCTTCTATGTCAAATTTTACGAGTATAAGCTTCCTGTAATATTTCGATGCCAAACGACATGTTTCTATGACAAATGGACAAAACTGTTAAAAGCTCCTCCATAGAGAGAGTTGAGCAAATTCGGACCATCAAAGTTGCTCGGGGTACACTTTTTACTATTCTACTATGTGAAATTTTAGAAGTATAAGCTTCCTAGATTATTTGGATGTCAAAACAGAAAGTTTCTATGACAAACGGACAAAACAGTTAAAAGCTCCTCCATAGAGAGTTGAGCAAATTTGGAACATCAAAGTTGCTCGGGGTACACTTTTTATTGTTCTTCTATGTCAAATTCTACGAGTATAAGGTTACTAGATTATTTTAAAAAAAAACACCAACTTTCTATGACAAATGGACAAAACCGTTAAAAGCTGCTCCATAGAGAGATTAGAGCAACTTCGGACCTTCAAAGTTGCTCGGGGTACACTTTTTATTGTTCTTCTATGTCAAATTCGACAAGTATAAGCTTGTAGATTATTTCCAAAGAAAAACACCAACTTTCTATGACAAATGGACAAAACAGATAAAAGCTCCTCCATAGAGAGAGTTGAGCAACTTCGGACCATCAAAGTTGGTCGGGGTACACTTTTTATTGTTCTTCTACGTCAAATTCTAAGAGTATAAGCTTGTAGATTATTTCGATGACAAAACACGAACTTTCTATGACAAATGGACAAAACCGTTAAAAGCTGCTCCATAGAGAGCGTTGAGCAACTTCGGACCATCAAAGTTGCTCGGGGTACACTTTCTACTATTCTACTATGTGAAATTTTACAAGTATAAGCTTCCTAGATTATTTGGATGTCAAAACAGAAAGTTTCTTTGGCAAATGGACAAAACGGTTAAAAGCTCCTCCATGGAGAGTCGAGCAAATTCGGACCATCAAAGTTGCTCGGGGTACACTTTTTATTGTTCTTCTACGTCAAATTCTACGAGTATAAGCTTGTAGATTATTTCGATGACAAAACACGAACTTTCTATGACAAATGGACAAAACCGTTAAAACCTGCTCCATAGAGAGAGTTGAGCAACTTCGGACCATCAAAGTTGCTCGGGGTACACTTTTTAATGTTCTTCTATGTCAAATTCTACGAGTATAAGCTTGTAGATTATTTCGATGACAAAACACGAACTTTCTATGACAAATGGACAAAACCATTAAAAGCTGCTCCATAGAGAGAGTTGAGCAACTTCGGACCATCAAAGTTGCTCGGGGTACACTTTTTAATGTTCTTCTATGTCAAATTCTACGAGTATAAGCTTACTAGATTATTTCAAAAAAAAAACAACAATTTTCTATGACAATTGGACAAAACAGTTAAAAGCTCTTCCATAAAGAGAGTTGAGCAACTTCGAACCATTAAAAGTTGCTCGGGGTACACTTTTTATTGTTCTTCTATGTCAAATTCTACAAGTATAAGCTTGCTAGATTATTTCGACAAAAAAAACCAACTTTCTATGACAAATGGACAAAACCGTTAAAAGCTGCTCCATAGAGAGATTTGAGCAACTTCGGACCATCAAAGTTGCTCGGGGTACACTTTTATTGTTCTTCTATGTCAAATTCTACGAGTATAAGCTTGTGGATTATTTCCAAAAAAAACACCAACTTTCTATGACAAATAGACAAAACAGTTAAATGCTCCTCCATAGAGAGAGTTGAGCAACTTCAGATCATCAAAGTTGCTCGGGATGCCCTTTTTATTGTTCTTCTATGTCAAATTCTACGAGTATAAGCTTGTAGATTATTTCGAAAAAAAAACACCAACTTTCTATGACAAACGGACAAAATAGTTAAAAGCTCATCCATAGAGAGAGTTGAGCAACTTCGGACCATCAAAGTTGCTCGGTGTACACTTTTATTGTTCTTTTATGTGAAATTTTACGAGTATAAGCTTCCTAAATTATTTCGATGACAAAACACCAACTTTCTATGACAAATTGACAAAACCGTTAAAAGCAGCTCCATAGAGAGATTTGAGCAACGTCGGACCATCAAAGTTGCTCGGGGTACACTTTTTATTCTTCTTCTATGTCAAATTCTAGGAGTATAAGCATACTGGATTATTTCAAAAAAAAATACCAACATTCTATGACAAATGGACAAAACAGTTAAAAGCTCATCCATAGAGAGAGTTGAGCAACTTCGGATCATCAAAATTGCTCGGGGTATAGTTTTTATTATTCTTTTATGTCAAATTCTACGAGTATAAGCTTGCTAGATTATTTCAAAAAAAACACCAACTTTCTATGACAAATGGACAAAATAGTTAAAAGCTTCTCCGTAGAGAGAGTTCAGCAACTTCGGACCATCAAAGTTGATCGGGGTACACTTTTTATTATTATTCTATGTCAAATTCTACGAGTATAAGATTCCTTGACTATTTCGATGTCAAAATAGCAAGTTTCAAAGACAAATGGAAAAAACCGATGAAAGTTCCTCGATAGAGAGACTTGAGCAACTTCGGACCATCAAAGTTGCTCAGTGTACACTTTTTTTGTTCTTCTATGTGAAATTTTACGAGTATAAGCTTCCTAGATTATTTCGATGCCAAATCACCGAGTTTCTATGACAAATGAACAAAACATTTAAAAGCTCCGCCATAGAGAGAGTTGAGCAAATTCGGACTATCAAAGTTGCTCGGGGTACACTTTTTTTGTTCTTCTATGTCAAATTTTACGAGTATAAGCCTCCTGTAATATTTCGATGCCAAAACGACATGTTTCTATGACAAATGGACAAAACTGTTAAAATCTACTCCATAGAGAGAGTTGATCAAATTCGGACCATCAAAGTTTCTCGGGGTACACTTTTTACTATTCTACTATGTGAAATTTTACAAGTATAAGCTTCCTAGATTATTTGGATGTCAAAACAGAAAGTTTTTATGGCAAATGGACAAAACAGTTAAAAGCTCCTCCATGGAGAGTCGAGCAAATTCGGACCATCAAAGTTGCTCGGGGTACACTTTTTATTGTTCTTCTATGTCAAATTCTACGAGTATAAGCTTACTAGATTATTTTAAAAAAAACACCAACTTTCTATGACAAATGGAAAAAACCGTTAAAAGCTCCGCCATAGAGAGAGTTGAGCAACTTTTAACCATCAAAGTTGCTCGGCGTACACTTTTTATTGTTCTTCTATGTCAAATTCTACGAGTATAAGCTTGCTAGATTATTTCGACAAAAAAACACCAATTTTCTATGACAAATGGACAAAACCGTTAAAAGCTCCGCCATAGAGAGAGTTGAGCAACTTTGAACCATCAAAGTTGCTCGGTGTACACTTTTTATTGTTCTTCTATGTCAAATTCTACAAGTATAAGCTTGCTAGATTATTTCGACAAAAAAACACCAACTTTCTATGACAAATGGAAAAAACCATTAAAAGCTGCTCCATAGAGATATTTGAGCAACTTCGGACCATCAAAGTTGCTCGGGGTACAGTTTTTATTCTTCTTCTATGTCAAATTCTACGAGTATAAGCTTGTAGATTATTTCCAAAAAAAAAAAGCTCCTCCATAGAGAGAGTTGAGCAACTTCGGACCATCAAAGTTGCTCGGGGTACACTTTTTATTGTTCTTCTATGTCAAATTCTACGAGTATAAGCTTGCTAGATTATTTCGAGAAAAAAACACCAACTTTCTACGACAAATGGACAAAACCGTTAAAAGCTCCGCCATAGAGAGAGTTGAGCAACTTTTAACCATCAAAGTTGCTCGGCGTACACTTTTTATTGTTCTTCTATGTCAAATTCTACGAGTATAAGCTTGCTAGATTATTTCGACAAAAAAACACCAACTTTCTATGACAAATGGACAAAACCGTTAAAAGCTCTGCCATAGAGAGAGTTGAGCAACTTTGAACCATCAAAGTTGCTCGGTGTACACTTTTTATTGTTCTTCTATGTCAAATTCTACAAGTATAAGCTTGCTAGATTATTTCGACAAAAAAACACCAACTTTCTATGACAAATGGAAAAAACCGTTAAAAGCTGCTCCATAGAGATATTTGAGCAACTTCGGACCATCAAAGTTGCTCGGGGTACAGTTTTTATTCTTCTTCTATGTCAAATTCTACGAGTATAAGCTTGTAGATTATTTTCAAAAAAAAAAAGCTCCTCCATAGAGAGAGTTGAGCAACTTCGGACCATCAAAGTTGCTCGGGGTACACTTTTTATTGTTCTTCTATGTCAAATTCTACGAGTATAAGCTTGCTAGATTATTTCGAAAAAAAAACACCAACTTTCTATGACAAATGGACAAAACCGTTAAAAGCTGCTACATAGAGAGAGTTGGGCAACTTCGGACCATCAAAGTTGATCGAGGTACACTTTTTATTGTTAATCTATGTCAAATTCTACGAGTATAAGATTCCTAGACTATTTCGATGTCAAAATAGCAAGTTTCAAAGACAAATGGACAAAACCGTTAAAAGCTCCTCGATAGAGAGACTTCAGCAACTTCGGACCATCAAAGTTGCTCAGTGTACACTTTTTTTGTTCTTCTATGTGAAATTTTACGAGTATAAGCTTCCTCGATTATTTCGATGCCAAATCACCGAGTTTCTATGACAAATGAACAAAACATTAAAAAGCTCCGCCATAGAGAGAGTTGAGCAAATTCGGACCATCAAAGTTGCTCGAGATAAACTTTTTGCTGTTCTTCTATGTCAAATTTTACGAGTATAAGCTTTCTGTAATATTTCGATGCCAAAACGACATGTTTCTATGAAAAATGGACAAAACTGTTAAAAGCTCCTCCATAGAGAGAGTTGAGCAAATTCGGATCATCAAAGTTGCTCGAGGTACACTTTTTACTATTCTACTATGTGAAAGTTTACAAGTATAAGCTTCCTAGATTATTTGGATGTCAAAACTGAAAGTTTCTATGGCAAATGGACAAAACAGTTAAAAGCTCCTCCATAGAGAGTTGAGCAAATTTGGACCATCAAAGTTGCTCGGGGTACACTTTTTATTGTTCTTCTATGTCAAATTCTACGAGTATAAGCTTACTAGATTATTTAAAAAAAAAACACCAACTTTCTATGACAAATGGAAAAAACCGTTAAAAGCTCCAGCATAGAGAGAGTTGAGCAACTTTGGACCATCAAAGTTGCTTGGTGTACACTTTTTATTGTTCTTCTATGTCAAATTCTACGAGTATAAGCTTGTAGATTATATCCAAAAAAAAAACACCAACTTTCTATGACAAATGGACAAAACAGTTAAAAGCTCCTACATAGAGAGAGTTGAGCAACTTCGGACCATCAAAGTTGCTCCGGGTACACTTTTTATTGTTCTTCTATGTCAAATTTTACGAGTATAAGCTTCCTGTAATATTTCGATGCCAAAACGACATATTTCTATAACAAATGGACAAAACTGTTAAAAGCTCCTCCATAGAGAGAGTTGAGCAAATTCGGACGTCAAAGTTGCTCGGGGTACACTTTTTACTATTCTACTATGTGAAATTTTACAAGTATAAGCTTCCTAGATTATTTGGATGTCAAAACAGAAAGTTTCTATGACAAATGGACAAAACAATTAAAAGCTCCTCCATAGAGAGTTGAGCAAATTCGGACCATCAAAGTTGCTCGGAGTACACTTTTTATTTTTCTTCTATGTCAAATTCTACGAGTATAAGCTTACTAGATTATTTTAAAAAAAAACACCAACTTTCTATGACAAATGGAAAAAACCGTTAAAAGCTCCGCCATAGAGATATTTGAGCAACTTCGGACCATCAAAGTTGCTCGGGGTACACCTTTTATTGTTCTTCCATGTCAAATTGTATGAGTATAAGCTTGTAGATTATTTCTAAAAAAAAACACTAACTTGTTGGACCATAGGTCCTACATTTGTGTTTTGATGCAAAAATACATATTGGACTATTTGATTGTGCTTAACTTTGGATGAATTTGGATAAATCATGAAATGAATTATATCTACTGATTTAAGCTTCATTATATATCTTTGGAATCATGTTTGATCATGTATGATATAAATTGGACGAATCTGGACTGACTTATTTTTCGATGCTAAAATCTGTCACAACATCACACTGCGCACACGTTGATTGAACAGTCATAACTTATTCATATTAGCTCTGATTGACTTGATTCTTGTTCTGAAAATTATTTAAGACACTCTGGAATTTTTCATTGTCAAATAGTGTCAGGTCAAATTTATGCTTATCAGGTTCAATTTATCTGTTGAAATAAATTCACCTGTGTAGTCATTAAACTGGGATAGTTGAGATTTGCATGATCAAATTGAATGACCAAATGACCTCAGTTATAAGTGAAATTTTGTATGCACATTCAATTATATATGAAATGATTTATCATGTGCTTACTTGAATTTTATTAAGCTTATAACATGTTGATTAACCTAAGTGCTAGCATTGAAGCTCTTTGAGCTTACAAGCAAAAATGGGATGTTTTGTCATCTATTCTTTTTGTAGGCTTAATCAACTGATCATCATGAGCCTATTTGAAGTATCATGAAGCTGATTCTATTGAGAAAATTTGTGCATCATGATTTGAAGCTCATGTAGACAAGTTTGGACATGGTCAACCCTACTTGGTTCAAGGTTGACATTTTGTGTGCAAGAAATGGTTCCAGCCGTGTGCCTTGTGTTATTATTGCTGGAGAATTAACTCAAGAACTTCTAGAAGCTTTATTATTTGATTTGGAGTCAACAAAGTAGAGGGAATACAAGTTTGAAATACTTGGTTGGTAGTGTGCCTAACACTTGCACTATGGAGACAAGGAAGAGACAAGGGAGAGACAAGATGACATAAAGTTATAATATTTTCCAGAATTTAAGATGGACTTGTTTGGCATTCCTTGAGAGAGAGTTGCTTCATGAAGAAGACTCATTTGATTGATCCAAACAAGGTGCAACTCAAAAGGACAACTCTTGACAAAATGATGCCAACGGCTTGATCTTCAATGGCTGAGATCAATTTCATTTGAATTAAAGAAGGGTCCAGATTTTATAGAAAATGAAAGGCCAAGATTTGAAGTGGTGTTGATCCAATGGCTAAGATTGTGTTTTGTTTGGAATGAACAATAGGGGGCAGCAACGTCTAGGTGTGTTGAAGAAGCATTTGCAAATTTTTTTCTAAGTGTTCAAGCTTACTTGCTCTCAACTTCATCTTCTTGATTCAAGCTTCTTCCTTGCGATCTCTTGCTACCACTTTGAATACATTCAAGCCATCATCTTCCTATTTGAAAGAGAGATCCAAAAACTCCTTGAACCACCCCAAAATCTTTCTACCCTTGGGTACTCTTGGTGTGTTCTTGAGAGTTCTTCAACAAATCTTCACCTAAACCTATTCTTGATCTAGTGTGAGCTTTGTGTGAGATTACAAGAGTGTTTGCTACACATTTGAATCCAAACCCATTTGAGCAACATCTTGTGAATTTGAGTGTTCTCCAACTATATATAGCCTAGAGCTAATCTTGAGAGAACCAAAATCCAAATACTTGTAAAAGTCCCTTTTGAGGGCATTACCTTTGAGAGGTGTGTGAAAGTTTAAGGTTAGCTTCAAACCTTGTTGGTGTACAAGTTTGGGGTGTTCTTGGAAACCCTAAGTTTGTGGTGAACTTGCAAAACCACATATATCCTTTAGTGGATTGGGAAATCCTAAGCTTGAGGGCTTAGGTAGTGGATGTAGGTGTGAGCATCGAACCACTATATATCCTTGTGCACACTATTTTGATTTCCTTGCTTGTTTGTGTGTTAGACTTGCTGCCTTGTAGTGACTTATTTGTGATTATCTTTCTATTGGTGTTATTGGTGATTTGTGTGCCTTAGAAGTTGATATTAGGGTGTTGCTTGCTGCCATTGCTTGTTGGGATATTGCTTGTGGTTGAACAACTTGTGATTATTGAATTCTAGGCATACTTTTGATTGTTAATTTTCCAGAATACCAATCTGTCCGTGAATTGTTCATATATCTAGACTTTGAATTTTGAGCTGAATTTTTGATATAGTGTTCATTGACATGTTGTAATATTGCATATCAAATTTCGTTACATTCCGAGTTGAATTGCTAGGTCAAATTGCATTTACACGATTAGTGCGCAGATTTGCATTCTTGACATTGCCTTAATCATTTGTGAGTTTTTAGATTGTGGTTTTGTGCTTGGGGTTTATACTTAATTTTTTAAAACACAATTCACCCCCCCTCTTGTGTTAGCCTAGTGATTTCATAACTTTCTATGACAAATGGACAAAACAGATAAAAGCTCCTCCATAGAGAGAGTAGAGCAACTTTGGACCATCAAAGTTGCTCGCGGTACACTTTTTATTGTTCTTCTATGTCAAATTCTACGAGTATAAGCTTGTAGATTATTTCGATGACAAAACATCAACTTTCTATGACAAATGGACAAAACCGTTAAAAGCTGCTCCATAGAGAGATTTGAGCAACTTCGGACCATCAAAGTTGCACGAGGTACACTTTTTATTGTTCTTCTATGTCAAATTCTACGAGTATAAGCTTACTAGATTATTTCAAAAAAAAAACACCAACTTTCTATAACAAATGGACAAAACAGTTAAAAGCTCTTCAATAAAGAGAGTTGAGCAACTTCGAACCATTAAAAGTTGCTCGGGGTACACTTTTTATTGTTCTTCTATGTCAAATTCTACAAGTATAAGCTTTCTAGATTATTTCGACAAAAAAACACCAACTTTCTATCACAAATCGACAAAACCATTAAAAGCTGCTCCATAAGGAGATTTGAGCAACTTCGGACCATCAAAGTTGCTCGGGGTACACTTTTTATTGTTCTTCTATGTCAAATTCTACGAGTATAAGCTTGTAGATTATTTCCAAAAAAAAACACCAACTTTCTATAACAAATGGACAAAACAGTTAAAAGCTCCTCCATAGAGAGAGTTGAGCAACTTCGGACCATCAAAGTTGCTCGGGGTACAATTTTTATTGTTCTTCTATCTCAAATTCTACGAGTATAAGCTTGTAGATTATTTCGAAAAAAAAACACCAACTTTCTATGACAAACGGACAAAACTGTTAAAAGCTCCTCCATAGAGAGAGTTGAGCAACTTCGGACCATCAAAGTTGCTCGAGGTACACTTTTTATTGTTCTTCTATGTAAAATTCTACGAGTATAAGCTATAGATTATTTCCAAAAAAAAACACCAACTTTCTATGACAAATGGACAAATCAGATAAAAGCTCCTCCATAAATAGAGTTGAGCAACTTCGGACCATCAAAGTTGCTCGGGGTACACTTTTTATTGTTCTTCTATGTCAAATTCTACGAGTATAAGCTTGTAGATTATTTCGATGACCAAACACCAACTTTCTATGACAAATGGACAAAACCGTTAAAAGCTGCTCCATAGAAAGAGTTGAGCAACTTCGGACCATCAAAGTTGCTCGGGGTACACTTTTTATTGTTCTTCTATGTCAAATTCTACGATTATAAGCTTACTAGATTATTTCAAACAAAAAACACCAACTTTCTATGACAAATGGACAAAACAGTTAAAAGCTCTTCAATAAAGAGAGTTGAGCAACTTCGAACCATTAAAAGTTTCTCGGGGTACACTTTTTATTGTTCTTTTATGTCAAATTCAACCAGTATAAGCTTGCTAGATTATTTCGACAAAAAAACACCAACTTTCTATGACAAATAGAAAAAACCGTTAAAAGCTGCTCCATAGAGAGAGTTGAGCAACTTTAGACCATCAAAGTTGCTCGGGGTACAATTTTTATTGTTCTTCTATGTCAAATTCTACGAGTACAAGCTTACTAGATTATTTCAAAAAAAAAACACCAACTTTCTATGACAAATAGACAAAATGGATAAAAGCTCCTCCATAGAGAGAGTTGAGCAACTTCAGACCATCAAAGTTGCTCGGGGTACAATTTTTATTGTTCTTCTATGTCAAATTCTACGAGTATAAGCTTGTAGATTATTTCGAAAAAAACCACCAACTTTCTATGACAAACAGACAAAACAGTTAAAAGCTCCTCCATAGAGAGAGTTGAGCAACTTCGGACCATCAAAGTTTCTCGAGGTACACTTTTTATTGTTCTTCTATGTCAAATTCTACGAGTATAAGCTACAGATTATTTCCAAAAAAAAAAAACACCAACTTTCTATGACAAATGGACAAAACAGATAAAAGCTCTCCTCCATAAATAGAGTTGAGCAACTTCGGACCATCAAAGTTGCTCGGGGTACACTTTTTATTGTTATTCTATGTCAAATTCTACGAGTATAAGCTTGTAGATTATTTCGATGACAAAACACCAACTTTCAATGACAAATAGACAAAACTGTTAAAAGCCCCTACATAGAGAGAGTTGAGCAAATTCGGACCATCAAAGTTGCTCGAGGTACACTTTTTACTATTCTACTATGTGAAATTTTACAACTATAAGCTTCCTAGATTATTTGGATGTCAAAACAGAAAGTTTCTATGGCAAATGGACAAAACAGTTAAAAGCTCCTCCATAAAGAGTTGAGCAAATTTGGACCATCAAAGTTGCTCGGGGTACACTTTTTATTGTTCTTCTAAGTCAAATTCTACGAGTATAAGCTTACTAGATTATTTAAAAAAAAACACCAACTTTCTATGATAAATGGAAAAAACCGTTAAAAGCTCCGCCATAGAGAGAGTTGAGCAACTTTGGACCATCAAAGTTGCTCCCTGTACACTTTTTATTGTTCTTCTATGTCAAATTCTACGAGTATAAGCTTGTAGATTATATCCAAAAAAAACACCAACTTTCTATGACAAATGGACAAAACAGTTAAAAGCTCCTACATAGAGAGAGTTGAGCAACTTCGGACCATCAAAGTTGCTCGGGGTCCACTTTTTATTGTTCTTCTATGTCAAATTTTATGAGTATAAGCTTCCTGTAATATTTCGATGCCAAAACGACATGTTTCTATAACAAATGGACAAAACTGTTAAAAGCTCCTCCATAGAGAGAGTTGAGCAAATTCGTACCATCAAAGTTGCTCGGGGTACACTTTTTACTATTCTACTATGTGAAATTTTACAAGTATAAGCTTCCCAGATTATTTGGATGTCAAAACAGAAAGTTTCTATGACAAATGGACAAAACAGTTAAAAGCTCCTCCATAGAGAGTTGAGCAAATTCGGACCATCAAAGTTGCTCGGAGTACACTTTTTATTGTTCTTCTATGTCAAATTCTACGAGTATAAGCATGTAGATTATTTCGAAAAAAAAACACCAACTTTCTATGACAAACGGACAAAACAGTTAAAAGCTCCTCCATAGAGAGAGTTGAGCAACTTCGGACCATCAAAGTTGGTCGGGGTACACTTTTTATTGTTCTTCTATGTCAAATTCTACGAGTATAAGCTTGCTAGATTGTTTCGATGTCAAAATAGCAAGTTTCTAAGACAAATGAACAAAAGGGTTAAAAGCTCCTCGATAGAGAGAGTTGAGCAACTTCGGACCATCAAAGTTGCTCAGTGTACACTTTTATTGTTCTTCTGTGTGAAATTTTACGAGTATAAGATTCCTAAATTATTTTGATGACAAAACACCAACTTGCTATGACAAATACACAAATCCGTTAAAAGCTGCTCCATAGAGAGAGTTGAGCAACTTCAGACCATCAAAGTTGCTCGGGGTACAATTTTTATTGTTCTTCTATGTCAAATTCTACGAGTACAAGCTTACTAGATTATTTAAAAAAAAAACACCAACTTTCTATGACAAATGGACAAAACGGATAAAACCTCCTACATAGAGAGAGTTGAGCAACTTCGGATCATCAAAGTTGCTCGGGGTACAATTTTTATTGTTCTTCTATGTCAAATTCTACGAGTATAAGCTTTTAGATTATTTCGAAAAAAAAACACCAACTTTCTATGACAAACGGACAAAACAGTTAAAAGCTCCTCCATAGAGAGAGTTGAGCAACTTCGGACCATCAAAGTTGCTCGAGGTACACTTTTTATTGTTCTTCTATGTCAAATTCTACGAGTATAAGCAACATATTATTTCCAAAAAAAAACACCAACTTTCTATGACAAATGGACAAAACAGATAAAAGCTCCTCCATAAATAGAGTTGAGCAACTTCGGACCATCAAAGTTGCTCGGGGTGCAATTTTTATTGTTCTTCTATGTCAAATTCTACGAGTATAAGCTGGTAGATTATTTCCAAAAAAAAACACCAACTTTCTATGACAAATGGACAAAACAGTTAAAAGCTCTTCAATAAAGAGAGTTGAGCAACTTCGAACCATTAAAAGTTGCTCGGGGTACACTTTTTATTGTTTTTCTATGTCAAATTCTACAAGTATAAGCTTGCTAGATTATTTCGACAAAAAAACACCAACTTTCTATGACAAATGGACAAAACCGTTAAAAGCTGCTCCATAGAGAGATTTGAACAACTTCGGACCATCAAAGTTTCTCGGGGTACACTTTTTATTGTTCTTCTATGTCAAATTCTACGAGTATAAGCTTGTAGATTATTTCCAAAAAAAAAACCAACTTTCTATGACAAATGGACAAAATAGATAAAAGCTCCTCCATAGAGAGAGTTGAGCAACTTCGGACCATCAAAGTTGCTCGGGGTACACTTTTTATTGTTCTTCTATGTCAAATTCTACGAGTATAAGCTTACTAGATTATTTCAAACAAAAAACACCAACTTTCTATGACAAATGGACAAAATAGTTAAAAGCTCTTCAATAAAGAGAGTTGAGCAACTTCGAACCTTTAAAAGTTGCTCAAGGTACACTTTTTATTGTTCTTCTATGTCAAATTCAACCAGTATAAGCTTGCTAGATTATTTCGACAAAAAAACACCAACTTTCTATGACAAATGGACAAAACCGTTAAAAGCTGCTCCATAGAGAGATTTGAGCCGAAGACCATCAAAGTTGCTCGGGGTAAACTTTTTACTGTTCTTCTACGTCAAATTCTACGAGTATAAGCTTGTAGATTATTTCCAAAAAAAAACACCAACTTTCTATGACAAATGGACAAAACCGTTAAAATCTCCTCCATAGAGAGAGTTGAACAACTTCGGACCACCAAATTTGCTCGCGGTACAATTTTTATTGTTCTTCTTTGTCAAATTCTACGAGTATAAGCTTATAGATTATGTCGAAAAAAAAACACCAACTTTCTATGACAAACGGACAAAACAGTTAAAAGCTCCTCCATAGAGAGAGTTGAGCAACTTCGGACGATCAAAGTTGCTCGGGGTACACTTTTTATTGTTCTTCTATGTCAAATTCTACGAGTATAAGCTCGCTAGATTGTTTCGATGTCAAAATAGCAAGTTTCTAAGACAAATGAACAAAACGGTTAAAAGCTCCTCGATAGAGAGAGTTGAGCAACTTCGGACCATCAAAGTTGCTCGGTGTACACTTTTATTGTTCTTCTGTGTGAAATTTTACTAGTATAAGAATCCTAAATTATTTTGATTACAAAACACCAACTTTCTATGACAAATAGACAAAACCGTTAAAAGCTGCTCCATAGAGAGAGTTGAGCAACTTCGGACCATCAAAGTTGCTCGAGGTACACTTTTTATTGTTCTTCTATGTCAAATTCTACGAGTATAAGCAACATATTATTTCCAAAAAAAAACACCAACTTTCTATGACAAATGGACAAAACAGATAAAAGCTCCTCCATAAATAGAGTTGAGCAACTTCGGACCATCAAAGTTGCTCGGGGTGCACTTTTTATTGTTCTTCTATGTCAAATTCTACGAGTATAAGCTTACTAGATTATTTCAAAAAAAAGACACCAACTTTCTATGACAAATGGACAAAACAGTTAAAAGCTCTTCAATAAAGAGAGTTGAGCAACTTCGAACCATTAAAAGTTGCTCGGGGTACACTTTTTATTGTTTTTCTATGTCAAATTCTACAAGTATAAGCTTGCTAGATTATTTCGACAAAAAAACACCAACTTTCTATGACAAATGGACAAAACCGTTAAAAGCTGCTCCATAGAGAGATTTGAACAACCTCGGACCATCAAAGTTTCTCGGGGTACACTTTTTATTGTTCTTCTATGTCAAATTCTACGAGTATAACCTTGTAGATTATTTCCAAAAAAAAACACCAACTTTCCATGACAAATGGACAAAATAGATAAAAGCTCCTCCATAGAGAGAGTTGAGCAACTTCGGACCATCAAAGTTGCTCGGGGTACACTTTTTATTGTTCTTCTATGTCAAATTCTACGAGTATAAGCTTACTAGATTATTTCAAACAAAAAACACCAACTTTCTATGACAAATGGACAAAATAGTTAAAAGCTCTTCAATAAAGAGAGTTGAGCAACTTCGAACCTTTAAAAGTTGCTCAAGGTACACTTTTTATTGTTCTTCTATGTCAAATTCAACCAGTATAAGCTTGCTAGATTATTTCGACAAAAAAACACCAACTTTCTATGACAAATGGACAAAACCGTTAAAAGCTGCTCCATAGAGAGATTTGAGCAACTTCGGACCATCAAAGTTGCTCGGGGTAAACTTTTTACTGTTCTTCTACGTCAAATTCTACGAGTATAAGCTTGTAGATTATTTCCAAAAAAAAACACCAACTTTCTATGACAAATGGACAAAACCGTTAAAATCTCCTCCATAGAGAGAGTTGAACAACTTCGGACCACCAAAGTTGCTCGCGGTACAATTTTTATTGTTCTTCTTTGTCAAATTCTACGAGTATAAGCTTATAGATTATTTCGAAAAAAAAACACCAATTTTCTATGACAAACGGACAAAACAGTTAAAAGCTCCTCCATAGAGAGAGTTGAGCAACTTCGGACGATCAAAGTTGCTCGGGGTACACTTTTTATTGTTCTTCTATGTCAAATTCTACGAGTATAAGCTCGCTAGATTGTTTCGATGTCAAAATAGCAAGTTTCTAAGACAAATGAACAAAACGGTTAAAAGCTCCTCGATAGAGAGAGTTGAGCAACTTCGGACCATCAAAGTTGCTCGGTGTACACTTTTATTGTTCTTCTGTGTGAAATTTTACTAGTATAAGATTCCTAAATTATTTTGATGACAAAACACCAACTTTCTATGACAAATAGACAAAACCGTTAAAAGCTGCTCCATAGAGAGAGTTGAGCAACTTCGGACCATCAAAGTTGCTCGGGGTACACTTTTTATTGTTCTTCTATGTCAAATTCTACGAGTATAAGCTTACTAGATTATTTCAAAAAAAAACACCAACTTTCTATGACAAATGGACAAAACAGTTAAAAGCTCGTCAATAAAGAGAGTTGAGCAACTTCGAACCATTAAAAGTTGCTCGGGGTGCACTTTTTATTGTTCTTCTATGTCAATTTCTACGAGTATAAGCTGGTAGATTATTTCCAAAAAAAAACACCAACTTTCTATGACAAATGTACAAAATAGATAAAAGCTCCTCCATAGAGAGAGTTGAGCAACTTCGGACCATCAAAGTTGCTCGGGGTACACTTTTTATTGTTCTTCTATGTCAAATTCTACGAGTATAATCTTGTAGATTATTTCGATGACCAAACACCAACTTTCTATGACAAATGGACAAAACCGTTAAAAGCTGATCCATAGAAAGAGTTGAGCAACTTTGGACCATCAAAGTTGCTCGGGGTACACTTTTTATTGTTCTTCTATGTCAAATTCTACGAGTATAAGCTTACTGGATTATTTCAAACAAAAAACACCAACTTTCTATGACAAATGGACAAAACGGTTAAAAGCTCTTCAATAAAGAGAGTTGAGCAACTTCGAACCATTAAAAGTTGCTCGGGGTATACTTTTTATTGTTCTTCTATGTCAAATTCAACCAGTATAAGCTTGCTAGATTATTTCGACAAAAAACACCAACTTTCTATGACAAATGGACAAAACCGTTAAAAGCTGCTCCATAGAGAGATTTGAGCAACTTAGGACCATCAAAGTTGCCCGGGGTAAAGTTTTTACTGTTCTTCTATGTCAAATTCTACGAGTATAAGCTTGTAGATTATTTCCTAAAAAAAACACCAACTTTCTATGACAAATGGACAAAACAGTTAAAATCTCCTCCATAGAGAGAGTTGAGCAACTTCGGACCATCAAAGTTGCTCGCGGTACAATTTTTACTGTTCTTCTATGTCAAATTCTACGAGTATAGACTTGTAGATTATTTCGAAAAAAAAACACCAACTTTCTATGACAAACGGACAAAACAGTTAAAAGCTCCTCCATAGAGAGAGTTGAGCAACTTCGGACCATCAAAGTTGCTCGGGGTACACTTTTTATTGTTCTTCTATGTCAAATTCTACGAGTATAAGCTTGCTAAATTGTTTCGATGTCAAAATAGCAAGTTTCTAAGACAAATGAACAAAACGGTTAAAAGCTCCACGATAGAGAGAGTTGATCAACTTCGGACCATCAAAGTTGCTCGGTGTACACTTTTATTGTTCTTCTGTGTGAAATTTTACGAGTATAAGATTCCTAAATTATTTTGATGACAAAACACCAACTTTCTATGACAAATAGACAAAATCGTTAAAAGCTGCTCCGTAGAGAGATTTGAGCAACTTAGGACCATCAAAGTTGCCCGGGGTAAAGTTTTTACTGTTCTTCTATGTCAAATTCTACGAGTATAAGCTTGTAGATTATTTCCTAAAAAAAACACCAACTTTCTATGACAAATGGACAAAACAGTTAAAATCTCCTCCATAGAGAGAGTTGAGCAACTTCGGACCACCAAAGTTGCTCGCGGTACAATTTTTACTGTTCTTCTATGTCAAATTCTACGAGTATAGACTTGTAGATTATTTCGAAAAAAAAACACCAACTTTCTATGACAAACGGACAAAACAGTTAAAAGCTCCTCCATAGAGAGAGTTGAGCAACTTCGGACCATCAAAGTTGCTCGGGGTACACTTTTTATTGTTCTTCTATGTCAAATTCTACGAGTATAAGCTTGCTAAATTGTTTCGATGTCAAAATAGCAAGTTTCTAAGACAAATGAACAAAACGGTTAAAAGCTCCACGATAGAGAGAGTTGATCAACTTCGGACCATCAAAGTTGCTCGGTGTACACTTTTATTGTTCTTCTGTGTGAAATTTTACGAGTATAAGATTCCTAAATTATTTTGATGACAAAACACCAACTTTCTATGACAAATAGACAAAATCGTTAAAAGCTGCTCCGTAGAGAGAGTTGAGCAACTTCATACCATCAAAGTTGCTCGGGGTACAATTTTTATTGTTCTTCTTTGTCAAATTCTACGAGTATAAGCTTATAGATTATTTCGAAAAAAAAACACCAACTTTCTATGACAAACGGACAAAACAGTTAAAAGCTCCTCCATAGAGAGAGTTGAGCAACTTCGGACGATCAAAGTTGCTCGGGGTACACTTTTTATTGTTCTTCTATGTCAAATTCTACGAGTATAAGCTCGCTAGATTGTTTCGATGTCAAAATAGCAAGTTTCTAAGACAAATGAACAAAACGGTTAAAAGCTCCTCGATAGAGAGAGTTGAGCAACTTCGGACCATCAAAGTTGCTCGGTGTACACTTTTATTGTTCTTCTGTGTGAAATTTTACTAGTATAAGATTCCTAAATTATTTTGATGACAAAACACCAACTTTCTATGACAAATAGACAAAACCGTTAAAAGCTGCTCCATAGAGAGAGTTGAGCAACTTCGGACCATCAAAGTTGCTCGGGGTACACTTTTTATTGTTCTTCTATGTCAAATTCTACGAGTATAAGCTTACTAGATTATTTCAAAAAAAAACACCAACTTTCTATGACAAATGGACAAAACAGTTAAAAGCTCTTCAATAAAGAGAGTTGAGCAACTTTGAACCATTAAAAGTTGCTCGGGGTGCACTTTTTATTGTTCTTCTATGTCAATTTCTACGAGTATAAGCTGGTAGATTATTTCCAAAAAAAAACACCAACTTTCTATGACAAATGGACAAAATAGATAAAAGCTCCTCCATAGAGAGAGTTGAGCAACTTCGGACCATCAAAGTTGCTCGGGGTACACTTTTTATTGTTCTTCTATGTCAAATTCTACGAGTATAATCTTGTAGATTATTTCGATGACCAAACACCAACTTTCTATGACAAATGGACAAAACCGTTAAAAGCTGATCCATAGAAAGAGTTGAGCAACTTTGGACCATCAAAGTTGCTCGGGGTACACTTTTTATTGTTCTTCTATGTCAAATTCTACGAGTATAAGCTTACTGGATTATTTCAAACAAAAAACACCAACTTTCTATGACAAATGGACAAAACGGTTAAAAACTCTTCAATAAAGAGAGTTGAGCAACTTCGAACCATTAAAAGTTGCTCGGGGTATACTTTTTATTGTTCTTCTATGTCAAATTCAACCAGTATAAGCTTGCTAGATTATTTCGACAAAAAACACCAACTTTCTATGACAAATGGACAAAACCGTTAAAAGCTGCTCCATAGAGAGATTTGAGCAACTTAGGACCATCAAAGTTGCCCGGGGTAAAGTTTTTACTGTTCTTCTATGTCAAATTCTACGAGTATAAGCTTGTAGATTATTTCCTAAAAAAAACACCAACTTTCTATGACAAATGGACAAAACAGTTAAAATCTCCTCCATAGAGAGAGTTGAGCAACTTCGGACCACCAAAGTTGCTCGCGGTACAATTTTTACTGTTCTTCTATGTCAAATTCTACGAGTATAGACTTGTAGATTATTTCGAAAAAAAAACACCAACTTTCTATGACAAACGGACAAAACAGTTAAAAGCTCCTCCATAGAGAGAGTTGAGCAACTTCGGACCATCAAAGTTGCTCGGGGTACACTTTTTATTGTTCTTCTATGTCAAATTCTACGAGTATAAGCTTGCTAAATTGTTTCGATGTCAAAATAGCAAGTTTCTAAGACAAATGAACAAAACGGTTAAAAGCTCCACGATAGAGAGAGTTGATCAACTTCGGACCATCAAAGTTGCTCGGTGTACACTTTTATTGTTCTTCTGTGTGAAATTTTACGAGTATAAGATTCCTAAATTATTTTGATGACAAAACACCAACTTTCTATGACAAATAGACAAAATCGTTAAAAGCTGCTCCGTAGAGAGATTTGAGCAACTTAGGACCATCAAAGTTGCCCGGGGTAAAGTTTTTACTGTTCTTCTATGTCAAATTCTACGAGTATAAGCTTGTAGATTATTTCCTAAAAAAAACACCAACTTTCTATGACAAATGGACAAAACAGTTAAAATCTCCTCCATAGAGAGAGTTGAGCAACTTCGGACCACCAAAGTTGCTCGCGGTACAATTTTTACTGTTCTTCTATGTCAAATTCTACGAGTATAGACTTGTAGATTATTTCGAAAAAAAAACACCAACTTTCTATGACAAACGGACAAAACAGTTAAAAGCTCCTCCATAGAGAGAGTTGAGCAACTTCGGACCATCAAAGTTGCTCGGGGTACACTTTTTATTGTTCTTCTATGTCAAATTCTACGAGTATAAGCTTGCTAAATTGTTTCGATGTCAAAATAGCAAGTTTCTAAGACAAATGAACAAAACGGTTAAAAGCTCCACGATAGAGAGAGTTGATCAACTTCGGACCATCAAAGTTGCTCGGTGTACACTTTTATTGTTCTTCTGTGTGAAATTTTACGAGTATAAGATTCCTAAATTATTTTGATGACAAAACACCAACTTTCTATGACAAATAGACAAAATCGTTAAAAGCTGCTCCGTAGAGAGAGTTGAGCAACTTCATACCATCAAAGTTGCTCGGGGTACAATTTTTATTGTTCTTCTTTGTCAAATTCTACGAGTATAAGCTTATAGATTATTTCGAAAAAAAAACACCAACTTTCTATGACAAACGGACAAAACAGTTAAAAGCTCCTCCATAGAGAGAGTTGAGCAACTTCGGACGATCAAAGTTGCTCGGGGTACACTTTTTATTGTTCTTCTATGTCAAATTCTACGAGTATAAGCTCGCTAGATTGTTTCGATGTCAAAATAGCAAGTTTCTAAGACAAATGAACAAAACGGTTAAAAGCTCCTCGATAGAGAGAGTTGAGCAACTTCGGACCATCAAAGTTGCTCGGTGTACACTTTTATTGTTCTTCTGTGTGAAATTTTACTAGTATAAGATTCCTAAATTATTTTGATGACAAAACACCAACTTTCTATGACAAATAGACAAAACCGTTAAAAGCTGCTCCATAGAGAGAGTTGAGCAACTTCGGACCATCAAAGTTGCTCGGGGTACACTTTTTATTGTTCTTCTATGTCAAATTCTACGAGTATAAGCTTACTAGATTATTTCAAAAAAAAACACCAACTTTCTATGACAAATGGACAAAACAGTTAAAAGCTCTTCAATAAAGAGAGTTGAGCAACTTCGAACCATTAAAAGTTGCTCGGGGTGCACTTTTTATTGTTCTTCTATGTCAATTTCTACGAGTATAAGCTGGTAGATTATTTCCAAAAAAAAACACCAACTTTCTATGACAAATGGACAAAATAGATAAAAGCTCCTCCATAGAGAGAGTTGAGCAACTTCGGACCATCAAAGTTGCTCGGGGTACACTTTTTATTGTTCTTCTATGTCAAATTCTACGAGTATAATCTTGTAGATTATTTCGATGACCAAACACCAACTTTCTATGACAAATGGACAAAACCGTTAAAAGCTGATCCATAGAAAGAGTTGAGCAACTTTGGACCATCAAAGTTGCTCGGGGTACACTTTTTATTGTTCTTCTATGTCAAATTCTACGAGTATAAGCTTACTGGATTATTTCAAACAAAAAACACCAACTTTCTATGACAAATGGACAAAACGGTTAAAAACTCTTCAATAAAGAGAGTTGAGCAACTTCGAACCATTAAAAGTTGCTCGGGGTATACTTTTTATTGTTCTTCTATGTCAAATTCAACCAGTATAAGCTTGCTAGATTATTTCGACAAAAAACACCAACTTTCTACGACAAATGGACAAAACCGTTAAAAGCTGCTCCATAGAGAGATTTGAGCAACTTAGGACCATCAAAGTTGCCCGGGGTAAAGTTTTTACTGTTCTTCTATGTCAAATTCTACGAGTATAAGCTTGTAGATTATTTCCTAAAAAAAACACCAACTTTCTATGACAAATGGACAAAACAGTTAAAATCTCCTCCATAGAGAGAGTTGAGCAACTTCGGACCACCAAAGTTGCTCGCGGTACAATTTTTACTGTTCTTCTATGTCAAATTCTACGAGTATAGACTTGTAGATTATTTCGAAAAAAAAACACCAACTTTCTATGACAAACGGACAAAACAGTTAAAAGCTCCTCCATAGAGAGAGTTGAGCAACTTCGGACCATCAAAGTTGCTCGGGGTACACTTTTTATTGTTCTTCTATGTCAAATTCTACGAGTATAAGCTTGCTAAATTGTTTCGATGTCAAAATAGCAAGTTTCTAAGACAAATGAACAAAACGGTTAAAAGCTCCACGATAGAGAGAGTTGATCAACTTCGGACCATCAAAGTTGCTCGGTGTACACTTTTATTGTTCTTCTGTGTGAAATTTTACGAGTATAAGATTCCTAAATTATTTTGATGACAAAACACCAACTTTCTATGACAAATAGACAAAATCGTTAAAAGCTGCTCCGTAGAGAGATTTGAGCAACTTAGGACCATCAAAGTTGCCCGGGGTAAAGTTTTTACTGTTCTTCTATGTCAAATTCTACAAGTATAAGCTTGTAGATTATTTCCTAAAAAAAACACCAACTTTCTATGACAAATGGACAAAACAGTTAAAATCTCCTCCATAGAGAGAGTTGAGCAACTTCGGACCACCAAAGTTGCTCGCGGTACAATTTTTACTGTTCTTCTATGTCAAATTCTACGAGTATAGACTTGTAGATTATTTCGAAAAAAAAACACCAACTTTCTATGACAAACGGACAAAACAGTTAAAAGCTCCTCCATAGAGAGAGTTGAGCAACTTCGGACCATCAAAGTTGCTCGGGGTACACTTTTTATTGTTCTTCTATGTCAAATTCTACGAGTATAAGCTTGCTAAATTGTTTCGATGTCAAAATAGCAAGTTTCTAAGACAAATGAACAAAACGGTTAAAAGCTCCACGATAGAGAGAGTTGATCAACTTCGGACCATCAAAGTTGCTCGGTGTACACTTTTATTGTTCTTCTGTGTGAAATTTTACGAGTATAAGATTCCTAAATTATTTTGATGACAAAACACCAACTTTCTATGACAAATAGACAAAATCGTTAAAAGCTGCTCCGTAGAGAGAGTTGAGCAACTTCATACCATCAAAGTTGCTCGGGGTACAATTTTTACTGTTCTTCTATGTCAAATTCTACGAGTACAAGCTTACTAGATTATTTCAAAAAAAAACACCAACTTTCTATGACAAATGGACAAAACGGATAAAAGCTCCTCCATAGAGAGAGTTGAGCAACTTCGGACCATCAAAGTTGCTCGGGGTACAATTTTTATTGTTCTTCTATGTCAAATTCTACGAGTATAAGCTTGTAGATTATTTCGAAAAAAAAACACCAACTTTCTATGACAAACGGACAAAACAGTTAAAAGCTCCTCCATAGAGAGAGTTGAGTAACTTCGTATCATCAAAGTTGCTCGAGGTACACTTTTTATTGTTCTTCTATGTCAAATTCTACGAGTATAAGCTACAGATTATTTCCAAAAAAAAACACCAACTGTCTATGACAAATGGACAAAACAGATAAATGCTCCTCCATAAATAGAGTTGAGCAACTTCGGACCAACAAAGTTGCTCGGGGTACACTTTTTATTGTTCTTCTATGTCAAATTCTATGAGTTTAAGCTTCTAGATTATTTCGATGACAAAACACCAACTTTCAAGCACAAATAGACAAAACCGTTAAACGCTGCTCCATAGAGAGAGTTGAGCAACTTCGGACCATCAAAGTTGCTCGGGGTACACTTTTTATTGTTCTTCTATGTCAAATTCTACGAGTATAAGCTTACTAGATTATTTCAAAAAAAAAACACCAACTTTCTATGACAAATGGACAAAACAGTTAAAAGCTCTTCAATAAAGAGAGTTGAGCAACTTCGAACCATTAAAAGTTTCTCGGGGTACACTTTTTATTGTTCTTCTATGTCAAATTCTACGAGTATAAGCTGGTAGATTATTTCCAAAAAAAAACACCAACTTTCTACGAAAAATGGACAAAATAGATAAAAGCTCCTCCACAGAGAGAGTTGAGCAACTTCGGACCATCAAAGTTGCTCGGGGTACACTTTTTATTGTTCTTCTATGTCAAATTCTACGAGTATAAGCTTGTAGATTATTTCGATGACCAAACACCAACTTTCTATGACAAATGGACAAAACCGTTAAAAGCTGCTCCATAGAAAGAGTTGAGCAACTTTGGACCATCAAAGTTGCTCGGGGTACACTTTTTATTGTTCTTCTATGTCAAATTCTACGAGTATAAGCTTACTAGATTATTTCAAACAAAAAACACCAACTTTCTATGACAAATGGACAAAACTGTTAAAAGCTCTTCAATAAAGAGAGTTGAGCAACTTCGAACCATTAAAAGTTGCTCGGGGTATACTTTTTATTGTTCTTCTATGTCAAATTCAACCAGTATAAGCTTGCTAGATTATTTCGACAAAAAACACCAACTTTCTATGACAAATGGACAAAACCGTTAAAAGCTGCTCCATAAAGAGATTTGAGCAACTTAGGACCATCAAAGTTGCCCGGGGTAAAGTTTTTACTGTTCTTCTATGTCAAATTCTACGAGTATAAGCTTGTAGATTATTTCCTAAAAAAAACACCAACTTTCTATGACAAATGGACAAAACAGTTAAAATCTCCTCCATAGAGAGAGTTGAGCAACTTCGGACCACCAAAGTTGCTCGCGGTACAATTTTTATTGTTCTTCTATGTCAAATTCTACGAGTATAGGCTTGTAGATTATTTCGAGAAAAAAAACACCAACTTTCTATGACAAACGGACAAAACAGTTAAAAGCTCCTCCATAGAGAGAGTTGAGCAACTTCGGACCATCAAAGTTGCTCGGGGTACACTTTTTATTGTTCTTCTATGTCAAATTCTACGAGTATAAGCTTGCTAAATTGTTTCGATGTCAAAATAGCAAGTTTCTAAGACAAATGAACAAAACGGTTAAAAGCTCCACGATAGAGAGAGTTGATCAACTTCGGACCATCAAAGTTGCTCGGTGTACACTTTTATTGTTCTTCTGTGTGAAATTTTACGAGTATAAGATTCCTAAATTATTTTGATGACAAAACACCAACTTTCTATGACAAATAGACAAAATCGTTAAAAGCTGCTCCGTAGAGAGAGTTGAGCAACTTCATACCATCAAAGTTGCTCGGGGTACAATTTTTACTGTTCTTCTATGTCAAATTCTACGAGTACAAGCTTACTAGATTATTTCAAAAAAAAACACCAACTTTCTATGACAAATGGACAAAACGGATAAAAGCTCCTCCATAGAGAGAGTTGAGCAACTTCGGACCATCAAAGTTGCTCGGGGTACAATTTTTATTGTTCTTCTATGTCAAATTCTACGAGTATAAGCTTGTAGATTATTTCGAAAAAAAAACACCAACTTTCTATGACAAACGGACAAAACAGTTAAAAGCTCCTCCATAGAGAGAGTTGAGTAACTTCGTATCATCAAAGTTGCTCGAGGTACACTTTTTATTGTTCTTCTATGTCAAATTCTACGAGTATAAGCTACATATTATTTCCAAAAAAAAACACCAACTGTCTATGACAAATGGACAAAACAGATAAATGCTCCTCCATAAATAGAGTTGAGCAACTTCGGACCAACAAAGTTGCTCGGGGTACACTTTTTATTGTTCTTCTATGTCAAATTCTATGAGTTTAAGCTTCTAGATTATTTCGATGACAAAACACCAACTTTCAAGCACAAATAGACAAAACCGTTAAACGCTGCTCCATAGAGAGAGTTGAGCAACTTCGGACCATCAAAGTTGCTCGGGGTACACTTTTTATTGTTCTTCTATGTCAAATTCTACGAGTATAAGCTTACTAGATTATTTCAAAAAAAAAACACCAACTTTCTATGACAAATGGACAAAACAGTTAAAAGCTCTTCAATAAAGAGAGTTGAGCAACTTCGAACCATTAAAAGTTTCTCGGGGTACACTTTTTATTGTTCTTCTATGTCAAATTCTACGAGTATAAGCTGGTAGATTATTTCCAAAAAAAAACACCAACTTTCTACGAAAAATGGACAAAATAGATAAAAGCTCCTCCACAGAGAGAGTTGAGCAACTTCGGACCATCAAAGTTGCTCGGGGTACACTTTTTATTGTTCTTCTATGTCAAATTCTACGAGTATAAGCTTGTAGATTATTTCGATGACCAAACACCAACTTTCTATGACAAATGGACAAAACCGTTAAAAGCTGCTCCATAGAAAGAGTTGAGCAACTTTGGACCATCAAAGTTGCTCGGGGTACACTTTTTATTGTTCTTCTATGTCAAATTCTACGAGTATAAGCTTACTAGATTATTTCAAACAAAAAACACCAACTTTCTATGACAAATGGACAAAACTGTTAAAAGCTCTTCAATAAAGAGAGTTGAGCAACTTCGAACCATTAAAAGTTGCTCGGGGTATACTTTTTATTGTTCTTCTATGTCAAATTCAACCAGTATAAGCTTGCTAGATTATTTCGACAAAAAACACCAACTTTCTATGACAAATGGACAAAACCGTTAAAAGCTGCTCCATAAAGAGATTTGAGCAACTTAGGACCATCAAAGTTGCCCGGGGTAAAGTTTTTACTGTTCTTCTATGTCAAATTCTACGAGTATAAGCTTGTAGATTATTTCCTAAAAAAAACACCAACTTTCTATGACAAATGGACAAAACAGTTAAAATCTCCTCCATAGAGAGAGTTGAGCAACTTCGGACCACCAAAGTTGCTCGCGGTACAATTTTTATTGTTCTTCTATGTCAAATTCTACGAGTATAGGCTTGTAGATTATTTCGAGAAAAAAAACACCAACTTTCTATGACAAACGGACAAAACAGTTAAAAGCTCCTCCATAGAGAGAGTTGAGCAACTTCGGACCATCAAAGTTGCTCGGGGTACACTTTTTATTGTTCTTCTATGTCAAATTCTACGAGTATAAGCTTGCTAAATTGTTTCGATGTCAAAATAGCAAGTTTCTAAGACAAATGAACAAAACGGTTAAAAGCTCCACGATAGAGAGAGTTGATCAACTTCGGACCATCAAAGTTGCTCGGTGTACACTTTTATTGTTCTTCTGTGTGAAATTTTACGAGTATAAGATTCCTAAATTATTTTGATGACAAAACACCAACTTTCTATGACAAATAGACAAAATCGTTAAAAGCTGCTCCGTAGAGAGAGTTGAGCAACTTCATACCATCAAAGTTGCTCGGGGTACAATTTTTACTGTTCTTCTATGTCAAATTCTACGAGTACAAGCTTACTAGATTATTTCAAAAAAAAACACCAACTTTCTATGACAAATGGACAAAACGGATAAAAGCTCCTCCATAGAGAGAGTTGAGCAACTTCGGACCATCAAAGTTGCTCGGGGTACAATTTTTATTGTTCTTCTATGTCAAATTCTACGAGTATAAGCTTGTAGATTATTTCGAAAAAAAAACACCAACTTTCTATGACAAACGGACAAAACAGTTAAAAGCTCCTCCATAGAGAGAGTTGAGTAACTTCGTATCATCAAAGTTGCTCGAGGTACACTTTTTATTGTTCTTCTATGTCAAATTCTACGAGTATAAGCTACATATTATTTCCAAAAAAAAACACCAACTGTCTATGACAAATGGACAAAACAGATAAATGCTCCTCCATAAATAGAGTTGAGCAACTTCGGACCAACAAAGTTGCTCGGGGTACACTTTTTATTGTTCTTCTATGTCAAATTCTATGAGTTTAAGCTTCTAGATTATTTCGATGACAAAACACCAACTTTCAAGCACAAATAGACAAAACCGTTAAACGCTGCTCCATAGAGAGAGTTGAGCAACTTCGGACCATCAAAGTTGCTCGGGGTACACTTTTTATTGTTCTTCTATGTCAAATTCTACGAGTATAAGCTTACTAGATTATTTCAAAAAAAAAACACCAACTTTCTATGACAAATGGACAAAACAGTTAAAAGCTCTTCAATAAAGAGAGTTGAGCAACTTCGAACCATTAAAAGTTGCTCGGGGTACACTTTTTATTGTTCTTCTATGTCAAATTCTACGAGTATAAGCTGGTAGATTATTTCCAAAAAAAAACACCAACTTTCTATGAAAAATGGACAAAATAGATAAAAGCTCCTCCACAGAGAGAGTTGAGCAACTTCGGACCATCAAAGTTGCTCGGGGTACACTTTTTATTGTTCTTCTATGTCAAATTCTACGAGTATAAGCTTGTAGATTATTTCGATGACCAAACACGAACTTTCTATGACAAATGGACAAAACCATTAAAAGCTGCTCCATAGAAAGAGTTGAGCAACTTTGGACCATCAAAGTTGCTCGGGGTACACTTTTTATTGTTCTTCTATGTCAAATTCTACGAGTATAAGCTTACTAGATTATTTCAAACAAAAAACACCAACTTTCTATGACAAATGGACAAAACTGTTAAAAGCTCTTCAATAAAGAGAGTTGAGCAACTTCGAACCATTAAAAGTTGCTCGGGGTATACTTTTTATTGTTCTTCTATGTCAAATTCAACCAGTATAAGCTTGCTAGATTATTTCGACAAAAAACACCAACTTTCTATGACAAATGGACAAAACCGTTAAAAGCTGCTCCATAAAGAGATTTGAGCAACTTAGGACCATCAAAGTTGCCCGGGGTAAAGTTTTTACTGTTCTTCTATGTCAAATTCTACGAGTATAAGCTTGTAGATTATTTCCTAAAAAAAACACCAACTTTCTATGACAAATGGACAAAACAGTTAAAATCTCCTCCATAGAGAGAGTTGAGCAACTTCGGACCACCAAAGTTGCTCGCGGTACAATTTTTATTGTTCTTCTATGTCAAATTCTACGAGTATAGGCTTGTAGATTATTTCGAGAAAAAAAACACCAACTTTCTATGACAAACGGACATAACAGTTAAAAGCTCCTCCATAGAGAGAGTTGAGCAACTTCGGACCATCAAAGTTGCTCGGGGTACACTTTTTATTGTTCTTCTATGTCAAATTCTACGAGTATAAGCTTGCTAAATTGTTTCGATGTCAAAATAGCAAGTTTCTAAGACAAATGAACAAAACGGTTAAAAGCTCCACGATAGAGAGAGTTGATCAACTTCGGACCATCAAAGTTGCTCGGTGTACACTTTTATTGTTCTTCTGTGTGAAATTTTACGAGTATAAGATTCCTAAATTATTTTGATGACAAAACACCAACTTTCTATGACAAATAGACAAAATCGTTAAAAGCTGCTCCGTAGAGAGAGTTGAGCAACTTCATACCATCAAAGTTGCTCGGGGTACAATTTTTACTGTTCTTCTATGTCAAATTCTACGAGTACAAGCTTACTAGATTATTTCAAAAAAAAACACCAACTTTCTATGACAAATGGACAAAACGGATAAAAGCTCCTCCATAGAGAGAGTTGAGCAACTTCGGACCATCAAAGTTGCTCGGGGTACAATTTTTATTGTTCTTCTATGTCAAATTCTACGAGTATAAGCTTGTAGATTATTTCGAAAAAAAAACACCAACTTTCTATGACAAACGGACAAAACAGTTAAAAGCTCCTCCATAGAGAGAGTTGAGTAACTTCGTATCATCAAAGTTGCTCGAGGTACACTTTTTATTGTTCTTCTATGTCAAATTCTACGAGTATAAGCTACAGATTATTTCCAAAAAAAAACACCAACTGTCTATGACAAATGGACAAAACAGATAAATGCTCCTCCATAAATAGAGTTGAGCAACTTCGGACCAACAAAGTTGCTCGGGGTACACTTTTTATTGTTCTTCTATGTCAAATTCTATGAGTTTAAGCTTCTAGATTATTTCGATGACAAAACACCAACTTTCAAGCACAAATAGACAAAACCGTTAAACGCTGCTCCATAGAGAGAGTTGAGCAACTTCGGACCATCAAAGTTGCTCGGGGTACACTTTTTATTGTTCTTCTATGTCAAATTCTACGAGTATAAGCTTACTAGATTATTTCAAAAAAAAAACACCAACTTTCTATGACAAATGGACAAAACAGTTAAAAGCTCTTCAATAAAGAGAGTTGAGCAACTTCGAACCATTAAAAGTTGCTCGGGGTACACTTTTTATTGTTCTTCTATGTCAAATTCTACGAGTATAAGCTGGTAGATTATTTCCAAAAAAAAACACCAACTTTCTATGAAAAATGGACAAAATAGATAAAAGCTCCTCCACAGAGAGAGTTGAGCAACTTCGGACCATCAAAGTTGCTCGGGGTACACTTTTTATTGTTCTTCTATGTCAAATTCTACGAGTATAAGCTTGTAGATTATTTCGATGACCAAACACCAACTTTCTATGACAAATGGACAAAACCGTTAAAAGCTGCTCCATAGAAAGAGTTGAGCAACTTTGGACCATCAAAGTTGCTCGGGGTACACTTTTTATTGTTCTTCTATGTCAAATTCTACGAGTATAAGCTTACTAGATTATTTCAAACAAAAAACACCAACTTTCTATGACAAATGGACAAAACAGTTAAAAGCTCTTCAATAAAGAGAGTTGAGCAACTTCGAACCATTAAAAGTTGCTCGGGGTATACTTTTTATTGTTCTTCTATGTCAAATTCAACCAGTATAAGCTTGCTAGATTATTTCGACAAAAAACACCAACTTTCTATGACAAATGGACAAAACCGTTAAAAGCTGCTCCATAAAGAGATTTGAGCAACTTAGGACCATCAAAGTTGCCCGGGGTAAAGTTTTTACTGTTCTTCTATGTCAAATTCTACGAGTATAAGCTTGTAGATTATTTCCTAAAAAAAACATCAACTTTCTATGACAAATGGACAAAACAGTTAAAATCTCCTCCATAGAGAGAGTTGAGCAACTTCGGACCACCAAAGTTGCTCGCGGTACAATTTTTATTGTTCTTCTATGTCAAATTCTACGAGTATAGGCTTGTAGATTATTTCGAAAAAAAAACACCAACTTTCTATGACAAACGGACAAAACAGTTAAAAGCTCCTCCATAGAGAGAGTTGAGCAACTTCGGACCATCAAAGTTGCTCGGGGTACACTTTTTATTGTTCTTCTATGTCAAATTCTACGAGTATAAGCTTGCTAAATTGTTTCGATGTCAAAATAGCAAGTTTCTAAGACAAATGAACAAAACGGTTAAAAGCTCCTCGATAGAGAGAGTTGAGCAACTTCGGACCATCAAAGTTGCTCGGTGTACACTTTTATTGTTCTTCTGTGTGAAATTTTACGAGTATAAGATTCCTAAATTATTTTGATGACAAAACACCATCTTTCTATGACAAATAGACAAAACCGTTAAAAGCTGCTCCGTAGAGAGAGTTGAGCAACTTCATACCATCAAAGTTGCTCGGGGTACAATTTTTATTGTTCTTCTATGTCAAATTCTACGAGTATAAGCTACAGATTATTTCCAAAAAAAAACACTAACTTTCTATGACAAATGGACCAAATAGATAAAAGCTCCTCCATAGAGAGAATTGAGCAACTTCGGACCATCAAAGTTGCTCGGGGTACACTTTTTATTGTTCTTCTATGTCAAATTCTACGAGTATAATCTTGTAGATTATTTCGATGACCAAACACCAACTTTCTATGACAAATGGACAAAACCGTTAAAAGCTGCTCCATAGAAAGAGTTGAGCAACTTTGGACCATCAAAGTTGCTCGGGGTACACTTTTTATTGTTCTTCTATGTCAAATTCTACGAGTATAAGCTTACTAGATTATTTCAAACAAAAAACACCAACTTTCTATGACAAATGGACAAAACGGTTAAAAGCTCTTCAATAAAGAGAGTTGAGCAACTTCGAACCATTAAAAGTTGCTCGGGGTATACTTTTTATTGTTCTTCTATGTCAAATTCAACCAGTATAAGCTTGCTAGATTATTTCGACAAAAAACACCAACTTTCTATGACAAATGGACAAAACCGTTAAAAGCTGCTCCATAGAGAGATTTGAGCAACTTAGGACCATCAAAGTTGCCCGGGGTAAAGTTTTTACTGTTCTTCTATGTCAAATTCTACGAGTATAAGCTTGTAGATTATTTCCTAAAAAAAACACCAACTTTCTATGACAAATGGACAAAACAGTTAAAATCTCCTCCATAGAGAGAGTTGAGCAACTTCGGACCACCAAAGTTGCTCGCGGTACAATTTTTACTGTTCTTCTATGTCAAATTCTACGAGTATAGACTTGTAGATTATTTCGAAAAAAAAACACCAACTTTCTATGACAAACGGACAAAACAGTTAAAAGCTCCTCCATAGAGAGAGTTGAGCAACTTCGGACCATCGAAGTTGCTCGGGGTACACTTTTTATTGTTCTTCTATGTCAAATTCTACGAGTATAAGCTTGCTAAATTGTTTCGATGTCAAAATAGCAAGTTTCTAAGACAAATGAACAAAACGGTTAAAAGCTCCTCGATAGAGAGAGTTGATCAACTTCGGACCATCAAAGTTGCTCGGTGTACACTTTTATTGTTCTTCTGTGTGAAATTTTACGAGTATAAGATTCCTAAATTATTTTGATGACAAAACACCAACTTTCTATGACAAAAAGACAAAATCGTTAAAAGCTGCTCCGTAGAGAGAGTTGAGCAACTTCATACCATCAAAGTTGCTCGGGGTACAATTTTTATTGTTCTTCTATGTCAAATTCTACGAGTACAAGCTTACTAGATTATTTCAAAAAAAAAAACACCAACTTTCTATGACAAATGGACAAAACGGATAAAAGCTCCTCCATAGAGAGAGTTGAGCAACTTCGGACCATCAAAGTTGCTCGGGGTACAATTTTTATTGTTCTTCTATGTCAAATTCTACGAGTATAAGCTTGTAGATTATTTCGAAAAAAAAACACCAACTTTCTACGACAAACGGACAAAACAGTTAAAAGCTCCTCCATAGAGAGAGTTGAGTAACTTCGTATCATCAAAGTTGCTCGAGGTACACTTTTTATTGTTCTTCTATGTCAAATTCTACGAGTATAAGCTACAGATTATTTCCAAAAAAAAACACCAACTGTCTATGACAAATGGACAAAACAGATAAATGCTCCTCCATAAATAGAGTTGAGCAACTTCGGACCAACAAAATTGCTCGGGGTACACTTTTTATTGTTCTTCTATGTCAAATTCTATGAGTTTAAGCTTCTAGATTATTTCGATGACAAAACACCAACTTTCAATCACAAATAGACAAAACCGTTAAACGCTGCTCCATAGAGAGAGTTGAGCAACTTCGGACCATCAAAGTTGCTCGGGGTACACTTTTTATTGTTCTTCTATGTCAAATTCTACGAGTATAAGCTTACTAGATTATTTCAAGAAAAAAACACCAACTTTCTATGACAAATGGACAAAACAGTTAAAAGCTCTTCAATAAAGAGAGTTGAGCAACTTCGAACCATTAAAAGTTGCTCGGGGTACACTTTTTATTGTTCTTCTATGTCAAATTCTACGAGTATAAGCTGGTAGATTATTTCCAAAAAAAAACACCAACTTTCTATGACAAATGGACAAAATAGATAAAAGCTCCTCCATAGAGAGAGTTGAGCAACTTCGGACCATCAAAGTTGCTCGGGGTACACTTTTTATTGTTCTTCTATGTCAAATTCTACGAGTATAAGCTTGTAGATTATTTCGATGACCAAACACCAACTTTCTATGACAAATGGACAAAACCGTTAAAAGCTGCTCCATAGAAAGAGTTGAGCAACTTTGGACCATCAAAGTTGCTCGGGGTACACTTTTTATTGTTCTTCTATGTCAAATTCTACGAGTATAAGCTTACTAGATTATTTCAAACAAAAAACACCAACTTTCTATGACAAATGGACAAAACAGTTAAAAGCTCTTCAATAAAGAGAGTTGAGCAACTTCGAACCATTAAAAGTTGCTCGGGGTATACTTTTTATTGTTCTTCTATGTCAAATTCAACCAGTATAAGCTTGCTAGATTATTTCGACAAAAAACACCAACTTTCTATGACAAATGGACAAAACCGTTAAAAGCTGCTCCATAAAGAGATTTGAGCAACTTAGGACCATCAAAGTTGCCCGGGGTAAAGTTTTTACTGTTCTTCTATGTCAAATTCTACGAGTATAAGCTTGTAGATTATTTCCTAAAAAAAACACCAACTTTCTATGACAAATGGACAAAACAGTTAAAATCTCCTCCATAGAGAGAGTTGAGCAACTTCGGACCACCAAAGTTGCTCGCGGTACAATTTTTATTGTTCTTCTATGTCAAATTCTACGAGTATAGGCTTGTAGATTATTTCGAAAAAAAAACACCAACTTTCTATGACAAACGGACAAAACAGTTAAAAGCTCCTCCATAGAGAGAGTTGAGCAACTTCGGACCATCAAAGTTGCTCGGGGTACACTTTTTATTGTTCTTCTATGTCAAATTCTACGAGTATAAGCTTGCTAAATTGTTTCGATGTCAAAATAGCAAGTTTCTAAGACAAATGAACAAAACGGTTAAAAGCTCCTCGATAGAGAGAGTTGAGCAACTTCGGACCATCAAAGTTGCTCGGTGTACACTTTTATTGTTCTTCTGTGTGAAATTTTACGAGTATAAGATTCCTAAATTATTTTGATGACAAAACACCATCTTTCTATGACAAATAGACAAAACCGTTAAAAGCTGCTCCGTAGAGAGAGTTGAGCAACTTCATACCATCAAAGTTGCTCGGGGTACAATTTTTATTGTTCTTCTATGTCAAATTCTACGAGTATAAGCTACAGATTATTTCCAAAAAAAAACACTAACTTTCTATGACAAATGGACAAAATAGATAAAAGCTCCTCCATAGAGAGAGTTGAGCAACTTCGGACCATCAAAGTTGCTCGGGGTACACTTTTTATTGTTCTTCTATGTCAAATTCTACGAGTATAATCTTGTAGATTATTTCGATGACCAAACACCAACTTTCTATGACAAATGGACAAAACCGTTAAAAGCTGCTCCATAGAAAGAGTTGAGCAACTTTGGACCATCAAAGTTGCTCGGGGTACACTTTTTATTGTTCTTCTATGTCAAATTCTACGAGTATAAGCTTACTAGATTATTTTAAACAAAAAACACCAACTTTCTATGACAAATGGACAAAACGGTTAAAAGCTCTTCAATAAAGAGAGTTGAGCAACTTCGAACCATTAAAAGTTGCTCGGGGTATACTTTTTATTGTTCTTCTATGTCAAATTCAACCAGTATAAGCTTGCTGGATTATTTCGACAAAAAACACCAACTTTCTATGACAAATGGACAAAACCGTTAAAAGCTGCTCCATAGAGAGATTTGAGCAACTTAGGACTATCAAAGTTGCCCGGGGTAAAGTTTTTACTGTTATTCTATGTCAAATTCTACGAGTATAAGCTTGTAGATTATTTCCTAAAAAAAACACCAACTTTCTATGACAAATGGACAAAACAGTTAAAATCTCCTCCATAGAGAGAGTTGAGCAACTTCGGACCACCAAAGTTGCTCGCGGTACAATTTTTACTGTTCTTCTATGTCAAATTCTTTGAGTATAGACTTGTAGATTATTTCGAAAAAAAAACACCAACTTTCTATGACAAACGGACAAAACAGTTAAAAGCTCCTCCATAGAGAGAGTTGAGCAACTTCGGACCATCGAAGTTGCTCGGGGTACACTTTTTATTGTTCTTCTATGTCAAATTCTACGAGTATAAGCTTGCTAAATTGTTTCGATGTCAAAATAGCAAGTTTCTAAGACAAATGAACAAAACGGTTAAAAGCTCCTCGATAGAGAGAGTTGATGAACTTCGGACCATCAAAGTTGCTCGGTGTACACTTTTATTGTTCTTCTGTGTGAAATTTTACGAGTATAAGATTCCTAAATTATTTTGATGACAAAACTCCAACTTTCTATGACAAATAGACAAAATCGTTAAAAGCTGCTCCGTAGAGAGAGTTGAGCAACTTCATACCATCAAAGTTGCTCGGGGTACAATTTTTATTGTTCTTCTATGTCAAATTCTACGAGTACAAGCTTACTAGATTATTTCAAAAAAAAAAACACCAACTTTCTATGACAAATGGACAAAACGGATAAAAGCTCCTCCATAGAGAGAGTTGAGCAACTTCGGACCATCAAAGTTGCTCGGGGTACAATTTTTATTGTTCTTCTATGTCAAATTCTACGAGTATAAGCTTGTAGATTATTTCGAAAAAAAAACACCAACTTTCTATGACAAACGGACAAAACAGTTAAAAGCTCCTCCATAGAGAGAGTTGAGTAACTTCGTATCATCAAAGTTGCTCGAGGTACACTTTTTATTGTTCTTCTATGTCAAATTCTTCGAGTATAAGCTACAGATTATTTCCAAAAAAAAACACCAACTGTCTATGACAAATGGACAAAACAGATAAATGCTCCTCCATAAATAGAGTTGAGCAACTTCGGACCAACAAAATTGCTCGGGGTACACTTTTTATTGTTCTTCTATGTCAAATTCTATGAGTTTAAGCTTCTAGATTATTTCGATGACAAAACACCAACTTTCAATCACAAATAGACAAAACCGTTAAACGCTGCTCCATAGAGAGAGTTGAGCAACTTCGGACCATCAAAGTTGCTCGGGGTACACTTTTTATTGTTCTTCTATGTCAAATTCTACGAGTATAAGCTTACTAGATTATTTCAAAAAAAAAACACCAACTTTCTATGACAAATGGACAAAACAGTTAAAAGCTCTTCAATAAAGAGAGTTGAGCAACTTCGAACCATTAAAAGTTGCTCGGGGTACACTTTTTATTGTTCTTCTATGTCAAATTCTACGAGTATAAGCTGGTAGATTATTTCCAAAAAAAAACACCAACTTTCTATGACAAATGGACAAAATAGATAAAAGCTCCTCCATAGAGAGAGTTGAGCAACTTCGGACCATCAAAGTTGCTCGGGGTACACTTTTTATTGTTCTTCTATGTCAAATTCTACGAGTATAAGCTTGTAGATTATTTCGATTACCAAACACCAACTTTCTATGACAAATGGACAAAACCGTTAAAAGCTGCTCCATAGAAAGAGTTGAGCAACTTTGGACCATCAAAGTTGCTCGGGGTACACTTTTTATTGTTCTTCTATGTCAAATTCTACGAGTATAAGCTTACTAGATTATTTCAAACAAAAAACACCAACTTTCTATGACAAATGGACAAAACAGTTAAAAGCTCTTCAATAAAGAGAGTTGAGCAACTTCGAACCATTAAAAGTTGCTCGGGGTATACTTTTTATTGTTCTTCTATGTCAAATTCAACCAGTATAAGCTTGCTAGATTATTTCGACAAAAAACACCAACTTTCTATGACAAATGGACAAAACCGTTAAAAGCTGCTCCATAAAGAGATTTGAGCAACTTAGGACCATCAAAGTTGCCCGGGGTAAAGTTTTTACTGTTCTTCTATGTCAAATTCTACGAGTATAAGCTTGTAGATTATTTCCTAAAAAAAACACCAACTTTCTATGATAAATGGACAAAACAGTTAAAATCTCCTCCATAGAGAGAGTTGAGCAACTTCGGACCACCAAAGTTGCTCGCGGTACAATTTTTATTGTTCTTCTATGTCAAATTCTACGAGTATAGGCTTGTAGATTATTTCGAAAAAAAAACACCAACTTTCTATGACAAACGGACAAAACAGTTAAAAGCTCCTCCATAGAGAGAGTTGAGCAACTTCGGACCATCAAAGTTGCTCGGGGTACACTTTTTATTGTTCTTCTATGTCAAATTCTACGAGTATAAGCTTGCTAAATTGTTTCGATGTCAAAATAGCAAGTTTCTAAGACAAATGAACAAAACGGTTAAAAGCTCCTCGATAGAGAGAGTTGAGCAACTTCGGACCATCAAAGTTGCTCGGTGTACACTTTTATTGTTCTTCTGTGTGAAATTTTACGAGTATAAGATTCCTAAATTATTTTGATGACAAAACACCATCTTTCTATGACAAATAGACAAAACCGTTAAAAGCTGCTCCGTAGAGAGAGTTGAGCAACTTCATACCATCAAAGTTGCTCGGGGTACAATTTTTATTGTTCTTCTATGTCAAATTCTACGAGTACAAGCTTACTAGATTATTTCAAAAAAAACACCAACTTTCTATGACAAATGGACAAAACGGATAAAAGCTCCCCCATAGAGAGATTTGAGCAACTTCGGACCATCAAAGTTGCTCGGGGTACAATTTTTATTGTTCTTCTATGTCAAATTCTACGAGTATAAGCTTGTAGATTATTTCGAAAAAAAACACCAACTTTCTATGACAAACGGACAAAACAGTTAAAAGCTCCTCCATAGAGAGAGTTGAGCAACTTCGAACCATTAAAAGTTGCTCGAGGTACACTTTTTATTGTTCTTCTATGTCAAATTCTACGAGTATAAGCTACAGATTATTTCCAAAAAAAAACACCAACTTTCTATGACAAATGGACAAAACAGATAAAAGCTCCTCCATAAATAGAGTTGAGCAACTTAGGACCATCAAAGTTGCTCGGGGTACACTTTTTATTGTTCTTCTATGTCAAATTCTACGAGTATAAGCTTCTAGATTATTTTGATGACAAAACACCAACTTTCAATGACAAATAGACAAAACCGTTAAAAGCTGCTCCATAGAGAGAGTTGAGCAACTTCGGACCATCAATGTTGCTCGGGGTACACTTTTTATTGTTCTTCTATGTCAAATTCTACGAGTATAAGCTTACTAAATTATTTCAAAAAAACAACACCAACTTTCTATGACAAATGGACAAAACGATTAAAAGCTCTTCAATAAAGAGAGTGGAGCAACTTCGAACCATTAAAAGTTGCTCGGGGTACACTTTTTATTGTTCTTCTATGTCAAATTCTACAAGTATAAGCTTGCTAGATTATTTCGACAAAAAAACACCAACTTTCTATGACAAATGGACAAAACCGTTAAAAGCTGCTCCATAGAGAGATTTGAGAAACTCCGGACCATCAAAGTTTCTCGGGGTACACTTTTTATTGTTCTTCTATGTCAAATTCTACGAGTATAAGCTGGTAGATTATTTCCAAAAAAAAACAACAACTTTCTATGACAAATGGACAAAATAGATAAAAGCTTCTCCATAGAGAGAGTTGAGCAACTTCGGACCATCAAAGTTGCTCGGGGTACACTTTTTATTGTTCTTCTATGTCAAATTCTACGAGTATAAGCTTACTAGATTATTTCAAACAAAAAACACCAACTTTCTATGACAAATGGACAAAACTGTTAAAAGCTCTTCAATAAAGAGAGTTGAGCAACTTCGAACCATTAAAAGTTGCTCGGGGTATACTTTTTATTGTTCTTCTATGTCAAATTCAACCAGTATAAGCTTGCTAGATTATTTCGACAAAAAACACCAACTTTCTATGACAAATGGACAAAACCGTTAAAAGCTGCTCCATAAAGAGATTTGAGCAACTTAGGACCATCAAAGTTGCCCGGGGTAAAGTTTTTACTGTTCTTCTATGTCAAATTCTACGAGTATAAGCTTGTAGATTATTTCCTAAAAAAAACACCAACTTTCTATGATAAATGGACAAAACAGTTAAAATCTCCTCCATAGAGAGAGTTGAGCAACTTCGGACCACCAAAGTTGCTCGCGGTACAATTTTTATTGTTCTTCTATGTCAAATTCTACGAGTATAGGCTTGTAGATTATTTCGAAAAAAAAACACCAACTTTCTATGACAAACGGACAAAACAGTTAAAAGCTCCTCCATAGAGAGAGTTGAGCAACTTCGGACCATCAAAGTTGCTCGGGGTACACTTTTTATTGTTCTTCTATGTCAAATTCTACGAGTATAAGCTTGCTAAATTGTTTCGATGTCAAAATAGCAAGTTTCTAAGACAAATGAACAAAACGGTTAAAAGCTCCTCGATAGAGAGAGTTGAGCAACTTCGGACCATCAAAGTTGCTCGGTGTACACTTTTATTGTTCTTCTGTGTGAAATTTTACGAGTATAAGATTCCTAAATTATTTTGATGACAAAACACCATCTTTCCATGACAAATAGACAAAACCGTTAAAAGCTGCTCCGTAGAGAGAGTTGAGCAACTTCATACCATCAAAGTTGCTCGGGGTACACTTTTTATTGTTCTTCTATGTCAAATTCTACGAGTATAAGCTTACTAGATTATTTCAAAAAAAAAACACCAACTTTCTATGAAAAATGGACAAAACAGTTAAAAGCTCTTCAATAAAGAGAGTTGAGCAACTTCGAACCATTAAAAGTTGCTCGGGGTACACTTTTTATTGTTCTTCTATGTCAAATTCTACGAGTATAAGCTGGTAGATTATTTCCAAAAAAAAACACCAACTTTCTATGACAAATGGACAAAATAGATAAAAGCTCCTCCATAGAGAGAGTTGAGCAACTTCGGACCATCAAAGTTGCTCGGGGTACACTTTTTATTGTTCTTCTATGTCAAATTCTACGAGTATAAGCTTGTAGATTATTTCGATTACCAAACACCAACTTTCTATGACAAATGGACAAAACCGTTAAAAGCTGCTCCATAGAAAGAGTTGAGCAACTTTGGACCATCAAAGTTGCTCGGGGTACACTTTTTATTGTTCTTCTATGTCAAATTCTACGAGTATAAGCTTACTAGATTATTTCAAACAAAAAACACCAATTTTCTATGACAAATGGACAAAACAGTTAAAAGCTCTTCAATAAAGAGAGTTGAGCAACTTCGAACCATTAAAAGTTGCTCGGGGTATACTTTTTATTGTTCTTCTATGTCAAATTCAACCAGTATAAGCTTGCTAGATTATTTCGACAAAAAACACCAACTTTCTATGACAAATGGACAAAACCGTTAAAAGCTGCTCCATAAAGAGATTTGAGCAACTTAGGACCATCAAAGTTGCCCGGGGTAAAGTTTTTACTGTTCTTCTATGTCAAATTCTACGAGTATAAGCTTGTAGATTATTTCCTAAAAAAAACACCAACTTTCTATGATAAATGGACAAAATAGATAAAAGCTTCTCCATAGAGAGAGTTGAGCAACTTCGGACCATCAAAGTTGCTCGGGGTACACTTTTTATTGTTCTTCTATGTCAAATTCTACGAGTATAAGCTTACTAGATTATTTCAAACAAAAAACACCAACTTTCTATGACAAATGGACAAAACTGTTAAAAGCTCTTCAATAAAGAGAGTTGAGCAACTTCGAACCATTAAAAGTTGCTCGGGGTATACTTTTTATTGTTCTTCTATGTCAAATTCAACCAGTATAAGCTTGCTAGATTATTTCGACAAAAAACACCAACTTTCTATGACAAATGGACAAAACCGTTAAAAGCTGCTCCATAAAGAGATTTGAGCAACTTAGGACCATCAAAGTTTCTCGGGGTACACTTTTTATTGTTCTTCTATGTCAAATTCTACGAGTATAATCTGGTAGATTATTTCCAAAAAAAAACACCAACTTTCTATGACAAATGGACAAAATAGATAAAAGCTCCTCCATAAAGAGAGATGAGCAACTTCGGACCATCAAAGTTGCTCGGGGTACACTTTTTATTTTTCTTCTATGTCAAATTCTACGAGTATAAGCTTGTAGATTATTTCGATGACCAAACACCAACTTTCTATGACAAATGGACAAAAACGTTAAAAGCTGCTCCATAGAAAGAGTTGAGCATCTTGGAACCATCAAAGTTGCTCGGGGTACACTTTTTATTGTTCTTCTATGTCAAATTCTGCGAGTATAAGCTTACTAGATTATTTCAAACAAAAAACAGCAACTTTCTATGACAAATGGACAAAACAGTTAAAAGCTCTTCAATAAAGAGAGTTGAGCAACTTCGAACCATTAAAAGTTGCTCGGGGTACACTTTTTATTGTTCTTCTATGTCAAATTCAACCAGTATAAGCTTGCTAGATTATTTCGACAAAAAACACCAACTTTCTATGACAAATAGACAAAACCGTTAAAAGTTGCTCCATAGAGAGATTTGAGCAACTTCGGACCATAAAAGTTGCTCGGGGTAAACTTTTTGCTGTTCTTCTATGTCAAATTCTACGAGTATAAACTTGTAGATTATTTCCAAAAAAAACACCAACTTTCTATGACAAATGGACAAAACAGTTAAAATCTCCTCCATAGAGAGAGTTGAGCAACTTCGAACCACCAAAGTTGCTCGCGGTACAATTTTTATTGTTCTTCTATGTCAAATTCTACGAGTATAAGCTTGTAGATTATTTCGAAAAAAAAACACCAACTTTCTATGACAAACGGACAAAACAGTTAAAAGCTCCTCCATAGAGAGAGTTGAGCACCTTCGGACTATCAAAGTTGCTCGGGGTACACTTTTTATTGTTCTTCTATGTCAAATTCTACGAGTATAAGCTTGCTAAATTGTTTCGATGTCAAAATAGCAAGTTTATAAGACAAATGAACAAAAGGGTTAAAAGCTCCTCGATAGAGAGAGTTGAGCAACTTCGGACCATCAAAGTTGCTCGGTGTACACTTTTATTGTTCTTCTGTGTGTAATTTTACGAGTATAAGATTCCTAAATTATTTTGATGACAGAACACCAACTTTCTATGACAAATAGACAAAACCGTTAAAAGCTGCTCCATAAAGAGAGTTGAGCAATTTCAGACCATCAAAGTTGCTCGGGGTACAATTTTTATTGTTCTTCTATGTCAAATTCTACGAGTACAAGCTTACTAGATTATTTCAAAAAAAAAACACCAACTTTCTATGACAAATGGACAAAACGGATAAAAGCTCCTCCATAGAGAGAGTTGAGCAACTTCGGACCATCAAAGTTGCTCGGGGTACACTTTTTATTGTTCTTCTATGTCAAATTCTACGAGTATAAGCTGGTAGATTATTTCCAAAAAAAAACACCCACTTTCTATGACAAATGGACAAAATAGATAAAAGCTCCTCGATAGAGAGAGTTGAGCAACTTCGGACCATCAAAGTTGCTCGGTGTACACTTTTATTGTTCTTCTGTGTGTAATTTTACGAGTATAAGATTCCTAAATTATTTTGATGACAAAACACCAACTTTCTATGACAAATAGACAAAACCGTTAAAAGCTGCTCCATAGAGAGAGTTGAGCAACTTCAGACCATCAAAGTTGCTCGGGGTACAATTTTTAATGTTCTTCTATGTCAAATTCTACGAGTACAAGCTTACTAGATTATTTCAAAAAAAAACACCAACTTTCTATGACAAATGGACAAAACGGATAAAAGCTCCTCCATAGAGAGAGTTGAGCAACTTCGGACCATCAAAGTTGCTCGGGGTACAATTTTTATTGTTCTTCTATGTCAAATTCTACGAGTATATGCTTGTAGATTATTTCGAAAAAAAACACCAACTTTCCATGACAAACGGTCAAAACAGTTAAAAGCTCCTCCATAGAGAGAGTTGAGCAACTTCGTACCATCAAAGTTGCTCGAGGTACACTTTTTATTGTTCTTCTATGTCAAATTCTACGAGTATAAGCTATAGATTATTTACAAAAAAAAACACCAACTTTCTATGACAAATGGACAAAACAGATAAAAGCTCCTCCATAAATAGAGTTGAGCAACTTCGGACCATCAAAGTTGCTCGGGGTACAGTTTTTATTGTTCTTCTATGTCAAATTCTACGAGTATAAGCTTCTAGATTATTTCGATGACAAAACACCAACTTTCAATGACAAATAGAATAAACCGTTAAAAGCTGCTCCATAGAGAGAGTTGAGCAACTTCGGACCATCAAAGTTGCTCGGGGTACACTTTTTATTGTTCTTCTATGTCAAATTTTACGAGTATAAGCTGGTAGATTATTTCCAAAAAAAAACACCAACTTTCTATGACAAATGGACAAAAGAGATAAAAGCTCCTCCATAGAGAGAGTTGAGCAACTTCGGACCATCAAAGTTGCTCGGGGTACACTTTTTATTTTTCTTCTATGTCAAATTCTACGAGTATAAGCTTGTAGATTATTTCGATGACCAAACACCAACTTTCTATGACAAATGGACAACACCGTTAAAAGCTGCTCCATAGAGAGAGTTGAGCAACTTCGGACCATCAAAGTTGCTCGGGGTACACTTTTTATTGTTCTTTTATGTCAAATTCTACGAGTATAAGCTTACTAGATTATTTCAAACAAAAAACAGCAACTTTCTATGACAAATGGACAAAACAGTTAAAAGCTCTTCAATAAAGAGAGTTGAGCAACTTCGAACCATTAAAAGTTGCTCGGGGTACACTTTTTATTGTTCTTCTATGTCAAATTCAACCAGTATAAGCTTGCTAGATTATTTCGACAAAAAACACCAACTTTCTATGACAAATAGACAAAACCGTTAAAAGTTGCTCCATAGAGAGATTTGAGCAACTTCGGACCATAAAAGTTGCTCGGGGTAAACTTTTTGCTGTTCTTCTATGTCAAATTCTACGAGTATAAACTTGTAGATTATTTCCAAAAAAAACACCAACTTTCTATGACAAATGGACAAAACAGTTAAAATCTCCTCCATAGAGAGAGTTGAGCAACTTCGAACCACCAAAGTTGCTCGCGGTACAATTTTTATTGTTCTTCTATGTCAAATTCTACGAGTATAAGCTTGTAGATTATTTCGAAAAAAAAACACCAACTTTCTATGACAAACGGACAAAACAGTTAAAAGCTCCTCCATAGAGAGAGTTGAGCACCTTCGGACTATCAAAGTTGCTCGGGGTACACTTTTTATTGTTCTTCTATGTCAAATTCTACGAGTATAAGCTTGCTAAATTGTTTCGATGTCAAAATAGCAAGTTTATAAGACAAATGAACAAAAGGGTTAAAAGCTCCTCGATAGAGAGAGTTGAGCAACTTCGGACCATCAAAGTTGCTCGGTGTACACTTTTATTGTTCTTCTGTGTGTAATTTTACGAGTATAAGATTCCTAAATTATTTTGATGACAAAACACCAACTTTCTATGACAAATAGACAAAACCGTTAAAAGCTGCTCCATAAAGAGAGTTGAGCAATTTCAGACCATCAAAGTTGCTCGGGGTACAATTTTTATTGTTCTTCTATGTCAAATTCTACGAGTACAAGCTTACTAGATTATTTCAAAAAAAAAACACCAACTTTCTATGACAAATGGACAAAACGGATAAAAGCTCCTCCATAGAGAGAGTTGAGCAACTTCGGACCATCAAAGTTGCTCGGGGTACACTTTTTATTGTTCTTCTATGTCAAATTCTACGAGTATAAGCTGGTAGATTATTTCCAAAAAAAAACACCCACTTTCTATGACAAATGGACAAAATAGATAAAAGCTCCTCGATAGAGAGAGTTGAGCAACTTCGGACCATCAAAGTTGCTCGGTGTACACTTTTATTGTTCTTCTGTGTGTAATTTTACGAGTATAAGATTCCTAAATTATTTTGATGACAAAACACCAACTTTCTATGACAAATAGACAAAACCGTTAAAAGCTGCTCCATAGAGAGAGTTGAGCAACTTCAGACCATCAAAGTTGCTCGGGGTACAATTTTTAATGTTCTTCTATGTCAAATTCTACGAGTACAAGCTTACTAGATTATTTCAAAAAAAAACACCAACTTTCTATGACAAATGGACAAAACGGATAAAAGCTCCTCCATAGAGAGAGTTGAGCAACTTCGGACCATCAAAGTTGCTCGGGGTACAATTTTTATTGTTCTTCTATGTCAAATTCTTCGAGTATATGCTTGTAGATTATTTCGAAAAAAAACACCAACTTTCCATGACAAACGGTCAAAACAGTTAAAAGCTCCTCCATAGAGAGAGTTGAGCAACTTCGTACCATCAAAGTTGCTCGAGGTACACTTTTTATTGTTCTTCTATGTCAAATTCTACGAGTATAAGCTATAGATTATTTACAAAAAAAAACACCAACTTTCTATGACAAATGGACAAAACAGATAAAAGCTCCTCCATAAATAGAGTTGAGCAACTTCGGACCATCAAAGTTGCTCGGGGTACAGTTTTTATTGTTCTTCTATGTCAAATTCTACGAGTATAAGCTTCTAGATTATTTCGATGACAAAACACCAACTTTCAATGACAAATAGAATAAACCGTTAAAAGCTGCTCCATAGAGAGAGTTGAGCAACTTCGGACCATCAAAGTTGCTCGGGATACACTTTTTATTGTTCTTCTATGTCAAATTTTACGAGTATAAGCTGGTAGATTATTTCCAAAAAAAAACACCAACTTTCTATGACAAATGGACAAAAGAGATAAAAGCTCCTCCATAGAGAGAGTTGAGCAACTTCGGACCATCAAAGTTGCTCGGGGTACACTTTTTATTTTTCTTCTATGTCAAATTCTACGAGTATAAGCTTGTAGATTATTTCGATGACCAAACACCAACTTTCTATGACAAATGGACAACACCGTTAAAAGCTGCTCCATAGAGAGAGTTGAGCAACTTCGGACCATCAAAGTTGCTCGGGGTACACTTTTTATTGTTCTTTTATGTCAAATTCTACGAGTATAAGCTTACTAGATTATTTCAAACAAAAAACACCAACTTTCTATGACAAATGGACAAAACAGTTAAAAGCTCTTCAATAAAGAGAGTTGAGCAACTTCGAACCATTAAAAGTTGCTCGGGGTACACTTTTTATTGTTCTTCTATGTCAAATTCTACAAGTATAAGCTTGCTAGATTATTTCGACAAAAAAACAACTTTCTATGACAAATGGACAAAACCGTTAAAAGCTGCTCCATAGAGAGATTTGAGCAACTTCGGACCATCAAAGTTTCTCGGGGTACACTTTTTATTGTTCATCTTTGTCAAATTCTACGAGTATAAGCTGGTAGATTATTTCCAAAAAAAAACACCAACTTTCTATGACAAATGGACAAAATAGATAACAGCTGCTCCATAGAAAGAGTTGAGCAACTTCGGACCATCAAAGTTGCTCGGGGTACACTTTTTATTGTTCTTCTATGTCAATTTCTACGAGTATAAGCTTACTAGATTATTTCAAACAAAAAACACCAACTTTCTATGACAAATGAACAAAACAGTTAGAAGCTCTTCAATAAAGAGAGTTGAGCAACTTCGAACCATTAAAAGTTGCTCGGGGAACACTTTTTATTGTTCTTCTATGTCAAATTCAACCAGTATAAGCTTGCTAGATTATTTCGACAAAAAAACACCAACTTTCTATGACAAATGGACAAAACCGTTAAAAGCTGCTCCATAGAGAGATTTGAGCAACTTCGGACCATCAAAGTTGCTCGGGGTAAACTTTTTACTGTTCTTCTATGTCAAATTCTACGAGTATAAGCTTGTAGATTATTTCCAAAAAAAAACACCAACTTTCTATGAAAAAGGACAAAACAGTTAAAATCTCCTCCATAGAGAGAGTTGAGCAACTTCGGACCACCAAAGTTGCTCGCGGTACAATTTTTATTGTTCTTCTATGTCAAATTCTAAGAGTATAAGCTTGCTAGATTATTTCGAAAAAAAAACACCAACTTTCTATGACAAACGGATAAAACAGTTAAAAGCTCCTCCATAGAGAGAGTTGAGCAACTTCGGACCATCAAAGTTGCTCGGGGTACACTTTTTATTGTTCTTCTATGTCAAATTCTACGAGTATAAGCTTGCTAAATTGTTTCGTTGTCAAAATAGCAAGTTTCTAAGACAAATGAACAAAAGGGTTAAAAGCTCCTCGACAGAGAGAGTTGAGCAACTTCGGACCATCAAAGTTGCTCGGTGTACACTTATATTGTTCTTCTGTGTGAAATTTTACGAGTATAAGATTCCTAAATTATTTTGTTGACAAAACACCAACTTTCTATGACAAATAGACAAAACCGTTAAAAGCTGCTCCATAGAGAGAGTTGAGCAACTTCAGACCATCAAAGTTGCTCGGGGTACAATTTTTATTGTTCTTCTATGTCAAATTCTACGAGTACAAGCTTACTAGATTATTTCAAAAAAAAAACACCAACTTTCTATGACAAATGGACAAAACAGATAAAAGCTCCTCCATAAATAGAGTTGAGCAACTTCGTACCATCAAAGTTGCTCGGGGTACACTTTTTATTGTTCTTCTATGTCAAATTCTACGAGTATAAGCTTCTAGATTATTTCGATGACAAAACACCAACTTTCAATGACAAATAGAATAAACCGTTAAAAGCTGCTCCATAGAGAGAGTTGAGCAACTTCAGACCATCAAAGTTGCTCGGGGTACACTTTTTATTGTTCTTCTATGTCAAATTCTACGAGTATAAGCTGGTAGATTATTTCCAAAAAAAAACACCAACTTTCTATGACAAATGGACAAAAGAGATAAAAGCTCCTCCATAGAGAGAGTTGAGCAACTTCGGACCATCAAAGTTGCTCGGGGTACACTTTTTATTTTTCTTCTATGTCAAATTCTACGAGTATAAGCTTGTAGATTATTTCGATGACCAAACACCAACTTTCTATGACAAATGGACAACACCGTTAAAAGCTGCTCCATAGAAAGAGTTGAGCAACTTCGGACCATCAAAGTTGCTCGGGGTACACTTTTTATTGTTCTTCTATGTCAAATTCTACGAGTATAAGCTTACTAGATTATTTCAAACAAAAAACACCAACTTTCTATGACAAATGGACAAAACAGTTAAAAGCTCTTCAATAAAGAGAGTTGAGCAACTTCGAACCATTAAAAGTTGCTCGGGGTACACTTTTTATTGTTCTTCTATGTCAAATTCTACAAGTATAAGCTTGCTAGATTATTTCGATAAAAAAACAACAACTTTCTATGACAAATGGATAAAAGAGATAAAAGCTCCTCCATAGAGAGAGTTGAGCAACTTCGGACCATCAAAGTTGCTCGGGGTACACTTTTTATTGTTCTTCTATGTCAAATTCTACGAGTATAAGCTTGTAGACTATTTCGATGACCAAACACCAACTTTCTATGACAAATGGACAAAACCGTTAAAAGCTGCTCCATAGATAGAGTTGAGCAACTTCGGACCATCAAAGTTGCTCGGGGTACACTTTTTATTGTTCTTCTATGTCAATTTCTACGAGTATAAGCTTACTAGATTATTTCAAACAAAAAACACCAACTTTCTATGACAAATGGACAAAACAGTTAAAAGCTCTTCAATAAAGAGAGTTGAGCAACCTCGAACCATTAAAAGTTGCTCGGGGAACACTTTTTATTGTTCTTCTATGTCAAATTCAACCAGTATAAGCTTGCTAGATTATTTCGACAAAAAAACACCAACTTTCTATGACAAATGGACAAAACCATTAAAAGCTGCTCCATAGAGAGATTTGAGCAACTTCGGACCATCAAAGTTGCTCGGGGTAAACTTTTTACTGTTCTTCTATGTCAAATTCTACGAGTATAAGCTTGTAGATTATTTCCAAAAAAAAACACCAACTTTCTATGAAAAATGGACAAAACAGTTAAAATCTTCTACATAGAGAGAGTTGAGCAACTTCTGACCACCGAAGTTGCTCGCGGTACAATTTTTATTGTTCTTCTATGTCAAATTCTACGAGTATAAGCTTGTAGATTATTTCGAAAAAAAAACACCAACTTTCTATGACAAACGGACAAAACAGTTAAAAGCTCCTCCATAGAGAGAGTTGAGCAACTTCGGACCATCAAAGTTGCTCGGGGTACACTTTTTATTGTTCTTCTATGTCAAATTCTACGAGTATAAGCTTGCTAAATTGTTTCGTTGTCAAAATAGCAAGTTTCTAAGACAAATGAACAAAAGGGTTAAAAGCTCCTCGACAGAGAGAGTTGAGCAACTTCGGACCATCAAAGTTGCTCGGTGTACACTTTTATTGTTCTTCTGTGTGAAATTTTACGAGTATAAGATTCCTAAATTATTTTGATGACAAAACACCAACTTTCTATGACAAATAGACAAAACCGTTAAAAGCTGCTCCATAGAGAGAGTTGAGCAACTTCAGACCATCAAAGTTGCTCGGGGTACAATTTTTATTGTTCTTCTATGTCAAATTCTACGAGTACAAGCTACTAGATTATTTCAAAAAAAAAACACCAACTTTCTATGACAAATGGACAAAACGGATAAAAGCTCCTCCATAGAGAGAGTTGAGCAACTTCGGACCATCAAAGTTGCTCGGGGTACAATTTTTATTGTTCTTCTATGTCAAATTCTACGAGTATAAGCTTGTAGATTATTTCGAAAAAAAAACACCAACTTTCTATGACAAACGGACAAAACAGTTAAAAGCTCCTCCATAGCGAGAGTTGAGCAACTTCGGACCATCAAAGTTGCTCGAGGTACACTTTTTATTGTTCTTCTATGTCAAATTCTACGAGTATAAGCTACAGATTATTTCCAAAAAAAAAACAACAACTTTCTATGACAAATGGACAAAACAGATAAAAGCTCCTCCATAAATAGAGTTGAGCAACTTCGGACCATCAAAGTTGCTCGGGGTACACTTTTTATTGTTCTTCTATGTCAAATTCTACGAGTATAAGCTTCAAGATTATTTCGATGACAAAACACCAACTTTCAATGACAAATGGACAAAACCGTTAAAAGCTGCTCCATAGAGAGAGTTGAGCAACTTCGGACCATCAAAGTTGCTCGGGGTGCACTTTTTATTGTTCTTCTATGTCAAATTCTACGAGTATAAGCTTACTAGATTATTTCAAAAAAAACACACCAACTTTCTATGACAAATGAGCAAAACAGTTAAAAGCTCTTCAATAAAGAGAGTTGAGCAACTTCGAACCATTAAAAGTTGCTCGGGGTACACTTTTTATTGTTCTTCTATGTCAAATTCAACCAGTATAAGCTTGCTAGATTATTTCGACAAAAAAACAACAACTTTCTATGACAAATGGACAAAACCGTTAAAAGCTGCTCCATAGAGAGATTTGAGCAACTTCGGACCATTAAAGTTGCTCGGGGTAAACTTTTTACTGTTCTTCTATGTCAAATTCTACGAGTATAAGCTTGTAGATTATTTCCAAAAAAAAACACCAACTTTCTATGACAAAGGGACAAAACAGTTAAAATCTCCTCCATAGAGAGAGTTGAGCAACTTCGGACCACCAAAGTTGCTCGCGGTACAATTTTTATTGTTCTTCTATGTCAAATTCTACGAGTATAAGCTTGTAGATTATTTCGAAAAAAAAACACCAACTTTCTATGACAAACGGACAAAACAGTTAAAAGCTGCTCCATAGAGAGAGTTGAGCAACTTCGGACCATCAAAGTTGCTCGGGGTACACTTTTTATTGTTCTTCTATGTCAAATTCTACGAGTATAAGCTTCTAGATTATTTCGATGACAAAACACCAACTTTCAATGACAAATATAATAAACCGTTAAAAGCTGCTACATAGAGAGAGTTGAGCAACTTCAGACCATCAAAGTTGCTCGGGGTACACTTTTTATTGTTCTTCTATGTCAAATTCTACGAGTATAAGCTGGTAGATTATTTCCAAAAAAAAACACCAACTTTCTATGACAAATGGACAAAAGAGATAAAAGCTCCTCCATAGAGAGAGTTGAGCAACTTCGGACCATCAAAGTTGCTCGGGGTACACTTTTTATTTTTCTTCTATGTCAAATTCTACGAGTATAAGCTTGTAGATTATTTCGATGACCAAACACCAACTTTCTATGACAAATGGACAACACCGTTAAAAGCTGCTCCATAGAAAGAGTTGAGCAACTTCGGACCATCAAAGTTGCTCGGGGTACACTTTTTATTGTTCTTCTATGTCAAATTCTACGAGTATAAGCTTACTAGATTATTTCAAACAAAAAACACCAACTTTCTATGACAAATGGACAAAACAGTTAAAAGCTCTTCAATAAAGAGAGTTGAGCAACTTCGAACCATTAAAAGTTGCTCGGGGTACACTTTTTATTGTTCTTCTATGTCAAATTCTACAAGTATAAGCTTGCTAGATTATTTCGATAAAAAAACAACAACTTTCTATGACAAATGGATAAAAGAGATAAAAGCTCCTCCATAGAGAGAGTTGAGCAACTTCGGACCATCAAAGTTGCTCGGGGTACACTTTTTATTGTTCTTCTATGTCAAATTCTACGAGTATAAGCTTGTAGACTATTTCGATGACCAAACACCAACTTTCTATGACAAATGGACAAAACCGTTAAAAGCTGCTCCATAGATAGAGTTGAGCAACTTCGGACCATCAAAGTTGCTCGGGGTACACTTTTTATTGTTCTTCTATGTCAATTTTGTACGAGTATAAGCTTACTAGATTATTTCAAACAAAAAACACCAACTTTCTATGACAAATGGACAAAACAGTTAAAAGCTCTTCAATAAAGAGAGTTGAGCAACCTCGAACCATTAAAAGTTGCTCGGGGAACACTTTTTATTGTTCTTCTATGTCAAATTCAACCAGTATAAGCTTGCTAGATTATTTCGACAAAAAAACACCAACTTTCTATGACAAATGGACAAAACCATTAAAAGCTGCTCCATAGAGAGATTTGAGCAACTTCGGACCATCAAAGTTGCTCGGGGTAAACTTTTTACTGTTCTTCTATGTCAAATTCTACGAGTATAAGCTTGTAGATTATTTCCAAAAAAAAACACCAACTTTCTATGAAAAATGGACAAAACAGTTAAAATCTTCTCCATAGAGAGAGTTGAGCAACTTCTGACCACCGAAGTTGCTCGCGGTACAATTTTTATTGTTCTTCTATGTCAAATTCTACGAGTATAAGCTTGTAGATTATTTCGAAAAAAAAACACCAACTTTCTATGACAAACGGACAAAACAGTTAAAAGCTCCTCCATAGAGAGAGTTGAGCAACTTCGGACCATCAAAGTTGCTCGGGGTACACTTTTTATTGTTCTTCTATGTCAAATTCTACGAGTATAAGCTTGCTAAATTGTTTCGTTGTCAAAATAGCAAGTTTCTAAGACAAATGAACAAAAGGGTTAAAAGCTCCTCGACAGAGAGAGTTGAGCAACTTCGGACCATCAAAGTTGCTCGGTGTACACTTTTATTGTTCTTCTGTGTGAAATTTTACGAGTATAAGATTCCTAAATTATTTTGATGACAAAACACCAACTTTCTATGACAAATAGACAAAACCGTTAAAAGCTGCTCCATAGAGAGAGTTGAGCAACTTCAGACCATCAAAGTTGCTCGGGGTACAATTTTTATTGTTCTTCTATGTCAAATTCTACGAGTACAAGCTACTAGATTATTTCAAAAAAAAAACACCAACTTTCTATGACAAATGGACAAAACGGATAAAAGCTCCTCCATAGAGAGAGTTGAGCAACTTCGGACCATCAAAGTTGCTCGGGGTACAATTTTTATTGTTCTTCTATGTCAAATTCTACGAGTATAAGCTTGTAGATTATTTCGAAAAAAAAACACCAACTTTCTATGACAAACGGACAAAACAGTTAAAAGCTCCTCCATAGCGAGAGTTGAGAAACTTCGGACCATCAAAGTTGCTCGAGGTACACTTTTTATTGTTCTTCTATGTCAAATTCTACGAGTATAAGCTACAGATTATTTCCAAAAAAAAACAACAACTTTCTATGACAAATGGACAAAACAGATAAAAGCTCCTCCATAAATAGAGTTGAGCAACTTCGGACCATCAAAGTTGCTCGGGGTACACTTTTTATTGTTCTTCTATGTCAAATTCTACGAGTATAAGCTTCAAGATTATTTCGATGACAAAACACCAACTTTCAATGACAAATGGACAAAACCGTTAAAATCTGCTCCATAGAGAGAGTTGAGCAACTTCGGACCATCAAAGTTGCTCGGGGTGCACTTTTTATTGTTCTTCTATGTCAAATTCTACGAGTATAAGCTTACTAGATTATTTCAAAAAAAAAACACCAACTTTCTATGATAAATGAACAAAACAGTTAAAAGCTCTTCAATAAAGAGAGTTGAGCAACTTCGAATAATTAAAAGTTGCTCGGGGTACACTTTTTATTGTTCTTCTATGTCAAATTCAACCAGTATAAGCTTGCTAGATTATTTCGACAAAAAAACAACAACTTTCTATGACAAATGGACAAAACCGTTAAAAGCTGCTCCATAGAGAGATTTGAGCAACTTCGGACCATTAATGTTGCTCGGGGTAAACTTTTTACTGTTCTTCTATGTCAAATTCTACGAGTATAAGCTTGTAGATTATTTCCAAAAAAAAACACCAACTTTCTATGACAAAGGGACAAAACAGTTAAAATCTCCTCCATAGAGAGAGTTGAGCAACTTCGGACCACCAAAGTTGCTCGCGGTACAATTTTTATTGTTCTTCTATGTCAAATTCTACGAGTATAAGCTTGTAGATTATTTCGAAAAAAAAACACCAACTTTCTATGACAAACGGACAAAACAGTTAAAAGCTGCTCCATAGAGAGAGTTGAGCAACTTCGGACCATCAAAGTTGCTCGGGGTACACTTTTTATTGTTCTTCTATGTCAAATTCTACGAGTATAAGCTTCAAGATTATTTAGATGACAAAACACCAACTTTCTATGACAAATAGACAAAACCGTTAAAAGCTCCTCGATAGAGAGAGTTGAGCAACTTCGGACCATCAAAGTTGCTCGGTGTACACTTTTATTGTTCTTCTGTGTCAAATTCTACGAGTACAAGCTTACTAGATTATTTCAAAAAGAAAACACCAACTTTCTATGACAAACAGACAAAACAGTTAAAAGCTCTTCAATAAAGAGAGTTGAGCAACTTCGAACCATTAAAAGTTGCTCGGGGTACACTTTTTATTGTTCTTCTATGTCAAATTCTACAAGTACAAGCTTGCTAAATTATTTCGACAAAAAAACACCAACTTTCTATGACAAATGGACAAAACAGTTAAAAGCTGCTCCATAGAGAGATTTGAGCAACTTCGGACCATCAAAGTTTCTCGGGGTACACTTTTTATTGTTCTTCTATGTCAAATTCTACGAGTATAAACTGGTAGATTATTTCCAAAAAAAAAACACCAACTTTCTATGACAAATGGACAAAATAGATAAAAGCTCCTCCATAGAGAGAGTTGAGCAACTTCGGACCATCAAAGTTGCTCGGGGTACACTTTTTATTGTTCTTCTATGTCAAATTCTACGAGTATAAGCTTCTAGATTATTTCGATGACCAAACACCAACTTTCTATGACAAATGGAAAAAACCGTTAAAAGCTGCTCCATAGAGAGAGTTGAGCAACTTTGGACCATCAAAGTTTCTTGGGGCACACTTTTTATTGTTCTTCTATGTCAAATTCTACAAGTACAAGCTTGCTAGATTATTTCGACAAAAAAACACCAACTTTCTATGACAAATGGACAAAACCGTTAAAAGCTGCTCCATAGAGAGATTTGAGCGACTTTGGACCATCAAAGTTTCTCGGGGTACACTTTTTATTGTTCTTCTATGTCAAATTCTACGAGTATAAGGTGGTAGATTATTTCCAAAAAAAAACACCAACTTTCTATGACAAATGGACAAAATAGATAAAAGCTCCTCCATAGAGAGAGTTGAGCAACTTCGGACCATCAAAGTTGCTCGGGGTACACTTTTTATTGTTCTTCTATGTCAAATTCTACAAGTACAAGCTTGCTAGATTATTTCGACAAAAAAACACCAACTTTCTATGACAAATGGACAAAACCGTTAAAAGCTGCTCCATAGAGAGATTTGAGCAACTTCGGACCATCAAAGTTTCTCGGGGTACACTTTTTATTGTTCTTCTATGTCAAATTCTACGAGTATAAGCTGGTAGATTATTTCCAAAAAAAAACACCCACTTTCTATGACAAATGGACAAAATAGATAAAAACTCCTCCATAGAGAGAGTTGAGCAACTTCGGACCATCAAAGTTGCTCGGGGTACACTTTTATTGTTCTTCTATGTCAAATTCCATGAGTATAAGCTTGTAGATTATTTCGATGACCAAACAACAACTTTCTATGAAAAATGGACAAAACCGTTAAAAGCTGCTCCATAGAAAGAGTTGAGCAACTTTGGACCATCAAAGTTGCTCGGGGTACACTTTTTACTGTTCTTCTACGTCAAATTCTACGAGTATAAGCTTACTAGATTATTTCAAAAAAAAAACACCAACTTTCTATGACAAATGGACAAAACAGTTAAAAGCTCTTCAATAAAGAGAGTTGAGCAACTTCGATCCATTAAAAGTTGCTCGGGGTACACTTCTTATTGTTCTTCTATGTCAAATTCAACCAGTATAAGCTTGCTAGATTATTTCGACAAAAAAACACCAACTTTCTATGACAAATGGACATAACCGTTAAAAGCTGCTCCATAGAGAGATTTGAGCAACTTCGGACCATCAAAGTTGCTCGGGGTACACTTTTTACTGTTCTTCTATGTCAAATTCTACGAGTATAAGCTTGTAGATTATTTCCAAAAAAAAACACCAACTTTCTATGACAAATGGACAAAACAGTTAAAATCTCCTCCATAGAGAGAGTTGAGAAACTTCGGACCACCAAAGTTGCTCGCGGTACAGTTTTTGTTGTTCCTCTATGTCAAATTCTACGAGTATAAGCTTGTAGATTATTTCGATAAAAAAACACCAACTTTCTTTGACAAACGGACAAAACAGTTAAAAGCTCCTCCACAGAGAGAGTTGAGCAACTTCGGACCATCAAAGTTGCTCGGGGTACACTTTTTATTGTTCTTCTATGTCAAATTCTACGAGTATAAGCTTGCTAGATTGTTTCGATGTCAAAATAGCAAGTTTCTAAGACAAAAGAACAAAACGGTTAAAAGCTCCTCGATAGAGAGAGTTGAGCAACTTCGGACCATCAAAGTTGCTCGGTGTACACTTTTATTGTTCTTCTGTGTGAAATTTTACAAGTATAAGATTCCTAAATTCTTTTGATGACAAAACACCAACTTTCTATGACAAATAGACAAAACCGTTAAAAGCTGCTCCATAGAGAGAGTTGAGCAACTTCGGACCATCAAAGTTGCTCAGGATACAATTTTTATTGTTCTTCTATGTCAAATTCTACGAGTACAAGCTTACTAGATTATTTCAAAAAAAAACAACAACTTTCTATGACAAATGGACAAAACGGATAAAAGCTCCTCCATAGAGAGACTTGAGCAACTTCGGACCATCAAAGTTTCTCGGGGTACAATTTTTATTGTTCTTCTATGTCAAATTCTACGAGTACAAGCTTACTAGATTATTTCAAAAAAAAAACACCAACTTTCTATGACAAATGGACAAAACGGATAAAAGCTCCTCCATAGAGAGAGTTGAGCAATTTCGGACCATCAAAGTTGCTCGGGGTACAATTTTTATTGTTCTTCTATGTCAAATTCTACGAGTACAAGCTTACTAGATTATTTCAAAAAAAAAACACCAACTTTCTATGACAAATGGACAAAACAGTTAAAAGCTCTTCAATAAAGAGAGTTGAGCAACTTCGAACCATTAAAAGTTGCTCGGGGTACACTTTTTATTGTTCTTCTATGTCAAATTCTACAAGTATAAGCTTGCTAGATTATTTCGACAAAAAAACACCAACTTTCTATGACAAATGGACAAAACCGTTAAAAGCTGTTCCATAGAGAGATTTGAGCAACTTCGGACCATCAAAGTTTCTCGGGGTACACTTTTTATTGTTCTTCTATGTCAAATTCTACGAGTATAAGCTGGTAGATTATTTCCAAAAAAAAACAACTTTCTATGACAAATGGACAAAATAGATAAAAGCTCATCAATAGAGAGAGTTGAGCAACTTCGGACCATCAAAGTTGCTCGGGGTACACTTTTTATTGTTCTTCTATGTCAAATTCTACGAGTACAAGCTTACTAGATTATTTCAAAAAAAAACACCAACTTTCTATGACAAATGGACAAAACAGTTAAAAGCTCTTCAATAAAGAGAGTTGAGCAACTTCGAACCATTAAAAGTTGCTCGGGGTACACTTTTTATTGTTCTTCTATGTCAAATTCTACAAGTATAAGCTTGCTAGATTATTTCGACAAAAAAACACCAACTTTCTATGACAAATGGACAAAACCGTTAAAAGCTGCTCCATAGAGAGATTTGAGCAACTTCGGACCATCAAAGTTTCTCGGGGTACATTTTTATTGTTCTTCTATGTCAAATTTTACGAGTATAAGCTGGTAGATTATTTCCAAAAAAAAACAACAACTTTCTATGACAAATGGACAAAATAGATAAAAGCTCCCCCATAGAGAGAGTTGAGCAACTTCGGACCATCAAAGTTGCTCGGGGTACACTTTTTATTGTTCTTCTATGTCAAATTCTACGAGTATAAGCTTACTAGATTATTTCAAACAAAAAACACCAACTTTCTATGACAAATGGACAAAACAGTTAAAATCTCCTCCATAGAGAGAGTTGAGCAACTTCGGACCATCAAAGTTGCTCGGGGTAAACTTTTTACTGTTCTTCTATGTCAAATTCTACGAGTATAAGCTTGTAGATTATTTCCAAAAAAAAACATCAACTTTCTATGACAAATGGACAAAACAGTTAAAATCTCCTCCATAGAGAGAGTTGAGCAACTTCGGACCACCAAAGTTGCTCGCGGTACAATTTTTATAGTTCTTCTATGTCAAATTCTACGAGTATAAGCTTGTAGATTATTTAAAAAAAAAACACCAACTTTCTATGACAAACGGACAAAACAGTTAAAAGCTCCTCCACAGAGAGAGTTGAGCAACTTCGGACTATCAAAGTTGCTCGGGGTACATTTTTTATTGTTCTTCTATGTCAAATTCTACGAGTATAAGCTTGCTAGATTGTTTCGATGTCAAAATAGCAAGTTTCTAAGACAAATAAACAAAACGGTTAAAAGCTCCTCGATAGAGAGAGTTGAGCAACTTCAGACCATCAAAGTTGCTCGGTGTACACATTTATTGTTCTTCTGTGTGAAATTTTACGAGTATAAGATTCCTAAATTATTTTGATGACCAAACACCAACTTTCTATGACAAATAGACAAAACCGTTAAAAGCTGCTCCATAGAGAGAGTTGAGCAACTTCAGACCATCAAAGTTGCTCGGGGTACAATTTTTATTGTTCTTCTATGTCAAATTCTACGAGTACAAGCTTACTAGATTATTTGAAAAAAAAACACCAACTTTCTATGACAAATGGACAAAACGGATAAAAGCTCCTCCATAGAGAGAGTTGAGCAACTTCGGACCATCAAAGTTGCTCGGGGTACAATTTTTATTGTTCTTCTCTGTCAAATTCTACGAGTACAAGCTTACTAGATTATTTCAAAAAAAAAACACCAACTTTCTATGACAAATGGACAAAACAGTTAAAAGCTCTTCAATAAAAAGAGTTAAGCAACTTCGAACCATTAAAAGTTGCTCGGGGTACACTTTTTATTGTTCTTCTATTTCAAATTCTACAAGTATAAGCTTGCTAGATTATTTCGACAAAAAAACACCAACTTTCTATGACAAATGGACAAAACCGTTAAAAGCTGCTCCATAGAGAGATTTGAGCAACTTCGGACCATCAAAGTTTCTCGGGGTACGCTTTTTATTGTTATTCTATGTCAAATTCTACGAGTATAAGCTGGTAGATTATTTCCAAAAAAAAACAACAACTTTCTATGACAAATGGACAAAATTGATAAAAGCTCCTTCATAGAGAGAGTTGAGCAACTTCGGACCATCAAAGTTGCTCGGGGTACACTTTTTATTGTTCTTCTATGTCAAATTCTACAAGTATAAGCTTACTAGATTATTTCAAACAAAAAACACCAACTTTCTATGACAAATGGACAAAACAGTTAAAAGCTCTTCAATAAAGAGAGTTGAGCAAATTCGAACCATTAAAAGTTGCTCGGGGTACACTTTTTATTGTTCTTCTATGTCAAATTCAACCAGTATAAGCTTGCTAGATTATTTCGACAAAAAACACCAACTTTCTATGACAAATGGACAAAACCGTTAAAAGCTGCTCCATAGAGATATTTGAGCAACTTCGGACCATCAAAGTTGCTCGGGGTAAACTTTTTACTGTTCTTCTATGTCAAATTCTACGAGTATAAGCTTGTAGATTATTTCCAAAAATAAACACCAACTTTCTATGACAAATGGACAAAACAGTTAAAATCTCCTCCATAGAGAGAGTTGAGCAACTTCGGACCACCAAAGTTGCTCGCGGTACAATTTTTATTGTTCTTCTATGTCAAATTCTACGAGTATAAGCTTGTAGATTATTTCAAAAAAAAAACACCAACTTTCTATGACAAACGGACAAAACAGTTAAAAGCTCCTCCACATAGAGAGTTGAGCAACTTCGGACCGTCAAAGTTGCTCGGGGTACACTTTTTATTGTTTTTCTATGTCAAATTCTACGAGTACAAGCTTACTAGATTATTTCAAAAAAATAACACCAACTTTCTATGACAAATGGACAAAACGGATAAAAGCTCCTCCATAGAGAGAGTTGAGCAACTTCGGACCATCAAAGTTGCTCGGGGTACAATTTTTATTGTTCTTCTATGTCAAATTCTACGAGTACAAGCTTACTAGATTATTTCAAAAAAAAACACCAACTTTCAATGACAAATGGACAAAATGGATAAAAGCTCCTCCATAGAGAGAGTTGAGCAACTTCGGACCATCAAAGTTGCTCGGGGTACAATTTTTATTGTTCTTCTATGTCAAATTCTACGAGTACAAGCTTACTAGATTATTTAAAAAAAAAACACAAACTTTCTATGACAAATGGACAAAACAGTTAAAAGCTCTTCAATAAAGAGAGTTGAGCAACTTCGAACCATTAAAAGTTGCTCGGGGTACACTTTTTATTGTTCTTCTATGTCAAATTCTACAAGTATAAGCTTGCTAGATTATTTCGACAAAAAAACACCAACTTTCTATGACAAATGGACAAAACCGTTAAAAGCTGCTCCATAGAGAGATTTGAGCAACTTCGGACCATCAAAGTTTCTCGGGGTACGCTTTTTATTGTTATTCTATGTCAAATTCTACGAGTATAAGCTGGTAGATTATTTCCAAAAAAAAACAACAACTTTCTATGACAAATGGACAAAATTGATAAAAGCTCCTCCATAGAGAGAGTTGAGCAACTTCGGACCATCAAAGTTGCTCGGGGTACACTTTTTATTGTTCTTCTATGTCAAATTCTACGAGTATAAGCTTACTAGATTATTTCAAACAAAAAACACCAACTTTCTATGACAAATGGACAAAACAGTTAAAAGCTCTTCAATAAAGAGAGTTGAGCAAATTCGAACCATTAAAAGTTGCTCGGGGTACACTTTTTATTGTTCTTCTATGTCAAATTCAACCAGTATAAGCTTGCTAGATTATTTCGACAAAAAAACACCAACTTTCTATGACAAATGGACAAAACCGTTAAAAGCTGCTCCATAGAGAGATTTGAGCAACTTCGGACCATCAAAGTTGCTCGGGGTAAACTTTTTACTGTTCTTCTATGTCAAATTCTACGAGTATAAGCTTGTAGATTATTTCCAAAAAAAAACACCAACTTTCTATGACAAATGGACAAAACAGTTAAAATCTCCTCCATAGAGAGAGTTGAGCAACTTCGGACCACCAAAGTTGCTCGCGGTACAATTTTTATTGTTCTTCTATGTCAAATTCTACGAGTATAAGCTTGTAGATTATTTCAAAAAAAAAACACCAACTTTCTATGACAAACGGACAAAACAGTTAAAAGCTCCTCCACATAGAGAGTTGAGCAACTTCGGACCGTCAAAGTTGCTCGGGGTACACTTTTTATTGTTTTTCTATGTCAAATTCTACGAGTACAAGCTTACTAGATTATTTCAAAAAAATAACACCAACTTTCTATGACAAATGGACAAAACGGATAAAAGCTCCTCCATAGAGAGAGTTGAGCAACTTCGGACCATCAAAGTTGCTCGGGGTACAATTTTTATTGTTCTTCTATGTCAAATTCTACGAGTACAAGCTTACTAGATTATTTCAAAAAAAAACACCAACTTTCAATGACAAATGGACAAAATGGATAAAAGCTCCTCCATAGAGAGAGTTGAGCAACTTCGGACCATCAAAGTTGCTCGGGGTACAATTTTTATTGTTCTTCTATGTCAAATTCTACGAGTACAAGCTTACTAGATTATTTCAAAAAAAAACACCAACTTTCTATGGCAAATGGACAAAACAGTTAAAAGCTCTTCAATAAAGAGAGTTGAGCAACTTCGAACCATTAAAAGTTGCTCGGGGTACACTTTTTATTGTTCTTCTATGTCAAATTCTACAAGTATAAGCTTGCTAGATTATTTCGACAAAAAAACACCAACTTTCTATGACAAATGGACAAAACCGTTAAAAGCTGCTCCATAGAGAGATTTGAGCAACTTCGGACCATCAAAGTTTCTCGGGGTACGCTTTTTATTGTTATTCTATGTCAAATTCTACGAGTATAAGCTGGTAGATTATTTCCAAAAAAAAACAACAACTTTCTATGACAAATGGACAAAATTGATAAAAGCTCCTCCATAGAGAGAGTTGAGCAACTTGGGACCATCAAAGTTGCTCGGGGTACACTTTTTATTGTTCTTCTATGTCAAATTCTACGAGTATAAGCTTACTAGATTATTTCAAACAAAAAACACCAACTTTCTATGACAAATGGACAAAACAGTTAAAAGCTCTTCAATAAAGAGAGTTGAGCAAATTCGAACCATTAAAAGTTGCTCGGGGTACACTTTTTATTGTTCTTCTATGTCAAATTCAACCAGTATAAGCTTGCTAGATTATTTCGACAAAAAAACACCAACTTTCTATGACAAATGGACAAAACCGTTAAAAGCTGCTCCATAGAGAGATTTGAGCAACTTCGGACCATCAAAGTTGCTCGGGGTAAACTTTTTACTGTTCTTCTATGTCAAATTCTACGAGTATAAGCTTGTAGATTATTTCCAAAAAAAGACACCAACTTTCTATGACAAATGGACAAAACAGTTAAAATCTCCTCCATAGAGAGAGTTGAGCAACTTCGGACCACCAAAGTTGCTCGCGGTACAATTTTTATTGTTCTTCTATGTCAAATTCTACGAGTATAAGCTTGTAGATTATTTCAAAAAAAAAACACCAACTTTCTATGACAAACGGACAAAACAGTTAAAAGCTCCTCCACATAGAGAGTTGAGCAACTTCGGACCGTCAAAGTTGCTCGGGGTACACTTTTTATTGTTTTTCTATGTCAAATTCTACGAGTACAAGCTTACTAGATTATTTCAAAAAAATAACACCAACTTTCTATGACAAATGGACAAAACGGATAAAAGCTCCTCCATAGAGAGAGTTGAGCAACTTCGGACCATCAAAGTTGCTCGGGGTACAATTTTTATTGTTCTTCTATGTCAAATTCTACGAGTACAAGCTTACTAGATTATTTCAAAAAAAAACACCAACTTTCAATGACAAATGGACAAAATGGATAAAAGCTCCTCCATAGAGAGAGTTGAGCAACTTCGGACCATCAAAGTTGCTCGGGGTACAATTTTTATTGTTCTTCTATGTCAAATTCTACGAGTACAAGCTTACTAGATTATTTCAAAAAAAAACACCAACTTTCTATGACAAATGGACAAAACAGTTAAAAGCTCTTCAATAAAGAGAGTTGAGCAACTTCGAACCATTAAAAGTTGCTCGGGGTACACTTTTTATTGTTCTTCTATGTCAAATTCTACAAGTATAAGCTTGCTAGATTATTTCGACAAAAAAACACCAACTTTCTATGACAAATGGACAAAACCGTTAAAAGCTGCTCCATAGAGAGATTTGAGCAACTTCGGACCATCAAAGTTTCTCGGGGTACACTTTTTATTGTTCTTCTATGTCAAATTCTACGAGTATAAGCTGGTAGATTATTTCCAAAAAAAAACAACAACTTTCTATGACAAATGGACAAAATAGATTAAAGCTCCTCCATAGAGAGAGTTGAGCAACTTCGGACCATCAAAGTTGCTCGGGGTACACTTTTTATTGTTCTTCTATGTCAAATTCTACGAGTATAAGCTTACAAGATTATTTCAAAGAAAAAACACCAATTTTCTATGACAAATGGACAAAACAGTTAAAAGCTCTTCAATAAAGAGAGTTGAGCAACTTCGAACCATTAAAAGTTGCTCGGGGTACACTTTTTATTGTGCTTCTATGTCAAATTCTACAAGTATAAGCTTGCTAGATTATTTCGACAAAAAAACACCAACTTTCTATGACAAATGGACAAAACCGTTAAAAGCTGCTCCATAGAGAGATTTGAGCAACTTCGGACCATCGAAGTTTCTCGGGGTACACTTTTTATTGTTCTTCTATGTCAAATTCTACGAGTATAAGCTGGTAGATTATTTCGATGTCAAAATAGCAAGTTTCTAAGACAAATGAACAAAACGGTTAAAAGCTCCTCGATAGAGAGAGTTGAGCAACTTCGGACCATCAAAGTTGCTCGGTGTACACTTTTATTGTTCTTCTCTGTGAAATTTTACGAGTATAAGATTCCTAAATTATTTTGATGACAAAACACCGACTTTCTATGACAAATAGACAAAACCGTTAAATGCTGCTCCATAGAGAGAGTTGAGCAACTTCAGACCATCAAAGTTGCTCGGGGTACAATTTTTATTGTTCTTCTATGTCAAATTCTACGAGTACAAGCTTACTAGATTATTTCAAAAAAAAAACACCAACTTTCTATGACAAATAGACAAAACAGTTAAAAGCTCTTCAATAAAAAGAGTTAAGCAACTTCGAACCATTAAAAGTTGCTCGGGGTACACTTTTTATTGTTCTTCTATGTCAAATTCAACCAGTATAAGCTTGCTAGATTATTTCGACAAAAAAACACCAACTTTCTATGACAAATGGACAAAACCGTTAAAAGCTGCTCCATAGAGAGATTTGAGCAACTTCGGACCATCAAAGTTGCTCGGGGTAAACTTTTTACTGTTCTTCTATGTCAAATTCTACGAGTATAAGCTTGTAGATTATTTCCAAAAAAAAACATCAACTTTCTATGACAAATGGACAAAACAGTTAAAATCTCCTCCATAGAGAGAGTTGAGCAACTTCGGACCACCAAAGTTGCTCGCGGTACAATTTTTATGGTTCTTCTATGTCAAATTCTACGAGTATAAGCTTGTAGATTATTTAAAAAAAAAACACCAACTTTCTATGACAAACGGACAAAACTGTTAAAAGCTCCTCCACAGAGAGAGTTGAGCAACTTCGGACTATCAAAGTTGCTCGGGGTACATTTTTTATTGTTCTTCTATGTCAAATTCTACGAGTATAAGCTTGCTAGATTGTTTCGATGTCAAAATAGCAAGTTTCTAAGACAAATAAACAAAACGGTTAAAAGCTCCTCGATAGAGAGAGTTGAGCAACTTCAGACCATCAAAGTTGCTCGGTGTACACATTTATTGTTCTTCTGTGTGAAATTTTACGAGTATAAGATTCCTAAATTATTTTGATGACCAAACACCAACTTTCTATGACAAATAGACAAAACCGTTAAAAGCTGCTCCATAGAGAGAGTTGAGCAACTTCAGACCATCAAAGTTGCTCGGGGTACAATTTTTATTGTTCTTCTATGTCAAATTCTACGAGTACAAGCTTACTAGATTATTTGAAAAAAAAATACCAACTTTCTATGACAAATGGACAAAACGGATAAAAGCTCCTCCATAGAGAGAGTTGAGCAACTTCGGACCATCAAAGTTGCTCGGGGTACAATTTTTATTGTTCTTCTCTGTCAAATTCTACGAGTACAAGCTTACTAGATTATTTCAAAAAAAAAACACCAACTTTCTATGACAAATGGACAAAACAGTTAAAAGCTCTTCAATAAAAAGAGTTAAGCAACTTCGAACCATTAAAAGTTGCTCGGGGTACACTTTTTATTGTTCTTCTATTTCAAATTCTACAAGTATAAGCTTGCTAGATTATTTCGACAAAAAAACACCAACTTTCTATGACAAATGGACAAAACCGTTAAAAGCTGCTCCATAGAGAGATTTGAGCAACTTCGGACCATCAAAGTTTCTCGGGGTACGCTTTTTATTGTTATTCTATGTCAAATTCTACGAGTATAAGCTGGTAGATTATTTCCAAAAAAAAACAACAACTTTCTATGACAAATGGACAAAATTGATAAAAGCTCCTCCATAGAGAGAGTTGAGCAACTTGGGACCATCAAAGTTGCTCGGGGTACACTTTTTATTGTTCTTCTATGTCAAATTCTACGAGTATAAGCTTACTAGATTATTTCAAACAAAAAACACCAACTTTCTATGACAAATGGACAAAACAGTTAAAAGCTCTTCAATAAAGAGAGTTGAGCAAATTCGAACCATTAAAAGTTGCTCGGGGTACACTTTTTATTGTTCTTCTATGTCAAATTCAACCAGTATAAGCTTGCTAGATTATTTCGACAAAAAAACACCAACTTTCTATGACAAATGGACAAAACCGTTAAAAGCTGCTCCATAGAGAGATTTGAGCAACTTCGGACCATCAAAGTTGCTCGGGGTAAACTTTTTACTGTTCTTCTATGTCAAATTCTACGAGTATAAGCTTGTAGATTATTTCCAAAAAAAACACCAACTTTCTATGACAAATGGACAAAACAGTTAAAATCTCCTCCATAGAGAGAGTTGAGCAACTTCGGACCACCAAAGTTGCTCGCGGTACAATTTTTATTGTTCTTCTATGTCAAATTCTACGAGTATAAGCTTGTAGATTATTTCAAAAAAAAAACACCAACTTTCTATGACAAACGGACAAAACAGTTAAAAGCTCCTCCACATAGAGAGTTGAGCAACTTCGGACCGTCAAAGTTGCTCGGGGTACACTTTTTATTGTTTTTCTATGTCAAATTCTACGAGTACAAGCTTACTAGATTATTTCAAAAAAATAACACCAACTTTCTATGACAAATGGACAAAACGGATAAAAGCTCCTCCATAGAGAGAGTTGAGCAACTTCGGACCATCAAAGTTGCTCGGGGTACAATTTTTATTGTTCTTCTATGTCAAATTCTACGAGTACAAGCTTACTAGATTATTTCAAAAAAAAACACCAACTTTCAATGACAAATGGACAAAATGGATAAAAGCTCCTCCATAGAGAGAGTTGAGCAACTTCGGACCATCAAAGTTGCTCGGGGTACAATTTTTATTGTTCTTCTATGTCAAATTCTACGAGTACAAGCTTACTAGATTATTTCAAAAAAAAACACCAACTTTCTATGACAAATGGACAAAACAGTTAAAAGCTCTTCAATAAAGAGAGTTGAGCAACTTCGAACCATTAAAAGTTGCTCGGGGTACACTTTTTATTGTTCTTCTATGTCAAATTCTACAAGTATAAGCTTGCTAGATTATTTCGACAAAAAAACACCAACTTTCTATGACAAATGGACAAAACCGTTAAAAGCTGCTCCATAGAGAGATTTGAGCAACTTCGGACCATCAAAGTTTCTCGGGGTACACTTTTTATTGTTCTTCTATGTCAAATTCTACGAGTATAAGCTGGTAGATTATTTCCAAAAAAAAACAACAACTTTCTATGACAAATGGACAAAATAGATTAAAGCTCCTCCATAGAGAGAGTTGAGCAACTTCGGACCATCAAAGTTGCTCGGGGTACACTTTTTATTGTTCTTCTATGTCAAATTCTACGAGTATAAGCTTACAAGATTATTTCAAAGAAAAAACACCAATTTTCTATGACAAATGGACAAAACAGTTAAAAGCTCTTCAATAAAGAGAGTTGAGCAACTTCGAACCATTAAAAGTTGCTCGGGGTACACTTTTTATTGTGCTTCTATGTCAAATTCTACAAGTATAAGCTTGCTAGATTATTTCGACAAAAAAACACCAACTTTCTATGACAAATGGACAAAACCGTTAAAAGCTGCTCCATAGAGAGATTTGAGCAACTTCGGACCATCGAAGTTTCTCGGGGTACACTTTTTATTGTTCTTCTATGTCAAATTCTACGAGTATAAGCTGGTAGATTATTTCGATGTCAAAATAGCAAGTTTCTAAGACAAATGAACAAAACGGTTAAAAGCTCCTCGATAGAGAGAGTTGAGCAACTTCGGACCATCAAAGTTGCTCGGTGTACACTTTTATTGTTCTTCTCTGTGAAATTTTACGAGTATAAGATTCCTAAATTATTTTGATGACAAAACACCGACTTTCTATGACAAATAGACAAAACCGTTAAATGCTGCTCCATAGAGAGAGTTGAGCAACTTCAGACCATCAAAGTTGCTCGGGGTACAATTTTTATTGTTCTTCTATGTCAAATTCTACGAGTACAAGCTTACTAGATTATTTCAAAAAAAAAACACCAACTTTCTATGACAAATAGACAAAACAGTTAAAAGCTCTTCAATAAAAAGAGTTAAGCAACTTCGAACCATTAAAAGTTGCTCGGGGTACACTTTTTATTGTTCTTCTATGTCAAATTCAACCAGTATAAGCTTGCTAGATTATTTCGACAAAAAAACACCAACTTTCTATGACAAATGGACAAAACCGTTAAAAGCTGCTCCATAGAGAGATTTGAGCAACTTCGGACCATCAAAGTTGCTCGGGGTAAACTTTTTACTGTTCTTCTATGTCAAATTCTACGAGTATAAGCTTGTAGATTATTTCCAAAAAAAAACATCAACTTTCTATGACAAATGGACAAAACAGTTAAAATCTCCTCCATAGAGAGAGTTGAGCAACTTCGGACCACCAAAGTTGCTCGCGGTACAATTTTTATGGTTCTTCTATGTCAAATTATAAGAGTATAAGCTTGTAGATTATTTAAAAAAAAACACCAACTTTCTATGACAATTGGACAAAACAGTTAAAAGCTCCTCCACAAAGAGAGTTGAGCAACTTCGGACTATCAAAGTTGCTCGGGGTACATTTTTTATTGTTCTTCTATGTCAAATTCTACGAGTATAAGCTTGCTAGATTGTTTCGATGTCAAAATAGCAAGTTTCTAAGACAAATAAACAAAACGGTTAAAAGCTCCTCGATAGAGAGAGTTGAGCAACTTCAGACCATCAAAGTTGCTCGGTGTACACATTTATTGTTCTTCTGTGTGAAATTTTACGAGTATAAGATTCCTAAATTATTTTGATGACCAAACACCAACTTTCTATGACAAATAGACAAAACCGTTAAAAGCTGCTCCATAGAGAGAGTTGAGCAACTTCGGACCATCAAAGTTGCTCGGGGTACAATTTTTATTGTTCTTCTATGTCAAATTCTACGAGTACAAGCTTACTAGATTATTTCAAAAAAAAACACCAACTTTCAATGACAAATGGACAAAATGGATAAAAGCTCCTCCATAGAGAGAGTTGAGCAACTTCGGACCATCAAAGTTGCTCGGGGTACAATTTTTATTGTTCTTCTATGTCAAATTCTACGAGTACAAGCTTACTAGATTATTTCAAAAAAAAACACCAACTTTCTATGACAAATGGACAAAACAGTTAAAAGCTCTTCAATAAAGAGAGTTGAGCAACTTCGAACCATTAAAAGTTGCTCGGGGTACACTTTTTATTGTTCTTCTATGTCAAATTCTACAAGTATAAGCTTGCTAGATTATTTCGACAAAAAAACACCAACTTTCTATGACAAATGGACAAAACCGTTAAAAGCTGCTCCATAGAGAGATTTGAGCAACTTCGGACCATCAAAGTTTCTCGGGGTACACTTTTTATTGTTCTTCTATGTCAAATTCTACGAGTATAAGCTGGTAGATTATTTCCAAAAAAAAACAACAACTTTCTATGACAAATGGACAAAATAGATTAAAGCTCCTCCATAGAGAGAGTTGAGCAACTTCGGACCATCAAAGTTGCTCGGGGTACACTTTTTATTGTTCTTCTATGTCAAATTCTACGAGTATAAGCTTACTAGATTATTTCAAACAAAAAACACGAACTTTCTATGACAAATGGACAAAACAGTTAAAAGCTCTTCAATAAAGAGAGTTGAGCAAATTCGAACCATTAAAAGTTGCTCGGGGTACACTTTTTATTGTGCTTCTATGTCAAATTCTACAAGTATAAGCTTGCTAGATTATTTCGACAAAAAAACACCAACTTTCTATGACAAATGGACAAAACCGTTAAAAGCTGCTCCATAGAGAGATTTGAGCAACTTCGGACCATCAAAGTTGCTCGGGGTACACTTTTTATTGTTCTTCTATGTCAAATTCTACGAGTATAAGCTTACTAGATTATTTCAAACAAAAAACACCAACTTTCTATGACAAATGGACAAAACAGTTAAAAGCTCTTCAATAAAGAGAGTTGAGCAACTTCGAACCATTAAAAGTTGCTCGGGGTACACTTTTTATTGTGCTTCTATGTCAAATTCTACAAGTATAAGCTTGCTAGATTATTTCGACAAAAAAACACCAACTTTCTATGACAAATGGACAAAACCGTTAAAAGCTGCTCCATAGAGAGATTTGAGCAACTTCGGACCATCGAAGTTTCTCGGGGTACACTTTTTATTGTTCTTCTATGTCAAATTCTACGAGTATAAGCTGGTAGATTATTTCGATGTCAAAATAGCAAGTTTCTAAGACAAATGAACAAAACGGTTAAAAGCTCCTCGATAGAGAGAGTTGAGCAACTTCGGACCATCAAAGTTGCTCGGTGTACACTTTTATTGTTCTTCTCTGTGAAATTTTACGAGTATAAGATTCCTAAATTATTTTGATGACAAAACACCGACTTTCTATGACAAATAGACAAAACCGTTAAATGCTGCTCCATAGAGAGAGTTGAGCAACTTCAGACCATCAAAGTTGCTCGGGGTACAATTTTTATTGTTCTTCTATGTCAAATTCTACGAGTACAAGCTTACTAGATTATTTCAAAAAAAATACACCAACTTTCTATGAAAAATAGACAAAACGGATAAAAGCTCCTCCATAGATAGAGTTGAGCAACTTCGGACCATCAAAGTTGCTCGGGGTACAATTTTTATTGTTCTTCTATGTCAAATTCTACGAGTATAAGCTTGTAGATTATTTCGAAAAAAAAACACCAACTTTCTATGACAAACGGACAAAACAGTTAAAAGCTCCTCCATAGAGAGAGTTGAGCAACTTCGTACCATCAAAGTTGCTCGAGGTACACTTTTTATTGTTCTTCTATGTCAAATTCTACGAGTATAAGCTACAGATTATTTCCAAAAAAAAAACACCAACTTTCTATGACAAATGGACAAAATAGATAAAAGCTCCTCCATAGAGAGAGTTGAGCAACTTCGGACCATCAAAGTTGCTCGGGGTACACTTTTTATTGTTCTTCTATGTCAAATTCTACGAGTATAAGCTTACTAGATTATTTCAAACAAAAAACACCAACTTTCTATGACAAATGGACAAAACAGTTAAATGCTCTTCAATAAAGAGAGTTGAGCAACTTCGAACCATTAAAAGTTGCTCGGGGTACACTTTTTATTGTTCTTCTATGTCAAATTCAACCAGTATAAGCTTGCTAGATTATTTCGACAAAAAAACACCAACTTTCTATGACAAATGGACAAAACCGTTAAAAGCTGCTCCATAGAGAGATTTGAGCAACTTCGGACCATCAAAGTTGCTCGGGGTAAACTTTTTACTGTTCTTCTATGTCAAATTCTACGAGTATAAGCTTGTAGATAATTTCCAAAAAAAAACACCAACTTTCTATGACAAATGGACAAAACAGTTAAAATCTCCTCCATAGAGAGAGTTGAGCAACTTCGGACCACCAAAGTTGCTCGCGGTACAATTTTTATTGTTCTTCTATGTCAAATTCTACGAGTATAAGCTTGTAGATTATTTAAAAAAAAAACAACAACTTTCTATGACAAACGGACAAAACAGTTAAAAGCTCCTCCACAGAGAGAGTTGAGCAACTTCGGACTATCAAAGTTGCTCGGGGTACACTTTTTATTGTTCTTCTATGTCAAATTCTACGAGTATAAGCTTGCTAGATTGTTTCGATGTCAAAATAGCAAGTTTCTAAGACAAATAAACAAAACGGTTAAAAGCTCCTCGATAGAGAGAGTTGAGCAACTTCAGACCATCAAAGTTGCTCGGTGTACACATTTATTGTTCTTCTGTGTGAAATTTTACGAGTATAAGATTCCTAAATTATTTTGATGACAAATAGACAAAACAGTTAAATGCTCTTCAATAAAGAGAGTTGAGCAACTTCGAACCATTAAAAGTTGCTCGGGGTACACTTTTTATTGTTCTTCTATGTCAAATTCAACCAGTATAAGCTTGCTAGATTATTTCGACAAAAAAACACCAACTTTCTATGACAAATGGACAAAACCGTTAAAAGCTGCTCCATAGAGAGATTTGAGCAACTTCGGACCATCAAAGTTGCTCGGGGTAAACTTTTTACTGTTCTTCTATGTCAAATTCTACGAGTATAAGCTTGTAGATTATTTCCAAAAAAAAACACCAACTTTCTATGACAAATAGACAAAACCGTTAAAAGCTGCTCCATAGAGAGAGTTGAGCAACTTCAGACCATCAAAGTTGCTCGGGGTACAATTTTTATTGTTCTTCTATGTCAAATTCTACGAGTACAAGCTTACTAGATTATTTGAAAAAAAAACACCAACTTTCTATGACAAATGGACAAAACGGATAAAAGCTCCTCCATAGAGAGAGTTGAGCAACTTCGGACCATCAAAGTTGCTCGGGGTACAATTTTTATTGTTCTTCTCTGTCAAATTCTACGAGTACAAGCTTACTAGATTATTTCAAAAAAAAAACACCAACTTTCTATGACAAATGGACAAAACAGTTAAAAGCTCTTCAATAAAAAGAGTTAAGCAACTTCGAACCATTAAAAGTTGCTCGGGGTACACTTTTTATTGTTCTTCTATTTCAAATTCTACAAGTATAAGCTTGCTAGATTATTTCGACAAAAAAACACCAACTTTCTATGACAAATGGACAAAACCGTTAAAAGCTGCTCCATAGAGAGATTTGAGCAACTTCGGACCATCAAAGTTTCTCGGGGTACGCTTTTTATTGTTCTTCTATGTCAAATTCTACGAGTATAAGCTGGTAGATTATTTCCAAAAAAAAACAACAACTTTCTATGACAAATGGACAAAATTGATAAAAGCTCCTCCATAGAGAGAGTTGAGCAACTTCGGACCATCAAAGTTGCTCGGGGTACACTTTTTATTGTTCTTCTATGTCAAATTCTACGAGTATAAGCTTACTAGATTATTTCAAACAAAAAACACCAACTTTCTATGACAAATGGACAAAACAATTAAAAGCTCTTCAATAAAGAGAGTTGAGCAAATTCGAACCATTAAAAGTTGCTCGGGGTACACTTTTTATTGTTCTTCTATGTCAAATTCAACCAGTATAAGCTTGCTATATTATTTCGACAAAAAAACACCAACTTTCTATGACAAATGGACAAAACCGTTAAAAGCTGCTCCATAGAGAGATTTGAGCAACTTCGGACCATCAAAGTTGCTCGGGGTAAACTTTTTACTGTTCTTCTATGTCAAATTCTACGAGTATAAGCTTGTAGATTATTTCCAAAAAAAAACACCAACTTTCTATGACAAATGGACAAAACAGTTAAAATCTCCTCCATAGAGAGAGTTGAGCAACTTCGGACCACCAAAGTTGCTCGCGGTACAATTTTTATTGTTCTTCTATGTCAAATTCTACGAGTATAAGCTTGTAGATTATTTCAAAAAAAAAACACCAACTTTCTATGACAAACGGACAAAACAGTTAAATGCTCCTCCACATAGAGAGTTGAGCAACTTCGGACCGTCAAAGTTGCTCGGGGTACACTTTTTATTGTTTTTCTATGTCAAATTCTACGAGTACAAGCTTACTAGATTATTTCAAAAAAATAACACCAACTTTCTATGAAAAATGGACAAAATGGATAAAAGCTCCTCCGTAGAGAGAGTTGAGCAACTTCGGACCATCAAAGTTGCTCGGGGTACAATTTTTATTGTTCTTCTATGTCAAATTCTACGAGTACAAGCTTACTAGATTATTTCAAAAAAAAACACCAACTTTCAATGACAAATGGACAAAATGGATAAAAGCTCCTCCATAGAGAGAGTTGAGCAACTTCGGACCATCAAAGTTGCTCAGGGTACAATTTTTATTGTTCTTCTATGTCAAATTCTACGAGTACAAGCTTACTAGATTATTTCAAAAAAAAACACCAACTTTCTATGACAAATGGACAAAACAGTTAAAAGCTGCTCCATAGAGAGATTTGAGCAACTTCGGACCATCAAAGTTTCTCGGGGTACACTTTTTATTGTTCTTCTATGTCAAATTCTACGAGTATAAGCTGGTAGATTATTTTCAAAAAAAAACAACAACTTTCTATGACAAATGGAAAAAACCGTTAAAAGCTGCTCTATAGAGAGATTTGAGCAACTTCGGACCATCAAAGTTTCTCGGGGTACACTTTTTATTGTTCTTCTATGTCAAATTCTACGAGTATAAGCTGGTAGATTATTTCCAGAAAAAAACAACAACTTTCTATGACAAATGGACAAAATAGATTAAAGCTCCTCCATAGAGAGAGTTGAGCAACTTCGGACCATCAAAGTTGCTCGGGGTACACTTTTTATTGTTCTTCTATGTCAAATTCTACGAGTATAAGCTTACAAGATTATTTCAAAGAAAAAACACCAATTTTCTATGACAAATGGACAAAACAGTTAAAAGCTCTTCAATAAATAGAGTTGAGCAACTTCGAACCATTAAAAGTTGCTCGGGGTACACTTTTTATTGTTCTTCTATGTCAAATTCTACAAGTATAAGCTTGCTAGATTATTTCGACAAAAAAACAACAACTTTCTATGACAAATGGACAAAACCGTTAAAAGCTGCTCCATAGAGAGATTTGAGCAACTTCGGACCATCAAAGTTTCTCGGGGTACACTTTTTATAGTTCTTCTATGTCAAATTCTACGAGTATAAGCTGGTAGATTATTTCCAAAAAAAAACAACAACTTTCTATGACAAATGGACAAAATAGATTAAAGCTCCTCCATAGAGAGAGTTGAGCAACTTCGGACCATCAAAGTTGCTCGGGGTACACTTTTTATTGTTCTTCTATGTCAAATTCTACGAGTATAAGCTTACAAGATTATTTCAAAGAAAAAACACCAATTTTCTATGACAAATGGACAAAACAGTTAAAAGCTCTTCAATAAAGAGAGTTGAGCAACTTCGAACCATTAAAAGTTGCTCGGGGTACACTTTTTATTTTTCTTCTATGTCAAATTCTACAAGTATAAGCTTGCTAGATTATTTCGACAAAAAAACACCAACTTTCTATGACAAATGGACAAAACCGTTAAAAGCTGCTCCATAGAGAGATTTGAGCAACTTCGGACCATCAAAGTTTCTCGGGATACACTTTTTATTGTTCTTCTTTGTCAAATTCTACGAGTATAAGCTGGTAGATTATTTCGATGTCAAAATAGCAAGTTTCTAAGACAAATGAACAAAACGGTTAAAAGCTCCTCGATAGAGAGAGTTGAGCAACTTCGGACCATCAAAGTTGCTCGGTGTACACTTTTATTGTTCTTCTCTGTGAAATTTTACGATTATAAGATTCCTAAATTATTTTGATGACAAAACACCAACTTTCTATGACAAATAGACAAAACCGTTAAAAGCTGCTCCATAGAGAGAGTTGAGCAACTTCAGACCATCAAAGTTGCTCGGGGTACAATTTTTATTGTTCTTCTATGTCAAATTCTACGAGTACAAGCTTACTAGATTATTTCAAAAAAAAAACACCAACTTTCTATGACAAATAGACAAAACGGATAAAAGCTCCCCCATAGAGAGAGTTGAGCAACTTCGGACCATCAAAGTTGCTCGGGGTACAATTTTTATTGTTCTTCTACGTCAAATTCTACGAGTATAAGCTTGTAGATTATTTCGAAAAAAAAACACCAACTTTCTATGACAAACGGACAAAACAGTTAAAAGCTCCTCCATAGAGAGAGTTGAGCAACTTCGTACCATCAAAGTTGCTCGAGGTACACTTTTTATTGTTCTTCTATGTCAAATTCTACGAGTATAAGGTACAGATTATTTCCAAAAAAAAAAACACCAACTTTCTATGACAAATGGACAAAATAGATAAAAGCTCCTCCATAGAGAGAGTTGAGCAACTTCGGACCATCAAAGTTGCTCGGGGTACACTTTTATTGTTCTGCTATGTCAAATTCTACGAGTATAAGCTTACTAGATTATTTCAAACAAAAAACACCAACTTTCTATGACAAATGGACAAAACGGTTAAATGCTCTTCAATAAAGAGAGTTGAGCAACTTCGAACCATTAAAAGTTGCTCGGGGTACACTTTTTATTGTTCTTCTATGTCAAATTCAACCAGTATAAGCTTGCTAGATTATTTCGACAAAAAAACACCAACTTTCTATGACAAATGGACAAAACCGTTAAAAGCTGCTCCATAGAGAGATTTGAGCAACTTCGGACCATCAAAGTTGCTCGGGGTAAACTTTTTACTGTTCTTCTATGTCAAATTCTACGAGTATAAGCTTGTAGATTATTTCCAAAAAAAAACATCAACTTTCTATGACAAATGGACAAAACAGTTAAAATCTCCTCCATAGAGAGAGTTGAGCAACTTCGGACCACCAAAGTTGCTCGCGGTACAATTTTTATTGTTCTTCTATGTCAAATTCTACGAGTATAAGCTTGTAGATTATTTAAAAAAAAAACACCAACTTTCTATGACAAACGGACAAAACAGTTAAAAGCTCCTCCACAGAGAGAGTTGAGCAACTTCGGACTATCAAAGTTGCTCGGGGTACACTTTTTATTGTTCTTCTCTGTCAAATTCTACGAGTATAAGCTTGCTAGATTGTTTCGATGTCAAAATAGCAAGTTTCTAAGACAAATAAAGAAAACGATTAAAAGCTCCTCGATAGAGAGAGTTGAGCAACTTCGGACCATCAAAGTTGCTCGGTGTACACTTTTATTGTTCTTCTGTGTGAAATTTTACGAGTATAAGATTCCTAAATTATTTTGATGACAAAACACCAACTTTCTATGACAAATAGACAAAACCGTTAAAAGCTGCTCCATAGAGAGAGTTGAGCAACTTCAGACCATCAAAGTTGCTCGGGGTACAATTTTTATTGTTCTTCTATGTCAAATTCTACGAGTACAAGCTTACTAGATTATTTCAAAAAAAAACACCAACTTTCTATGACAAATGGACAAAACGGATAAAAGCTCCTCCATAGAGAGAGTTGAGCAACTTCGGACCATCAAAGTTGCTCGGGGTACTATTTTTATTGTTCTTCTCTGTCAAATTCTACGAGTACAAGCTTACTAGATTATTTCAAAAAAAAACACCAACTTTCTATGACAAATGGACAAAACAGTTAAAAGCTCTTCAATAAAAAGAGTTCAGCAACTTCGAACCATTAAAAGTTGCTCGGGGTACACTTTTTATTGTTCTTCTATTTCAAATTCTACAAGTATAAGCTTGCTAGATTATTTCAACAAAAAAACACCAACTTTCTATGACAAATGGACAAAACCGTTAAAAGCTGCTCCATAGAGAGATTTGAGCAACTTCGGACCATCAAAGTTTCTCGGGGTACGCTTTTTATTGTTTTTCTATGTCAAATTCTACGAGTATAAGCTGGTAGATTATTTCCAAAAAAAAACAACAACTTTCTATGACAAATGGACAAAATTGATAAAAGCTCCTCCATAGAGAGAGTTGAGCAACTTCGGACCATCAAAGTTGCTCGGGGTACACTTTTTATTGTTCTTCTATGTCAAATTCTACGAGTATAAGCTTACTAGATTATTTCAAACAAAAAACACCAACTTTCTATGACAATGGACAAAACAGTTAAAAAGCTCTTCAATAAAGAGAGTTGAACAACTTCGAACCATTAAAAGTTGCTCGGGTACACTTTTTATTGTTCTTCTATGTCAAATTCTACAAGTATAAGCTTGCTAGATTATTTCGACAAAAAAACACCAACTTTCTATGACAAATGGACAAAACCGTTAAAAGCTGCTCCATAGAGAGATTTGAGCAACTTCGGACCATCAAAGTTTCTCGGGGTACACTTTTTATTATTCTTCTATGTCAAATTCTACGAGTATAACCTGGTAGATTATTTCCAAAAAAAAACAACAACTTTCTATGACAAATGGACAAAATAGATAAAAGCTCCTCCATAGAGAGAGTTGAGCAACTTCGGACCATCAAAGTTGCTCGGGGTACACTTTTTATTGTTCTTCTATGTCAAATTCTACGAGTATAAGCTTACTAGATTATTTCAAACAAAAAACACCAACTTTCTATGACAAATGGACAAAACAGTTAAAAGCTCTTCAATAAAAAGAGTTGAGCAACTTCGAACCATTAAAAGTTGCTCGGGGTACACTTTTTATTGTTCTTCTATTTCAAATTCTACAAGTATAAGCTTGCTAGATTATTTCAACAAAAAAACACCAACTTTCTATGACAAATGGACAAAACCGTTAAAAGCTGCTCCATAGAGAGATTTGAGCAACTTCGGACCATCAAAGTTTCTCGGGGTACGCTTTTTATTGTTCTTCTATGTCAAATTCTACGAGTATAAGCTGGTAGATTATTTCCAAAAAAAAACAACAACTTTCTATGACAAATGGACAAAATTGATAAAAGCTCCTCCATAGAGAGAGTTGAGCAACTTCGGACCATCAAAGTTGCTCGGGGTACACTTTTTATTGTTCTTCTATGTCAAATTCTACGAGTATAAGCTTACTAGATTATTTCAAACAAAAAACACCAACTTTCTATGACAAATGGACAAAACAGTTAAAAAGCTCTTCAATAAAGAGAGTTGAGCAACTTCGAACCATTAAAAGTTGCTCGGGTACACTTTTTATTGTTCTTCTATGTCAAATTCTACAAGTATAAGCTTGCTAGATTATTTCGACAAAAAAACACCAACTTTCTATGACAAATGGACAAAACCGTTAAAAGCTGCTCCATAGAGAGATTTGAGCAACTTCGGACCATCAAAGTTTCTCGGGGTACACTTTTTATTATTCTTCTATGTCAAATTCTACGAGTATAACCTGGTAGATTATTTCCAAAAAAAACAACAACTTTCTATGACAAATGGACAAAATAGATAAAAGCTCCTCCATAGAGAGAGTTGAGCAACTTCGGACCATCAAAGTTGCTCGGGGTACACTTTTTATTGTTCTTCTATGTCAAATTCTACGAGTATAAGCTTACTAGATTATTTCAAACAAAAAACACGAACTTTCTATGACAAATGGACAAAACAGTTAAAAGCTCTTCAATAAAGAGAGTTGAGCAAATTCGAACCATTAAAAGTTGCTCGGGGTACACTTTTTATTGTTCTTCTATGTCAAATTCAACCAGTATAAGCTTGCTAGATTATTTCGACAAAAAAACACCAACTTTCTATGACAAATGGACAAAACCGTTAAAAGCTGCTCCATAGAGAGATTTGAGCAACTTCGGACCATCAAAGTTGCTCGGGGTAAACTTTTTACTGTTCTTCTATGTCAAATTCTACGAGTATAAGCTTGTAGATTATTTCCAAAAAAAACACCAACTTTCTATGACAAATGGACAAAACAGTTAAAATCTCCTCCATAGAGAGAGTTGAGCAACTTCGGACCTCCAAAGTTGCTCGCGGTACAATTTTTATTGTTCTTCTATGTCAAATTCTACGAGTATAAGCTGGTAGATTATTTCGATGTCAAAATAGCAAGTTTCTAAGACAAATGAACAAAACGGTTAAAAGCTCCTCGATAGAGAGAGTTGAGCAACTTCGGACCATCAAAGTTGCTCGGTGTACACTTTTATTGTTCTTCTCTGTGAAATTTTACGAGTATAAGATTCCTAAATTATTTTGATGACAAAACACCCTCTTTCTATGACAAATAGATAAAACCGTTAAAAGCTGCTCCATAGAGAGAGTTGAGCAACTTCAGACCATCAAAGTTGCTCGGGGTACAATTTTTATTGTTCTTCTATGTCAAATTCTACGAGTACAAGCTTACTAGATTATTTCAAAAAAAAAACACCAACTTTCTATGACAAAGGACAAAACGGATAAAAGCTCCTCCATAGAGAGAGTTGAGCAACTTCGGACCATCAAAGTTGCTCGGGGTACAATTTTTATTGTTCTTCTATGTCAAATTCTACGAGTATAAGCTTGTAGATTATTTCGAAAAAAAAACACCAACTTTCTATGACAAACGGACAAAACAGTTAAAAGCTCCTCCATAGAGAGAGTTGAGCAGCTTCGTACCATCAAAGTTGCTCGAAGTACACTTTTTATTGTTCTTCTATGTCAAATTCTACGAGTATAAGCTACAGATTATTTCCAAAAAAAAACACCAACTTTCTATGACAAATGGACAAAATAGATAAAAGCTCCTCCATAGAGAGAGTTGAGCAACTTCGGACCATCAAAGTTGCTCGGGGTACACTTTTTATTGTTCTTCTATGTCAAATTCTACGAGTATAAGCTTACTAGATTATTTCAAACAAAAAACACCAACTTTCTATGACAAATGGACAAAACAGTTAAAAGCTCTTTAATAAAGAGAGTTGAGCAACTTCGAACCATTAAAAGTTGCTCGGGTTACCTTTTTTATTGTTCTTCTATGTCAAATTCAATCAGTATAAGCTTGCTAGATTATTTCGACAAAAAAACACCAACTTTCTATGACAAATGGACAAAACCGTTAAAAGCTGCTCCATAGAGAGATTTGAGCAACTTCGGACCATCAAAGTTGCTCGGGGTAAACTTTTTACTGTTCTTCTATGTCAAATTCTACGAGTATGAGCTTGTAGATTATTTCCAAAAAAAAACACCAACTTTCTATGACAAATGGACAAAACAGTTAAAATCTCCTCCATAGAGAGAGTTGAGCAACTTCGGACCACAAAAGTTGCTCGCAGTACAATTTTTGTTGTTCTTCTATGTCAAATTCTACGAGTATAAGCTTGTAGATTATTTCAAAAAAAAAACACCAACTTTCTATGACAAACGGACAAAACAGTTAAAAGCTCCTCCACAGAGAGAGTTGAGCAACTTCGGACTATCAAAGTTGCTCGGGGTACACTTTTTATTGTTTTTCTATGTCAAATTCTACGAGTACAAGCTTACTAGATTATTTCAAAAAAAAAACACCAACTTTCTATGACAAATGGACAAAACGGATAAAAGCTCCTCCATAGAGAGAGTTGAGCAACTTCGGACCATCAAAGTTGCTCGGGGTACAATTTTTATTGTTCTTCTATGTCAAATTCTACGAGTACAAGCTTACTAGATTATTTCAAAAAAAAACACCAACTTTCTATGACAAATGGACAAAACGGATAAAAGCTCCTCTATAGAGAGAGTTGAGCAACTTCGGACCATCAAAGTTGCTCGGGGTACAATTTTTATTGTTCTTCTATGTCAAATTCTACGAGTACAAGCTTACTAGATTATTTCAAAAAAAACACCAACTTTCTATTACAAAAGGACAAAACAGTTAAAAGCCCTTCAATAAAGAGAGTTGAGCCACTTCGAACCATTAAAAGTTGCTCGGGGTACACTTTTTATTGTTCTTCTATGTCAAATTCTACAAGTATAAGCTTGCTAGATTATTTCGACAAAAAAACACCAACTTTCTATGACAAATGGACAAAACCGTTAAAAGCTGCTCCATAGAGAGATTTGAGCAACTTCGGACCATCAAAGTTTCTCGGGGTACACTTTTTATTGTTCTTCTATGTCAAATTCTATGAGTATAAGCTGGTAGATTATTTCCAAAAAAAAACAACAACTTTCTATGACAAATGGACAAAATAGATAAAAGCTCCTCCATAGAGAGAGTTGAGCAACTTCGGACCATCAAAGTTGCTCGGGGTACACTTTTTATTGTTCTTCTATGTCAAATTCTACGAGTATAAGCTTACTAGATTATTTCAAACAAAAAACACCAACTTTCTATGACAAATGGACAAAACAGTTAAAAGCTCTTAAATAAATAGAGTTGGGCAACTTCGAACCATTAAAAGTTGATCGGGGTACACTTTTTATTGTTCTTCTATGTCAAATTCTACAAGTATAAGCTTGCTAGATTATTTCGACAAAAAAACATCAACTTTCTATGACAAATGGACAACACCGTTAAAAGCTGCTCCATTGAGAGATTTGAGCAACTTCGGACCATCAAAGTTTCTCGGGGTACACTTTTTATTGTTCTTCTATGTCAAATTCTACGAGTATAAGCTGGTAGATTATTTCGATGTCAAAATAGCAAGTTTCTAAGACAAATGAACAAAACGGTTAAAAGCTCCTCGATAGAGAGAGTTGAGCAACTTCAGACCATCAAAGTTGCTCGGTGTACACTTTTATTGTTCTTCGGTGTGAAATTTTACGAGTATAAGCTTACTAGATTATTTCAAAAAAAAAACACCAACTTTCTATGACAAATGGACAAAACGGATAAAAGCTCCTCCATAGAGAGAGTTGAGCAACTTCGGACCATCAAAGTTGCTCGGGGTACAATTTTTATTGTTCTTCTATGTCAAATTCTACGAGTACAAGCTTACTAGATTATTTCAAAAAAAAACACCAACTTTCTAGGAAAAATGGACAAAACGGATAAAAGCTCCTCCATAGAGAGAGTTGAGCAACTTCGGACCATCAAAGTTGCTCGGGGTACAATTTTTATTGTTCTTCTATGTCAAATTCTACGAGTATAAGCTTGTAGATTATTTCGAAAAAAAAACACGAACTTTCTATGACAAACGGACAAAACAGTTAAAAGCTCCTACACAGAGAGAGTTGAGCAACTTCGTACCATCAAAGTTGCTCGAGGTACACTTTTTATAGTTCTTCTATGTCAAATTCTACGAGTATAAGCTACAGATTATTTCCAAAAAAAAACACCAACTTTCTATGACAAATGGACAAAATAGATAAAAGCTCCTACATAGAGAGAGTTAAGCAACTTCGGACCATCAATGTTTGCTCGGGGTACACTTTTTATTGTTCTTCTATGTCAAATTCTACGAGTATAAGCTTACTAGATTATTTCAAACAAAAAACACCAACTTTCTATGACAAATGGATAAAACAGTTAAAAGCTCTTCAATAAAGAGAGTTGAGCAACTTCGAACCATTAAAAGTTGCTCGGGGTACACTTTTTATTGTTCTTCTATGTCAAATTCAACCAGTATAAGCTTGCTAGACTATTTCGACAAAAAAACACCAACTTTCTATGACAAATGGACAAAACCGTTAAAAGCTGCTCCATAGAGAGATTTGAGCAACTTCGGACCATCAAAGTTGCTCGGGATAAACTTTTTACTGTTCTTCTATATCAAATTCTACGAGTATAAGCTTGCAGATTATTTCCAAAAAAAAACACCAACTTTCTATGACAAATAGACAAAACAGTTAAAATCTCCTCCATAGAGAGAGTTGAGCTACTTCGGACCACCAAAGTTGCTCGCGGTACAATTTTTATTGTTCTTCTATGTCAAATTCTACGAGTATAAGCTTGTAGATTATTTCAAAAAAAAAAACACCAACTTTCTATGACAAACGGACAAAACAGTTAAAAGCTCCTCCACAGAGAGAGTTGAGCAACTTCGGACCATCAAAGTTGCTCGGGGTACACTTTTTATTGTTTTTCTATGTCAAATTCTACGAGTACAAGCTTACTAGATTATTTCAAAAAAAAAACTCCAACTTTCTATGACAAATGGACAAAACGGATAAAAGCTCCTCCATAGAGAGAGTTGAGCAACTTCGGACCATCAAAGTTGCTCGGGGTACAATTTTTATTGTTCTTCTATGTCAAATTCTAAGAGTACAAGCTTACTAGATTATTTCAAAAAAAAAACACCAACTTTCTATGAAAAATGGACAAAACGGATAAAAGCTCCTCCATAGAGAGAGTTGAGCAACTTCGGACCATCAAAGTTGCTCGGGGTACAATTTTTATTGTTCTTCTATGTCAAATTCAACGAGTACAAGCTTACTAGATTATTTCAAAAAAAAACACCAACTTTCTATGACAAATGGACAAAACAGTTAAAAGCTCTTCAATAAAGAGAGTTGAGCAACTTCGAACCATTAAAAGTTGCTCGGGGTATATTTTTTATTGTTCTTCTATGTCAAATTCTACAAGTATAAGCTTGCTAGATTATTTCGACAAAAAAACAACAACTTTCTATGACAAATGGACAAAACCGTTAAAAGCTGCTCCATAGAGAGATTTGAGCAACTTCGGACCATCAAAGTTTCTCGGGGTACACTTTTTATTGTTCTTCTATGTCAAATTCTACGAGTATAAGCTTGTAGATTATTTCGAAAAAAAAACACCAACTTTCTATGACAAACGGACAAAACAGTTAAATGCTCCTCCACATAGAGAGTTGAGCAACTTCGGACCGTCAAAGTTGCTCGGGGTACACTTTTTATTGTTTTTCTATGTCAAATTCTACGAGTACAAGCTTACTAGATTATTTCAAAAAAATAACACCAACTTTCTATGACAAATGGACAAAACGGATAAAAGCTCCTCCATAGAGAGAGTTGAGCAACTTCGGACCATCAAAGTTGCTCGGGGTACACTTTTTATTGTTCTTCTATGTCAAATTCTACGAGTATAAGCTTACTAGATTATTTCAAAGAAAAAGCACCAACTTTCTATGACAAATGGACAAAACAGTTAAAAGCTCTTCAATAAAGAGAGTTGAGCAACTTCGAACCATTAAAAGTTGCTCGGGGTACACTTTTTATTGTTCTTCTATGTCAAATTCTACAAGTATAAGCTTGCTAGATTATTTCGACAAAAAAACACCAACTTTCTATGACAAATGGACAAAACCGTTAAAAGCTGCTCCATAGAGAGATTTGAGCAACTTCGGACCATCAAAGTTTCTCGGGGTACACTTTTTATTGTTCTTCTATGTCAAATTCTACGAGTATAAGCTGGTAGATTATTTCGTTGTCAAAATAGCAAGTTTCTAAGACAAATGAACAAAACGGTTAAAAGCTCCTTGATAGAGAGAGTTGAGCAACTTCGGACCATCAAAGTTGCTCGGTGTACACTTTTATTGTTCTTCTGTGTGAAATTTTACGAGCATAAGATTCCAAAATAATTTTGATGACAAAACACCAACTTTCTATGACAAATAGACAAAACCGTTAAAAGCTGCTCCATAGAGAGAGTTGAGCAACTTCAGACCATCAAAGTTGCTCGGGGTACAATTTTTATTGTCCTTCTATGTCAAATTCTACGAGTACAAGCTTACTAGATTATTTCAAAAAAAAAACACCAACTTTCTATGACAAATGGACAAAACGGATAAAAGCTCCTCCATAGAGAGAGTTGAGCAACTTCGGACCATCAAAGTTGCTCGGGGTACAATTTTTATTGTTCTTCTATGTCAAATTCTACGAGTATAAGCTTGTAGATTATTTCGAAAAAAAAACACCAACTTTCTATGACAAACGGACAAAACAGTTAAAAGCTCCTCCATAGAGAGAGTTGAGCAACTTCGTACCATCAAAGTTGCTCGAGGTACACTTTTTATTGTTCTTCTATGTCAAATTCTACGAGTATAAGCTACAGATTATTTCCAAAAAAAAACACCAACTTTCTATGACAAATGGACAAAACAGATAAAAGCTCCTCCATAAATAAAGTTGAGCAACTTCGGACCATCAAAGTTGCTCGGGGTACACTTTTTATTGTTCTTCTATGTCAAATTCTACGAGTATATGCTTCTAGATTATTTCGATGACAAAACACCAACTTCCAATGACAAATAGACAAAACCGTTAAAAGCTGCTCCATAGAGAGAGTTGAGAAACTTCGGACCATCAAAGTTGCTCGGGGTACAATTTTTATTGTTCTTCTATGTCAAATTCTACGAGTATAAGCTTACTAGATTATTTCAAAAAAAAAACACCAACTTTCTATGACAAATGGACAAAACAGTTAAAAGCTCTTCAATAAAGAGAGTTGAGCAACTTCAAACCATTAAAAGTTGCTCGGGGTACACTTTTTATTGTTCTTCTATGTCAAATTCAACCAGTATAAGCTTGCTAGATTATTTCGACAAAAAAACACCAACTTTCTATGACAAATGGACAAAACCATTAAAAGCTGCTCCATAGAGAGATTTGAGCAACTTCGGACCATCAAAGTTTTTCGGGGTACACTTTTTACTGTTCTTCTATGTCAAATTCTACGAGTATAAGCTTACTTGATTATTTTTAAAAAAAACACCAACTTTCTATGACAAATAGACAAAACGGATAAAAGCCCCTCCATAGAGAGAGTTGAGCATCTTCGGACCATCAAAGTTGCTCGGGGTACAATTTTTATTGTTCTTCTATGTCAAATTCTACGAGTACAAGCTTACTAGATTATTTCAAAAAACAAACACCAACTTTCTATGACAAATGGACAAAACGGATAAAAGCTCCTCCATAGAGAGAGTTGAGCAACTTCGGACCATCAAAGTTGCTCGGGGTACAATTTTTATTGTTCTTCTATGTCAAATTCTACGAGTACAAGCTTACTAGATTATTTCAAACAAAAAACACCAACTTTCTATGACAAATGGACAAAACAGTTAAAAGCTCTTCAATAAAGAGAGTTGAGCAACTTCGAACCATTAAAAGTTGCTCGGGGTACACTTTTTATTGTTCGTCTATGTCAAATTCTACAAGTATAAGCTTGCTAGATTATTTCGACAAAAAAACACCAACTTTCTATGACAAATGGACAAAACCGTTAAAAGCTGCTCCATAGAGAGATTTGAGCAACTTCAGACCATCAAAGTTTCTCGGGGTACACTTTTTATTGTTCTTCTATGTCAAATTCTACGAGTATAAGCTGGTAGATTATTTCCAAAAAAAAACAACAACTTTCTATGACAAATAGACAAAATAGATAAAAGCTCCTCCATAGAGAGAGTTGAGCAACTTCGGACCATCAAAGTTGCTCGGGGTACACTTTTTATTGTTCTTCTATGTCAAATTCTACGAGTATAAGCTTACTTGATTATTTCAAACAAAAAACACCAACTTTCTATGACAAATGGACAAAACAGTTAAAAGCTCTTCAATAAAGAGAGTTGAGAATCTTCGAACCATTAAAAGTTGCTCGGGGTACACTTTTTATTGTTCTTCTATGTCAAATTCTACAAGTATAAGCTTGCTAGATTATTTCGACAAAAAAACAACAACTTTCTATGACAAATGGACAAAACCGTTAAAAGCTGCTCCATAGAGAGATTTGAGCAACTTCGGACCATCAAAGTTTCTCGGGGTACACTTTTTATTGTTTTTCTATGTCAAATTCTACGAGTACAAGCTTACTAGATTATTTCAAAAAAAAAACTCCAACTTTCTATGACAAATGGACAAAACGGATAAAAGCTCCTCCATAGAGAGAGTTGAGCAACTTCGGACCATCAAAGTTGCTCGGGGTACAATTTTTATTGTTCTTCTATGTCAAATTCTAAGAGTACAAGCTTACTAGATTATTTCAAAAAAAAAACACCAACTTTCTATGAAAAATGGACAAAACGGATAAAAGCTCCTCCATAGAGAGAGTTGAGCAACTTCGGACCATCAAAGTTGCTCGGGGTACAATTTTTATTGTTCTTCTATGTCAAATTCAACGAGTACAAGCTTACTAGATTATTTCAAAAAAAAACACCAACTTTCTATGACAAATGGACAAAACAGTTAAAAGCTCTTCAATAAAGAGAGTTGAGCAACTTCGAACCATTAAAAGTTGCTCGGGGTATATTTTTTATTGTTCTTCTATGTCAAATTCTACAAGTATAAGCTTGCTAGATTATTTCGACAAAAAAACACCAACTTTCTATGACAAATGGACAAAACCGTTAAAAGCTGCTCCATAGAGAGATTTGAGCAACTTCGGACCATCAAAGTTTCTCGGGGTACACTTTTTATTGTTCTTCTATGTCAAATTCTACGAGTATAAGCTTGTAGATTATTTCGAAAAAAAAACACCAACTTTCTATGACAAACGGACAAAACAGTTAAATGCTCCTCCACATAGAGAGTTGAGCAACTTCGGACCGTCAAAGTTGCTCGGGGTACACTTTTTATTGTTTTTCTATGTCAAATTCTACGAGTACAAGCTTACTAGATTATTTCAAAAAAATAACACCAACTTTCTATGACAAATGGACAAAACGGATAAAAGCTCCTCCATAGAGAGAGTTGAGCAACTTCGGACCATCAAAGTTGCTCGGGGTACACTTTTTATTGTTCTTCTATGTCAAATTCTACGAGTATAAGCTTACTAGATTATTTCAAAGAAAAAGCACCAACTTTCTATGACAAATGGACAAAACAGTTAAAAGCTCTTCAATAAAGAGAGTTGAGCAACTTCGAACCATTAAAAGTTGCTCGGGGTACACTTTTTATTGTTCTTCTATGTCAAATTCTACAAGTATAAGCTTGCTAGATTATTTCGACAAAAAAACACCAACTTTCTATGACAAATGGACAAAACCGTTAAAAGCTGCTCCATAGAGAGATTTGAGCAACTTCGGACCATCAAAGTTTCTCGGGGTACACTTTTTATTGTTCTTCTATGTCAAATTCTACGAGTATAAGCTGGTAGATTATTTCGTTGTCAAAATAGCAAGTTTCTAAGACAAATGAACAAAACGGTTAAAAGCTCCTTGATAGAGAGAGTTGAGCAACTTCGGACCATCAAAGTTGCTCGGTGTACACTTTTATTGTTCTTCTGTGTGAAATTTTACGAGCATAAGATTCCAAAATAATTTTGATGACAAAACACCAACTTTCTATGACAAATAGACAAAACCGTTAAAAGCTGCTCCATAGAGAGAGTTGAGCAACTCCAGACCATCAAAGTTGCTCGGGGTACAATTTTTATTGTCCTTCTATGTCAAATTCTACGAGTACAAGCTTACTAGATTATTTCAAAAAAAAAACACCAACTTTCTATGACAAATGGACAAAACGGATAAAAGCTCCTCCATAGAGAGAGTTGAGCAACTTCGGACCATCAAAGTTGCTCGGGGTACAATTTTTATTGTTCTTCTATGTCAAATTCTACGAGTATAAGCTTGTAGATTATTTCGAAAAAAAAACACCAACTTTCTATGACAAACGGACAAAACAGTTAAAAGCTCCTCCATAGAGAGAGTTGAGCAACTTCGTACCATCAAAGTTGCTCGAGGTACACTTTTTATTGTTCTTCTATGTCAAATTCTACGAGTATAAGCTACAGATTATTTCCAAAAAAAAACACCAACTTTCTATGACAAATGGACAAAACAGATAAAAGCTCCTCCATAAATAAAGTTGAGCAACTTCGGACCATCAAAGTTGCTCGGGGTACACTTTTTATTGTTCTTCTATGTCAAATTCTACGAGTATAAGCTTCTAGATTATTTCGATGACAAAACACCAACTTCCAATGACAAATAGACAAAACCGTTAAAAGCTGCTCCATAGAGAGAGTTGAGAAACTTCGGACCATCAAAGTTGCTCGGGGTACAATTTTTATTGTTCTTCTATGTCAAATTCTACGAGTATAAGCTTACTAGATTATTTCAAAAAAAAAACACCAACTTTCTATGACAAATGGACAAAACAGTTAAAAGCTCTTCAATAAAGAGAGTTGAGCAACTTCAAACCATTAAAAGTTGCTCGGGGTACACTTTTTATTGTTCTTCTATGTCAAATTCAACCAGTATAAGCTTGCTAGATTATTTCGACAAAAAAACACCAACTTTCTATGACAAATGGACAAAACCATTAAAAGCTGCTCCATAGAGAGATTTGAGCAACTTCGGACCATCAAAGTTTTTCGGGGTACACTTTTTACTGTTCTTCTATGTCAAATTCTACGAGTATAAGCTTACTTGATTATTTTTAAAAAAAACACCAACTTTCTATGACAAATAGACAAAACGGATAAAAGCCCCTCCATAGAGAGAGTTGAGCATCTTCGGACCATCAAAGTTGCTCGGGGTACAATTTTTATTGTTCTTCTATGTCAAATTCTACGAGTACAAGCTTACTAGATTATTTCAAAAAACAAACACCAACTTTCTATGACAAATGGACAAAACGGATAAAAGCTCCTCCATAGAGAGAGTTGAGCAACTTCGGACCATCAAAGTTGCTCGGGGTACAATTTTTATTGTTCTTCTATGTCAAATTCTACGAGTACAAGCTTACTAGATTATTTCAAACAAAAAACACCAACTTTCTATGACAAATGGACAAAACAGTTAAAAGCTCTTCAATAAAGAGAGTTGAGCAACTTCGAACCATTAAAAGTTGCTCGGGGTACACTTTTTATTGTTCGTCTATGTCAAATTCTACAAGTATAAGCTTGCTAGATTATTTCGACAAAAAAACACCAACTTTCTATGACAAATGGACAAAACCATTAAAAGCTGCTCCATAGAGAGATTTGAGCAACTTCAGACCATCAAAGTTTCTCGGGGTACACTTTTTATTGTTCTTCTATGTCAAATTCTACGAGTATAAGCTGGTAGATTATTTCCAAAAAAAAACAACAACTTTCTATGACAAATAGACAAAATAGATAAAAGCTCCTCCATAGAGAGAGTTGAGCAACTTCGGACCATCAAAGTTGCTCGGGGTACACTTTTTATTGTTCTTCTATGTCAAATTCTACGAGTATAAGCTTACTTGATTATTTCAAACAAAAAACACCAACTTTCTATGACAAATGGACAAAACAGTTAAAAGCTCTTCAATAAAGAGAGTTGAGAATCTTCGAACCATTAAAAGTTGCTCGGGGTACACTTTTTATTGTTCTTCTATGTCAAATTCTACAAGTATAAGCTTGCTAGATTATTTCGACAAAAAAACAACAACTTTCTATGACAAATGGACAAAACCGTTAAAAGCTGCTCCATAGAGAGATTTGAGCAACTTCGGACCATCAAAGTTTCTCGGGGTACACTTTTTATTGTTCTTCTATGTCAAATTCTACGAGTATAAGCGGTAGATTATTTCCAAAAAAAAACACCAACTTTCTATGACAAATGGACAAAATAGATAAAAGCTACTCCATAGAGAGAGTTGAGCAACTTCGGACCATCAAAGTTGCTCGGGGTACACTTTTTATTGTTCTTCTATGTCAAATTCGACGAGTATAAGCTTACTAGATTATTTCAAACAAAAAACACCAACTTTCTATGACAAATGGACAAAACCGTTAAAAGCTGCTCCATAGAGAGAGTTGAGCAACTTCGGACCATCAAAGTTTCTCGGGGTACACTTTTTATTGTTCTTCTATGTCAAATGCTATGAGTATAAGCTTGCTAGATTGTTTCGATGTCAAAATAGCAAGTTTCTAAGACAAATGAACAGAACGGTTAAAATTCTACGAGTATAAGCGGTAGATTATTTCCAAAAAAAAACACCAACTTTCTATGACAAATGGACAAAATAGATAAAAGCTACTCCATAGAGATAGTTGAGCAACTTCGGACCATCAAAGTTGCTCGGTGTACACTTTTATTGTTCTTCTGTGTGAAATCTTACGAGTATAAGATTCCTAAATTATTTCGATGACAAAACACCAACTTTCTATGACAAATAGACAAAACCGTTAAAAGCTGCTCCATAGAGAGAGTTGAGCAACTTCGGACCATCAAAGTTGCTTGGGGTACAATTTTTATTGTTCTTCTATGTCAAATTCTACGAGTACAAGCTTACTAGGTTATTTCAAAAAAAAAACACCAACTTTCTATGACAAATGGACAAAACGGATAAAAGCCCCTCCATAGAGAGAGTTGAGCAACTTCGGACCATCAAAGTTGCTCGGGGTACACTTTTTATTGTTCTTCTATGTCAAATTCTACGAGTATAAGCTTACTTGATTATTTCAAACAAAAAACACCAACTTTCTATGACAAATGGACAAAACAGTTAAAAGCTCTTCAATAAAGAGAGTTGAGAATCTTCGAACCATTAAAAGTTGCTCGGGGTACACTTTTTATTGTTCTTCTATGTCAAATTCTACAAGTATAAGCTTGCTAGATTATTTCGACCAAAAAAACAACAACTTTCTATGACAAATGGACAAAACCGTTAAAAGCTGCTCCATAGAGAGATTTGAGCAACTTCGGACCATCAAAGTTTCTCGGGGTACACTTTTTATTGTTCTTCTATGTCAAATTCTACGAGTATAAGCGGTAGATTATTTCCAAAAAAAAACACCAACTTTCTATGACAAATGGACAAAATAGATAAAAGCTACTCCATAGAGAGAGTTGAGCAACTTCGGACCATCAAAGTTGCCGGGGTACACTTTTTATTGTTCTTCTATGTCAAATTCGACGAGTATAAGCTTACTAGATTATTTCAAACAAAAAACACCAACTTTCTATGACAAATGGACAAAACCGTTAAAAGCTGCTCCATAGAGAGAGTTGAGCAACTTCGGACCATCAAAGTTTCTCGGGGTACACTTTTTATTGTTCTTCTATGTCAAATGCTATGAGTATAAGCTTGCTAGATTGTTTCGATGTCAAAATAGCAAGTTTCTAAGACAAATGAACAGAACGGTTAAAA